>CM061175.1:3790000-4415000 GCA_030763345.1 Mythimna separata
TAGGTTTTTTACTATAAGGTTTCCTTATTATTGTAATCTTGGTGTCAGATAAAGTGTATAATAAATAAATAAATAAATATACTAACATATAAGTTGACAAACACACTTATACATATGTGAAGGCGCGTCCCAGGCGCCATAGAGATCTAAAACCTTATTTTGACCTTCATTGTGTGATTTATGGAATGACCATTGAGCGGACGAGAGTGACAACCCAGTTGTCACTCTGGCGGAACGTCATAATCATAAAAACAACCACCGTACTCGTAAAGTTTTGGAATTGAACGATAGCGTGGACTAAATGATTACGACGGATCACTTGCGTCCCAAATCTAAATCCATCGAGGCTGCTAGTCGAAGACGAGTCTACTTATTTCCAAAATACCACCCCACAATACCCACTCTTAGATGAATGATTCTGATATAGGTACCCACGTGCCTTTATCAGAAGTGGGATACGAAAAACAGTTGGATAAAGATACTCAGCCGCACAATCAATCTAGCAATAGTGGATTGCTCAGTGAAGAGTAGTTGCCTACTAACCCGTTTGTTAGCAATGCCGCAGCAAACATCGCAGTCTCCAGCAAACAATAACGCGATTCAGTTGATCAAGTTCGACCCAAATGAATGATGAAGATGCTAATGTGAAGGGCTGCAGGTGCCGTGTTTCCGACCTGATTATTACCGGCAAGAATCTGAGTGGCCTAGAACTTTTAGGTGCCCTGACAACCGCGAGCGGCATTTGTTCTAAGTTGCGTTTGGAAGACTTAACCTGGAAAGTTGTGAAGCAAACATTGCTGGCGAAATTTGCAGAGCACAAATTGATACAGGACTATTTCGATGACGGGTTGCGCTTTCAGATCGGAGCAAAGGAGACTGCTAGTGCTCTAATCAGCTATGCGTTAATGGGCAAATCCCTAGCGAGTGAATCCCTATAGTCAAGATGTCAGAAGAGGCAATCACCGGGTTCGTTATTTCTGTTCTGAGCTCGAAAGACCACATGATTCGTCGTGAACTGAATTTCTTTGATATCACAACTCGTGTTCAACGCTTCCGGACATTCGGTGGGATTTCTGTAAAGCATTGTACCGGGACCGAAGATAATGATAGTAATGGCAATAAACCAAAAAGACCTCACCTGTCAGACTCGAAGTTCTACGAATAATGTCATCGGTGTGTGGTTCCTAGACACAAAAATAGCAGAGTGTAAAAGGAGACGATCTAGCTAATCGAGCTGATGGTTCCAACACGGATCAAGTCAAGGACAAGCCGGCACCAATCACCTGTTTCACCTGCGGGATGCCTGGCAACGTAATTACGTCATGCCCTGAGAAGAGAGGCAGCACAGCGTCAGGGAGGTAAACACTTGCGAGCACAAGACTTCGAGAGGTAAACTGACGACGGCATCTGGTGAGCATATCTGTTTCCTTTTTGATCAGGGCTTATTTTAGCCGCCTGCACGACTGAGGTTGAGGCTCGTTATCATTTATATGAACTAGGCAGTCGTTCGAGCGGTCGAACCTTCGCACGGCCGGAAGTTCACAGTTTACGTAGACTGTAATTCGTTGAAGGCGTCTAAATCGAAGGTCGATTTGATACCCCGCGTTCATAGGAGGTGGGTCATGCTTCAAGCGTACGATTTTGATATTCTTTATCGTGAAGGGTAAAGCATGGATCACGACGATTATCTATCGCGTAATCATCTACCTAAGATCGCAACTGTAGAACATTGTTCCTATATCATTGTTTCTCCTCGTTCTACCCCTGCAAAGAAAGTAAGTTCGTAGAGTTTCATGGAGGTTGGTTGTCTGTCGAACAAAAGCGCGACGCTGAAATCCTTCGAACGGCGATTTACCGGAAAATGTAGCAAAAACTTATGATGTTAGGATTGGTATTCTTTACCGGAAAATTAACTGTAATAAAACGGTTTCTTGGCTACGTATAGTACCCCGCTCATTGGTATGGACTCTGATCAGTCACATTCATTCGGAAATTCAACATTTAGGCCCCGATAAGACTCTCGTCAAAATTACAATCTCTATTGGTTCCCCGATATGTCGAAAAGTGTTCGCAGGTTTGTCGACTCATGCATAATATGTAAAACCTCGAAAGGTCCCTCAGGTGCCCAACAAGTAAGACATCACTTCATTCCTAAAGAGCCAACCCCTTGGCATACGCTGCACATAGATTTTACTGGAAGATTGACGGGTGAGAGTGATCAAAAAGAATACTATTCCTAGAATACTACTAGTTATATTTGATGTGTTCACCGAGTACGTCCTTTTAGAACACACCACCTCTATAAATGCCGCCAGTGCCATTATGGCACTGAAGAAAGCTATTTGTTTGTTTGGGGCTCCTAAACGAATTGTAGTTGATCGGGTCGCTGCTATATTAGCGGTGAATTCAAGAAGTTGTGCGGACCATCACATTGACCTTCACTTCTTCGCCACTGGCTCAAGTAGAGCAAACGGTTAGGTTGAACGGGTAATTTAATGCGAACTCTAAAATCATTAGTTACAATCATTGAAAATGATCCACACAAGAATTGGCGCGATGAGTTTAGCCAACGTGCAACTTACTCTAAATAGTACAAGGACTACCGTCACGAAATATACTTCGACTGAATTAATGCTTGGAGTTCAATCGTACTCGTTAAGAATTTCCAAGCTTTCCACTGGAGATGGTCCACACGATCGCTGAAATTTAGAAGCGATACACTTAAATGCATCCAAGGTTATAGAGAAAGCTGCTAACGCTGATACTATTCGTTTTAATCGCGGAAGAGCTAGAGTAAATCCTTTTAATAGAGGTGATTATGTTTTCGTAAAAAGTGTAGATGGTCCTTGCTATACGTTAAAGTATTCGCACGAAAATTTGGTTTGGTGTCGGGAGGACGCGAGGGCTTAATGGAATTAGCTGGAGGTATTATTAGTGACGAGGAAGCCGTGAAGGCGGTAGATATGCAGTCAGAAGACATTATTGATGCCGATTTTAAGACTATGTCGGCTTCAACAATCGCAGTGTTGACACCATAACTGCAGATTACACCTAGTGCTGATTCGGTAGATAAGGTAAAAAAAAAAGAGAAAAGAAAGTAATGTTGGTGTGTGTGCTGATTCGGTAGTGATGATGGGATGACCTTTGAAGTAGAAGTGGACATCCACCGAGCAAAGTGTTCAGAACCTAAGGTAGGTACCGATTGTGTGATGTGATTACGTGTGTGTGGGTGTTGTTGTCCGGTTTTGCCTATTGGTTGGTAATTCGAAGGGACGCAAACCCAGAGACGATGTTGTCCGGTCCTGGCTAGAGTGCTAGCAGGTCGAAGGGACGCATGCGTCTGTGTGTCACGAATGGATAGTATTGTCCGGGCTAGCGGTGCTGGTTGAAGGGACGTACGTATCTAGTTCGGTGACGTGAGTGATGGCGAGTCGAAGGGACGGTGTTGTCCGGTCTTGCACTTGGGGCAAGTCGAAGGGACGCATTTGTCCGGGCTGCGCATCATGAGTTGGCTAGTCGGAGGGACGGTGTTGTCCGGTCTTGCACTTGGGGCAAGTCGAAGGGACGCATTTGTCCGGGCTATGCATTGTATGAGGAAAAAAGAGCGGTGCAAGTTGCGAGAGTGAGTTCGAAACTAGGCTGTGGCCTAAAGTAAGATGTACTGGCTCATGTCAGGGTGGACGAGCATGGTGGCTCGATTGATAGTATGGTACCTTCTCGTTGCAGGAATACATGTGCGCCCGAGGACGGGCGATTGTCAGTCCGGCCGTGAAGGCGCGTCCCAGGCGCCATAGAGATCTAAAACCTTATTTTGACCTTCATTGTGTGATTTATGGAATGACCATTGAGCGGACGAGAGTGACAACCCAGTTGTCACTCTGGCGGAACGTCATAATCATAAAAACAACCACCGTACTCGTAAAGTTTTGGAATTGAACGATAGCGTGGACTAAATGATTACGACGGATCACTTGCGTCCCAAATCTAAATCCATCGAGGCTGCTAGTCGAAGACGAGTCTACTTATTTCCAAAATACCACCCCACAATACCCACTCTTAGATGAATGATTCTGATATAGGTACCCACGTGCCTTTATATGTATATGAAGAGGCAAAGATCATACGAAAGTAGCTGATTTTCAAAGGTCTTTATTAGTTTTAAATATAATATTTATATTTTGACTTTTATAAAAACCTATACCGTAAAATGGGGTGAATAGAAACGCAGGGGTGAATAGGAACGAAAATGGTTACTGGATTTTAACGTTATTTAACAGGTTTTTCCAGCATTTAATTACTCCTATTTATCCATTAATTGTAATAAAAGGCGATGCTTATACAGAAATGAAGATAAAATATTTAACCAAAGTAAAAATTAAAATCAAACTTTCGTTCCTATTCACCCCTGCGTTCCTATTCACCCCGTTTTACCCGGTATCAAAATATATAAACCTATAAAAAATCCACAAAATATCTGTGTGTTTTAAATATTATCTAAAGAAAGATGTGTAGTAACGTCATAATAACGTAAGAGTGGTTGAAAATATACCTCGGGTTGAACGCTCTTAGTAATATACATTTTTTTTAATGGGAAATCATCCGATGACTTCTACTTTTGGATCGACCAGGATGGCCTGATTTTTACGGACTAAAACCCACTCCTGTTCCTCCTTTGCCTTCGTCCCAGGGCCCCGGGGTTCTCAATAATATAAACTTGCTTCTCTAATTCAAATAGGCACACTAAAGGTTATTAAAATAAAGGCTATTGAATATTTCAGACCTATCAAGGCTATTTGAAATTGTGTAGTTTATTTGTTTACCGAACTAAAACTAAGCCTACATGTAGGTACACAATATAATGTGTACTCGTATTATATAGGTAACTATACCTAGTTATTGTAACGTCTGTTGTTAGTTAGTCTGTTGAACATAGAAAACAAAAACTACAGCATACAATACTGTTGTTTTAGAAGCAACTGTTAAAGCTGCTTGTTGAATATTGGTTTTCCCAGCGTAAAGTAGAAATTGTACGATGGTGCACTCATTTCATGAATACGGAACCACGTTGAAATTACCAAACCTATCACCTAACATTTATGGGCATATAAGGGAGATGTGCTCAACTGAAATAGGACTGGGCAGGATCTGTCTGCCGCATGCCCGACAAACTGTGGGTCAAAGTAGCTCAAAGTTTTTTTTTTTTGTATTGCCCTCAAACAGTTTCCTCCGTGCCTCGGAAAGCACGTTAAGCCGTTGGTCCCGGCTGTCATTTGGATTTTCAGAAACCAGTAAATCTGACTCCAGTCTTGCCAGGAAGTACCGTGTTACCCCAGTTAATGGGTTGTGGAGGTCTGGTAGGCAGCCGCTCCTTGTAAAATACTGGTATTCAGCTAAATCCGGCTTGACTGGAAGCCGACCCCAACATAGTTGGGAAAAGGCTAGGCAGATGATGAGTGCCCTCAAACAGTGCGATATTGTCGTGGCGGACCAAGAAGGAAAATGCGTGACGAATTAGATTTCGCCAGAACTGGCCAGTGGAAGCACGGGCCCGTGCAAGATCGAAGGAGTGGAGGGAAATCTTTAGCCAGGATTGTGACTGCTTCTCTGCCAGCTTAGGCTCACGCTTGTGAATGGCGAGCAAACGGTAGCTCGCTGTCCAGTAGTCTGTTTGATATTGGACTGCCTACGTGATATTTGGCGAGCGCTTATCAAAGAAAGAAAGAAAAAATGTTTTATTTGGCACACAGTGTAGTAAAAAAAAAACAGTGGTAAACATTTTTATTTGGGCTTTATAATAATCGATATTACTACTAAAATATCACTTTACCCACACCTTTATTTTATTTCATTTCAATTTTCATTGTGCCACTCAATTCCACACACGGGTTACCTCATACCCATTTCATTCGACCCTATTCTCTGTAAAAAAAATACACAAAAAACACCGGTAAAAAAATCTCTAAAAGAGGCTTCATTAATATTCAGTTAAAATGTTTTAAATCAAGCGTTTTCAATAAATACATACGATTCTGTATCATTTACATTGGGACAATGAAAACGTGGAATTTTTACCGGGGCTTTTAATTTCAACTTTTTCAGCACAGTGAAGGTTATTGATCATCGGACCGTATTAAAACGCAAACACGGGGTTCTTAATTTGCATGTCTCTGTAGGGTTGGCAATTCCAAGCTTTTGTGTTTTTTTTCAGTAAGATTTTTTATTCTTTTTTTGAGTAAAATCGATAGTCATGTCGGTTCACTGTGCAATGTGAATATATTATAGAGTATGTAAAGTAATGGAACGGGTTATGCTTGGAGATTTCTTGTGTGATCGAATAAGTAATGAAGATATCCACATTAGAGCCAAGGTCACCGATATAACCTGATCAATCACCAAACTTAAGTTGTATACTGGGCATGGCATTTACTCGTAGAACGGGTGGTTAGTGGGGCCGCAAGATTCTAGAGTGGTTGTAAAATTTTCCACAAGGTAGACCGTTCGTTTTTACCGACACTTTGGGGAGGCCTAAGTCCAACAGTGGAAGTCGTTCGACTACAATGTTGATGATGATAATGAGAGTATGTAAAAACTAGTCAAACACCACGTCTAACTATACCGAAGTGGTATTGAGTAACACGCGGCGTAGGGTCCCGTCAATGACTATATTCTCTTTGGGACCCGTATTAGCACGTAATAACATGCGCCGCATGAGCTTTACATTCATTAGGTAGTATGAAAATATTTATTATTTTAACGGTTTACCGGCCAATAACGTTTAAAACCGGGCCCAGCTACGCCTTCTTTAGTTATAAAATGTATCTATTAAAAAAACTAAGTACCAGATAGAGTAAAGGCAAGCAATTGTAGAAAAGATTGATCATGTATTTATTTAAATACTGAAGTCATGTTGTTACGGCGATCGTCATCGTTAAAAATTCCAAATATTATGCAAAGGTGTTGTTATATTATTTAAAAAAAAACTTATTGGGACATTATTGAGACTTTAGGATATTTTTTTGTATAAGTCATCCAAAAGTCCCAAAAATGTCTGTGCCTTGTGGCTGTCACCATGGGATCTGAAGGCAACAGTCATTGCATACGTATGCAATCTGCGCAAAGAGATACAACTCCGGGGCGACCAGAGGACGCGGTGGAGAATATGGTGGAGGTATGACCCGCTTGGGCGGAACACAGCCGTATACCCGTCTGTTTTAGGTAGGAACCGAAACCACGATTTCTGGCAAAGCATTCAGAGCCACTTACCACTTGACCAATAGGCCAGTCAATAACGATGGTAATTTATTAATTAGTACTTATCGTGGGTGCACTCACAAACATGTACACTAACCTATACAAGGCACCCAGACCCGGAATAACTATCTATAGGTCAAATAAGTAGACCCCACGATACGCAGCGCAACAGCCAATCACTCAAGCACTTCCCCAACCGTACCATGCAAATCATCTATGCAAATCAAACTCACAAAACTCCCAAACAGCAACAACAAAACCGATTGTAATTACTTTTAATCCAATTGTACATGACAACGGCTAATTTTTGTTGTAAAAAAATTATTCATGTAAACCCTGGTAAGGCAGCAACCCTGCAAAATGAATATGTAACGAGTGGATATTAAAATATCAAGTGTTATTTACAGTGGACGAAGAGTTGTGCGTGTTGGTAAATTATTCTGTGTCTGCTGTCGCCGACGGCTTAGTGGGTCGTGATGTTTATTGTGAAGAGTCTGCTATGGGTACTATGGGTTCGTGTTTTGCCTTTTTATGGGAGAGATTTTTTTATTCGGGATATTCCTTAAACTGCAACCTTTAGTTGATTTGAATTTGGGAGCGCAACTAATGATTGCGCTCTACGTAGCCACATATCGCCTTGACGATAGGGGATGTAGTATCCCGGGGCAGGGTGATCTTAGCGTCGTCTCTGGACATCGTCAACGCCGGTATCACCAAGTGCCCGCCAACCTTCGTCGTGTGATCGACAGTGCGATACCACACGGTCTCCCGCTTAGCGGCGCGCCTTCTTCATGGCTTGCCACCATGAAATCTGGAAGTAGGGGAGGTCTTTGTACGTATACACAATTTGCGCGTAGAGCAATGCATGGAATACATGCAATGCCGGGGCAAAACTCCACTGCAGGAAAGAGTTCCGACGGGACCGCATGGTGGCATGGCGACTGCGACTGTCGCAACCCAGTGCTGGGTATGCCGTGATTGCGTTGGTAAGTAGTAGTGATAAGTCTTTAATTCGATGGTCAGTTTCGATGGTTTTAAAGTAACTGCAAAATATGTATCTTTTCAGGGAGCACTGTTAACCAAATTAGACCTTTATTATCATGTAATTCTAATGTGCTTCAGTTCAATATTATTTAGTTCAGTTATAGATAAATATTTAAAAATATTTATCTATTTTAAACACTGTTTCTCTTGTTCAGTCAATTTTTTCGACAAGTTTAGACGCGCCATCGTGAGTTTATCAGACCAAACCGAGTCAAGCATAGTATGTTGTCAACAGTGTACAGCGCTATAAGTATCGAATCATAATTTAGGTGATACAAGATGGTGTTGAACCACTGCTCTAGAATTATAGAACAATAAATCAACAGTAATAAAAATATGATAAACTGTTACATCAAACCACAATAAAACCCTGGTTAATATGAATAAGAATCCCATCAGAATACTGGTACATATTTAAGTCTATCCCACTTCAGTACTGTTCACAAGTTCTGCTCATCAATTCAAAGTATTTAAGATTTAGTCTGTGGCAAGGCCCGAGTTGCTCGACAACTCGACTTGGCAACTCGCAACTTCTAAAGCTCAGCAACACCTGTAACGTGTGTATATAGTTATTGTTGTAAATTATGTTTTCTTGTAACTAAATTGTGTGAGTTAGGCCGTTTGTAGTCTATGTAAGTTACTTCTAAATGGCCTCGGGTGGTTTAACTAGTATGTTTGTTCTGTATCTTAAGTAGGCTATTATGAGTGCCTATAGTAAATGAAGACAAATCTTACATAAACGGCAAAGTCGGTGCGTATAGACTTTTTTACGCTAAACAGAATGGAATTCGATGAAACTTGGTACACGAGAGAGTGAGAGCAGTGGTGGCCCAGTGATAACTGCCCCGACTTACAAGTTGTAGGACGCGGGTTGAAACCCAGTCAGGCACATTCATTTGTGTAATTTATTTCATCACCATTGCTCTCAAAACGGTGAAGGAAAACATCGTGAGGAAACCGGCATGTCCTAGAACAAAAAATTCGAAGGCATGTGACATTCACCAACTCGCACTGGGCCCGCGCGGTGTATTATGGCCCATTCCCTCTATTAGAGAGGAGGCCTGAATCCCAGCAGTGGGAACATTATAAGGCCGATAATACTAATGCTATGATAATGGTACACGAGTAGACTATGTCCTGGAATGGCACAAAAGATTTATTTTATCGCGGGAGTATGTTCTCGTGGGATACATTTCTACATCACGCAGGCGAAGTCGCTAGCCACAGCCAGCTGTTTCATAAAAAACTGTGCACCTATTTCGATTTCTCAGTTCTCTTCTAGTGCTCTCCTAAGATATTTAAGAAACTTGTATCTTGCTTGGCGTTAGGTAAGGACCGAGTTCAAGTCGTCGACGGCACCACGCGCGCCTCGAAAAGATATCAGCAAAACCATAGAAGTCCAGCAGGGCCGAAATCTACTAAGGCCATGGATCTACTTCCGAAAGGGAAACCTAAATCCTGGAACGCAAAGGCATAGAAGAAGCGTGTGGTTTTAGTCAGCAAAAGTCTGACCAAACCTTCCGCTTCACACTAGAACGGAAGTCATTAGATGATTTCCCGCCTAAAAAAAATCCTACTGATTAATTATACAAATAGTTTTTTCTCATTTAAAATCTATTCAACTCTACCGAAACCTAATGTGAGCACGTTTTCCTTATGTACTTAAGACGTTGGCTATATTCTACGTGGGCTGCAAGAAGCCGTGCATGCAAACCGCACGGGACCATTAGTTGTGACAATTTGTGGGAGGCTTACGCCCTGCTTCTTGGTAGGTACACATCTTAACTAACGGCATAAGGTAGCATGCATGTGAAAATGGGAATTCGGGGACACGTAGGAAACTCAAGGATTATGTTGTAAGGGGAAGGTTCTGCTGCGTCATAATTAAAACAAACTGAGATCGCCTTGCAGGAGTTTCTTGTTCGTGGAGTTTGTAGAACTTGATTTTCATTTGTTTACTTACATACTCGTACTATGTTTCTTGCATATAGAACTTGCTTTTTATTTGTTTAGAAATTGTTTCATTGTGTTAGCTAGTGTGAATGTTCTTTATAAAATTTATTGTAAACGTCTCGCTGGTTAGATAAAACAATAAATTCTGAGTGTTCTTTGCCTTTGGTTAGGCAAAGAGTTGGGGTATACCAATAAGAATGAAGAACTTATTTGTGAAATGATCTTTAAATTAGGTAAGTTAATGTTTGTATAATGTATTCACTTTCAAATATAATAAAAATATTTTCCTTCCGAAACCTTGCATATTTAATCAAAATTCTGAATAAAGATTTTTTTTCCCAAAACCAGTTAAATTACAAAAAAAAATAACACGTTTTTCTTGGAATAAGTTTTGTAAAATATTCGAGTGAATAATGGAATTACCGAATACCAACAAGACTTTCAGGTGGTATTTCCTCAACCACAACGGTAAATAAAGTTAATTTGCCAGCTTCGGTCTTCCCGTCCGATTATAATTTGAGTCCTTCAAAGCTAGAGTAAATAGGCTCTTAATAAACTAGTGCGCCTCACCATCTACGATTGCATCACTGCTTACCATCAAGTAGATAGTAGTCAAACTCTAGCTTATAACACAAAAAAAATGATTAAACAAATGACAAAATGACAGCCCCATTTCTTGTCCAGGCAACCTGGCAAACCTGTGTTTAGTGTCCTTTTCATGTGCGTACAATAAAGTAAATAAATAAATCACTATTATAAATTAACGTGAAAGTTTGTGAGTGTGATGGTGAGTGTGCATGTTTGATATTTTTTCATGCTCGAAAAAAAAAAAGAAAAAAAAAACAATTTTGGACAAAATTTGCCATTTGGAATATTTTGATTGGTACCTTGTGTTGCATAAAGAAAAATAAATAAATAAAAGGAAACCGTTGGTTCTAGAACGCAAAAGGCAACTGATGTGGGTGTAGATTTAGTCAGTAAAAGTCTGACACGCACTCTTGCTCCACCCTATAGCAAGAAACGTCAATGCTTGCTTTGAAATCTTAAAAAAAAACATGTACACTAAGTCCTGGAATAGCACCTGGGTCATGAGATACTTAATAACCTGGCACTTTGCTCCCTTAGGGCTATTTAGTATTCTACTAATTTCACACGCGCGAAACCACAGGCACCAGCTAAAACATGAATAATTTCAATACTTCCTCTGTGCTTGGTTGAAAGGACTTAAACACAGCATATGCTGTACTACATATATATCCAACTGTATTTAAATGACTTATGACAGTTTTTTTTCAGGAAGGGTAATCATCAGAATGAGTTCTCCTGCTCTTGGGCGGAGCGGGAGGGCGTGTCAGACTCTTACTGGCTAAACTTCACCCCGTTCCCTCATTGCCTTCGATCTGGGGGACACACACTAATGACGGTGAGGCCTTTTTTCGTAGTGGAAAATCATCAAATGACTTCTTCCACACACGGTAGGGTGGAGTACGCGGGCGCATAAACATTTAATGACTAAAACACATCTGTATCCTTCTCTTACCTTTTGCGTTCTAGGGACACGGTGACTATTTTAAACGTTCTCATAGCAATAGCAGTCACTTACCGTACTGAGTCCCTACAGTATGGCTGCCATCTCATTGAGATGTGTGTGGAACAATACCAGCCGAGACGAACTCGACGGTCAGACGGCGAGGTACCAATGGGTAGCTCATTTGCGGACGATGAGTAATGACTCATCGTCCGCAAACCCGTGCCTATGAAGGCAGGATATCAATCCCTGTGACTCCTGATGAAATAAAAGAAAGAAAAACTCTTTATTTGCACAAAACAGTGGCGATGGGAATGTGAGGATGTGTATTAACAAGACCTAGGAAGACATAGTTCAAGAATGCGTTACACAAAACACAAAAACTTCTATGTAACATAAAGCATTTATATAGTAGAGGAAAACGTAAGGAAAAACAAAAAGAAATACAAAGTCCCTACCGACCTTTTCCTCGTCTTTTAAAACGAAAATATCAAAACAATGTCGTGGACGATGGGTTTCTTATTAATTTACTTTAATTAAAACTGACTTTTGCTAAAATAACTTGATTACAGCGCTGAGGAACGTTACAAAAAAAATGTTATTACAAAACACTTTGGCACAAAAGGAATTTCTTGTTCTTTCGATTATACGGAGTTTCAGTAAAATGTTTTTTGTGTTAAATTTGCTGGAAATAGTGACTGTTCTAGCTGTGTTTTATTTTCGTCTATAGATATTATGAACGACGCTTATTTTAATTACTTAGGTAACTAAGAAATGTTTTAGTATTCATTATAACAAGTTTTTAATGATATTGTAAGTAAGAAATTACTATTTTCTTAACCTTTAGAGCATCATGCTACCGAATTTTAAAAATATTCGCGAACGTCGGCGTTTTCTTGGGTAGATTATTTTTGAAGTAGAAGGCTGAAATTGGGCAGGCCACATTTGCCATCATCGTCATCATAGTCATCATTTCAACCGAAAAACGTCCACTGCTGGACATAGGCCTTACCCAAGCACCGCCACAACGACCGGTCCTATGCGTCTCGTATCCATCAGATTTGGTCTCACATCCACGACCCTCAAGATGGCCATCTTCACCATGGACCGATGCCATGGTGGGGACCTATTTTACAGGTCGTAGATCTGCTGCATGGTACAACGATATTGGGCGAAGATAACCACTGACTGGATCCCGAAAAGAAGGAGCCAGCGGTCGGTCCAGAAGTAGATGTCGTGGCGATTTGGATTCCTACTTAAATAATTGACCAGAGGTAGCTAATGACAGCAAAGATTGGAAGAATGCAACGGAAGCCTTTGCCCTGCAGTTGGAAACTATAGGCTCATAGTTATAATAGATTTCTTATGAAAAATTAGAAATCATCATCATCATCTGCCTAGCCTTTTCCCAACTATATTGGGGTATATTGGGGCAGTCAAGCCGGATTTAGCTGAATACCAGTATTTTACGAGGAGCGGCTGTCTACCAGACCACAAAAAATAGAAATAAAAACTGTAAGTACTATGTTGTTGACCAGATTTTCCGTGAGATTTTCCTTCAGAGAGAAGTTACAGGGTATTTTTCACGTCGAATAATCGATTGGTCAAACATGACTTTAATTTAATAAGTAGTTATCTGTGAATTTTAATCAAAATAGTCACCAGTGTTCATTATATTTATTTTAACAAAAACATTCATTGTATTGTATAAGAAAATGAAATTAAATAAATGTGTTGCTCTTTGAACAAAGATTTTATTGTTAAAACTCTACACGAGTAATTTTCCATAAATTAATTACCAAAACACATACCTACCTGACAACACAGAAACGACATTTTACAGTTTATAATTATAGTCCTTTATTTATAAAGGTATTTTATGTTTTCTGACACAGACATATTTTTTTTGAAGTTTACCAATGGACTTTCTTCCCTTTACTTCTTTACATCCCTACTAACATAGTATAAAATAAAGTCGCTTCCCGCTGTCTATCTGTCTGTTTGTTCGTATGTATGCTATAAATCTTTAATAATAATAATAATAAATAATAATAATAAATTTCTTTATTCAGATATCTGAGATCCATACAAAATATAAAAACTAATACACAATAGTAAGCAGGGACAACACTCCACAGTCACTCAACAGTCTTTAAAACTACGCAACGGATTTTGATGCGGTTTTTTTTAATAGATAGAGTGATTCAAGAGGAAGGTTTATATGTATAATACAGGCATAATATACTAGAGTAACACTGATAATTTCGCACCCGTGCGAAGCCGGGGTGGGTCGCTAGTAAATCGTAAGTGACACCACTGTGCAAAATTGCTGGCGTTGATGAGTAAGGAAAAGAAGGAGGAAAGCTTTTTAAATGTACAGATTCCGAGACCCTTGTGATAGTTTTCAGAAACCGCTGCTAGAAGCTAATATAAGACACTAAACATCATCTGCCTAGCCTTTTCCTAACTATATTGGGGTCGGCTTCCAATCAAGCCGGATTTAGCTGAATACCAGTATTTTACGAGGAGCAGCTGCCTACCAGACCTCCACAACCCATTAACTAGGGAAACACAGTACTTCATGGCAAGACTGGAGTCAGATTTACTGGCTTCTGACTATCCGTAACGACTGCCAAAGATCTACAAATGATAGCCGGGACCTACGGCTTAACGCGCTTTTGAGGCACGGAGGAAACACTTGTAGGTATGTTGAGATGGTCACCCATCCAGAGACCATCCTTGGCAAGCGTTGCTTAACCTTGAAGATCGACCCATGAAGCTGTTATTATCTAGCCACGAGCTCCTCCAAGACACTCACTCAATATAAGACGCTAAACATACAACAAAAAAAGAGACAGGCCTTTTTCACCGATAGACTCCAATATTATCATAGACTTTCAACATTTTTACCAGACATATGTATAAACCTGACCCTTTCACCCGCATAAAACCGTCCTTCAACATCCTCGTATAACTCGAGATCTAAGGGCGGCATCACACATTGGCTATATCGTCCTGGAAATAAGGTCCGATCTACATTCTCGCGCTAGGTGGGACACCGACATGTTTTACATGAAAAAGGAACGGTCCTATATGGGAAAAAGCAATATCGTGTTAGTGCCTGTGTTTTGTATTTGGTCTAAGTTAAAGGAATTGGCGATGGACAATAATTGAAAAAGTAAATGCCTATGATGTGATGCCATATATTTTACGCCGGGGTCCACACATGCTCGACAGTTTAGATGTCTTTATTGTACGTTATTTTATAATGGTATGATATTTTTAATGTATGTTTATTTGGTTTTGAGTCCATTTAGGGCGGAATAAACGTGTTTTCTTTCTTTCTTTTCAAATGGTCGATATTTTTTTTTGAGGTGGTAAATTTCACACTCGCTCTAAGGTGGAGTCAGATTTTTACTTACCCGTATTTTTCAGTTTTCCTTTGCGGCTACGGTCAGCCAATACGTACTCGTAGATACATACGTTCCTGAAACATTTTGGGAACATGTTTTTTGTGTAAAAGTACTATAGTCCGTCTAATGAAAGCGCGACCGACAGAAAAAGAGGTTAAATTTTGTATGTGGTATTACTAACTAGTAGGAGAATCATGTCTTGACACTTCACAATTTTTTTATTTCCTACAATTGCGGCTAAATAATGTTGCCAATTCAATTAGACGCACTCTAGCAGTAACAGCTGAAAGCTACAACCTTTTATTATAGATATATAAGTATGTAAGAAATTATCTTGTATTTTAAGTTATATAATTATATTATGGTAAACAAACATGCTCCAGTCGGTAACATACCCCACTTGCAAAACTAAGACACGCGTTTAAAACTTGGTGCTTATTTGATCCGATCTGGTTAGTTTATAAGTATGATGGCGATGTAGACTATACAAGGCAAGTTGCACTTGTAACCGTTGTATAGTTTAATTAAATTATTTATTAAAACTTCATGTAACACTTTAGTAATGCGGACTTAATGCTTTTACATTCTCTACCAGTTAACCATAGGTGAAGAGATGAAGAGGTGGTGGTAAGAGCAGTGGTGGCCCAGTGATAACTGCCCCGACTTGCAAGTTGTAGGTCGCGGGTTCAAACCCAGTCAGGCGCATTACTTTGTGTAATCTACATATTTCATCACCTCTGCTCTCAAAACGTTGAAGGAAAACATCGTGAGAAAACCGACATGTCCTAGAACCAAAAATTCGAAGACATGTGACATTCATCAATTCACACTGGGCCCGTGCGGTGGATTATGGCCCATTCCCTCTCCTAGAGAGAAGGCCTGAGTCCCAGCAGTGGGAACATTATAAAGCCGATAATGCTAATGCAACCATAGGTGGTGAAGACATCATGGTAGGTTAAAATGCAGAAAGTGGGACATGTTATCGACTAGGGCACGCATGCCTTATTTAACTATCCTATTCAATTTTTTAACCCCAGGTAATGGGTTTTGGAGATCTGGTAGGTAGCCGCGCTCTTCGTGAAATACTGGTATTCAGCTAAATCCGGCTTGACTGGAAGCCGATCCTAATATATATGGGAAAAGGCTAGGTAAATGATGTTGATTCAATTTTCTAACTCGTTTCTTCCTATAACTTGTACCACTCCCCATGTGCATTTGTGATAAAGCGACACTATGTTCAGTAGGGTCATTGTGAAAGTATACCAACAATGCGCAGCGCAAACTAGCGCCCGTGTGTTTACACTGCTAATGGGGAACGAAATATTTTGGACGACGGCTGCCTTTTTCTATTTTATTTATGGTTACGGATAGCCAGTAAATCTGGCTCCAGTCTTACCATGAAGTACCGTGTTACCCCAGTTAATGGCATGTGGAGGTCTGGTAGGCAGCCGCTTCTCGTAAAATACTGGTATTCAGCTAAATCCGGCTTGACTGGAAGCCGACCCTAATATAGTTAGGAAAAGGCTAGGCAGATGATTTATCTGATTTTGAGGATTCCGAAAAATTGAACTATTATCCAATTAGTTGTCCATCTGTCTGCCTGTCTCTGTCTGTCTGTCTGTCAAGATCTTTTCTCTGAGGAAACGTAAAAAAATATTAAGTTAAAATTAATATTTAAAATGATCTTGAATGTTTTTGGAGTTGTGAAATTAATCAAAGTTCAAAAAAGTCTACGTAATTAAAAGATACGGTCGTTTATGCCTCGCATTTTGGCAACAGCAGAATAATGAAAATAATACTGATTCTTGCTAGCTGGAAGGATGATCAGTTAGGAGGGTTAAAAGCTAAGCCTCACAGTATCATTAAAGAAAATGTCCAAAATCTTTAATTTGTAGTTGTAATATATTTTTTTGCGATTAGAAACTACATTTAGTCTATCGTCATCAACAGATTACTGTGTTCTATGCCATTATGTTTATCGCACAAAAATTGAAACTGGTCAAGATAGACTGTGCCCAAGCTTAATCTGTTGAAAAAAATGTGTTGATTAAAATGCGATTGGCGAGTGTACTTACTCGTATTTAAAATTCTATTCAATAGGGCAAGCCGAACGATCTTTAAACAAACAAAAAATCTTAGCAAAATTGAATTTTGTACCTACCTTTGGACATTACCTCACGAAGCCGCCGCTCCCTAAACAATTACAGCATTCCACTAAAAAGGGCCAAAAACAAAAACAACTGTAAAAAACATTGCGTGCATCACTAAGGGGCCCATGATAAGAATTACTTACCTCAGCTTTTAGGTTAGAGGCCCACTGGGATGACCCTAGTTAAGTTCTCGTTAGCCACTAATGAGTCCAATAGATCTTGATTAGCCTTTCGGCCTTTAGTAATTTTGGTTTGGCTTAGTAACGGCCGCTTGTTTAGTTTTCATATAATTTAGTTTAGGCCCCACTAAAATATGTATATTTTGGGATGCTTTAAATCGAAGTTTAAGTGACATTAAAACTGTTTCTAGATTTTGGCTTAAAATGGTTTTGGAGTTTGTTTTGGTATATTTTAGGGTAACGAGTTAAATAGATTGTGTTTAATATTGTTATTCGTAGTGTGGTTAAATATGAAATACGTTTATTTATTAAGTGATAAGGTGTAGTGATCTACTTAAAAAGAAAAGAACTCAAATCTACTTCATGTAGATCTAAATTTTTTTTCATTGTTCGTCGAATTGTTGAGCTCCTAACTTATAGTTCTAAGTATCGCTCTTTCGCCATTTCTTCAAAAAAAAGCATCATCATCATCATTTCAGCCAAAAGACATCCACTGCTGGACAGGTCTCCCTGAAGAACCCTGCCCATTTCAAATCTATTGATTCGTCTGAGTATAGTTAAAAAAATAAGCTCACAAAACATTTTTCGAAAACAGTGTAACAAAAACTGTCCTAACTAATATTATAAATGTGAAAGTGTGGATGTTTGTTACTTAATCACGGAAAAACGGCTGAACGGATTTGAATGAAATTTTGCATGTATAATATGACCTTTGACATGGAAAAGAATATAAGCTACCTTTTATCCCGATTCTTTTTTTTCTGAACACCTCGCAGACGAAGTCGAGTGTAGAAGCTAGTATTAAATAATTTACAAACATTGTCACGAAACCATTTAAAACATTTCAGTTTGTAATAAATAAATCAAAGTGAGAGTAGGTCTTTTGTCCTATGAGTTCTGAATAAATAATTTGCAACAAATACCCGATGTCAGTCAAATACGAAATCCTTCAGGCGTACTGACATCAATTTTGATATCAGAATAAGGCTCTTTGTATTATGACGACTACATTATTATTCTGTTTGTAAAAATAACCTCGTGTTTTTTTAAACACAGGTAGACTTTAGATAATGAAACCGTAGGGACCCAGCTGGGTCGAAGCCTGGGCCATGGGTTGGCTTCTGAAAGGTAAACCGAGAATCCTAGAATAAAGGCAAAAAAGGAACGAAGTGGGTTTTAGTCAGTAATAGTCTGACACGCCCTCCCACGAGCGGGAGAAGTCATTCTGATCGTTTCCCGCCTTAAGGTGGGCGCGACGTTAGAATTATCCATACAAACGTAATACCAAAATCATTTGCAATTTAAGCATATTTACACCATAATATGATGTTATTCGGATTCAGACAATAATTATCTAGGTTCCTACATCGTCTTTTTGTTGAAAAACTTACCCCAAACGAAATTTAAGCGAATTTAAATTTGCACATTTTCACAGCGAAAATGTCATGTTTTATTTTGTTTTTTCTATATTATAAACACCAATATTTCAAAATATCTTTTCGTAGGAACACAGATATTATTATCAAGTTATAAATACTCGAAACAATATTGGAAATACATTAATTTTTCATTCATCATTTTTGGTATTACGGAACCTCTCCCAAATTTCCAATAGTTTGTATTGCTATCACAGCAAGCAACTGTCAGTGTGCGGATGATGACTTTACTCCAGTCGGTGTGTCAAAGAATTGTTTATACTATCTGGATTGCTTCCATCAACCTCAAAAACCTATTTTATTTCGTCTCAACTCGAGATAGCGCGCGGTCTCCGCAGGCCTCTTAAAATAAGACTTCAGGATAATTAATTAAGTATAGATAGCAATGTTTAGGAGGCTAGATTCGTGAAATTATTCACACGTGAGGAATGGACGTTCTCACACCCCAGACACATATGACGACGAGCAAAGTGTAACTTGTCGTCTGGCCATCTGGAATCTGTCTGGACCAAGCTCGAGTCGTCAACAAAGCGTATTGTTACACGTTCTCAAAGAGATGTCGGCACAACAGGCCCAGCAGGGTCGAAGTCTACTAGGGTTAACTTCCGAAAGAGAAACCCGTGGTTCTGGAACCGAAGGACAAAGAAGAATTAATATAGGTATAGTTTTAGTCAGTAAAATTCTGACGCGCCCCATCCTATCCCAAAGGCATTGTAAAAGAAGACTAAGGAAGTAAGGAACACACCATAAAAGGGGCATCAATATTCTCTGTACATTGCAACAACTATAATACTATCGCCAACAAATTTGCAAAGCATGGCGATTTGAATCCCCTAGCTCTGAATTCGGGAGGCTCGTGGCTAGATAATAACAGCCGCACGGGTCGATCTTCAAGGTTAACCTTGAAAAAGCTTGCCAAGGTTGGTCTGTGGATGGGTGACCATCTTACATACCGAGTTTCTTCCGGGCCTTGGAAAGCACGTTAAGCCGTAGGTCCCGGCTGTCATTTGTAGATTTTTGGCAGTCGTTACGGATGGTCAGAAGCCAGTAAATCTGATTCCAGTCTTGCCATGAAGTGTCATGTTACCCCAATTAATGGGTTGTGGAGATTTGATAGGCAGCTGCTCCTCGTAAAATACTGGTATTCAGCTAAATCCGGCTTGACTGAAAGCCAACCCCAATATAGTTGGGAAAAGGCTAGGGAGATGCTGATTGCAACAACTATAATACTATTGCCAACACATTTACAAAGCGTGGTGATTTGAATCCCCTGGATCTATATTCGGGAGGGACCATTCAAAATAAAGATCGCTATCATCGAAAAAATATTATAACAATCCAAATTAAAATCTCAAAACAAAACTATACACACACGTCAAAAACAACCTCACATTTATATAGCGAGCCTAACCCACTTCCCTCTGAAAGTGAATAATGTAAATGACAGGACATTATCTTTCTGCTATAGCCACGTCACTACATTAGATTAGGAATTACTATGAGACGTAACATTGGTTACCGAGTGCGGATGTCAGGCGACTGGGAGATAACTTTGAAAGTTCGCTTTGTTTTCGCGAAAAGATAGAAAAGGGATTCTGGAAATTACGACGTAGGATTTTATGTTTATCTAATCGCTAGCTGCTGCCAGTGGCTTTGTTCGCGTGTTAGTAGTGGGTAAATTATCCCGAGGGATGAAAAATAGGCACATTGCTCATAGAACGGATGGTCGATGGGGACGGAAGGTTCTGGAGTGGCGGCCACGTACCGGAAGACGCACAGGAAGACGCAGCGTTGTAAGGCTTCCAACAAGGTGGACTGACGACCTGGCGAGGGTCGCGGGAATCCGATGGATGCGACACGCACAGGACCGGTAGTTGTGGCGGCGCTTGGGGGAGGCCTATGCCCAGCTGTGGACGTTTTTCGGCTGAGATGGTGATGATGAAAAACTAGTCTATGTGCTGTTAGGATATTATTATGATCTACCCGCCCCAAGAGAACATACTCCCGGGATAAAAAGTATTCTATGTTAGGATATAGTCTACCCATGTGCTAAATGTTATCCAAATTCCTTCTGCAGTTTTATCGTGAAAGAGTAAGAAACATATGCAGACTTACTACGAGAAACTATAATTGAATAATAATCAATGTAAGCTGCTGTAGCTGTTTACTAAAAATCATAACACAGGACTTATTTATATATTTATAGAATCTTTATGCACAAAAAAATTGTACAAAGGCGGACTTAATGCCTTAAGCATTTGACTTATTACAAAGACAAATTATTACACAGGACCTCAAATTATAATTATGTATTAATTCATGAATCCCCGGCCGGTCTCATTGGACCGCGCTGTTATTGTCTTACTATTGTGTCTCGTTTCGGGGGTATTGACAGGTTAAGCTGTAGTATTAAATCAAAGGTTTTATTAATTCTTTTGTTACTATAACTCGTTTGGAACTTACCTACAAACAAGCGATGTCGATGCCTGCCTGGGGTCGCTTTTGATAAGGATAGGTTAATTCATGGTCCTGGAGGGCAAAACGCAACTGACAGAACACAGGTGTTGTTTTAGTCAGTAAACGTTTGACACGCCGTCGCACTCCACCCTAGACTGGAAAAGTTATTTCATGAATTATAAAAAAACGTTTTTTTAGGTGGAAAAAAAATCGTTATCATAGCCGAGAATTTTACTTTTTGCTAATGTATTGTTGGTGTAAACGCCAATCGTAAAAGCGACTATTGTTAGCAATATTTCAGCTGGAACTAACTTTACATTACTAAATCTGTAGCTACTATATATATTGGGCTTTTTTGTTAGTTTAAAAACGTTTTTATTGGAATTGCCGGTAGGATTTAAAAAAATATGTTAGTGTTGTGTGTGTTTATTGTTAATGTATTGTGTTGTACCATATAATGTTACGCTACGACCAACCGAAGAGGAGCAGAACTAGAACTAGAGAGGCGGAAGGACAAAAGTCTGTAATATAGTGGTATCTCCTGTCGAGTCTCCATTTCTTTCAGATTGAAACTCGATCTAAAGTTACGATTATAATTTCAAAATTAATCGGCAAATTATGAATACCACCACTGAATATTACAATGAGCAGAAAATGAGTAACGAATTCAAATTTGCGGGCATGCGGCCGGCGACCGCGTCATTTGCAGTGGGTTCCGTACGTATTTGTGCGGTTCTCTATTTACGCCCAACGAACCCTGATTACTGGTAGTGCTAATGGTGGGCGGTCTATGCGGTATACATATGGTATTTTGATTTGTTTATCTGACATTTGTATGATATCGATTTCATCACTTTGAAACGACACTTGTGTTATGTTATAATGAAGTAGGTACTCGTATGTTTGTTTTGATTTATATTAGTGTGATAAATAATTATTCATTTCTGCAGCATTCGTTTGTATTAACCCATGAACCAGCACAGTCTATCACTACCTTATCCTCTACAAATGTGTAGGTCGATTTCCGCATAAAGAAAGAAGTTACCATTACTAACATTCTGCCAATACGACCCGCACAGTTACCACCAAAAAATGTCACTGAATTTCTCCACACATCTTATATATTAAGTCACAAGTAACAGAAAAAAAAAATGCCGAGTAATAATCAGCTGGTACGCCAAATATTTTCCCTTACAGAATATTAAGAGCAGCGACAAAGCGAGACGAGTATTACTCGCGTCTATAACATATCGTTTTCAGAAAACTCTTGTCACGAATCCAATTTAAATACACCGAACCGTCATACGAAGCCAATAACTTGTCACGTATATGTTAAGAAAATGAAATTCCCAGGACAGAGTGGCACAAATTAAATAAAGAGAAACGATACTCAATATAAGTCGGGCCACGTACGAAATGATAAATTCTTTCATTTGTACCGTTTACATTTAATTTATACAAATTTACTCCCAAGTGGTGTGCTGTTAAGGTGTGCACATAGTGGGTTTTAATGAAGGCTGTAATTTTAAAATGAGATTATACCGTACGAAGATTAAAATCATTTTATTTTCTTACTTCTGAAACATCAAGAAGGCAGTCAGAAACTTTAGGCTAATTGCAAATACCAAAGCGTAAAATCTGTCATGCAAGACACTCCAACATATTTCGAAAACCTTTTTGTTTGGAACAAAATTTATCAATTCTAGACGAATTTAAAGATATATCAACTATACTATGAAGCATCTGCATCATAAATTGTGAATTTCATCACAAATGCGGGTTTTTAAGGCAGATATTCGGCGTCTGATATTAAGCTTAAAAAAGAAACATATTTCGTTTATTTGTCAGGAAAAAGAACTACTTTACTATACCATTTTCGCATTACTACCTCTCGAATGAAACCAGTTGGTGTACCTTTACATCATTATTATAAATATGGCTTCAAAATTTATAACAGATATTGGTGGATACAAATAGATACACGTCGTTGTGTAGGTAAGAAATTAAAGCACTAAAGGATTTCAAGTAGGTATATTTTCGACTGGAATTTTGGTCTAGTCTTATCAGTCTATCATGACTGATGAGTATAATATCAGTTTTCTACTTACTCATAGTATAAGCTCTACTTAGTTTGGGAGTTGTACGAGAGCTATGGAAAAAAATAAAGCAAAGTCACTTTTGATACTCGTAATTATATTATCTTTTCTAAATTCGCGTTCTATAACGTATCTAAAGCATTATTGTGTTATTTATTTACGACCCGCCCCAGTTTCGCACGGGTGTTAAAATCTTTAAAATTCTCGACTTTTCTCAACTACGAGTATAATACACAGATATAATAAATTTGAACCTTCCTCATAAATCACTCTGTCTGTGGGTGGAAACTGCATGAAAATCCATTTGATAGTTTTTGAGTTTAACGCTTTCAGACAGACGAACACGGTGGGGAATTTGTTTATGTGAGAATCTACATCTATATTATGATCTAAGCATTGATTATTATCATCCCTAAATTATCATCTGCACCTTTTTTAGATGGAAAATCATCCAATGATCTACGACAGAGTGGAAGAGCATGTCAGACTTTAACTTTATAAAACCCACTGCTATGTTCCTTTAGCCTTGCGTCCCAGGACCCCGGAATACCCTTTCAGATAATTCATACCAAGCCTACTGACAGCAGGCTTCGACCCTGCTGGCCCCCTACTATTTTGCTGACAAATCCTTGAGACGCTCGTGGAACACTAACATCGACAACTTGAGCTCAATCCTGACGGTTATCAGACAGCTAGATGGTGAGCTACCCACTGCTCGTCGTTCACAAGTCCACACCTGCGGTGACTATAAATTTGGATCAGGGTCCCGGCGGCTGAGGCGTAAGAAAGTTTTTCCCTAAAGCGTGCGGCCGCCTCCTTCACTAGCAGAGACAGCAGCTATTCCATTCTTGAAAACAAAACTTACTTTTCCCCCATAACACAAACATAGTCATCTCTTCACAAACACCTAATAACAAATTTGTACGCGCCTCTTTGTCCCTGTTCACGAATATAATTTGGAAAGGCGTCGGATAATAGCCCCCGATGGTGAGATAACAGTCAGGAAATAGGACCCTGTTTTGTGATGGTCCTAATTTTGTTTTCCAATGTTTCAGGTAGCAACTGATATCACGCGGTGAATCGAATCTTTTTGTTAAATTGAAAAAAGGGATATCTTTTCAATTGAGTGTCCACGCGGGTGAGTTTGGAAAAATATAATTGAATTATTGAAGTACCTATCTGGTACTTGTGTAATAAGCGTATTTATATCTTCAGTAATGGAACTATTGTGCTATTAACAAAGGTACGTACATCACTTTAATTCAAATTACTATACACATACCTAATTATGTTTAAAATTTTAAACCTATAACAAAAATATATTATAAAGAACCTTAGTTTGTCATATTTCTGGCAACCTAGAAGAAATTTAAAGTAAAATTCGTGACTATTAAGATAGTAAAATAACTAAATCGTGCGACTAACTACCCAGGAAGTAAATAGTTTATTTTATTTTATAAACTAGTACTTAAAAGCGAGCAGCTATGCAATCGTCGATTAGTGATCTAAAGCTTCTTTTTTTTTAATAATCAAATATATTCCACTCGAAGATCCTCCTCCTCCTCTCCTACAGGGCAATTTACAAACCAAAACCCGCCTGTGTCTTTCAGTTGTGCTTTATGTTCCAAAGCCACAGCAACTCTTCCAAACGTTCCCTCACCAAAAAATCTACAGCACAAACCAAAAACCCAACTCTCAAACCAAAAAACAAATATATATCACCATTAAACAACGCAATAACTAACTCAAAACAAAATTCAATTCCCAATACACAGTTCAAAGACCATTCCCCCATCAATAGACCACAAAAGTCGTACATCATAATAATAGCCATTCTCTTCGATTCCCAATCCAACATATTTTTCCTGGGCTCCATTATGCGCGCGCCCGAGCACAAACAATAATAAAGAGGAGCTGTTAATCTTCCTTCGACTGTGACCAGTTTATTAGACACAGACACCCGTGTATAGAGAAATATACGCCTTCGGGGAAAAGTTACGGGGTAGATGTTGGGTTACTGGATGGGACATAGGAGTAGGTAATATAAATATATTTAATCTATGTCTATCTTTAGCTTGTTGACACTTTGTGTGACCCAATGGCTGGCTTTTACTTTGAAGGCTAAGCATTGCCATTCAGCGTGGCAATGCATTGCTGCATGCATGCTTTTGGGCACATCACCATTCGACAGCGACGTGGAAGAGTTTTTTAACACTATAATTGTTTTAGTTTGTTTTTAGTTAGTTGTTTTGGGTTTTTATTATTTATTTTTTTTACTATACTGTAATTATAGTAAAGTATTTTTAAATGTAATATAATAAATCCTGTATAATTAATCTACTCGTACATATGTCTCACAATAGTGGTCAAACTCAAGATTTGCCTACATGCTGTAGAGCGCAGTATATTTGGTGTTAAACTAATGGATTGCTTTTGCAATACTATCTATTTACACATTGCTTTTACAACACTGTCTATTTACCCAGTTTAGATGGAACTGGACTGGATATATTTACTTCATGCTGGTAAAGCATGCAAGCAAACATAAAGTTAGTGCACAGAAATCTTACGACTGAGGAATAAGAACTATTAATTTATCCGATATATCTTGTAATATTGCAATAAAAGAAAATGGTTTAAGAATAATTATGTCAAGTAAGTTCAGATCAATAATTAAACTAAAATAACGCCATCAACTCCATAAAACTGACTTGTTTGTAACTTTTGTAGACCAGACATGACTGGTCGAAGGATGATACTTTTTCAACGGAGGTATATTATTAGCCAAATTTAATGATCACAAGAAAATAGTTACTGATTAAATTATACAAGTAGACGTTCGATCTACTACCAAAGCCCTTCCATTAATTCTAGTTCCAGAATTACCGTTTAAACTTACACCGTCTGAATTTATGGGGGCCACTTTAGTTCGTGCATAGGTGGGCTACTGGAGTATAAAGCGCTGGCGTCTAACTTCAGCATCTAAGTGTTTGTAACACTGTCTATTCCGTATATTATGCTAATTTCACATAATACACTCTTGTCAGAATAATCGAAAAACTTCCATTCCTAATTTAACACAAAAAAGTTTTTATTCCAACAAAAAAAACAACACAACGAAAAAAATCGCATATGATCGTATAGCTGGCAGTTTGGCTATTACTGACATAAACAAATGATATTCTTATTTTGAATTCTTGCTTATGTCTGTATAACCAAACTGCCAGCTATACAATCATATGCGATTTTCAAAATTCAAAATTAGAATATCATTTGTTTATCGTAAGACTACTACGAAAGCCCTTCCATTAATTTTTTTAGACAAAAACCATGCCGCCAAACGATCCGTCGTGTTCCGGCGTGATGTCTGGTGAAGCCGTACGGTGGAGGATGGGTCTGAGCAGTTGTGTTGTGATGTATACCGGGTGCGATGCACCGGTGTTGTTGTGTCGGATGTTTGATCGTGGAGGGTAGCGGGATCCGAAGCACGGTGCTCCGCTGGCCGACCGTAGACAGTTGGGGGCCCAAGTAGTGTGCCAGCCACACACGAAAGGCTGCCCCGCCATCTGCGAAAAATCCCAGGGTGGCCCCATCGTGCCGGTTGGCGACCGGATGGGAGGACCCGATGGCGATCCCTGGGGGGGTTCGGGCGTCCCCGCAGTCTCCAGATCAAACCTCCATTGGCGCAGCAACTCTGGTTGTATTGTTGGGCTCAACATCACATCACCTCGCTCAACTGCTATCTTCCATCTCTCCTATTCGCTGAAGAAAATAATTTCATAATGAAAGGTAAAAAGAAAAGCAGGTGTCGACAGCGGTTGCACGTCCTCCCATTCCAAGTGCATCTCTCGAATATTCGAGGGCTGCACTCAAATCTCCCAGCGGTCCACCACCATCTCGAAACCGACAAGCCACACTTGCTTTTCTTGACGGAGACGCAGATTAGATGTCCGTCAGATGCGGCGTACCTCAACTACCCGGGATACTCACTGGAGCATCACTTCCTGCAGCGTGCCGGGGTCTGTGTGTACGTCCGCAATGACATCTGCTGCCAGCGTCTCCGTCACCTTGAAGACCCTAGTTTCTCGACATTATGGCTACTGGTGGACACTGGTATGGACAAAATTGTCTATGCCTGTGTCTACCGATCGCATAGCGGTGATCAGGAGACAACTCGCCTGTTTGACCACCTCAGTGAGGCCGCCGATACGGCTCTGCATCGGCACCCTGACGCGCAGCTCGTCGCTCTGGGGGATTTTAACGCTTGCCATCAAGACTGGCTTTTCCCTTACCAGAGGACCGACCACGCTGGGAGACAAGCGCGAAACTATGCGGTTTCGATGGGCCTCTCCCAGTTGGTAAGGCAAGCGACAAGGGTGCCTGATGTAGATGGTCATACTGCCAACTGTCTGGACCTTCTGCTGACCACCGATCCGGACAGATGTATCGTAACAGTTTCTTCGCCACTAGAAACTTCAGATCACTGTCTGGTGAAATCTGTAACGTCCTTCTCCCCGCCCGACTGCGACTCACGCGGAGAACGGCGAATGTGGCGTTACAAGTCAGCAGATTGGGATGAGATGCGGCACTTCTTTGCGTCTTATCCTTGGCAGCAGGTCTGCTTCTCTTCGGAAAATCCGTCGAGCTGTGCGGAGGCAATTTCCGATGTGGTGCGTCAAGCTATGGAGTATTACATCCCACATAGTGACGTACCCGTCGGTAGCTCAGCCCGCCCATGGTTCAACGCCGACTGTGCTGAAGCTGAAAAGCGAAAGCACTCGGCGTTTCTTTCCTGGGTGGATGCTCGTGACCGCAAAGCTCCGGACCTGAGTTCAAAGAAGAGATCCTTCAACCATGCTGCCAAGTCCTACAAAAAGACACTAAGGAAGGCTCGCTTCGATCGCATTTCCCACATTGGCCAGAAGCTCTCTGCGCAACCGTCCGGTAGCAGAGCATTCTGGTCCCTTGCCAAGTCGGTCGAAGCGAACTTCTGTCGGCCCACAATGCCTCCGCTGGTTCGGCCAGATGGAACACTAGCTCATACGGCGAGAGAGAAAGCAGGTCTCTTTGCATCTCTCTTCGCCCATAATTCTCGTCTTGACACTGGCAGTGCTACTCCACCGATTCTGCCACACTGCGGCACCTCGATGCCCGAGGTCCGTATAAGGAACAAAGAGGTTCTGAGAGCACTGTGTCGTCTAGATGTGAATAAGGCTAGTGGACCAGATGGTATTCCAGCGATTGTTCTCAAGGCATGTGCGCCCGAGTTGTCTCCTGTACTGACGCGCTTGTATCGCCTCTCATATAGGACTGGTATAGTGCCCAAGTCCTGGAAGCTTGCCAACGTGCAACCTGTGCCCAAAAAGGGCAGTCGTGCCGACCCTGCCAACTATCGGCCGATTTCAATCACCTCCATACTCTGTAAGATTATGGAGCGTGTATTGAACTCGCGCCTCATGGCTTACCTGGAAGGTAACGATCTCCTCAGTGACCGACAATACGGGTTTCGCCGCAATCGGTCTACTGGGGACCTTCTGGTGTATGCCACTCACCTGTGGGGCGAGGCCCTCGAGAAGAATGGGGAAGGTCTTGCAGTTTCCTTGGACGTCTCGAAAGCCTTCGATAGGGTTTGGCACGCTAGCCTACTGAGTAAGCTTCCAGCGTACGGCATCTCCCCTGGCCTGATTAAGTGGATAAAAGACTTCCTGAGCGAACGGTCCCTCCGAGTTGTTGTCGACGGGTGCTCATCGGAGCCCATGTGGACTAATGCCGGAGTTCCTCAGGGATCTGTACTCTCTGCAACTCTCTTCCTGCTCCACATCGACGATCTGCTGATGCCCGGTATCTATGGGTATGCAGATGATAGCACAGTTGTAGAGAGATACTTGCCGCTTAATCGGGCTAGTAAGGAGCTAATCCAGTCCGAAAGAGAGGCTATGGTGGAGCGTACGAATGACTCACTTCAGGCAGTCTCCAAGTGGGGCGAAGCCAATCTGGTGGGATTCAACGCCGCCAAAACACAAGCGTGTCTATTCACCGCTAAAAGGAGCCCGTTCACCTTGGCTCCTGCTTTTCGGAATGTATCCCTAGAATGCACCGATCGCCTTCAGCTCTTAGGAGTTGAAATTTCCTCCGACCTCAACTTTGGGCGGTTCATTGAGTCCAAGGCCAAGATAGCTGCTAGGAAACTCGGCGTTCTGGCAAAGGTCCGGCGGCACTTCACATCAGGACAGCTTCTAATGTTGTACAAAGCGCAGGTCCGATCGTGTGTGGAGTACTGCAGCCACATATGGGCTGGAGCTGCGAAATGCCACCTGGCAGCTTTGGACTCAGTGGAAAGGCGTGCGAAGAGGCTAATTGGAGATCCAGATCTGGTTAAGTCCAATTTACAAAGCCTTGAGCACAGGCGTAGGGTAGCCAGCCTTTCGGTTTTCTACAGGATGCATTTCGGAGAGTGTGCGCAGGAATTGCATGAACTGATTCCGCCATCCCGCTTTCACCATCGGACAAACCGTCGTACGGCGAGTATTCACTCTTACGTTGTCGAAACCTCTACGGTCCGGACTAAGCGTTTCGCTTCGTCGTTTATACCGCGGACATCGAGGGATTGGAACAATTTGCCTGCTGCGGTTTTCCCGTCCGATTATAATTTAGGTGTCTTCAAGGCTAGAGTGAATAGGCTTTTAATAAGCTAGTGCGCCTCACCATCAACGATTGCATCACTGCTTACCATCAGGTGGGATCGCAGTCAAGCACTAGCTTATAACAATTAAATAATTCTAGGTCCAGAATTACCGTTTAAACTTACACCGTCTGAATTTATGGGGGCCACTTTAGTTGGTGCATAGGTGGGTGACTGGAGTATAAAGCGCTGGCGTCTAACTTCAGCATCTAAGTGTTTGCACCACTGTCTATTCCGTATATGCTAATTTCACATAATACACTATTTATCAGCAAAACCGAAAGACTTCAATTTTCATGGTTTTTGTTCTAATTTAACACAATAGAGATTTCATTCCATGAAAAAAATCACAAATTTTATTATATAGCTGGCAGTTTGGCTATTACAGATATAAGAAAAAATTCAAAATTCAAAACTAGAATTTCATTTGTTTATCCTATAACTACTACTTATCTGTTTTTATACCCAGAGATTAAATTTTATACCCTGAGACTGAATTGACACAGGTAACGTCAAACTTATAATAGGAACAATGCCAGTTCTTTTGTGTTGTAATTTCATTTTAGTATCAGGGTATAAAAAACAGACGATAATAGAGCCCTTCCATTAATTCTAGTTCCAGAATTACCGTTTAAACTTACACCGTCTGAATTTATGGGGGCCACTTTAGTTGGTGCATAGGTGGGTGACTGGAGTATAAAGCGCTGGCGTCTAACTTCAGCATCTAAGTGTTTGCACCACTGTCTATTCCGTATATGCTAATTTCACATAATACACTACTCATTAGAAAAATGTAAACACTTCCATTTTTATTCTTTCTTTCCTAATTTAACTCAAAAGAGTTTTCATTCCATGAAAAAAGTTGCATATGATTATATAGCTGGCAGTTTGGCCATTAAAATGATAAGCAAAAACTCAAAATTAGAATTTCATTTGTTTATCCTATAACTACTGCCTGTTTTTATACCCTGAGACTAAATTGACACGGGTAATGTCAAACTTACAATAGGAATAATGCCAGTTATTTTGTGTTGTAATGTCATTTTAGTATCAAAGTATAAAAAACAGACGATAATAGAGCCCTTCCATTATTCTAGGTCCAGAATTACCGTTTAAACTTACACCGTCTGAATTTATGGGGGCCACTTTAGTTGGTGCATAGGTGGGTGACTGGAGTATAAAGCGCTGGCGTCTAACTTCAGCATCTAAGTGTTTGCACCACTGTCTATTCCGTATATGCTAATTTCGCTTTAAAGTTTTGGAAGCCTGGTCTTGCACTTGGGGCTGAAATAAATATGGGGTTTGATGATGTCAGTTTGTGTTATTTCGATGCTGTGTTGCTTTGAATGAGAAGTAGTGAGGTTATGATTGGTTCTGTAATTTTGAGGCAGAAAGGATAAAAGAAATCATTTTATGCATGTAATCTTTCGTTCAACTACTTTTTCTAAGTTCTTCTAGAAAACTGGTTCGTGTTATATATTAATTATACAGTTGTTGCCAGATAATAACAAACACCGTAATAACGATATCACACTAATCCTACTAACATTATAAACACAAAATTTTGTACCTAGGTAAGTATGTTTTTTACTCTTTCATGCAAAAACTACCGAATGGATTTCGATGAAACTTGGTTCACAGGTAGGTAGATCTTGTTCTAGAGTAGAAACTTTTCATCCCGGAAGTATTTCCTCTAGGGATAATTTTCTACTATCACGTGGGCGAAGCCGCTCTGGTAAAAGCTAGTAAAATTATAAAGTCAAAAGTTTATATGTATAATACCCGGCAAATACGTTGGCAAGTTTCGCGCATGGTGCACAAAACAGCCAATGAGCGAACAGGACGTAACGCAGCAGCGGAGGCAAAAGTCGTCTAACGCACCAATCATAAACTACTATTATAATGCTGCACCAATCGCGCGCCGGATCGGCGCTACCTCGTACCCCGCGTCCCGTTTGACCACCAAATAGACCTAAAAAACGATTTCTGCGCATTGCCAAGTTATGTGCCGCCGGTTATAGACGTGTATGTTTGTTTCTCCTTCACTTTCTATCGGCTAAACAGATTAGGACATAAGGAGATTGGCAGGTTTCTAAAGAGACTTCGGCCTAAACGATAACCTTTAACGTTTCGTTACAATTCATTTACGGAACCCAAAAGATATTGTAATATTTCCTAATAACTTTAGAGAGTTTAGTTTTAGTATTGTAACTTTTTCTAAGAAATGAGATTTTATTTTGTTTTGATTACCATAATTTGACAGGTGATACTAGAGGAATTTAATTAGGGTATGGAATGTGGTATGGAACCCGGGTTGACTAAAGTCAAAGTCTACAGAAAAAAACAATCGTATAGAATTATACTTATCTCAGAACTGAATACAGAATTGAAATAATGACAATTAATTAATCAACAATAGCATTAATCAAAATTGGCGTATTTTTTTTTGAATTTTATGATCTGGTAACTGAGACCTTGAGATCAAATCTTTCTTTTTACTGAATACAGTTACTTTGTGTTTTGGCTTGCAACAATAAAATTTCAAAAACTGCTAAATCAATTTCAGAAATTCTTCCACCAATAGAAAACTGCTTCATCACTGGACTATATTAATAAACTAGATATTTTTAACTATTTCCGGCTGTATTTATTTTTTTATTTCCGGCTGTATTTATTTTTTTATTATGTATAATCGGCGATAAATAACGAATTATAGAAACACCGACTTCCGAAATTAAAGTTATTTTTGACTTTTATGTTAAAAACACAAGAAATGAAATTAAAATCGTATTTTTTTTGTAAAAAGTTGTTCTACTTACAGCCAGGCAAACCACTGGCAAAAGCTATTAATCCTACTAATATTATAAATGCGAAAGTTTGTGAGGATGGATGTATGTTTGTTACTCTTTCACGAAAAAACGGCTGGACCGATCTGGTTGAAATTTGGTATTTAGATAGTTTATACCTTGGATTAACATATAGGCTACTTTTAGTCATACATTTTTTTATTATTTTTTTCGATTTTGTTATTTTTGCTATAGGCTGCTTTTCATCAACACACCACGCGGGCGAAGCCGCGGGCGGAAACTAGTATATACATAAACTTAACCGCCACTCAACAAAGCACTAAGTAGGACGGCTGTCGAACGCACCTGGTCACGTGGCTTTGTCTCGAAGCCTTCAGCCGTCACCTCCAGCTCTAGCCTGTTATGATAGCGAGTTCCGAGTTGACGTCACAAGGTAGTCTGTTGAAGCAAGCGAGCATAAGGAATTATTGAATCGGTTTGGACGTTGAATCTATTTATAGTAACGGTTGGAAATAAAAAGATAATCTATACTTTAATATTAAAAAGAGGAAAGATTTGTACCTATTTTTGTATGTTTGTAATGAATAGGCTCAAAAAGTACTGGGCCGATTTAAAAAATTCTTTCACCAATAGAATGCTACGTTCTTCCAATTTGACATAGGCTACATTTCATTTTGAAAAAAATTAGGGATCCTTGGTAAAATTTGAACAATGTAACCGAAGGTGTAGAAAAATTTCCAAAAATAAATAATTGTCTACCCCGTGCGCAGCCGGGACGGGCTGCTAGTTCTATATATGGACAGCCTTGTCCGAGTTTAAGGATTTTTTTTCGGTCAAGTAACCATTTTCAACACAGGTTCGAAATATAAGTTCGACCACTATCGGCGACCTAAAATCCTATTCTGGAGCATCTGTTTATTGGTTTCTGTATTTTGATGTTTTTTTTTTTTTAATAGCCTAGTTTGTGTCCCACTGCTGGGCAAAGGCCTCCCCTTTCTCCTTCCAAATCTCTCTGTCTTGAGCCATCTCTGGCCAAGTTTGACCAGCGAACGCGATCAGGTCGTCACACCACCTTCGCCGCGGACGCCCTCGACGGCGTCGACCTCCCTCAGGCGTCCAGTGAGTGACAATCCTCGCCCATCTGTCCGGGTGCATTCGAGCTACATGGCCAGCCCACTCCCACTTTAGCTTGGCTGTTTTTTGCCCAACATCAGCTACTTGAGTTATGGAGCGCAGCGTGGTGTTTCTTACGCGATCTATTCGCTTTACACTTATTACGCTGCGTTCCATTGCCCTTTGACAAATCTTGAGTTTGGACTTTTGTTGTTCTGTAAGGGACCAACTTTGTACACCATAGGTTAAGACGGGCAGGATACAGATGTCGATGAGTTTTCTTTTCAGGGTCATCGGAAGACTACCTTTCATGTGTTCCTTAAAGGCCCAGAAGGTCTTCCAAGCATTTTGGATTCGTCTTTCGATTTCCCTGTCTTGCCTATTTTTGAAGGACACAATTTGGCCTAAGTACGTATACTCATCGACATATTGCAACACTTGCCCGTCCACCTTGACCCTACGTTTCATGCTGTTGGTCATGACCTGGGTCTTAGATCGGTTCATTGTAAGTCCAACCTCAAGACTTGCCGTGCTCAGATCTTGGAGCATGTCTTCAAGTTCTGAAGCTGATGTGGAGAAAAACACAATGTCGTCAGCAAAGCGGAGGTTCGTTAGCTGGTGGCCACCAACATTAATGCCTCGTGACTGCCACGAATCAGGCAACTTGTTAAAAACCTCCTGCAGTGCGCTTGCAAATAGCTTGGGTGAGAGCGGATCGCCCTGCTTGACTCCTTTTTCTATTTTGAAATTTGGACCAGAAATGTGCATCTTTATATTTGCAGAACTACTTCGATGTATAGTGTCGATAAGGTCAATGTAAGTGCGCTCAACGTTTTGGGACTCTAAAGCATTGATCACTGAGTGATGGTCTATACTATCGAATGCCTTGGCATAGTCGACAAAGGCCAAATACAGTGGTTTATTAAACTCATTGTATTTTTCGACTACTTGGTTGATAGTGTGAAGATGGTCGGTTGTGGAGAAATGGGGCCGAAATCCTGCTTGTTCCGGAGGTTGGTGAAGGTCAAGCGTTGGAGCGTTGATGTTTATTAATCAAATTTGCTTGAACAGCTTAACTAATTTAGATGAAATTTGTAACACAGAGAGTTGAGCAGATTATATCATTATAAAGTTATTTATTTCAGGGATCAGGTCCTGAACTTTTGGAAAGCCTAAGCCAATTCGCAGAGACCTCTCACTCACGTTCCATGACAATTATACTAGCAAATTATTGCAATATATAATAAATAAGTAAATAAATAATACAATATAATATGTAAAATGATATATGATATATAATAATAATATGTAATACAATATAATATGTAATATATTATGTAAATAATACAATATATGTACACACTAGAAAATTATTGCAATATATATAAAACATAAAAATGGGGCTATGGTTTTGCGAAGCTTATGTCGACTGGCTACCAAAAACTACATAATTATGTTAAAACTCCGGCCCCTTCCTGAACAATGTTATATGCATCAATAAAAAAGGCTGGGGGTGACTTGCACACTCAATAAATGAACCCTCAATAAATGGGTCCTCAAAAACGATCGCTAGCACGAAGTAACGTAGCAACAAGAGGGCAACTTAAACTAAGGTGCTTGAGGAATGGAAGTTCTATTTTCATTTGGTAAGATACTAACTGCTATTAGCTGATACATGTGATCCAAATAGTTTAGATACCCTTGGTGATATTTTTTTTTCGAGGATGGGAAGCTTTGGACAATGAGAGCCGGAGTGACAGTTTGGACTTTAACTGACTAAAACCCACCAAATTGTTGCCCGGCCTAAGATTACCTGGATCAGCAAAAGATAATTTTCATTCTGGTAATACTCGTTTCAGGCAAAATTATCTGGTATGACTACCAGGTACTTTTACCTATGTAGAAGTCGGAGCGAAACTACCTTGTAGTCATACCAACTAGTTTTGCATTTAAATAAAATTAAAACAGACGAAATCGAAATCGTGTATACTGATATTTATTTATTTATTAAAGCTTTATGAACTAGTAAATCCTGAACACAGGCAGACTGCCTTAGGCATTTTCTACCAGTCAATCTTAGGGTGTTGCAGAAACATAACATAGTACACACAATTTAAATGTAAACAAACATATAATATTGACATATGGTATTGACATTTACCTACCGATCATAGGAGTGTTGGGTTGGCTTTGACAAGATTACACTGGGAATAGACAAGATTTCATAGACAACTAACGGACCTGAGCAATGGACATGACATGTCACGTGGGGTTAATCTGTAAGCTTCAAGGTCTTTGGTAACGTAGAAGGATGTCTGGTACTGGCATGTTATAGAGATGCTTTTTGGAATAGATCTGTAGTATTGTTTTTCCTCAAATATTTTTTTTTATGCATTGGTATATTAGTGCTATAATACCTTGCTTCGGGCCAAATTTCAAGATTCTAGGTCAACGGAAAGTATCCTATGAATTTTGATTCCTTTGACAGTGTCGAAATGAACGTTTTTTGCAACATAAACGGGAGATAATTCCTATATCTAAAAAGTAGGTAGAGCGCCAGGAGAGTTTTAGATAAACTAGATTAAACAAATATGATAATACATATTTGTTTTGTCATATTTGGGATAAGCAACGGGAACGTAGTTGTGGGACAAAACTAAGCAAAAGTTAAATTAAATCATACGAAAGTTATCACCTCCCCAACCTTTTCCCAACTAGTGGATTACGATCGGCTTACTGTCTATCCGAATGTGACTTTTTTAATTTGGAAAAAATTGCAACTAAATACATTAAGCATTTAAAACAGGTAAAAAATTAACATTAGCATTATCGGCCTTATAATGTTCTTTCAGACTGGGACTCAGGCCTCCTCTCTAGGAAAGGGAATGGGCCATAATCCACCACGCGAGCCCAGTGCGGATTGACGGATGTCACATGTCTTCGAATTTTTGGTTCTAGGACATGCCGGTTTTTTCCTTTACCGTTTTGAAAGCAGTGGCTACACTTATAATACCTTATGTTAATTTTACATAGAATGACTACCTATTAGACCTCCACAACCTAGTTACCAGGCAATATGATACTCCTTGAATAAACTGATAATTATCTGACTTGTCTTCTGATAATAATCTACTTTCCAATGTCTGACTACTTGTAACAACTATCAAATATTTACGAATGATAGTCGATAGCTATAAATGATAGTCGATAGCTTTACGATAATATTTTTTACCTCATATTTTCTTTGGAACACAATTTTTTTTCTCAATTCTATAACTTTATTAAAAACAAACAAGACAAAAAGTTTTGGACGTTGAAAATTTATGCAGTGTGAATTGAAGATGAATTGTTATTTATCAAAACCACTGGGCCAACATATGACGTTACCAAAACCAAACTTATAATTCAGATAAATGTTTCACATCGACCATGAAACTAAACAGGAAGGAAGAAACAACTTGTACAAGGACGTTTATCATAATCTGCGCCAATCCTCTAGTGTTGAACCCAAACTGGCAACCTTTCGCCACATGTATCAATTTGTAGGGACCCTAACTTATCTCCAACTAGCCGACCCGACCGATATCATCCGAACGGCGGGAGATAACTGTTTAGTAAATATTTTAGGCCTGTTTCAATGTGTCCGGAGGAGCTCGATTTATTTATTTAGAGTTGAAAAAATTGTTACAGGATTTGTATTAACGTTTAATAGACATAACACCGGTCGTTATGGCGACGCTTGGGGGAGGAACAGTGGACGTCTTTGGATGTCTTGATGATGATTAGACACACTTGTATTTCTCGAAGGTTTTATTTTTTTTATAAATAATTTAAACCAGTTCTTGCTATTCCGCCTGACGATAAGCCGGGACGTAATCTTTGATGGAGAAGCGCACTAGTTTATTAAGAGCTTATTCACTCTAGCGGTACCTAAATTATAATCGGACGTAAACCTCAGCAGTTTTAGCAAAGATATACCACAGAAGTGCTATTTTTTATGAGTGACCTCTCGTCGATAAGCCTATGAGGTTGTCGTCTGCCTAGCCGGATTTTCTTGACAAGCGTTTACTGGTTTAGTAAATTAAAGCTTCTATTCAGGGCTTAAGTAAACTTAAAACTAAATTAAAAACTAAGCGCTTCCCCTTGTAGGATACGGTCCTTGGCTTAGGGAGGCTGGTTAGAAAACAGCAAGGGACAAACTGGATCAAACAATAAAATGTGCTAAACAATGTTGTTTAAAAAATATAGATGTGTCATGAACTAACATCATGGCTCAGAAAATATCTAAGTAGCTGTGTATATGGCGGAAGTAAAAGATAGAAAATATATACCACTTTACGACTATCTATTGTCAGGACCAACCAACGCTGTGGACTAGTCGCACTTATGTGTACCTACAGCATAATGCTGAGCGTTCGGACGTTTTGCACGGACGTGGCGTATATTTCTTGCTGTCTTTTTTTTTGTTAACATGTTTGTAAATTTGCCACTGTTCATGCAAATAAAGAGTTTTTCTTTCTTTTTTTGTATATTGTTATTATGACTTTGGAGGTGCAGCCACACACTGGTGGTTAAACTTAGGTGTACCTTATTTTTCACCGGCTAGAACTAGGTTTTCTATAAAGTATAACTAACGTATACAATTCATATTAATGTGAAAATAAAATAAATCAATATTAAGATCATGGAATAAATCGCAAACACAGAATTAGTTTACACGGATAGTTTAAGTGATATTTGTATGCAGTTTTATGAAGTTAACGCAGACAAAGTAGTAGGAAAAAGATAGTCTATAATAATCACATAACAAATTCATCCCGCCCCTCACACATCTATCAAACAGAATAGCAAGCGACCCTCACTCATGATCCCTAAGATAATAGCAATAACGTATTGTGTACGGCGCATAACAAAACACCCTCTGTCCATAAATTAGTCTTGATCTCCATGCAATTTAAGGAGACTGCCCAGTACACCGTATCATACCATGACCATTGTCCGTGGGAGGAACAAATTAAGCTAAGCAAGAAACAACATGGCCTACTATGTCCTTGTAGTGACACCTGTGATACCAAATGGAAATTTAAATTTAAAATCCTGCATCGCGCATATTATACAACAGTCCGAGATCAACTAAGTAGAGTTGTCGAACAGTTGGCCGGACCAGACACTAAACCCGTCTGGTTGAAGAATCCTCCTTTCAATGGAAGAATGTAGTGTGTGTGTGTGTGTGTGCGTTTGTGTGTGTGTTGTGTATGTATCTTGTTTCACATACTCCTAAACTGGCGACTCGGCATGATCTACGCATTGCTCAACCAATTTGTTTTATATTTTAATCATTGGTATAAGCTAGTGCTTGAGTGTAATCCTACCTGTTGGTAAGCAGGAATGCAATCGTTGATAGTGAGGCGCACTAATTTATTAGGAAACTATTCACTATAGCTTTGAAGACACGCAGAGGACCTGTCAGCCTATGTTCAGCCCTAGACGTCTTTCGGCTGAAATGGTTTTAGTACTTTTCTCCCACAGTTATAGGTACGAGTACATACAAACTTTTATCTTTATAACATAGTAAGATGCCTAGTATGATCATGTTCTATGATACGGTGTAACAGGCAGGCTGTTTTATTATGTAGATGCTCGTATGTACGTCAAGTGTGACGTCACGAAACAAATTAAATTATGACCTCGTCGAACGTTGATGTAGTACTCAAAATTTCAGCAACCGACGCGGTTTATACGCAACTATAATGTATGACGGTCCCTTTAGACCTTAGGTGCTTGGTAGAAGTTACAAGAAGTTGAAAAAGAAGTTCTAAAATTTCACGCAGCCTTACTAGGCCGCTACTGTTTTGTTAAAATCTCTTTGATGCGCTCATGGAACAGTACGTGGTGATGACTGGGACTCGGTCTTTACCTCACGACCAGACGGCAAGATTTATTGGTCGTCGTTTGTAAGTCCGCGCTTACAGTGACCAGAAAGCACCCTGTATAAGGACGTGTGGATGTCAGTTTCTTCATAATTAACTAATGAAAAGCCTACGAAAAGTTCCACCACTGGGGGGACCAGAATTATGTACTGGATCCGTGGTATTTGTTGGTGCGATGTCAGACTTACACAGGAAAAGTTTTTAACCACTGCGACCTTGATAATCAATTACTCCCCGTTTTTCTTAATATTTCCTAATTAACTAGGAATGTTGAATTGCAGTACAGCAACCGTTATTATAAGAGCATAATTTATCATTAATTATTATCATTGCAGCCGAAATACGTCCACCAGCCTATGTCCAACAGTGTGTCTTTAGGCCGAAATGATGACAATGAAACATGTACATATTTACACAAACGCAGACTATAGCTTTACGCAAACAACTAATTCTTCCTATCCTCGCTCCTAACCCACTTCTCGCACGTCTCGTCCCTTGCACCACACCACAGGGTTACCTCAAAACTTTCGGACTTACGCACACGTTTCGTGAAACGTCAATAAATCTTGCTCCGAACCGACTTGGATGATGTTTATGGAGTAATGTGTTGCCATTCGAGATTTCCACCGACACCTACCTACGTCCAATTCATTTCGAAACATTAATTTTGCATGAATAAGCGCTTTCGTGAGAAGTTTAGGTCCAAATAGGTTTGCCCGGGTCGGCCTAGTTTCTATTGAATGAGGTTTTATTTTTTACGTGGTTTCATACAGTTTTTCGAACGAACAGCCTACGCTTTTTCAGGTACCATGTCAGTAAAAGAGTTTGTACAGGGAAGAAATTAAATTAAGTTTTTAAAGCTGAAGTGAAACCACAAATAATATTTTGAAAAATTGAAGTGGATTTAAATTGGTACACTGATAAACCATGTTTTTGCACAGCACATAATATGGTTTTATCCTAGGAGTATTCCTTGTAATGTACCGGGTGCCCCTTTATAGTTTAGTTAGAGTTATGCTGATCTTCCAACCAAACCGGTGTCATGTCTAGTCCAAGCAAGCCCAATAGTTGATTTTGCATTATTGTATGTTCTTATCCCGGACAGATGGGCGAAGATTGTCACTCACTGGATGCCTGAGGGAGGTCGACGCCGTCGAGGGCGACCGCGGCGAAGGTGGTGTGACGATCTAATCGTGTTCGCGGGGCAAACTTGGCCAGAGATGGCCCAAGACAGAGAGATGTGGAAGGAGAAAGGGGAGGCCTTTGCCCAGCAGTGGGACACACACTAGGCTAAAAAAAAAAAAAAAAAAAGTATGTTCTTATCACGCGAATAAATCTGTTACCGCGATGCAGGTTTCTACATGGTGATATAATTTTCGCTGCAATAGGTTTAAATTTTATTTCAACCGTACTTAAATAAAAAAAGTGCTAATCTTGTATATTTCGAGGCTTTCTAGGCCTAATGAGAAACTAGTCCTAAAAAAGGGATTGCTTACGATTCTGCTTAACATAAACTTAGCATAATAATAGCCTCTTCTCTGCGAAAAGGGCTAGACTGTAATCTACGCAGGCCCAGTGCGTAATGATGGATGCCACATATTCTTATACATATTATACAAGCAGTCCCGACAGACATAGTCCTGCCCAAAACTGAGTTTTCTCTAAAAAAACGATTGAAAAACCCGGTGTTCAGTTGCATTTTCATACTATCCAAAAACCCTCTGTAATATACACAAATCACAGCTATTACCAATGGTTCGAAACGGGTCATACGAGTATATGGTATATGATAAGTATAATCAACCTTTTAATGTTCCCACTGCTGGGACTCAGGCTCTTCCTCTCTTCGAAAGTAAATGGGCCGTAATCTACCACGCAGGCCCAGTGCAGGTTGGTGGATGTCAAATATCTTCGAATTTTTAGTTTTAAGACATGCCGGCTTCCTCACGATGTTTTCCTTCACCATTTTGAGAACAGTGGTAATAAAATAAATTACACAACCTACTGGGCCTGGCTAGGTTAAAACACATGACGTAAATATCTTAAATCAAGGCAATTATTGCTAGACCACCACTGCTATCTGCTACTGGTCATGGAACCACGGATCAGATTCCGAAAGGGAAACTAGGTGACCCAAGATCGAAGGCAACGAAGGAATGGGGTGGGGTTTAGTCAGCACAAGTCTGACACGCCCTCCCACTCTGCCCAAAAGCGGAAGAAGTTATTCTGATGATTACCCACTTGAAAACAAAAAACTGGTCATACAATAATCATACATAATCTAACTAGCCACGCGTTAATGAAAACGATATAATTCGTCCAGTTAATGAATCTGACACCTATACAGCTAAAATTCACCACTAATTACTATATCTAGATTCTAGGTAATCTATGTAACTGGTGCCTGTTTCATCAGATTATTTAGCTGTCAACTGCAATGGTCAGTGACGCGTTCAAATTAAACGCAAATGCGTAAGTTACCAAGTTGTACATTGGTTTAGTTTTTGATACAGTTATATTGTGTGTTGTAGAGTACATTTGCAGGTATGCAAAACTAACTAGCAATTTACCAGCGACTTTGTTCATGAGAATATACTAAACTCACATTAAAAAAAATGCAAATCACTACTTCTATGATTTTTTTCACCATTTTTAAAGCAGCGGTGATATCACCACAGCTGCATTCTTGCAGACGACGAGCAATTGGTAGATCGTCATCCGGCCGTCCGATATAATCGTCCGGACCGAGATCAAGCTGTCCAAAGCGGGTAGAGTTCCACATGCTTCTCCAAGAAATAGGGCCGCTGGTAATTTCCAAAAAGGAAAGCAGTGGTCTGAGAACGCAAAGGGCAACAGAAAGGGACATGTGTGATATTAGTCAGTAAAAGTTTAGTACCTCCCACTCCACCCAGAGCGAGAGAAGTCATTAGCTGATGATATAGAACAATTCATAAATCCCCGAGCGGTAACCGGCGACCGCTGTCACTGTCTTACTATTGTAGGTATCTCGTTTTGCGGGTATCTGATAGGTTAAAAAAAAAACAAGAAAACACTAGGCCAAAATAATCCAACTCACTCATTTCATCAACATGAAATGGCAAATGACTAAAAACTCAATTACATTTCGGCGGCTACATTGCTGAGCATATAATATGGTCAGAGAGATAATTTAATGTATTACGCTATACTTCAGTCATCATTTTGACGTAGGTATCGTGTCTTTAATTATTACTTGTTTGTTATTCTCGTTAAGGTCTTCAGTTCAGCCACTAGGAGGGTTAATCTCTCTGGGAATTCGTCGGGAAATCAGAACGTTGTGTAGAGTATCACCATCAGTATTTCAGCCGAAAGACGTCCACTGCTAGACATAGACCTTCCTTAAACGTCGCCACATCCACCTATCCTGTGCGTGTCACTTCCATCGGATTCCCATGACCCTCACCATGTCTCAAATGATTTTTTATTAATAGCTTTTATTTTCGTCTGTAGAACCAGCACAACTGTTTTTCATTGTCAGTGGGATAAGTAAAATTATTTCATCCAACGTTTTTGCAGTGTATGATGCCACTTATCCCGTTTGCGTGATGCAACTCTCTTTGGATAGTGTTAGGAATCCACAAAAGTCAGGCACTTGTCGGTGATACTCGTAGATTTTTGTTTGTGATTCATTCCTCAAATTTCCTAAAAAGCATACATGCGGTAAGAGTGCATAATCGCAGCGGTCAGTCCCCTCTTTGAGAAATAGCTGAAGAGAAGCCATGGCGTCCTCATCTGCAGGCAGAGATGTGTTCCAAGAGCGTCTCAAAGAGATATCAGCAAGATATTAGAGACCCAGCAGCCAGTGCCCGCTAGGGCCACGATAACTCCACGGTAGTGGTGTGTTCTTACATACACGGGATTAGACCCTATTCTGCCCTAGAGTGGGAAAACTTATAAAAAAAAATATACCGGATGGAATTTCTTGAGAATGAAACATCAATTCTTTCTTTTTCTTTGAGTTACAATATGTAGGTTTGTAAATACCCCTGATAATTTTTGTCCCAACGTATAACTAGCACATTTAAAAAAATAGTGATTTTGTACTTAAGATTAAAAATGCGACAATACTATAATCCAAAATCACAATATCCCAAAACTGTAACTCGACAGCATCAACGCGAGTGCTCCTCATAATGTACGTACGAGCTTACAGCGGCGGATCGGCCGCACAATTTAACTTGTGCCTGTGTCAGCCACCGTGACGTGATGCCCCTTAGTGCCAGCCCATGTTACAAATTGACCGTAAACATAGTTCCGTAGCCCGTAGGTTGCGCTTCAACTTGTAATGCTATACCTTGTTTTGGCTTAATTTTGGAGTATGTTGTGTTACACTCGATTTCACTTCGGAAATTTCATTTTAGCTTAGAAGACTAATGAAATATGTATGAGTAGGTGCCTTTGTTGGTAGGTTAATCATAAAAGTTTTAACTTGAGACTGGAAGCTGAGAATATAAATTGGTGGCTTATGTTCAGCAGTGCGATAGACTGAGATGAGGCCTGTACACTAAAATGTCAAAGCTTTTAAGAGGTTTAAAATTTATCATTTTTAAAAGGATGTTAAGACCCCCTTTGTAGCGAAATGCAATCAAATTACGAGTACATTATCTCTTTTCTGAAAATAAACATAAATCGGAATCCTCTTACTTTAAATGCAGGCCAAACTAAGCGAATCACGCCACCGCCAGGGGGCGCCACGACCGTCAACTATTTTCTTTGTACATTGTCCCAGCAACTGCTTTGTAATGGACAGAGTTATCTCAGTATGTTGTGGCTTGACAACGCAGAATGCAGAGTCCTTTGATAAAACCCTGTAGCAGTGAGCGAGTTTGTAGTGAAACTATTCATTTTGTAGTATTTTTGGTGGGTGGAACTATTAATAAATAAGCAGTACTTTCAGTAATGGAAAGAGATAGCTCCTTTCATTACTGAATCATACACATAACTGCTCGGAGTTATCTTGCGTGATCGCATCAGAAATTAAGATGTCTACTAGAGAACCAAGGTTGCCGACTCGAAAGAATCGCCGAACTTAGGTGGCAATGGGCATATTGCTCATTGAACAGGGATGTAAGCTTCAAGAGTGGTGACCACGTACCGACAAAAGCAGCGATGAAAGGTCTCTACAGGACCGGTTATTATGGCGACACTTGGGTGAGGTCTATGTCCATCATTGGACGTCTTTCGGTTGAAAAGATGATGATGGTGATGGTACTTTCAGTTGGATCGTTTGAAAGTCATCAAATTTCCTGGCCTGAATCGGTAAAAAGAAACTGAAGTAACAGAGGTAGATTTTAGTCAGTAGACATCTAAACTCATTATTTTTCCAAACAGAGCGGGACATTTTTTTGATTTTTTCACACTTAAATAACCAAAAAGTTAAGTGTATGAATGTATGAAACACTTCACCTTTGAGTGATGTGTAGTATCATCTTCCAAAATTTGAGAATTTGCATAGCTTATTTTTTATGAGTTCACAACGAGCCCGTTTTTAGTCTCGATCACGCCTGATTAATTGAAACTACTAAAATTTCCTTTTTGCGATGTGAATGTAGTTCTTTTAAAATTTTCCTGATCTTTCCCTGAAATATGCTTACATCTTTTAAATATACAGCAAAACTCTAATGACTTTACGAATTGAATTATCGTCATTTTGAACCGAAAGACGGCCACTATTGGACATAATATATGCCTCCCCAGTGTCGCCACAATGAACGGTCCTGTGCGTCTCGCATCCATCGGATTCCCGCAACGCTTACCAAGTCATCGGTCCACCTTGTAGGAGGCTTTCTAACGCTGCGGCTTCCAGTACGCCATTTGAATCATTTGTAATGTACTTGTCTTAAAACTGCAACAAACAGCGGCTAGATGGCTTCCTCGACCCATCTCAAATACAGTGTCAGTGTGGGGTCGCTTCAAAGGACATGCGTCACTTGCAGTGCTGCCCATCCTGCACAATCGTCTGCACTTTTCAGGATTTATATACGGTCAATAGTTATATAGGTTGACAAATACTAGTGAGAAAAAAAATTGAGTACATCGACACGAAAAGAAGTAGAAAAACAAAGAAATACTTCTTTTAACCTTATTTTATGTCCCATTGCTGGGCACAGGCCTCCCCTTTCTCCTTCCAAACCTCTCTGTTTAGGGCACTCTGCCCAAGTTTCCCCGTAAACATGGTCAGTCTATAATACCTGTTTATTTAACAAATATTTAAATAAAAAAAGAAACAAAAATACTTGCGTTTTTCTTAACTATGAAGTTTTATAATTTTGTATGTGTGTAAAATAATTCATTGGGTACCTACATACAGATATATCGCCAAAAATAATTAGCAACCCCTACCCAACCCAACATAAGTGCACCCCCCATTACCGAAAAATCAGCATTTTTAATCAAAATATTTACCTAAAAAGGTTGACGTGAAAAATAATGCTTTATGACCATTAATCTCCTAAAAAGGTCTAGGGACGGCAGGGACCAAGGTGGGCCAAGTAATGGAGTTCCGTTGTACAGTCGTGAAGCAAGAGTTTGTGTGTCCCTACCCCTTGACGCTGTTACATAAAACATTTGGGACGGGAGTTGGAACGAAAATAAATGTACCAATATTTTTAGGACACATTTTTTTTTGTTTGTATTTTTTTTTTGCATGGACATGTGAAATGATGAATACGTTATGAGAATGATGTAACTGTCCCTTCGGATGAAATTATAAACTCTGATCTGTGGAGTGAAATAACCTTTTTGTTGAACTGGCTACGTTTTATTCGGTTTTATCAAAGAGCAACGCTGATCAAATTCTAAGCTTTAGCTAAAATGCTTTAATATCTATTTTATTTTAATGATAATTATTGTGGAAAGCTCTGTAAGATTTTGTAAAACTTTTGAAACATGCACCAAAGTACACCGACATTAAATAATTTGAAGATTGAAGAGACAAGGAGTGTATTCGGAGTCTGGGCTGCTACTAAAAAATCCAGAGAGTAAAATCCAATAACACTTCGCCAGAACTGGAAATCGGACCAGTAGCGCTTAAAGGGAATCCTTAAAGGTATCCTGCAAAATTATTATTTTTTTTGCTTTTTGCAGATCAGATTCAAGTTACATATAAATTAAAATATGATTCGCAGGCATACACGTATTTTTAGGGTTCCGTACCTCAAAAGGAAAAAACGGAACCCTTATAGGATCACTTTGTTGTCCGTCTGTCTGTCCGTCCGTCTGTCAAGACCCTTTTTCTCAGGAACGCGTGGAGGTATGAAGCTGAAAATTATATCAATTACTCAGGTCTACTGTCCCTTGAAGCTGTGAAATAATCAAACTTCTAAGCCAACGCAATCAAAAGATACAGCCGTTTATGCCGCAAATTTTCGACACTTGCAAGGGAATCAAAACCTACAGGGTACTTCCCGTGAACTCAGAATCTTGAAATTTGGTACGAAGCAACGTCTTATAGCATAGATAAAGGAAAAATTACGAAAACCATAAATTTTTAGTTACATCACATAATATATTTTTTTTTAATAATTTTAAACTTACTACCCATTTCCTCATAAACGCGTAGAGGTATTAAATTGAAATTCATACCAAATACTCAGGTCTATAATACCTTTAAGCTGTAACAAAATCAAACTTCTATGTCAACGCAATCAAAAGAAACAGCAATTTAAGCTGCATATTTTGAAACTCGCAAGTACTCGCAAGGGAATCAAAACCTAAAGGGTACTTCCAGTCGACCTAGAATCTTGAAATTTGGCATGAAGCAACGTTTTATAGCACTCATATAGGGAAAAGTCTGAAAACTGAAAATTTGTTGTTACGTCACAAGAATTATTTTTTTGAAAAATCTTCAACGCTCGATTCGAGAATAGAACTTTATTCATAGGTAAGTTAGAGGTATTGAGTTGAAATTAACACCATATAATTGGGTCCGTGGTCCCTTGAAGCTGTGCAAAAATCAATTTTCAATTCAATTGGTAAAGTGACGGGAAAAAAAGATTCGTCCGTTTATACTGCAAAAAACGTACATTTCGAGACTGTCGAATTGTTCGATTGAACTGTTTTTATAGGTTAGTTACTACGGAACCCTCAGTGCGCGAGTCCGACTCGCACTTGCCCGGTTTTTTTATATCAAAATCAACTCTATACAGCCCTCAGTTGTCCTATCGAACGGCGATTCCACGAAAAAGTCAATCAATAAAGTTAAACGAACTGAGAAGGGAATTACACCAACGATTTCACCATACTGTAAAGCGTTCATTTCTGACCTGAAAACCTGCATACAACCTTTCGTTTGTATACATTTTTTAGACTATACTCGTAGATAGGAACAAGGAAGCACTTCCCTTTATTAATGACAACTTTGCTAAACAGGCCCTACGACTGACTAAACCTCAGTTACGCAAAGAAAAGACCATTAAAACTTGCCACGGGACCTTTAATAAGCACCTCTCTCTTATAGTTGCAGAGCCTGCTTAGAGAAGGACGAGACAGCAGCTCATCTGCGTCTAAACTGCCCAGTGGTCGCTCGATACAGGGCAAATTACTTCGAAAACACCAGTACCCAGTAGCAGTAACATTCAGGCACTGGCCTTACTTGAGGAGGAGGGTGGATTGAATGACACATTTGTCCCACCTGTACGCAAAAGACGCGCTTTAGTCGTGGAATTGTGGATACCAGTCCGGGCCGAAGCTACTGGGGTCCTGGGTTGAATGAAAGAGAAATCCAGGACCCTGCAATCAAGGCAAAGAAGACGTAGTTATAAGGACCTTGGAATTAAGACAAAGAAGGAACAGGGCTGAGTTTTAGTCAGAAGAAGTCTGTTGGAATGCCACCTCACTCCGCCCAAAGCGAGAACAGTCATATTATGATGATTTCCCACCTTAAAAAATGCCTGATATACAATAAAATAGACTATGGAAGGTCTTGTTTAAAGGTTAACAATACCACTGGTGTGTATTTTCTACCCTGCCGTTACTTTCAGTCACAGAACAAAATGTTTCTCATCTGCCATCTGTTGACTGTCGGTGACCGTCGTGATATGACACAAAAAGCGAGCCCGGTTCAGATTGAACTTTGTAGACACTGAATGTAAGAGATACTACTCGTACTTTGTAGAAAAGTTACAGGATGTATTTACGTTATTTCTTGTACAAAAATTAATCGAATAGTGTCCTTGAAATAAATTGTTAATTTTATTTTGAACTAACAAAACAATAATTTATAAAAAAAATTGTAGTGCTTTAATTATTTGTGTAATAGTTAATATATACTTGAAATCTATATAAATAAAACAAAGTTGCAAGACTTATAACTCAAGAACGACGGAACAGATTTTAATGATCTTTGCTTTGTTGGATTTGTACCTATCCACCCCGAGTAGCAAAATATCTATTAAAAATATTGGAAAACAGTTGCATTAAAAAACAATAAACTTAAACACGTAAAAAATAACAGCAATAATATCAAATACATTGGTCTCGATCATTCCATCATACAGTCACTCTTTCAATCATTCAGTCTCAATTAGTCATTGCCAGTGATAACATCTCTCAATCAAGTTTCTTAGGTCTTGTTATAAACCACTACATTTCCCACAAAATCAGTCCCATCTCCCGGGCTAACTATTCTAAAAAGTTTCCAACTACACTTTAGTCTTTAGGTAAAAAGCAGTGAAAAAGTTCCCTAGCGGAGACATTACCTCTGCAACGTGTTACATGCTACATTACACTGTGTAGAATACTATAGTAGTTTTATAGTTTATGTTCCGCCGAGGGTTTGGGTCCTATTAACATGGTTGTGGGCATAAAAGTGTAGTGAGTAGTTAAAGAGGATGATGCTTGTTAATATTTCTTAACAAAAAATGAACGAAAAAAAAGAAATACGTAGGTAAAGTTTTTTTTTTTGTTAATTTTTTTTTTTGAAAATTTACCTACACAAACAAATGATACATAATAATACTGTATTGATTAGGTTATGAATTTGTGGTATTTAGACAGAATATAAAAAATAAAAAAGCCTTTTGCGAAAAGAATACAGATTCTTTTCGCAAATTATTGATTCTTGTACTCCAGATATCTGGATCTCAACTTTCACATTTCTACTACATGCAAACTTTTTTATCCATCTTAATATCCTTTTTTAGGGTGGACAACACATAACCCTGGTACTGTATAAAACTCTACTTAGATGGGAAATAGTTCGCAATAATGCAATAAACTCAAAACATCGTGAGGAAACCGGCATGTCCTAGAACCAAAAATTCGAAGACATGTGACATCCGCCAATCCGCACTGGGCCCGCGCGGTGTATTATGGCCCATTCCCTCTCCTAGAGAGGAGGCCTGAGTCCCAGCAGCGGGAACCTTATAAGGCTGATAATGCTAATAATGCTAATGCAATAAACTTATTCAACTAAGCTTTTTGTGATTAAAGAGGTTACCTTCAATAGGTACCTATATTCAATCAACATTACCTATCACTCGTCATGACGTTCATATTGATTGACATGCAGTACCAAAATACCTGTGCTCGATTCCCTACATAAAGGCATTTTGACGATCGTTCTGGCAAATAGGATACTGTTTAAACCCTCTCTCTGCTTTAGACCCATCAATTTGGTCAAATGAATGAAGCTTTGCATTATCCCAATCAGTCAAGATGTGACGCAATTCTGTGTGTATTACCGTAGTAACAGTTGTCTACTAAAATGAGTAGTTTAGTAGGAAGGCGGACCCTGGCAATGGCCGGGATTAACGCCAGGTAGAAGAAGAAGAAGAGTTGTCCACTAAAATATGTGTGGCTCTACTCTCAAAAGACAACTTAGACACTAATCTACGTGGTCCTCATAATTATGATTTAACGTTTACATGTTCACTGTATGAACTGAAAACAAAGGCCTCCGAAAAGACCTCTGAGATTGTTTCGGTATTTCTTCTCAGGGTGTTCAACTAGGAAAACTGGCCTGTATCGACGTGTAAAAGTGTTTTTTTTGTTATTGTTTGTATTTTGTTATCATTTATAGTAAAACTTTAAGATCCACTGGAGCCATGGGTTGGCTTCTGAAAGGAAAATCAGGGACCTTCTGAAATAAAGGCAAAGAAGGAACAAGTTTTAATCAGTAAAAGTCTGACACCCTCCCGCTCCCCCAAAAGCGACGAATCTAATAATCATTCTAATAATTTCACACCTAAAAAAAATATCCTTATTGCTTTGATCCTTGTATCAACAGTAAGTTACGCCCAAGATTAAGTTTTGCTCTTACATCTCCATCAAACCGACCAGAAAATAACATAGCCGTATGACCTTCAATGTTCTCAAAGTCTAGCATTAACAATGTCAAATCCACACGCATTACTTTTGTTCTATATTTAGAACTAGCCTTTACACGGCTCAGTGTGGGAGTACAACATATTATTATAATACGTAAGCTGAGTATTATATACCGATTGTTACACGCCTGACATATTTCGGAAATCTTGTTGTGGGAAATTGCTTAGTTGTCACGGGTTTATGTTGTACTAAGTTGTTTTTTTATTTTAGCAATTTATTGATGCCTAAGCGTCAGTTGGACTAATGGTCACTTTTGAAAAAAAATCCAGTTGTTCGGTCCATTAACCGAACCCAGAAACTCATACTAAGTTCATCATATTATCATCATTGTATCAGCTGAAAGCGGGCCACTGCTAGATTAGTTTTATGACCACATTAACCGCCCCTGTACGTCTCGAATTCATCGGATTCTTGCGACTCTCACTTCGGAGTCATGCCATCTTGTGGAAGGCCTTCCCAATTTGTTTATATCGGTATTAGGTCGCCACTTTCAGCCCCATGCATAATATAATTATATATATACTCATGCCACACTCACACCACACTCACATCACACTCGCACTACACTTACACCACAATCACACCATCTAACACATTATTCAAATAACTTTGTTCAATGCTTTATATCGTTTTATCCCCTATTTTAGTTCAACTCTACTTCAATGTTTTACATAACTTTATTATTTAGTTTTATATTCATTCATTTGATGATGTTTATGTCCATTTTCAAATTTATCGTGTCTCACATTATAAAACTGCAAACATGTCTTCGAAATCACAATTATAAGTTATCGCAACTCGGGCCCCCAAGATACAGGCACTGCCTAGTTTGGGGACCATTGTCCAAATAAATAATTTTAATCTTATCTGTTACTGTAATTATATTATAAGTTAAATAATAAGGCACAATTTGTAACAATGGACCAATAAATATTATTATTATTATTTCATTTATTTTTCATTGATACATATTTTATACATTTTTAAATATTTTTACAAAATCTTAAAAAAAACATTTAAAAATATAAAAAATAGTGGCCCACCGGCATCGGGAACAGGGTCCAAGTCACCGGCGGTCAGGGCTCCTGAGAGAGGAACCTCCGGACAATACGCGCCGTGTCCAAGAGTGCTGCTTTCTGGATCAAACCCTTGATCCAGCTGCCTAACGAGAGCCTCCTCAGGTGTTCGTCGAGGCTCTTGGCTATTAAGCCATTGGCCGTCACGACTATCGGCACAATGATTGCTGTGTCCACTTCCCACATGTCGACAACCTCGCGAGCTAAGTCAAGATACTTAGATTGCTTTTCCTTCTCAGCTTTCACGAGGTTCTCGTCATGAGGGACCGCTATATCAACAATCATTGTGCGACGCTCTGTTCGATCTATCACCACTATGTCAGGCTTATTGGCAACAATAGTCCTATCAGTGATGATAGATCGATCCCAATACAACGTGATATTGCCATTGTCGAGAACTGGGTCGGGCACATACCTATAGTACGGTACTTCTGACTCCACAAGATTGTATTTAAGAGCAAGTTGCTGGTGGATAATCCTGGCCACGAGGTTGTGTCTATGCAAATAGTCTCCGTTAGCAAGATGAGAACACCCAGAAATTATGTGTCGGATTGATTCTCCGGGCAGGTGGCATGCCCGACAGATGTCAACCGTACCATCCTTCACAATGTATTTCCGGTAGTTGTTCGTCATCATAACTTCATCCATAATTGCAAAGACAAAACCTTCGGTTTCTCCAAAAAGATCACCGAAGCGTAACCAGGATACGGACGCTAATAGATCAACATCGGGCCCATGTAAGGCCCGGTAAAAGCGTCCGTGAAGCTCCTTACTCTGCCATACTTCCCTGCGGTCATTAGTATCCAGTACTATTGGTTTGCACCAGTTCTCCTTAGCCAAGGAGAGCGGGGTTAAGCCCTTGTCCACCGCCTCTACAGCGCGATGCATACCCACGTCCACAGCCAGGAAATATTCCCTGAGACTGCATATCTCGCGGTTATGCAGGGTCTTGGCATTTAAAAAGCCACGACCCCCACACTTCCGCGGGATATACAGCCTCATCACCGATGACCGTGGGTGATGCATCCGGTTTGCAGTAAGTAGTGAACGGACCCTCCTATCCAGGGCGTCGAGTTCCGTCTGAGTCCATTTAAGTATGCCGAAAGAGTACATCAATACCGGCATGACCCAACCGTTGAAGGCGCGCACCTTGTTCCCGCCTGATAAAAGACTATTCAGTACTTTATTCAGGCGGCCAAAGAAGCGCTCCTTCAACGATCGCTTCACGTCAACAGCATTGATGCCTAACGCTTCCGACATACCCAAATACTTGTAAGTTTCGGTTGAACAGAGGGATCTAAGGTGTATGGAATCCGAGAGTTGGATTCCCACGGATTCCACAATCTCCCCTCGCTTTACATGCATGACTGCACATTTGTCCACACCAAATTCCATCCTGATGGCACTACTGAAGGTTTCAGTTACCTTCAGTAGCTCCATCAGTTGCAAGTTGTTGGGGGCAAAGAGTTTCAGGTCGTCCATGTAAAGGAGGTGAGATATGACCTGACCACCTCTTTTCAACCGAAAGCCTAAGCCCGAACCCTCCAGCAATGTGCTGAGTGGGTTCAAGGCTAGACAAAACCACAGTGGACTCAGACTATCGCCCTGGAATATGCCACGCTCGATCCTTATCGGTTCACCATTCTCTTGGATTTGTCGACATCCTGGATAGTGAAGAACCGTTCTCCACTGCCGCATACACGACATCAAGAAGGTGCGCAGAGTTGCATCAACTTTATACAGCTCCAGCACCCTCATGAGCCATGTATGCGGCACTGAGTCATAGGCCTTCTTATAATCTATCCAACATGTCGACATATCCTTTCGAAAACGACGAACCTGTTGGCTAATGGCAACATCTATGAGGAGCAGCTCCTTAGTACCACGGGACCCGTTCCTACATCCATTCTGAGAAGCAGACATGATGGAGTTTGTCTCAATATGACTATTGATTTTGGCTCTCAGGATGGATGTAAGAACTTTATAGACCGTCGGTAAGCACGTGATCGGTCTATAATTTTTAGGTTCCGTGGTACTACCTGATTTATGGAGCAGGTGGGTTATTCCTGTCGTTAGGAACTCGGGTAGCACTCCAGACTCTAGGGCAGACTGGAACTGAGAAGCCAAGCGAGCATGCGATCCTGTGAACCATTTGATCCAGAAGTTGTGCAGCCCGTCCGGCCCTGGAGATTTCCAGTTAGGCAACGGACGGACTGCACGAGCTACATCTTGGGGGCTGATGGTAATTGCCCCCATTTCTGGCACAAGATCACACGCGCGCTCGACTTCCTGCATCCAATCACCCTCGGTGTGACTGACAGGCACTGACCAGATGTTGCGCCAAAATGAACTCATGGCGTCATCATCCGGTGGGTGAGTATCAATCACACCTTGGACCGGTCGCTCCCAAGCCCTGTAAACCCACCTTTCGTTGCTTTGGAACGTGCGATTCTGGGTGTATCGCTCCACTCGCCGCTTGTACCGCCGAATACGGCTCGCCCATGCATAGATTTTCTGCTTCAGGAAGTCGATACGCTCTGTGATGTAGGGCAGATAATCTCGAGGACCAATATCAGTCCCCGAGAATGCCCGCCTCACAAAACGCATCACCCTAGGGCGAGTGTTGCCCTCCCTGAAGCAGATAAGCTTGCCGATGAGTGCTCTAGCCTCACCGATACGACGCTCGATCCTGCACTGCCAAGCTGGTACAGCTGGCCGTGCAGCTCTGTCACTATTTGGAAATTTGACATGAGCTACACGACATGCCGCTACAGCCGCGCAGTACAAGATCGAGTGAGTATCAGTAAGGTCTTTGCTGCTATCAAAACAGTTTGATAGCTGCGAATCTAGAGCACACACCAGCGCCCTATTTTTCTTGTGCATGGGCAAGCGAGGTAGACGAGGTCTAAGCCCAGGCGGTGTGGAGCGGTACTCCCGGAATGCATCCTCCAAAGCGCTCCTCAATTGTTCGTTGCACTGGGTACTCACGGGTATAGTCGCGTCATCAACATCTTCACTGCCCTGGTCGGGTCGCGGTGACACACCAGATTGAGATTGCACCGCGGCCGGAGGTGCAGCTTGTGAGACACGACTACTCCGTGATTCGAGCCGTAGTCTATCAAGCACGGTATCATCCAACATACGGTTACGCTGGATGACCCGTACCTGATCCGACAGTCGTTGGTCCGAAACGTTGACAGCTGGCTCAAGCACCTGAAACAGAGAGAGCATCCGACCACGGTACGCAGTCAGGTTAGTTCCCCCCTCTGTAGCCCCGTAGTATGAGCGCATGACGTTTTCGTTCATGGATCGTGTCCATCGCATGCGCTGCACACTTCCACCGGTAGCTGGGACCCTATCAGAGGCCGGTGGGCCTCGAGGTCCTAAGCCTGCCGGTGGCCGGCGTCCTCCCCGTCGACGCGCAGGTGGTGGTGTCGTCGGCGGCGAGTAGTACTCGTCGCTGGAGCTCGACGCAACTGCCGCGGCCGGTGTCACAGCACTCACGATGGGGCTGGGTTCCGGCGGCGGCGAGGCGGAGCTGAGCGACGAGGCCGGAGGTGGTGGGCGTGCACGTCGTGCTGCGGCCCTCGTCAACATTCTCGCAATCACAATTTCCACATTTTCACTTTTTCATTTTTATGACAGCAGGTACTGTCATCGGGTACATTTTCAATTTTATTAGAATATTTGTTCTTCATTCTTGTAGTTTATTTTCTTTTTCTTTATCTATTTTATATGCTATGTATATAGTATAGTATCTAGTTATATATCCAAAAATATGATGTAAATTTGATTCAATTATAATTTTATCTTTAAAGAGTAGAAATTTTGCGTCGTCCGTTGACAGTTGGACCACAGATTATTTATTATTATTATTATTATTTTTGGAAAGTGTTTAAAAACTTCTCAGCTCTTTGGCTGGTTTTCAACTACATTTACGGGTCGAAACCAAGTAAATGCAGCGTGTGGTGTGTTATGTTGAGGGTGTGTGATGATGGGGACCTACTTCGTTTTCATCAATTTGCATGAACTTTCTAACAATTCGGCATGTATTTAGAATTACAGCCTTTTGTAAAATGATGTAGAGAGTTTCTTTTAAGCTAAGTAATTTCAGACTCTGTAATAGACAATTCGGAATAACGCCTGTTGTGGAAAGGACGATCGGGACCACATAAACTTTTTCTTGCCGCCATATTCTAGTAACTTCATCCTTGAGTTCTGCGTATTTGCTAATTTTATCAGTTATTGTTTTCTTTATATTATGTGTGTTAGGTACAGCAATATCTATTAAGTATGTAATTTTATTTATTTTGTCTTGGAGGGTTATATCTGGTCTATTGTAATGAATTGTTCTATCGGTGAGTATGGCGCGGTCATAGTAAAGCTTATGTGTGTCATTTTCTAGTACAGTTTGAGGTGTATAATTATAATAAGGAGTGTTTGTGTTCTGTATGAGAGCGTATTTAACTGCTATTTTTTGGTGTATTACGTTTGCTACTTGGTTGTGCCTGTGTGTGTAATCTGTTTGCGTGAGGGTGATGCACGCTCCTGTGATATGCTGGATGGTTTCTGGTTGGTTGTGGCACTTACGACATTTATCATCTGTAACTGAAGGATCTTTGATGATATATTTCCTGTAATTTCTAGTATTTATTATTTGGTCTTGAATGGCAATCATAAATCCTTCAGTTTCAGGAAACAAACTACCTATTTTAAGCCATTTATTTGAAGCTATTTTGTTTACATGGGATTGTTCTAAGTCGTGAGGATGTCGGCCATGCAAAAGTTTTTTCTTCCAGTCTTCCACTTTTTGTGTTTGCGGATTATTATTGGTAACAACTTGTGAGTCTAGCTCTGTATTTAAATTAAGTGGGGTGTAATTACAATCATTAAAAACTATGGCTTTATGGATCTTACTTGTGCGAGATTTTGATTCAAAGAATGTTTTTAATTTAAATACTTGTTTTCGCCATAAATGCTGGATGTCTATTAGGCCTCTCCCTCCGTTTTGCCTTTTGATAGTAAGTCTTTCTATTGCAGATTTAGGATGTAGGTTGTTGTGTTTTGTAAGTGTTGTGCGGGTTATTCTCTCTAAATGTTCTGTATCTGTTTTTGTCCATTTAATAACCCCAAATGAGTAGGTCAAAATAGGTATGGCAAATGTGTTTAGAGCTTTGATGAGATGTTTACCAGAAAGTTGAGTTTTGCATAGAGCGTTAAGTCTTTTCTTGTACTCTGTCGTAAGTGCATTTTTTATCCTAACATGATCCAGTCCCTTTAATTGCATATATCCTAAATATTTGTATAAATCGTTCGATTCCATTGCTACTATGGTATCTGTCTCATTCACTACATAGCTCCCCGGCCGTATCTTGCCTCGTATGATGTGAAGTGTTTTACATTTATCAAGACCGAACTGCATGTTAATATCTTGGCTAAAATCTGCTGTAGTGTCTATTAGTTTTTTCATATCTTTTTCGGTTTGTGCATATAATTTGATATCGTCCATATAAATGAGGTGTGAAATAGTTGTTTGGTCTGAAGAGTGTTTGAGACAATATCCGGCACGAGAGCGATGCAGCAAATGGGACAAAGGGTTGAGTGCGAGGCAGAACCATAGGGGACTTAAGGAATCACCTTGGTATATACCCTTCTTAATATAAATCTGACGCGTTATAACGCAATTGTTATCATGGTTTAATTGAAGTGTGGTTTTCCACTGTGACATTATGTTGCGTAGGAAGTCTATTATTTTTGAGTTAATTTTATATATTTCTAGTATTTGTATCAACCAAGAATGTGGAACACTGTCAAAAGCTTTTTTGTAATCGATATAGGTACAATGCAGGTTTCTATTTTTGGTGGAAGCATGTTTATGAATAGTAGAATCAATTATTAACTGTTCCTTGCATCCCATATGGCCCCGCCTGCACCCTTTCTGCTCCTCCGCCATTATGTTGTGACGTTCAATGTGTGAGTTTATTTTTATAGTTATTAGTGAGGTTAATATTTTATATATTGTAGGTAAGCATGTGATTGGCCTGTATTGGGAAGGCTGAGACGAAGTTTTAGTTTTGGGCAACATATAAGTTATACCTGTTGCAATAAATTCAGGTATGTTTTGTTTACCTAGGATTATTTCGGTTAAGTTTTTTGCTATGGGTTTGTACAATGAAGTTAACTTTTTATACCAGAAATTGTGTATTTTGTCTATGCCGGGAGCCTTCCAGTTATGGAGTCTACCTGTTACGTGTATGATATCAGATTCTGTAATTTCTAGAAAATCCATTTCTTCGATTCCCCTCCATTTTGTTTCTTCCTCTACTATCCACGCAGCTTTATCATTGTGTTGTATTTGTTTTTCCCAAATGCTAGCCCAGTATGTTTCTAATTGTTCTTTTGTTGGTTGATCGAGTGTGTCCGAATTATTCTCAATATTTCTGTTGATGTCTGGTTTATGTAGATTTCTATAAAATGTTTTTTCGTTTGTACTAAATATGGTATTGTCAATTTTGCGTTGTTGTGCTTTTTTATATCTTCTGAGTCTATGGACTTTAAGTGATAGTTTTTGTTTTAAGGTGTCTAAAAACTCTTCCGGTGTTCTGTTGTTATTCTCATGCCTAGTGTGTGTAAAGCTGCTCTTAAATATAGCCTCAACTCTTTTTACTACTTTTGTTGATCTATTGTTGTTGATGTATTGTGTTAGTCTACTACAATCTGCTCTTAATTTATCTATGTCTTTTTCTAATCTCTGTTGCCACGCTGGTTTGACATTTTGTTTTGACCTAAAATTTCCTGTATCTTGTGTAATTTTAAACTTAAGCTCTTCAGCTATAACTACCGCTGTGCAATATATGAGTGTATGTATATCTGTAAGTTGTGTATCATTAGAAATAAATTGATTTAGTATGTGCTCATTAAACAAATTAACTAACCGAAACAGATCAGAGCTATATCGAAGTTTAGGTAGTTTTGGTCGGACTGCTGGGTCCATCCCTGAGTAAAGCGCCAGAGTTGTTCTGAATTTGTCATTTATCTCTTGAATATATAACTCTGTTGCCAAGTTTTGATCTGGAACTACCAAGGTCTCAATATCGTTCTCTAGCATCAGAGTTATAGATTCAGTTTGTGTGGATGTATGTGATGTTTGCGTATGAGCTTGCGATTGGCTATACAATTCAAGACTATTATTTTGTAACTGAGTGTGCAATTGTATTTGTGGTTGTCGGTGTATTTCGGTTATATTTTGTGAAAGTGAACTAATACCTGTATTACCATCTGATTCTTGTAATTGTAGTCGTGTTTCTTCTCTTAATTGCTCTATTATTTCTGGCGATAATAGTTTATTTCTAATAATAGCTCTCCTCTGATCTGCTATTCTTTGTTCTGAGACTGTTATTTCAGGGTATTGCCGAGTAAAATGATCATGCAATTGTTGTCTGTAGGTGGTCATGTCGGTCTCTAATTTAGTGATGTAAAGGTAAGTTCGCATGATAAATAAGTTTACATCTTTGGTCCATCTCATGCGAACTCTTGCTTTTCCAGCCTTGGTGGACGCGGGCAAAAAGGAACTAGCCTCCCGCGCAACATCCAAGGTTGGAGTAGGTGGGATTATGTTTAAACTTGTAATGGGATGTGATGAGTGTGATGGTATAGGTGACGATGGTATGGATGGTGATGATGGTCTGGAGGGTATGTATGAGTCTGTACTTGGACTATACGGTTCCACAGGGGTGTTTGTCCTGTCCGTAAGTCTGTCACCATCGCCAGTGATTTCGGCTGTAGTATCTTTGTCGGTGGGAGCCCGCCTGCTCAACTCCTCACCGCTGACGGTTCGCATGCTGAGACACCCAGCGTCAGCTCCAGGTGCGCCCCGGCGATCGCCCCCGGGCAGCGGTCCTATACGTTTCTTTTTTGAACGGGTCTCCATTTTTTATGGGTTTCCAGAGCCACGTTAGCCACGCCAGTAATTTCGCATTCGTGTGTCCGCCCCCCACGTGATTAGGTGTTCAATCAGGACGTGTGGTTGTTTAGGGGGCTTATGGTTGTTTAGGGGGCTTATCATTATTATTATTATTATTATTATTATTATTATTATTATTATTATTATTATTATTATTATTATTATTATTATTTCTTTATTTATTTTTAAAATACTTATTAAATATATTTTTAAATATTTCTTACAAAAATAATTAAAAAAAACATTTAAAAATATAAAAAATAGAATGCCACCGTTAGCGGGAGCAGGGTCCAAGCTACCGGTGGTTAGGGTTCCAGAGACAGGAACCTCCTCACGATACGAGCCGTATCCAGGAGTACTGCCTTCTGTATCAGGCCCTTGATCCAACCGCGCAACGACAGCTTCGACAGGTGGTCGTCGAAGCTTTTGGCCATCAGGCCATTGGCGGTCACAACAATCGGCACAATGACAGCCGAGTCCACATTCCACATGTCGACAACCTCGTGTGCCAAGTCGAGATATTTAATCTGTTTCTCTTTCTCGGCTTTCACGAGGTTCTCGTCATGCGGGATGGTGACATCGACTATCATTGTGCGGCGCGCTAATCGGTCTATCACCACTATATCCGGCTTATTGGCTACAATAGTCCGGTCAGTGATGATAGACCGATCCCAGTACAGCGTGACATGGTCATTTTCGAGAACTGGGTCGGGCACATACTTGTAATACGGTACCTCTGATTCCACAAGTTTGTATTTCAGAGCAAGTTGCTGATGAATAATCCTGGCTACTTGGTTATGCCTGTGCAAATACTCGCCGTTAGCCAGACGAGAACAACCAGAGATAATATGTCTAATGGACTCTCCCGGAAGATGGCATGCCCGACACACGTCAACCGTCCCGTCCTTAATTATATGTCTCCGGTAGTTATTCGTCAGGATAACTTCGTCCATAATCGCACAGACAAAACCTTCAGTTTCCCCAAAGAGGTTACTGAACCGTAACCAGGCCACGGACGCTAAGAAATCTACATCAGGCTCATGGAGAGCCCGATAAAAGCGCCCGTGGAGCTCCTTGCTTTTCCATACTTCCTTGCGGTCATCAGTAGTTAGTACTACAGGTTTGTGCCAGTTCTCTTTAGCCATGGACAACGGGGTTAGGCCCACGTCCATTGCTACCACATCTCGGTGCATACCCACGTCGGTTTTGAGAAAATACTCTCTGAGACTGCACACCTCGCGGTTGTGCAGAGTTTTGGCGTTTAAGAAGCCACGACCTCCACACTTCCGCGGGATGTACAGTCTCATCACCGACGATCGTGGGTGATGCATCCGATTTGCGGTCAGCAATGTACGAACTCGCCTATCCAGAGTGTCTAGCTCAGTCTGAGTCCATTTGAGTATGCCAAAAGCGTACATCAAGACCGGCATGACCCAACCATTGAAGGCGCGCACCTTATTTCCACCCGACAGAAGGCTGTTTATTATTATTATTATTATTATTATTATTATTATTATTATTATTATTATTATTATTATTATTATTATTATTATTATTATTATTATTATTATTATTATTATTATTATTATTATTATTATTATTATTATTATTATTATTATTATTATTATTATTATTATTATTATTTCATTTATTTTTAATTGTATCATATTTCTTACATTTTCAAATATTTTTACAAGAACTTAGAAAAAAAAAACATTTAAAAATATAAAAAATAGTGGCCCACCGGCATCGGGAACAGGGTCCAAGCTACCGGCGGTCAGGGCTCCTGAGAGAGGAACCTCCGGACTATACGCGCCGTGTCCAAGAGTGCAGCTTTCTGGATCAAGCCCTTGACCCAGCTGCCTAACGAGAGCCTCCTCAGGTGTTCGTCGAGGCTCTTGGCTATTAAGCCATTGGCCGTCACGACTATCGGCACAATGATTGCTGTGTCCACTTCCCACATGTCGACAACCTCGCGAGCTAAGTCAAGATACTTAGTTTGCTTTTCTTTCTCAGCTTTCACGAGGTTCTCGTCATGAGGGACCGCTATATCAACAATCATTGTGCGACGCTCTAATCGATCTATCACCACTATGTCGGGCTTATTGGCAACAATAGTCCTATCAGTGATGATAGATCGATCCCAATACAACGTGATATTGCCATTGTCGAGAACTGGGTCGGGCACATACCTATAGTACGGTACTTCTGACTCCACAAGATTGTATTTAAGAGCAAGTTGCTGGTGGATAATCCTGGCCACGAGGTTGTGTCTATGCAAATAGTCTCCGTTAGCAAGATGAGAACACCCAGAAATTATGTGTCGGATTGATTCTCCGGGCAGGTGGCATGCCCGACAGATGTCAACCGTACCATCCTTCACAATGTATTTCCGGTAGTTGTTCGTCATCATAACTTCATCCATAATTGCAAAGACAAAACCTTCGGTTTCTCCAAAAAGATCACCGAAGCGTAACCAGGATACGGACGCTAATAGATCAACATCGGGCCCATGTAAGGCCCGGTAAAAGCGTCCGTGAAGCTCCTTACTCTGCCATACTTCCCTGCGGTCATTAGTATCCAGTACTATTGGTTTGCACCAGTTCTCCTTAGCCAAGGAGAGCGGGGTTAGGCCCTTGTCCACCGCCACTACAGCGCGATGCATACCCACGTCCACAGCCAGGAAATATTCCCTGAGACTGCATATCTCGCGGTTATGCAGGGTCTTGGCATTTAAAAAGCCACGACCCCCACACTTCCGCGGGATATACAGCCTCATCACCGATGACCGTGGGTGATGCATCCGGTTTGCAGTAAGTAGTGAACGGACCTTCCTATCCAGGGCGTCGAGTTCCGTCTGAGTCCATTTAAGTATGCCGAAAGAGTACATCAATACCGGCATGACCCAACCGTTGAAGGCGTGCACCTTGTTCTTATTATTATTATTATTATATACAAAGGGCAACTGTATCACGTTCTTCTTGCTTCACCTAAAGCAGGAGGACTAATTTGATGATTTCTCACTGAAACAAGGCACACGTTACTCCAACGAAGCTATAGCAACCAAAAAACTTAAATTACAAAACACTTCAACACTCACCACAGCCTGCAGGTTCCATCTCAAAAGAAACAAAAGAAAAACGTAAAAGACACAAAACTTCCAAACCCCACTATAAAACTCTACCTCGGCGCAATCTCTTACTTTTATTTCAACAAAATTTCGTCATACAACAATAAAACGGTGAAATTACTTCAATATATCCACATCCACAAGAAGGCTAACTCTATTAAAAATATCGTCTCGCCTGCTCTATCAAATTGTAGAGATGCCTGCAAGATGTTCGTGGTGAATCTTGCTCTATTCACAAGATTATATTCGAGGCAGTATCGCGGAACGGTATACGCACTGGGTGTTTTGGACGTTATCGTTTTTAAACGATTTAATAAAGTAAAAAAATACATGGTAGACTGGAAAAAATGCCTAAGATATCCTTTAAGGCCAACTTAGTACAATATTTCTTACTTGTGCATAAAGTTTTAATAAGTGAATGATATTTATTTTGCAAATATGTAGGTTTTCACAAACTCTTTTACACATCAATGTTTTTGGACTTGTTTTTGTTACTAGATGAGGAGTTTTCTAACTGACTACCCTGACAAGAAACACCGAAACAAAATAATAAACAAAATAGATAGTTATTGTATTAAACCAATTAATTTTCATATCAGGTCAACCGAATTTCGATCACAGTTGCCAATCTTAATAATGATTAACTAAGTAAATACACAAGAGATATTGTAGTGCACAAGTATGTGCGCAAAAACAGATGCACTCTCTGTTCCTTTACTCTCATAGTCCAATCGGACGGCTATCTGAACACGACCGAAAAGAAATGAGGAGCAGGATCAAAATCTACTCCGAGCTACTTCCAAATCCAGGCAGCTACTGAGTAATTTCTAATATAAAAAACCCAATAACACTTTTTGCCCAACCCCGAAAACAAACCCATGCCCTAATAGTAAGGATAGCCTTGGCTACCACATTCACATGAAAACTGAAAAATTTCATCATCAATAAGTCCACTTATTAAATAGGATTTCTACATTACTACATTTATTAGTAGGATTTCCTCCAATATATCAAGAGTTTTATTTTTACCTTATTGTAAATGACTTTACATTATATTAGCCCTCTTCCTTCATTGATAAAGATGGGTACTCAACAACCTTTTATCGTGATAAGGTCAGCTTTATAAATAGTTCCTCTATTTATATAGCGATTATAAATAGAGACCGTTGAAGGTCGGATCGGATAATTGAGGTTCGTTAACTTTGCTTAATCCATTAGGAAAATAATTATTCTATTACATGTATTAGTATTATCAGTGGTGTGTGTGTAGTTATACAACTAACACTTATACAATGGTTAGCTATTAATTTATTCTTCATTTGTTTTCTATACATAATATTACTTACATTTCTAAATAATTCTTAAAACAAATTAAAAAAAACCATTCAAAAATATAAAAAAAACGTCCACCGGTATCGGGAGTAGGATTCAAGCTACCGGTGAAGCCCTAAGCTTCAGAGACAAGAACCTCCTCACAGTGCAAGCCGCATCAAGGGGTACTGCCTTCTATACTAGTTTATTATTATGATCTCTTAATATTAATAATAATTCTATTAGTATAGTATAACGGGCTGGTATCCACAACTCCACAACAAAAGCGCGTTTTTTTGTTTTTAATTATTCTATTATATCTATTCGGAAAATAATTATTTTCCTAATAGATTACTCTCTCTCTCTCTCTCTCTCTGTCTTCTCATCATCTGCCTAGCCTTTTCCCAACTATATTGGGGTCGGCTTCCAGTCAAGCCGGATTTAGCTGAATATTTTGTATTCTGTATTTTACGAGGAGCGGCTGCCTACCAGACCTCCACAACTCATTAACTGGGGTAACACGGTACCTACTTCATGGCAAGACTGGAGGCAGATGTACTAGCTTCTGACTATCCGTAAGTAGGTACTGCCGAAGATCTACAAATGACAGCCAGGACCTACGGCTTAACGTGCTTTCTAAGGCATGAAGGAAACACGTTATGTTAAGATGTTCTCCCATCCACAGACCAATCTTGGCAAGCGATGCTTAACCTTGATGATCGACCCGTGCGGCTGTTATTATTTAGCCATGAGCTCCTCTGCTCTCAAAATACATATTGTTTACAAAAACCGCCGCGTTCATCCAACCCAGTGCGTCCTCCCGAATCTCAAACTGACAAGCGTCAACATTTATCAGTGTCTCGCGACAAACGACAGCAATTAACATTCCGCAAGCATTGTTAGCGACTGCGACTGGTTGCTGCAACTATTGTGTGGACGGAGGTGTGGCTCTGTCGCATGATGAATGACCGGATTTATCTTTGTATTGTATTATTTGGTTGTGATTGTGATAGGTGGGCTATGTTTTAGATAAATGTAAATGTCTATCATCATCATCATCTGCTTAGCCTTTTCCCAACTATGTATATTGGGGTCGGCTTCCAGTCAAGCCGGATTTAGCTGAGTACCAGTATTTTACGAGGAGCGGCAGCCTACCAGACCTCCACAACCCATTAACTGGGGTAACACGGCACTTCATGGCAAGACTGGAGTTAGATTTACTGGCTTCTGACTATCCGTAACGACTGCCAAAGATCTAAATGTAAATGTCTATATTGAATATAAACTAAATGATGAAGACTTAGGTGACGTAACATTCGGGAGTCCCAGGATGGTCTCTGGTCACAGCAGGTGCGGGTTTTGCGGACGATGAGCAATGGGTAGGTCTCCATCCGCCCCCGGTAAAGATCGAGCTCGATTTGTCGATGGCGTGTTATGTTCCACGTGCACCTCAAAGAGATTTCTAACACCTCTAGTGTAGGGCGGATACCCGATAGGTCCACGGAAAATTTCTGAAAAGGAAACCCGTGATTCTATTACGCAAAGGGCATGTAGTTTTAGTCAATAAGATGCGCCCTCCCGCTCCATCCTAGAACGGGAGAAGACATTAGATCATTTTAAAAAATCTATCCCCAATTAAAAATAGGCATACCTCAAGCTTCACGCGGCATTCACTAATTTCCTTAAACGCTCATAATAATAAACGTGTTCAAAATCCACGAATCAGACAAAAAACAGCTAGAGTGCGTCTAATGAAAGCTCGACCTGGAGTTTTTTTTTTAATTTAATTGGCAACATTATTCAGCCGCAATTGTAGGATATAAAAAAAATTGTGAAGTGTCAAAACATAATTCTCCTACTAGTTAGTAATACCACATACAAAAATTTTGGATTTAACCTCTTTCTCAGGTCGCGCTTTCATTAGACGGACTATAAATCATTAAACAATTACAATTATAAACAGAATGAAATCTCTCCGGTCTCCAATCTCGAATCAATTTCCAAATGAAAAGTGTTCCTGACTCGATCTCTTTGGCAAACTCACAATGGGGGACAAATTCGCGTTGTTCATAATTTATATTAAGTTGAAGAGCAGTTATATTAATATAATTTGAACAGAATTTTCGGACTGAAATGATTATGATTTGCTTTGCTTGCGTGAATAGGTAGCAGAGTAAGTATCTATTTTTGACCGAATTCAAAAAAGAGGGGGTTCTATGTTCGTTTGTGTTTATTTTTTCAGAGGAGAAAAAGTGTTAGAATAAAAAACATTTTACAAAAAAAAATATAACCGATTTCAATGTTAAAAAAGACACACTATAAAGTACAAAATAACTTTAATTTCGGTTGTATTTTTTTTTGTAAAAAGTTTTTATTTACATCAGTGTGATGGGATTAGGAGGCGAGGTTGATATCATCATCATCATCATCATCATCATTATCATCATCTATCCCACATACGTATTTGGTCTTCAGGCAGAAGAAACGCCTAGGTGTCCTTCCTGTGAATTGCCCCTCCAGCCTGGGGTCCTTCAGCATCTCCTGAGAGCCCTAAACTTAGAAGAAAAGGAATTATAGTTTTAATAAGTTCGCAAATAACATTTAACGTAACATTTTATGCAGTACACAATTAAAAGTTTCAAAGGTAGCTAGGTCAGACAGTCATAATAATTAAAACTAATGCTACTAGATATTTTAAATAAGGGCTCTGTCTAACGTCATATTAATTGTAACATAGTACTTTCTCCCCTTAATTGGGTTATTCTAGTTACTAAATCATAAAACAACAAAAATAAACTTCAATTTTAAATGTAAAAAACGTAACATTTTTATATGAAAATATGCTTCAAAAATAATAATGAACGCTCTGTCCAATATTTTATTTAGTATTTAATCAAACGTATGCAAAAAACTCGGTCCTTTTGTGTCAAATGAAAAGTGAATTTTGTCCTAAAGAGACTTTGATTTTCAATATCGTGATTGAATACATTTCGGGCTACACAAACACAATACGAGGTGTAATAAATATTTTTGGTCGTTTGATACTTTGTGCTACTTTGGTTTATGTTTCAAGCATTTGTGAGTAATATTTTGGGAACATAGGTTTCAGATGTAGGTATTTTTCTTACTAATTGCAATTTGCCTTTTACTAATTGCCCTACAGGATTCCCTCACTACAGGACTAGTGAAAAAATCTAAATAATTGCGAGTCGGACTCGCGCACACTGGGTTCCGTCTGTAACAAAAAAACACGTTTATTCTATGATTACTCCCATACAAAAAATGTGATTTTTACTAATATAATTACTTTAGTTTGTATCATTTTTGGTAATTTTAATGGTCTGGCTATTACGGTTTCATGATGATGGTGACGGATAGACAGCGGCGTCTTAGCAATAGGGTCAAGTTTTACCCTTTGGATACGGAAATCTAAACTCTCGGTCATCATCATTGTCAACCTAGCCTTTTCACAATTATATTGGGGTCGGGTTTAGCTGAATACCAGTATTTTACGAGGAGCCGCTACCTACCAGACTTCCACAACCCATTAACTGGCGTAACACGGTACTCATGGCAAAACTGGAGTCAGATTTACTGGCTTCTGACTCTCCGTAACGACTGCCAAAGATCTACAAATGACAGCCGGGACCAACGGCTTAACGTGCTTTCCGAGGCACAGAGGAAACTCGTTATGTTAAGATGGTCACCCATCCACAGACCAACCTCGGCAAGCGTTGCTTAACCTTGAAGATCGACCTGTGCGGCAACAGCCACACAGGTCGATCTAATAACAATTATTTAGCCACGATCTCCTCATCAATCAAATTTAATAAAGTATAGCGTATAAATAGTTCTTTCTGGTCTGAGCGTCTTGTCGATATAAGTTTCTATATTTGTGACTGCAAGATAAAGAAGAAGGATGTATCTTTTTGATATTAGATCATATAGTACTGTTTCAGTACCATCTATTAATATACTTTTAAGTATTATAAAGTCTTGAAACTACAAAGAAAATGATGAAAACTTTAATAAAACTTCAGCGGCAGTTACTTCAGTGGTTAAGTTTAGTGCACTCATAATTGAAAGGCTCGGTTAATGGGAGCCACGATTAACTATATTGCGGCGGTAAAGGCAGGCGATACTGACCGCTAGTTTATAATACTACGGACAGCATGAGGTTTCGGTCACTTTGAGAAATTGTTCTAAAATTTTTTAAAGTTGGAAAATAGTTGGCCTTTTTTGAGAGTAATGCTGTTTTGGAGGTATTTTTAAATATTATGTATAGGCTCGCGTTTGACCTCTATCTCACCTGATGGTAAGCGATGATGTGGTCGACGATGGAGCACGCTTAGAAAGTAACCAATTCACTTTTGACTTGAAGACCCCTAGGCTGTAGCCATCTGGAAACACAGACTCCGTCAGGAAGTTCTACTTCTTAAAACGTACAATAAATGTAGAATATAATAGCATAGAATGTGTTGTCAAATCGTTTTGTAAGGTTTTGTTTTCTAGGTTGAAAGGTGTAAGTCCTACTAACCTCTATTGGAAAAGAGGACCCCCCGACCAGACGACTGTTGTATTTAGACCGGCCATCTACCCGATTGTTGATACCACGATTCAGGATTTTGTATTTTAGTTCCTGTACATATAACGACATACATAATATCACTAGTCAGAACGGCTGTTTCAACTCATACGTTGTTATTTTCTAATTAATTTAGTTGCGATATTCAATGGCCATGTTTTAATAATCAACATATTGTTGTACAACAACTGTGGGTTGTGTGTGGTGGGTTTCATGGATAGATTGTAAGAAAAGTGATATGAAATAAAAGAGAGTCAGTGATAGCGTGACTGTTGACAGGACAGAATGGAAGAAATAAAAGTGTTGCGCAAAATGGAACAAAGACAAGAGGATGATGACAGAAGAGTGAAATGCCTTGACTCCTGAGCTAGTTTTAAACTGTATTATTAGAGCATTAGTATATTGTAAATGTAATTTTGTCAAAAGTTAAAATATAGAAACTACAATACAAGAAAATATCATCATCATCTCAGCCAAAAGACGTCCACTGCTGGACATAAGCCTCCCCCCAGTGTCGCCATAGCGACTGGTACTATGCATCTCGCATCGGTTTCGCAATTAAGATTAAAACAGTAAGAACTTTATATTAACATGTGTTAGCAGAGTGTCTTTGTATGTGTGATATAATAGTGTAAATTCAATACGAACACCCAATACATTTCTAGAATTTCACTAACTAATATAATTTGACCCAACATTACCCATCTATTCTTGCACAAAACATCAACTACTCAAATCAACTTAAAGCTGACACGGGTTGAGTAGGGACTTCTAATTACAACGTAATACTACAAAGTGAACGAGGAGCTACTTACCGCTCGTTAACCGTAAAACAAGTGCTCATCATACTTGGAACAGCTAATGTCAACTTGGCTGATTGACATTTTCTCTTTACCGACGCACAAAGGAGTTTCCCTTGAAAGTGAGAGAGACTTTAGGGTCATCGCCCACGGCGACTTTTTAAAGCGCAGCTGACGTGATAGTCGCATTTGAAACGCGCTTCAGTCGCGATGCTAACATGCTACTGCATCGTGACTGTAACGCTGCAAACGTGCGACCGTGTGTGGGTTAGTTCACACCGAGACGCGACGCGACGCGACGATGCCGGATGTGGCCAGTGATTTCGCGCTGCGCCACGCGCCGCCGTGAGACGCAACGCAACGTTGCGAGGCACATAGTAAAATTATCGGCAACACGACGTCGCCAATGTAAAAACGTTCCGCTGTGCAGCGAGGTGTAGCGCTGCATGAAGCAACGTATTCTAAATTCTCACAATGAAATGTGTATCTCTTTGTGTAGTAAATAATGTTCTTTTTTGAGTCACTCTATTAAAATGTGCAGGCAACGTTGCGTCGCGACGCATCTCGGTGTGAGCTGACCTTCAGACGACAGCGGGGAGAGAACGGAGGGTTACAAAATCTTAATTTTTGTGCTACTGTATTGCGTTGGCTTCGCGACTGTAGCGCTGCTGACGCGCGTTTGTATCGCGGGGGCAAGCCACTACGTCGTTGCGCGTGCATAACCGCGGAACAACAGTTGGTAAATACCGCGTATCGGGCTTTGAACGATTTAGCAGGAGGTGAAAAAATCTGAATATCTTAGACATTTGGCTATATTTTACGGGTCTTACTTCTTAAATTTACGTTAACAGGTAAATCACGAAAAAAGTTAATACATAGTTCAGCCCGTAAAATATAGTCAAATTACTTAGATATTCAGTTTTTTTCACCTCCTGTAAAATTGTTCAAAAACCGATACGCGGTATTTACCAACTGTTGTTCCGCGGTTATGCACGCGCAGCGACGACTAGCGATTGCATCGCGACTGTATCGATGCGAACGCGCGACAGCCGCGCTACTGCATCGCTTCGAAAAGTCACGGTGGGCGAGGCCCCTTTACTAACGAGTAATGTTTGCAGTACCTCGTGTCATGACTTAACGACACCGTAAAGGAAGGAAGTAATGAAATTGTGTTGCACGCTAGGTTGGCCACTCATAAACTACACTATATGAGTACGATATCAAATATTATGTATGGAGTTTAAAGTTTTTAGTTGGGTATATTAAATTGTCTTTAAAGTTTTACGCTCTTTTTGGTAGTTAATCTTATAGTATTTACACATACTCGAACAACATTATGATATAAACTAGAACGCCTCATCATGAGGTCGCAGTCAACTACTATTTATATTCATTAAAAAAACTTATTAGGCCAGATCGCGAATTTAGTTAATTCCAAACCGAATAAATTCATGTAAAGAGTAGTGCAGCGACCATGATAAAATATCATTATTCGAGTCATGTAGGTTTACTAGCTGACGTCATACGAAAAAGAACTGTCCGATCCGGTCATCTGTTGCGAAAACGGATTTGGTCCGACCGTACCGAGGTCAAGTGTTGAGCATGTGTTTACAGTGACTATGGTCTATCGGTTTAGGTAGTTAACTAAAGGTAAACAATCTTGGTATGTCTTTTTATATTAATAATAATAATAATAATAATTTACTCTTTATTGTACACCAAAGAAATACATTTTTAACAAAGAGCTTAAGATTAGTAGGGTGGTACAATGGGCGGTCTTATCGCTAACAGCGATTTTTTACAGACAACCTTTGGATGGAATTGACTTAAGAGAATAGATACGCAGGTAGTTTCTGGTGTACTATTTACATGTATACAATACATACTAAATAATGAAAAACAAAAAAATAAATATTATATAATACATAATATATACCATGAATTTATATATACAATAAAATTATGTTATGTTTATACATATATACAACATAAATATGAAAGAGGAGATTATTGTATTTAACGACGATAATCAAGAGGAGAGGTAATGATTCTTGACCATATGTTTAAAAGCAGTTAAAGTTTCGGCCTTCCTGACCGATATGGGCAAAGCATTCCAGAGCCGCACTCCTTGAACTGTGAATGACTTGTCATAAAAGTTCGTGGAGTGGCTTGGCATCTCCAGTCTCAGGTTTTCCGACGACCTAAGATATCTATTATGTGCGTCATGAAGGAACTTGAAACGTTCTTTAAGATAAGCAGGGGTTTTGGGATTGAACAGAACACTGTAGAGTAGAGACAAGATGTGCATGTTCCGGCGAAGACGTATCGGAAGCCACTTGAGTTTCGTACGGAAATCGGATATGTGATCATATTTGCGCAAACCAAATATAAATCGTATGCAAACATTTTGAAGTCGCTCAAGTTTGTCTAGTTGTGCCTCTGTGAGATCGAGATAACTGACATCAGCGTAGTCAAGGATGGGAAGTAAAAGAGACTGTGCAAGCGCAATTTTAGTGGCAGTTGGCAGAAAGTTACGCAACCGTCTTAGGGATTTGGCAGAAGCGAATATTTTTCGACTTACCTCTTGTAATTCGGGACCCCAAGAAAGATGTTTGTCCATCCAAACCCCGAGGTTCTTCACCTTCTCACTAATTGGAATAGCGGTGCCATTGAAAATAACCTGAGGAAGCTGCGACCAGTTTACCTTAGGCATCAACCTAGAGCTTCCAATAACTATGACCTGGGTCTTTGACGGGTTAACCTGCAAACCATGTGCCTCACTCCATTCGCAAATTGAAGCCAAGTCCTGGTTTATGATTTGAATAGCAGCATCCAAATCCGTATGAGGAGATTGTCTATAAACTTGCAAATCATCAGCGTAAAGGTGGTAGGAGGAAAGTAACTTTTTGGAGATTGCATTTATGAATATTGCGAAGAGTAAAGGAGATAAGACGCCACCCTGAGGAACACCGGCTGAAGTATAACACCAAGAAGAGTAGGAATCATCTATGGAAATACGTTGCCGGCGGCCATACAGGTAACTATGAAACCAGTCAATCACTGTTGGAGATATGTTAAGAGAGCGAAGTATGTTGAGCAGGACATCGAAATCGACGGTATTGAACGCGTTGCTGAAATCTAGGAGGCAGAGAATCGTCATATTTCCTCTGTCCATTAAAGCGGTCGTATATAATATACACAAAGATTATTTAAATTTAGTTTATTAGCTAACATCGATTTAGGTAAATACCTAGTCCCAAAGATTTTTACATACAATTTATAGACAACTTTTAGATAAAAAGACGTGCCAAGATTGTTTACATTTAGTCAACTACCTAAACCGACGGAGTATAGTATTAAATCACGCTCAACCTTGGTACGAATGGACCACATCCATCATACCAAATTCAAGATTGTGTTAACACTATTATCTATAATATCTGTATTTTATTTAAAGCGTTTGTTTTTATGTAATCGGGGTGAAATCGTCAAAAGGAACCTGAGTTTTCGAGAAAAACTGTGAAGTCTTCTGATCAGTCGATAGACAGAATGCGCAATCTGAACACCCGCAACCCAAATACTGGGAATCGCGATACCATGTAAGCAAAATTAAATGGTCTTTATAACAAAGATTATCCTGATGCGAAAAATTCTTGGAAGTAAGTAATCCATAGCATTATTTTGTTTCCTTCGACGTATTCTGGTGAGACCATTTTAACATTTAAAACTCAAATTCCAAATCCTCAATGACAATATTTTTCACCAGAACAGGGTTATTCTTACAAGAAGGTTTTTATTTAAGTTTTTATTAGTACCTAGAAATCGAATAACTTTCTACATAATGAAGCTATTTATATCGTTTATTCTGCGAAGTTTATCCAGCAGGAATAAATTATATTATAGGTTACCGAGAAACTTATGTTTTTTCTAAATTCTCCGTTGCTTTTTTTTCTGATAATTTTGAGTCGTTGAGCTGCGCACTTAAAAAGTAGTCAAGTATTGACTGCCGGACACTTTTTTAAGAGGGCAGAAGGACAAAACGTATAGGTATGTCCAATTCTTCAATTTGGGCAAAAAAAATCGCCAATCATCACACGGTAGCGCTCGCCATTCACAGTAACGTTTCGGCCATTGTCGTCTTATCTTTAATAAACCGGAGCCGCGGCCAGCATTTGCATGAAATCATCTTCAAATATTAAATTATATTGATCGTTCTATCGATTCCAATAAAGATTTCATCAAATTTTTCAATTTTTTTGTGTTTTTTTTTGAAAATCAAATCCTATACCTCTTAAAAAATCACCCGTTACTTACTCCATAATAATATTACTTATATACTAAATTTCCTAAATATAAAAAACTAGTCAGACTTGCCCCAAAAAAAGTCCACCGGGAACATTTATTTAAGTACTTAAACGTTTAAACAAAAAACCTAGTTTAAAACTACTAAAAATCTATTATTAAAAAATAAATAAAATTACCTTTGAAAAGTTTGAACCGTGTTCTTTACGACTTATTTTTAATTACAAGTTTTAACGATTGTTTCGTGATGTCATACCCATTTGAGAGTTTTATGGTCCTCTTAATGAACACGCGACGGAGCTTGACATGCGACCGATTGTCGCACAATCGCAGTCGTATCGCAGTCGCGTGCTCTAGTAGCGTTTTTAATCACGTAAGCTGTTGAAGCCTGGTTTTAGGGCAATTATTGGGCTGAATTTAATATGACAAATAATTTTTACTATTAATTATGTTTTGTAAAGTAGGGTATGCTTCCGGGTTAATCAGGTTCTTTCAATTGCCTTTTGCATTCCAGGGTCATAGACTCGTTCAAAGAATTGGGCACCATCTCAAAGAATTTTCATGAAGAAAAACACTCATCATCTGCCTAGCCTTTTCCCAACTATATTGGGGTCGGCTTCCAGTCAAGCCGGATTTAGCTGAATACCAGTATTTTACGAGGAGCGGCTGCCTACCAGACCTCCACAACCCATTAACTGGGGTAACACGGTACTTCATGGCAAGACTGGAGTCAGATTTACTGGCTTCTGACTATCCGTAACGACTGTCAAAGATCTCCAAATGACAGCCGGGACCAACGGCTTAACGTGCTTTCCGAGGCACGGAGGAAACTCGTTATGTTAAGATGGTCACCCATCCACAGACCAACCTAGGTAAGCGTTGCTTAACCTTGAAGATCGACCTGTGCGGCTGTTATTATCTAGCCACGAGTTCCTTGAAGAAAAACATTCAACAACATTCCATGAAGAAAAACACTAACGAATAAAAATTTAATTAAAACATTGAAAAAAATAGTCATTTCTGAAGTTGGTGTTTCTAGTTTTATCTCATAATTTTTAGTAATTATTTTTTTTTCTTTATAGCTGTGGTATTCCACACTTTAAATTGAATAAAGAGCCAATTCTCTGGTAAATCATTAATTTATGTATAAAAGCTTAAGTTTAACACTGGATCTCTTCAGTAATGAACATCATAATATAAGATAAGGGTATATGTAAAAGGTATTGTATAGTTTAAAGTAATTACCAGAAAAAATAAGTATTAACAATGAACCATTATTAACTAAAATAAAAATAAGAAAAAATAAAGGAAAATTAATAATAAAATAAAATCAAAACAATTTTATAAAATTAAAACCACAGCAAAATCACAAACAAAAAATTAAATTAAATACGTATTGAAAATTAAAATCTAAATAAAACATTTGGCGTAGATTTCGCTAGACAAGACACACAAAAAAATCAGATGACTGGAGAACCTCCTACTTTTTGAAAGTCGCTTAAAAACTGTGACCAAAAAACCTTACAATCGAAAATAATAAAGTCACCATATTCGATCGACAATAGCGTGTGTATAATTTACGATCCTCTATTAATTACGATCATAAAATTAAAACGACTAAAGACCAGTTTTTAAGTAATTACAAAATAGAAAACTCTTGGAACTGCGCCTTCGGCACATAAATCTTACTTTTAACAGCCATTTTATTGCCAAGGAAAACTATTATTGCACAATTTTGAAGTTCGCAGCCTAATTAGAGCAATGGTTTTCATTCACTGTAATTAACTACTACCGCTGGTGTGATTCCAATCAAAACTACACCTTAAGACGTTGGGTTAAAGTTTTAAATAAGCTTGTATGAGTGGGTTTGACTTTATATTATTCCCTACGTCATGATTGCGATAATTTCAAACTAAACTGTCTTAAATTGCATAGAATGGTTACGTTACAGAAATAAGGCGGCAAGAGATTAATTAGACTGATTGAATAATGACGCCAGTTATTATCTACTGTACACTTCATCAAAAAAGTGAAAAATATAAGGATAAATATTTCTGTCAAGTTTAAAGCTTTTTTTAAGGTTGGAAATCAATGATAAGACTAAAACCCAATCCAAGGTTTGTATTTTAAGTTTCCTTTTTATTATTATTGAAAGATAATGTAGACGTTGGTCCGAGCTAGTTAATTCTATGATTTACGATGCCCTTCACACCGCCAAAGACAAGAACAGATGGATGAACATCATAAGGGCTAAGGTGATGAAACAAAGAGGTTACGACCCACAGTATTGAGGAATACGACGCATGGAGGGATTATTAATAGGGTTGTGCCATCCATCGGTCGACGGGGACGAAAGGTTCTGGAGTGGTGACCACGTACCGGAAGACGCAGCGTTGGAAGGACGAAGATATCCTTATCTTCTTATTCTTCTTTTTATCGTCTGATGACCTGATGAGGGTCGATTGGAATCTGATGGATGCGAGATGCACAGGACCATTTATTGTGGCTAGGCTTGTGGGAGGCCTATGTCCAGAAGTTGTCTTGTGTGTCTTTCGGCTGAAATGATGATTCATTTAAATTTGTCAAACATCTGCAGCCCTACATTTCAAAATGTTTTTTCCGAAATGAGATTGAATTTAAAAGATTTTTTTGTAGAAAGAAAATGAAGCTTCACAACACAGACTGTAATTTCACAATAAATCTACATTACTTGCATATCATGCAGAGACTCCGCTACGTAGAACTTCACGTTCTCAAATAATATATTTCATTCCACTTCGCGCGGTGACAGTACTTTCACACCGACTCAAATCACAATTCTTAACTTCACCGCGCGCACAAAACGTTTTTGCGAAAATGAAAATATTTTCCAGTCAAGAATATTTCAAAACCATAGGAGAGTGGAACGATTTCGACAATGTCATGAGATTACCTTTATTTGTCCAAGAAATCCTTGGCCAAAATGTCTTGGACCCAACCTGGAATTTGAGAACCAGAATGGCGAAGCAAATTTTCTTTATCATTTTAATAACTTATGTGATGATTGGCACCAAAGAGTTTCTTAAAGACGCTACTGATATTACAGAGATAGGCGAGGCATATTACACTTTTCAAATAACCTTTTTCTTTTCCGTAAAATACTTGCTTTTCATCAACACTCGCGAAACTTTTAAAAAATCATACATGATGGCGAAGACTTCAGTATTGGACATTATAAGGGCAGATTCCACTGAGAAATTGACAGAAATGTTGGGAAAAGTGAAAATTGTCGTCAGAGTATTGTTTGCGGGTGTTCTTTGCCCGGTAGTGATGTACCTTGTGGTTGCTTTTTGGCATTATGTTACGGGTACGAGAGTGACTTTGTCGAAAACGACATCGATTTTGATGCCTATGACGACGCCTTACTACGAAATCGGATTGGTCCTGCACACAATTTATTTGGTCGAAATGGCGTTCACATACTGTGTGATAGACCTGTGGTTTGCTGTCCTAATGTTTACTTTTTGTGTGGCCAGTGACAGTGTGGTGAATAAATTGAAGGTTGAGAGTAGAGGACCTGATGAAACTGAGTTGGAATATATGGACCGTCTAAATAATACACTCAGGTCGTTTTATAAAAATCATGCGATTTTGATGGAGTAAGTTTTACCATTTCAACATAATTTATAATTTACTATATAATGAACTAATTTGTGCATTTGAATATTATAATACCGCTAATTATAAGTTTCAGTCACTAACAATATGGACATTGCAATTAATCTGAATGAAATGATTTTTCTTTTTCAAGATGATTACAAAAAAAATATTTCGATTTCCTTCAAATACCAAAAGGTTTTTACGAAAAAATATTTCAGAGTAAAAACAAACTATTTTTCGCACTTTTATTGAAATAAATGGCAGATCAATAGATTTTTTTACTTCCTTTCCTGGCCTGTTACATGATTACCAAAGTCTGTTTTATATAACCTGAGACTAAATTGACACAAGCAATGTCAAACTTACAATAGTAATGAGTTCTTTTGTGTTGTGACAAGTATGACAACACACGTAATGTCATTATAGTCTCAGGGATTAAAGAACAAACTGTAGATATATGATTATATTTCCTTTTTAGATATTTTAATATTACGAGTCATATGTTCAAGTGGCCAGCATTAATACCCCTTGTAAGCGTTTTATTCGCAGTATGTCTGATATTGCTGTGCATGACTGAGGTATGTACCTACTTGTATTTAATTCACTACTTCAAATATTGAAATATTACTTTCTTTATTATACTTTCTTTATGCTACTTTATTTTTTATTAAACACTAATTTTATTTATATTATTGTCCAGCAAATACAATGGATGTTTCTGTCGAATCTAGTACCTATAATGTCTGAAATATTTGCTTACAACATTCTCGGTGAACAAATAAATAGTAAGGTGAGTAAACTTAATACACAGATAACATAATTTATTGATTACAATGCAAATATATTTGATACAAACTAGCTAACTTAAGAATAATTTAACGACTTTTTCTCGGTTTTTTGTTGCGTTATAAGAGAAACGCTGTTTTTAAATTGTTTGAGAAAATTAAATTATTTATTAAAAGAAATTAAAAAATCGTTACATACTAATACAACAGATTTCCCCATTGCGTCTGTCTGTCTGTATGAACTTGATAAACTCTAAAATTACTGAACGAATTTCTAGAGTGATTCATGAGAAAATGCATAATAATATTATAGTAGTGAAAATCCGAAAAAATATGATTTCTATTACCTTTATTAAACTAAGGCGAGTTGCTAATCATGCCTACTGGTATAAGTATAAAAAGGAATAAATGAAATATACACGTAATCATTCTTTTCGTTCAATAGGGAATTCAGTTCTACACGGCTCTTCTCGAGTTCGACTGGGCAAGCATGCGACTCAAAGATAAGAAGAACTACTTAATTATAATCAGTTACTTGAACAAAGATTTTAAAATGAAAACCGCATTGGGGACGGAACTGTCTCTTGTTACCCTGACTTCGGTAAGATATCAATATATCAAATAAAATAATAATTGTTTTAGTATATTTACCAGTAAGATTTTTTTCAAGATGGGAAATGATCAAATAACTTTACTTCCCTTGCTCCTGAGAGAGAGAGAAGAGGCCTACGTCCCAGCAGTAGGAACATTACAAGGCTGGTTTTGCTACGCTATGCTTTGGGGGTGAAACGGCCTCATCTAGATAAAACAGACGGAAAAATTTACGTGAAAATTCTTTTCTAAAACCTATTTGCAAAATAAGTATAATTTATGAACTAGGTAGCTCTGTGTTAGAATTTTACTGTCTACATCTAATCTTGTATTTACTAGATCCATAAAAATCCGACCTGTATTGTTTCTCTCTCTCTCTTTCCCACACTCACTCCTTCAAACAATCCCGCCCAGTGCCCATACGGTTACGCAGAAAGGTATGCCCGTGAAATGTCCTTGACCTAGGTACTATTTAATAATAAGTACCCAAACTTAGTGTCCCTAGAAATGTAAATAAGCCTGACACGGGCCTGAATGTACACACTGAGGAATTTGTTTATTGCCTAACGAATTTATCTAAGGCTTTGTTTTCAGGTATTAAAATCTGGCTACCAAGTTTTTGCTATGATTAATACAATGGAGACCTGAACCAAAAAAAGGGAGGTTCCGTACATACATAATCATTATCATCATCATCATCATCTGAGCCGAAAGACGTCCACTACTGGACATAGGCCTCCCCCAAGCGTCGCCACAACGAGGTATTCCTCGAAGCGCACCATTTTTATTTTTCGGAGCGCACCTTTTTGTTGCGCTTCGGATAGCAATTAAAAATATTGAAATTTTATTCTTCGAAGCGCACCCACGTTTAAAAATAGGGAAGTTGCTTAACCAAAAGTACCCTATATCTATTCGAAAGTTACTCATAGGTGCGCTTCGAGGAAATAAAAGTTAATATTTTTAATTGCTATCGAGAGCGCATAAAAATGGTGCGCTTCAAAACTGGTGCGCTTCGAGGAATACCTCGCCACAACGACCGGTTTTGTGCGTCTCGCATCCATCGGATTCCCGCGACCCATACATAATATTATAGAACAATTTAACTCATCTTGACAAAGCACCAATTACAAAAAAGAAGACATAAAAAATAGAGAGAGAATCTTTTATTTTTTTACTGAAACCGATTTACCAGCAATCAGATGGCATTTGCACGCTCCGACTGAAGGAAAAACGGAGTGTATTATAGAAATCGGACATTGAAAAAGGTGGAGTATATCAGATGGCACAAATCTGTGGTTCGGACGTTTTTCACGCGCCTCCTAATTTTTTCGACTGTGTTCGATCCACTTGAAGAAAAGAACGGAAGCATTTTCTGTTATAGGTTAGTAATTTAGCTAATAGATTTCCTTTTCTTGTTCGGAAAAACTTTATATTTGTAAAAGCACCGCTTCTTAATAAATTATATTATAGAAATCAAAAGCAACATTATAAATATTAAGCCCATTCATGTTGTTTTAATTTCCCTAACTTTTCCTTATATTACTGGAGTTTTTGTAGATAAAATATAAACCAACCATAACCCGAAGAAGTTACTGAAACTAATTAAAATTCATATAACTCCTGTACAAACATTCCTAAAAAAATTACATCAACGTCAAGACCATTGAATAAGCCATTGGGTTAGAACCGTAGCAAAATATGCCAAAACCAAACTGATTTTGAACGTGACTTCTCGCTCAAAGTCCATTTAAATACTCGACAGTTACCGGGAACCGCTTTGAACCGCTTTCAACTGGTCTGAACCGATTCAGACCAGTTTGATCTGGATCAGTGTTCGGTGCGCAATACCGTGAAAATGCTTTACGATTATTGCCACGGAGCATTTATAGCCGAGTTAAAATTCTCACCGACTGTATTCTACGGCGGCGTACTATGAGTATTCGCATTTGCCTTTGTGAACATTTTTTGGTATTGGTTGAGTAATGGCCGGTGGAAAAATGCGGAGAGGCTTTGGTGATTGGCTTTTCAGTACTTTCTCATGCCGTCAAAATATTGCTGTGCATATGCTTCAACTGGCTTTGGTAGCTTTGACGTATGCCTCACTATTAGCGAAAAAGTAGAGTTGATTTTTAAATTCCTGAATAAACATTATTTTCCATTTACGCATAGTGCTGCGCAAAAACTTACTGACTTGTTACTGACCAACATCCATGCATACGAGTATGTGTCTTTCATAATTATTGACAAATGAGACATTTGTATTAACAAAAATTTTCTGAAACTATGTTGTGTGCACTGAAAATTTCGGTAAAGATAGATTTAATTTGAAATAAGCATCTTCTGTTTAAAAGGAGATCTTATAGTAGCACTAATCTGCACGGTTCTGATATAAAAATAGATAATTGATTTGACTATTAATGTACTAACTCTAAAAACTTTAAAAGAGACGTTGATCTCTGAGTTGGTTTTGGTGTTTCTTCTCAGGGTAGTCACTTAAGAAACACGGGCCTCATCTAGTTCAAATTGATAAAAAAATTTACGTATAAAAATGTTTTTTTTTTTAACCTATTTGCAAAATAAATATAATTCATCTTTAAAACCATTCTTACCTTTACAGAAGCAAGAAGTAGTGGTCCTCAGTAATCCCGAGAGGTAAGTGCGGTAATTCAAACTCTTTCCCCCCCTTTGGGGGCAAGGGGACCCTCGGAGACCATACATGTGATGATTGAACTTCGCGACGTGGCGGAGCTAGAAATAAAATAGTTCGCCATTGTACGACGTTATTTTAAAACCTTGAGAACTTTTCTCGGAGAGGAAATCGTTTCGCGTGATAGAGGAGGTGTGATAAGCATGTGGAATTCTATGGATAACAGTTTCTGGGAAAGTAGGTCACTGGGTTTCTGAAATGCAGTCAGGAGTGACGTATTGAAGATTGAAGTAATATGTACTTACAAATATTTTTATTTTTGTTTTTCAATTGGAATTATCATGCAATGAAAAAAAAATTACTTCTCGCGCTCTAAGGCAGAGTAGGAAGGCGTATCAGACTTTTACTGACTAAAACCCACTCCTATGTTCCTTACCTTGCGTTCTAGAATCCCAGGTTTTCTTTTCAGAAGCGATTCCCAGTAGGCTTCAGCCCTGCTGGGCCCCTTGGTTTTCGTTCGTTTCACACGCGGAACACTACACGCCAACGACGACTCGGGCATGGCTCGGACGGTTACCGAACGCCCGGACGGTGATCTTCCTATGGCTCATCGTCCGCAAGCCCACGCCTACGGCGGCAGGAATCCGGTATCAGAATCCTTCCGGCTGGGGTGTGAGGAAGTCAGTGCCCTCATGCGAAAGAGTAAAACTTTATAGTGCTGTAATATAATTAAGTAACACTATGAAAACGTAGATATATCTTTGTTCAAAAGTCTTATAAAGTAAACAAGGAGAAGATGCTTCAACACTATTAAAAAGATACTTATTTCCTTGATTTGAATGAAGGACGTTTTCCGAGTATCGCGTTTCATTTTCTGCTAAACGTGCAATTCTTCAGGAGTACACTTTCAAGATAATCTACAACAATTTTTCTCTCAAGGAAGAAAGAATGTAATATAATTTAAAAAAGTTAACACTGAGCGTGAAAATTTCGAAATATAAAAATTTGAGTGTGCACAATATATTAAAAAATAAAAGGAAGAAGGACAAATTTTATTTCTCCGCGATTACCTGCAGTTCGTTAGCTGAAGATGTTGCAAATAAAAGTAATGAGGGTTCCGTATTGTTTTATTTTACTGCGTGAGGAAATTTTTATCAGCTGTGATAAAAGTGTCTTGGGGGATAATCTGATTTTTATCTCTCTTAGAAACTTGAGCATCTCCTAAAAAATATCGTTTCACAGTGTATGTTATCGAACTTCTCAGAAATGGTTTACTTAACCGATTTTTCATGTTTTTTTTTTGTGGTCCCTCTATTTTTATCCCCTATTTTTTATAATGTTAGCGTAGTCCTGGAATCACAAGGCTGTATGAATCTGTGGTATGAATAGCCAATATTTATTTTAACAATATGGAGAAGCTACAAAAACATTCATTTTATTTTCAGCCTGCTTCTTCCTACGTAGCAAAAATAATTAAAAGCATTATGTTCATATTTTTTTCATATCTTTTATTTAATCATTTCGATTGAGAAATTAAAGAAGATTACTTATCTATAATATATAAATCTCGTGTCCCAATGTTTGTCCTCAATGGACTCCTAAACCACTTAACCGATTATAATAAAATTCGCACACCATGTGCAGTTCGATCCAACTTGAGAGATAGGATAGTTTAAATCCAAAAAAAAAAAAAAATTGGGTAAAGTAGGATAGTGTAGAGTAGTGTAGTGTAGGGTAGTGTAGGGTAGTGTAGGGTAGTGTAGGGTAGTGTAGGGTAGTGTAGGGTAGTGTAGTGTAGTGTAGTGTAGGGTAGTGTAGGGTAGTGTAGTGTAGCGTAGTGTAGTGTAGGGTAGTGTAGGGTAGTATAGGGTAGTGTAGTGTAGCGTAGTGTAGTGTAGGGTACTGTAGGGTAGTGTAGGGTAGTGTAGGGTAGGTAGGGTAGTGTAGGGAAGGTAGGGTAGGGTAGCGTAGGATATGTAGGGTAGTCATTTGACTGGAAAAATTCCAAAAATAAATAATTGTCTACCCCGTGCGAAGCCGGGACGGGCTGCTAGTATTATATAAATATTTTTAACAGTGGAACACCATTTAAAATGGGAATTATTAAGAGTCGAATCAAAATAAATTGCTGTCCGTAATTTGTAATCAACATCAAGATGCCATAAAGTTTTCATATTTCATTTATTTTCTTAATATTAGTTAATGGTTTTATCTGGCCAGTGTCAACTATTATGTAAGACGTATAAGAAATAGGTCTGTTAAAATATATATATTAGACCTATTTATTTAATTTTGTTGGTTTGTGTTATTTTGTTGTTTTTAGTTCTAGGACATACCCGTTTCCTTACGAATAATCCTACAGCCCTGGCAGGCATTAGCCTTCACGTGTCACATCTCTAAGGTGCGCGAGGGACATATAAAGGTGAGTATAGACTAAAACATTTTCTTGAACTCTCAACGAGGAGCTCGTGGCTAGATAATAACAGCCGCACGGGTTGATCTTCAAGGTTAAGCAACGCTTGCCTAGGTTGGTCTGTGGATGGGTGACCATCTTAACATAACGAGTTTCCTCCGTGCCTCGGAAAGCACGTTAAGCCGGTGGTCCCGGCTGTCATTTGAAGATCTTTGGCAGTCGTTACGGATAGTCAGAAGCCAGTAAATCTGATTCCAGTCTTGCCATGAAGTACCGTGTTACCCCAGTTAATGGGTTGTGGAGGTCTGGTAGGCAGCCGCTCCTCGTAAAATACTGGTATTCAGCTGAATCCGGCTTGACTGGAAGCCGACCCCAATATAGTTGGGAAAAGGCTAGGCAGATGATGATGATTTATTTAATTTTGTTATTTATTTTTCGTTTTCTCATTCTCTGTAGCTATCATTTCTTTCGTTTGACAACCCACTAATTTTTACAATATTAATTTCGTACATTACTAACATTTTACCATAAAATGTTCCAAAGAACTCCAAAAGTATGAAGCAAGCAGGAATTATATCCAACAAAAAGTATTCGTTGCGTTAGCGAGCTAATGAAATTAACAGTCCCCGCTGAGTTTACTGAGTTTAGTTAATTCCAGTTTCACGGGAACTCTGGCCAACTGTTATATTTCATTGTTGGGATAACACCTGCGCTTTCTAGGGAGCGGGAAAAATTGTACAGAAGATTTGTGTAGTGTACACTCTGGTACGTGTTAGTCTGTGCCATTTGTTATCGGGTTTTCTTGGGTGACGTAAGTTTTTTAATGTTATTTGGTTATATTTTTAAATCTAGGAAGAAAGTGGCTTTTAAGATATTGGCAAGAGGTTTTTGAACTGGTCGAAGGAAGTTCAGTTTATCAGATTAATTGTAACTGAATATTGTAATATATTTGTGAATTTGATTCTCAAGTGTCTGCACAACGGGTTTACTATACATATATGTGGATTTATTGAAACAAGTGCGAACTCGATAAAATGTTGAGTTAACATATCGATACCTTTGGGTAGAAAGGTCGTATAAACCAAAACCCGACTTTTCAGTAGAGCCGAAAAACTATTTTTTTTTTACAAAAAAATTCATAACTTTTTTGCTTTTGAAGTTATAAAAAAACTATCTATGAGAAAGGTTCTTACATTTTGCAAATGAAAAAGGTTAAATCATCAAAACCTGTCTATCTTCTTTAGTTTCAAAGTTAGCTTGCATTTACGTCTAAGAAAAAAACGATTCTTGGTTTATACACCCCATGAAAATTTGCTTTGAAAAAACTGTGTGGGTCGTATATCCATTTTTGGTAAGCTTAAGGTCACATTTAATGTCGTAAAAACCCAGATTTATGTAATTTTTTTGTATTAAAAACCTTTTATAATCATAGATCAATTGAATTCTGACTAATAAATAATCCTGTTACTCATAGAATTAGTAGGATCTCAATTATTATTATTCTAATACCCAATAATGGTCGATTCAAATAAAATAAAACTACCTGAACCAACATTTATTACGTATTATAAAACCATCTAATCAATGGTATAGCTGTCCGGTATCTGTCTATCGCGCTCGTTCTTCTGCTTGTCGCTACGCGCAAAATGCGAGCCTTGTGTGTTGGTCGTAAAGTTTTTCTTGCCCTTATCCCATATTACTTGGGGTCGGTGCAACACGTTTTCTTCTTCCATTCTGTCCTGTCGTCCGTCACACTATCACTATGGTCTATCGGTTTAGGTAGTAAACAATAGGTAAACAATCTTGGTATGTCTTTTTATATTTAAGAGGTCGTATATAATATATAATAATATACACAAAGATTATTTAAATTTAGTTTATCAGCTAACATCGATTTAGGTAAATACCTAGTTGCAAAGATTTGTGCATACAATTTATAGACAACTTTTAGATGAAAAGACATGTCAAGATTGTTTACCTTAAGTTAAGTACCTAAATCGATAGACCATAACTTCCTTTTCTTTCTTATCGGTCCTTACGCAATCCATCCATCTTTTCTTTGGCCTCCCTCTCCCTCTCCATCCATCCACATGTAAATTCAGAATTCTTTTAGTAACATGCGTTTCATCCCTTCTCTTCACATGACCATACCAAAACAAACGATTTCCTTCCACATTTTCAGTCACTGGCGCCACTTTGAAACTTCCCCTAATACACTTATTTCTCACTTTGTCCATTCTTGTCACACCACACATCCATCTCAACATTCTCATCTCCGCTACATGCAATCTTTTTTCATCCATCTTTTTCACAGCCCAACATTCTGATCCATACAGTATGACAAGTCTTATCACGGACTTGTAGATTGCACCCTTCAACTTGACGGGCATCCGTGGATAATAAGTTGTTCCCGTGACCTGTCGCCATTTCATCCATCCTGCGTTGATCGGATGTGTTATGTCCCGGTCTACCTCACCATTTCCAAATCGGTATGAATGTCCTAGGGAGGGCTAAAGGCGAAGGATTTTAGGGACCGCCGAAATCGCAGAACAAGTACTCTGTTTTGGTTCTAATCAATTTCACTCCAACACTCTCCAGTCTATGCCACCACACCTCCAATTTGCTCTGGACCTCTAGGTCCAGGTCCGACTAGGCATAAAACCGAATTGCTTCTGTGAAATTTCACTCTTATATCTCAACCGCCTTTCAATACTTCTTCCTCCCAGACTTTCATAGTACGTGACATTAGCTTTATTCCTCTATAATTGTTGCACTCAAGAACATCACCTTTGTTTTTAAAGATGGGCACTAAAGAACTTTTGCACCAATCATCAGGTATGAATTCTTCTTTCAACAACTTATTGAAGAACATCGCGAACTACATCCGTCCATCCACTCGCAGTAACTTTCACACTTCAACTGGTATTCCAAACTGGGCCAATGGCCTTACCATTCTTCATTCCATTTACTGCTATTCTGACTTCAACCATACTAACCATTCTCAATAACCCCACATTTTCTGGTTTACTTTCTAAAATCCCACTCCAATAATTTTCCTTATTCATTAGTCTTTCAAAATATTTCTTCCACCTCTCTTTGATTTTTTCATCATCTGATAGAACCAGTCCAGGTTCATTCCTTACACATTTTACTTGGCAAACATCCTAAAGTAAAGTGCGACTTGCAATGATCATGGTTTATACACCAAACGTTGCGAACTATCTTTGGATTTACGACGTCGATTTTAACCTGGGTTTAAGTAAATTATTTAACAGTTTAGGGCGTATAAACCATTTACAATTAATGCATTTAATACTTTAGGTCGTATAAACCATTTACAATTAATGCATTTAACACTTTAGGGCGTATAAACCATTTACAATTAACGACTATTTTTACATCCTCCGTTAATATAAATTATGGTCATTACGTCATAACAAAATACAAAAAAATAATATTTGGCTTTTACACGAAAATTTCTGGGTCGTATTAACCATTTTTGAGCGAATTTCTACATTTCGTATATACAGATCGATAGAGAAAAAAATTCTGAGAAAAATGGTATATTTAACTCAATTTGGCCAAAATGGTTTATACGACCTTTCTACCCAAAGGTAGCGATATTTTATTATACACTACCTTAACAAACCTTGCCAAGAAGACTGACTCAATGTATATTTGCTGCTAAATAACAACCAAGATAATATCCACAACATATCTGTGTTTTCAAAATATCTAGACAAATATGTGTGTTAATCACGTAAAAGCGTATGAAAATGTACCTCAGGAAGGACGCTCTCATATGTCTATTGAGCGAAAATTTCTATGAAGCACCACTTACATTTTCAATTATTGCTTTAGTTAGAAGATAAATAATTAAGAGCCACGTGTAAAACCATTTTCTATTCTCTTGAGAAACTTAAATTACTGTTATAAATAATTATTATTGTAAAGTTGTATCTTGTTATGAATTTAGACACAAATTACTCGTTGAGTCTGAAGCCTGTATATTATTCTGAACAGTTAGGGTCTAGATTAAGTTCCGAGAAGCACAGTAATTTCTTATAAGCGTCTATAGGCGAAACTTTCAAGTGTTCCCAACTTTGGAGTTTGTTGACTCTAATGTTTTAGGTTATTATTGAATGAGACTTATGTTGGCTTGGCAACTCGTCCCTGATCGAATGTCAAAGAAATTGCGATAAGAATTTAAATATCTTTAAAGTGTTTTTTGGATCTTCTCTATTATTAGTCATTCTTTGAATTGAATTATTTTGTTTTTCATATTTTCAATCGATTGTAACATTTGTTTTTTTTTATCTTTATGCAACATAAAAGAAGGTACACAGGCGGATTTAATGCTTTAAGCATTCTTTACCAGTCAACCAAGCGTGGTGAAGAGAAAACATGGCAGGTAGGTTCAATAATAATCATTGATTATCTGCACATGTAGGTTTAAAGTCTTAAACTATTAGTGCAAAAAGTCTTTTTCTTCTTCCTGCTTTTGTCCCTTATTACTTAGGATCAGCGCAATACGGTTTTTTCTTCCATTCTGTCCTATCACCCGCCACACTATGACTAACTCCCTATTAGCTGCAAAAAAAACAAAATCTCAACCAAACATTTCCTTCCCTTTAAAAAAATCTAGCTTCAAATCTCCACAGTTAACTGGACTAGACAATTTGACGTAGTTAATGGCAGTTCTTAGCTAGACGTTGACAAAGGCGGGAGCGGCGACAGATTAGTAAGGAGCCGGTGTTACCCGGCGGGGCTTAGCTACTAACTGACGACGGTAGGGTTTAAAAACAGAAGAATTATCTAGGGCTTAGGTTAGAGAAAATGGGACGATAAAATAATGTCAGTTGGGAATAGTTAGCTTGCACCGCGAATCGTTGCTGTATACTGTGAAATGGATGAGTTCTAAAAAAATAACTGATGAGTTTTAAAAAGGTGGTTCTAGAATGCAAAAGTTAACTGAAGTAACATATGTGTGGTTTCAGTCATCAATGTCCCTCCGCCGCTTTGTAAAAAAAAACCCTTTAAAAAAATCTAGATTCAAATCTCCACTGTTAACTGGACTAGGCAATTTGACGTAGTTAATGGCAGTTCTTAGCTAGACGTTGACAAAGGCGGGAGCGGCGACAGATTAGTAAGGAGCCGGTGTTACCCGGCGGGGCTTAGCTACTAACTGACGACGGTAGGGTTTAAAAACAGAAGAATTATCTAGGGCTTAGGGTAGAGAAAATGGGACGATAAAATAATGTCAGTTGGGAATAGCCAGCTTGCACCGCAAATCGTTGCTGTGTACTTTGAAACGGATGAGTTCTGAAAAAGTAGCGGATAAGTTCTGAAAAGGTGGTTCTTGAATGCAAAAGGTAACTGAACAAACATATGTGTGATTTTAGTTACTAAAAGTCCTCTCATGCTCCGCCTAAAGCGGAAGAAGTCATTAGATGATTTACCACATTAAAAAAACCCTACCTTTTTCTTCTTCGTCCGTCCCTGCTCGTATTATCTGGTCGAGTTTCCTCACAATTCTGCACCAGGACAATCTGTCCTGAGTTGTCGATTTTGGCAATCGGACTTTCTTGAGGTCTCTCTCTTTATGTGTCCCAAAACTCAACGATAATCTGAGACCGGATGAAAGGCCAAGCTATACCAGTTCTGGGAAAAATAAAAAATAAAATCCATATCACTCAGTTCAGTAATAATAGACATTTTTTTTTAAAAAGTTGATATTCGTCTCCTTTGGTCGCATTTTCAAGGTTTGTGATCACCAATGTCACAATTTCGCTGTGATTTTTTTAATTTCGTGATCTTCATTAACGATGCTATTAATAGCAATTACAAATTATTGCAAAAAACGTTGTTAATTTAATAAAATAAGTTAAGTTTTAGTGAGTCATGGTTCACAAAAATATTGTTCGTTAACTTTGACACTTCGTTTTGAATAAAAATTGTACTATACTACCCTTGGCAAGTTATTTTAAAAGATGGCGCATTTAATCAAGATTTCAAAATGGTGCAACACTTGCCACTTTTCTTGCCATTAAAAAAGTTATTGCTTATTTTTTTTCAAATTGAGCACATTTTGAACAACTCAACATTAGGAATTTTTGTTACTAAAAGGAGATTGACAGGGTGTGGACCAGGTGCATTTTATTCCTCAGTTCAATACTAATCAGTAAACCGAAGCTCTTCAAAATCTGCTCCAGGAGTCAAGAGAAAAAAAGAGTTTTTCCAACCTAACCTAACCTAAGTTAGAAATCGTTTTAAGGAAGTTTGTCCAAGCACTGCCCAGAATGAAAACCTAGTGCATTTCATACCTCAGACCAATACTAATCAGCAAACCAAAGCACTTCAAAATCTGCTTCAGGAGTTAAGAGAAAAAAAGAGTTTTTCCAACCTAACCTAACCTAAGTTAGAAATCGTTTTAAAGAAGTTTGGCCAAGCGCTGCCCAGAATGAACATCAAGTGCATTTCTTGCCTCAGACCAATACTAATCAGCCAATCAAAACGCTTCAAAATCTGCTCCAGGAGTCAAGAGAAAAAAAGAGTTTTTCCAACCTAACCTAACCTAAGTTAGAAATCTTTTTAAGAAATTTTGACCAAGCGCTGCCCAAAATGAACACCTAGTGCAGTTTGTTCCTCAGGCCAATACTAATAAGCAACCCGAAGCGCTTTGAAATCTGCTCCAGGATTCAAGAAAAAAAAGACTTTTTCCAACCTAACCTAACCTAAGTTAGAAATCTTTTTTAGGAAGTTTGACCAAGTGCTTCCCAGAATGAACACCTAATGCAATTTGTTCCCCAGGCAATACTAATTAGTATTTTACTGATTAGTATTGGCCTAGATAAGGTTAGGTTGCAAAAACTCCTTTTTCTCTTGACTCCTGGAACAGATTTCGAAGCGCTTCAGTTTGCTGATTAGTACTGGCCTGAGGAACAAAATGCATTAGGCGTTCATTCTAGCCAGCACTTGGTCAAAATTCCTCAAAATGATTTCTAACCTAGGTTAGGTTAGGTTGGAAAAAGTCATTTTTTCTCTTGACTCCTGGAGCAGATTTTGAAGAGCTTTGGTTTACTGATTGCATTAGGCTGAGGAACAAAATGCATTAGGTGTTCATTCTAGGCAGCACTTGGTCAAAATTCCTTAAAACGATTTCTAACTTAGGTTAGGTTAGGTTGGAATTTTTTTTTTCTTGACTCCTGGAGCAGATTTCAAAGCGCTTCGGTTTGCTTATTAGTATTGGCCTGAGGAACCAAATGCACTAGGTGTTCATTCTAGGCAGCACTTGGTCAAAATTCCTTAAAACGATTTCTAACTTAGGTTAGGTTAGATTGAAAAAACTTTTTTTTTTTCTCTTGACTCCTGGAGCAGATTTTGAAGCGCTTTGGTTTGCTGATTAATATTGGTCTGAGGTATGAAATGCATGAGGTGTTCATTCTGGGCAGCACTTGGTCAAACTTCCTTAAAACGATTTCTAACTTAGGTTAGGTTAGGTTGGAAAAATATTTTTTTTCTCTTGACCCCTGGAGCAGATTTTGAAGAGCTTCGGTTTACTGATTGTATTAGGCTGAGGAACAAAATGCACTTGGTCCACACCCTGTCAATCTCCTTTTAGTAACAAAAAATCCTAATGTTGAGTTGTTCAAAATGAACTCAATTTGCAAAAAATAAGAAATAATTTTTTTAATAGCAAGAAAAGTTGCAAGTGTTGCACCATTTTGAAATCTTGATTAAATGCGCGATCTTTTGAAATGACTTGCCAAGGGTAGTATAGTACAATTTTTATTCAAAATGAAGCGTCAAAGTTAACGAACAATATTTTTGTGAACCATGACTCACTGAAACTTAACTTATTTTATTAAATTAACAATGTTTTTTGCAATAATTTGTAGTTGCAATTAATAGCATCGTTAATGAAGATCACGAAATTAAAAAAATCACAGCGAAATTGTGACATTGGTGATCACAAACATTGAAAATGCGACCAAAGGTGACGAATTTCAACTTTTTTTAAAAAAAATGTCTATTATTACTGAACTAAGTGATATGGATTTTATTTTTTATTTTTCTCAGAACTGGTATAGCTTGGCCTTTCATCCGGTCCCAGATTATCGTTGAGTTCTGGGACACCCTGTATAAGACCACCAGGTTAATGACGGGCGGCCTCTCAATCTCTCACCCACTCCCAAAAAAACCTTACAAAGAATATTTTATTTATTCTTTTCACCGGCATTACCGGCACAGCTTAAAACGACGCTGACCTCAAAATTCATTATTTTCTCATTAGGCCCCAACTTGGCAACCTGCACTATAAGGCGTCCATCAAAATCATCTGGTTTTAAATTAATATTCACCATGGCTTGAGGAATACCAAAAGAAGTAGAACAAATTATCCGAAGAATTTTGTTTTTCATTCAAAGCTTTTGCGAAAATATTTAGTAGGTAATCGCTACTTCCTGAAAACCTTTAATCTGAGAAAACATATTTCTTTTAAATAAAACTTAACTTATCTATCATTATGGTGTAACAATTTACTTTCATTTATATATATAAAAGGAGAAACTGACTGACATATCAACCCACAGCGGAAACTACTAGGACTAAGATTGTAAAATTTTGCATAAGGTTTTCTTTTATGACGTCAGCGAGCACTAAGAGAGAACTTCGCAATTTGGGAGTCCAATGCTTGTATGGAGAAACCGACTTCCACGCGGGTAAAGCCGCAAGCAAAAGCTAGTTTATTTCTAAGCAAACAAAAGAATATCTAACCTACATGAGGCAGAGTGGACCTGACTAAGGTCGTCACATTGTTACACCACTGAAATTGCGGTACACCTAAAATAAATTTTATTGTTTTTGTTTACGATAGCGGAGGCGTAGGCTAATTTTGGCACCGGTGGTGAAAATTCTTAAGATGGACTTGAAATCCAATACTTTGACTTTTCTTTCATAATGCTCACTTGTTTATTAACATGGTGAGAAATCATCAAGTATGTTCTCCCGCTCTGGGTGAAGCAAGAGTGAGTGTCCAGTCTTTTTTTGACTAAAACTATCCGCAAACCCGCTTGTATGACATTCGGGAATCACCCTGCGACTCCAGACGCCCAGGGCATCGTCGTAAAAACGAATGATTAATGAACAAACATCCCAAAAAGTGTAACATTAGGTACGCCTTTTCACCAAAGGGTTAAATAACAGAAAATGCTGAAAATGATAATAATAATAATAATATTCCACAACTTTCACACAACGCCGTCTAGTCCCAAGCTAAGCAGAGCTTGTGTTATGGGTACTAGACAACTGATAAACATACTTATATATTTCTAAATACATACATATTATAGATAAATTACACCCAGACACAGAACAAATGATCGTGCTCATCACACAAACATTTGTCCTGGGTGGGAATCGAACCCACAACCTCTGGTATAGCAGTCAGGGCCACTAACCACTAGACCAACAGGCCAGTCAAATGCTATTTCATTAGTATTATAACAAAATATACTTATGTCTACACTAATACTATAAAGAGTTTAAGTTTGTTTTTTTTGGTTGTACGAGGTAGTCTCTGAAAGTACTGGTTCGATTGCTAGATTTTTTCACGTATAGAAAGCTGCTTTATTCATCAGTGACATAGGTCATATGTATTTTACGAGTATGTACGCGGGCATAAGCTAGTAATTAATAAAACCCTAATCAACTTTGTAGGAATCATTATATTAATGGTGCAAGCACAGTAAGGCACATCGGCTTTCTTGAGAGGCAGATTTTTCTACCTTTTTTTGAGGTGGACAAATATCGAATCATTTCACCCAATCTGAGGTGTAGCGAGAGTGTGTGTCAGACTTTTACTAATTAAAACTCACCTGTGTCCCTTTGACAGTTTTTTTTCGCCTTCCAGGCCTATAGCGACTCTTTCGAACTTTCCCGCAGTCCTAGTAGGAGATCTTTGTTTGCATGTGTTTCCTAACAAAACTACACAGCTTAGTTGCACCAAATAGGACCAAACTCGAGTCATCGACGGTGTGTATAGTTCCATGCACGCCTCAAAGAAAGTTCAGAAAAACGGTATGGCCCAGTAGAGAGGAGCTCGTGGCTAAATAATAACAGCCGCACAGGTCGATCTTAAAGGTTAAGCAACGCTTGCTGAGGTTGGTCTGTGGATGGGTGTCCATCTTAACATATCGAGTTTTCTCCGTGCATCGGAAAGCACGTTAAGCCGTAGGTCCCGGCTGTTATTTGTAGATCTTTGGCAGTCATTTCAGATAGTCAGAAGCCAGTAATTCCGACTCCAGTCTTCCCATGAAGTGCAGTGTTACCCCAGTTAACGGGTTGTGGAGGTCTGGTAGCCAGCCGCTCCTCATAAAATACTGGCATTCAGCTAAATCCGACTTGACTAAGAAGCCGACCCCGATATAGTTTTTTTAGTTTCCGGGAGTCATCAGAATGACTTCTCCCACTCTTGGGTGGAGCGGGAGCGTGTGTCAAACTCTTACTGACTAAACCCCTACCCCGGTCCTTCGTTGCCTTCGATCTGGGGGACACGGTGACAATCTTTCAGACTTTCCATGTTCCCCAGAGGCTTCGGCCCTGCCGGGCACCTACTCGCGGCCAGCAGCCTCCTTCGCAGAAGGAGGCGACCGACTGCCACCCCTCCTTGCTCCGGACCATGGCCAGGGCCCTGCGCGAGAGGTCGCCGCCGCCGATAGCCTCCACAAGGACATGGCGGTGCTCCGCCCAAGCGACCTCGATATAGTTGAGAAAAGGCTAGGAAGATGATGAAGATGATAGTATGGCCCAGTAGAGGCGCTAGGGCCAAGGGGAATCTCTGAGTCACATATCGTGGTCCTGAAACGCAACAGCCAACTGATGAGTACAGATGGGTTACACGTCGTGTAACACGCCGTCTCACTCTACCTTAGAGTTAAAGACGTCATTGAACAATTTTCCAACTCAAAAAATACCTATAATTTCTTAATTAAATTAGAAAATTCTCATCTCATAACAAGCCAGTTCTCGCGAGTAAAGTCACAAGTACGCCTAGTCTTACATAATCTTGTTTTACGACTCCCAGGAGAAGACGAAACAATATCCTCGGTGATTAACTAATTTAAAAGCTGGTCGTGTAATAACACCAACAGAATATTACTTAATCCCTCTTCTATCAAGTGGATAAGCTTTTGAGCTTCCTTTTAATGACTGAGGTTGTTCTTGGGCGTATTGTGTTTAAGTTCTTTCTTCTATTTTTAGTGTAAGACTAAGTTCTGCGTGTGACGTCGCCCATGTGAAAGTAGATTGCTCTATACAAATTTTCGCCTTTCGTTTCATCACTCTAGGGGGTAAATTTTGATTTTGAATTGTACGTCCAGACTGGGCCCAAGTCGCGTAGTGTTCCACGTGCGCCTCAAAGAGATGTCAGCAAAATCGTAAGTAGGCCGCTACGATTTTGCTGACATATCTGCAGCAGGATCAAAGCTGGGGCCCTGGAAAGAAGACAAAGAAGGAATATAGGAGTGGATTTTAGTCGGTCTTCTTCTTTTCGAATCGTAAACTAAAGCGTAACTTCAAATCCTCCAAAGTGCAGGTGTATAGGCACTTGAAGCAGTCCAACTTGTGGCTCATGTTTCGAACAGGAGCACCTCACTCACATTATATGCAAAACCCCATTTGGCCAAGATGTTTTTGCAGCGGCCTACCTGGGAGCGCAACCGATAAACCGATTTAGTTAATAAAACTCTATCACGCCCTCCCGTTTACCCCTAGAGCGGAAGAAGTCAATAGATGATTTCCCACTTAAAAAAATAAAAACTTACGTGTGTGATATTTTTTTTTGTTTAATAATATAAACTACTCAATGGGTTGTGGAGGTCTGGTAGGCAGCCGCTCCTGTATAATACTGGTATTCAGCTAAGTCCGGCTTGACTGGAAGCCGACCCTAATAGTTGGGAAAAGGCTATATAGATGATGAATATAAACTACTTAGTGCTTGACGGCGATACTGCCTGATAGCAAGCAGTGATGCAATAGTCCATTTGACATACAAATATTTTCTTCCTACTTTTCCTCTCAAAAATCATCACCCATCCAAACAGTCAACCACGTACATCTTTCTTTAAAACACCCACTGCGTACAGTACACTCGCGGTAAATACTAATTAATTGGCACCAGCAAACTTCGCTCCCGGTTGCATCATTACAAACTCCGTGTTTTATCACGACGCGACCCGGCCCCGGGCAAGACTTGCTGTTTGTCCTTACCGTATACCGGGCTGGTGACGTAGTTAATTAGTTGCAATGCTTTCTTGCTTATGCATTGTCGAATGTTACTGGGTTATCTGAAGATGATTTGAATGTGTAATTTACATTTGGCTTACAATGGTAACTGCCCCGACTTACAAGTGTAAGTCACAAGCTGAAACCCACTCCGGCATTAGGTACTTTATTAATTTATTTCATCACCGCTGCTCTCGAAACGGTGAAGGAAAACATCGTGGGGAAACAGACATGTCCTAGAACCCAAAATTCGAAGACATATGTAACAACCACATTACAAGGCCGATAATGCTAATGCTAACACATAAACCATATTTTCTTTCCTACTTTTCCTTCACAAAAATCATCACCCATTTCACACGCACACGTATACTTATTTAAAACACCCACTGCGTACAGTACACTCGCGGTAAATACTAATTAATTGGCACCAGCAAACTTCGCTCCCGGTTGCATCATTACAAACTCCGTGTTTTATCACGACGCGACCCGGCCCCGGGCAAGACTTGCTGTTTGTCCTTACCGTATACCGGCCTGGTGACGTAGTTAATTAGTTGCAATGCTTTCTTGCTTATGCATTGTCGAATGTTACTGAGTTATCTGAAAATGATTTGAATGTGTAATTTACTATTTGGGCTTGGTCAGGCTTCCTAGAGTATAAAGAAGAAAAATCTTCGTTTTGGCGACGCTTAAAGGAGGCGTCTGTACAGTTTTAGACGTCTTTCAGCTAAAATGATGATGATAACAGAAGAAAAATGATATAAATGAGAACATTTCACTTTACGTTCTAACTGCTGAAGGGATTTGGAAGATATTTGGCACATAACAGTGATTCATCTCCTGGAATACTTTTTATTCCGGGAGTATATTTTCTACGTTAACGTAGGAAATACACTTGTAAATACTAATTAATTGGCACCAGCAAACTTCGCTCCCGGTTGCATCATTACAAACTCCGTGTTTTATCACGACGCGACCCGGCCCCGGGCAAGACTTGCTGTTTGTCCTTACCGTATACCGGGCTGGTGACGTAGTTAATTAGTTGCAATGCTTTCTTGCTTGTGCATTGTCGAATGCTACTGAGTTATCTGAAAATGATTTGAATGTGTAATTTACGGTTTGGGCTAGGTCAGGTTTACCTATCTATGAGTGCAACAGCCTCTTAAGATCATTCTTAAAAGGCTCTTGCAGTTCATTCTGTCTCGTACGCTGACTGCTCTGGGGCCCAGTCAAATGGGGACTATATTTTCTGTCACCAAACTTTATATTTTGTCATCAAGTTGTATTATCTAATGGGAAATAATAATGGTTCCGAAAAACAAATTAATCTCCAGCGATCTGTGGCCGACTATTATTCTAATTAACCAGAGTTATAATTAATTACCAACAAAAAACCCAAAACATTAACGAAAAAAAATAACAAATTAGAGCATGTTCAAATTACTTGTTCTCCTCCTAAAAATATGAGTCGTCGAATAAAAAACTAAACTTCCGAGTGGAATACTGAACCTCCGACAAAATTACTAAGTTACCGACAACAGAGGTTTTGTCATAATAATCATATTTTTACAAATTACATGAACTGTTTTAATTTCTATTGTTGGTTATCAAATTTATTTTTTAATTCTCAATAATAATGAAAATACCTTAACTGTTCGGCCCGTGAGATCGGGTTTAGACATTTTTACTACCTATTAAAACTACATTTTTATTCTGTTTCATTCCGTTTTTCTTCGGTTCCTAGGATAACTTAAGATGCAAAAGCGAGCAAAGCGAGCTCAAGACTTAGGGGCAACCCGACTCGGACAGGTTAGGTTAGAAGGAGGTGGCGGGGTTGTAGTGAGCGAGCGAAGCGAGCGAACACAGACCCCGCCACCTCCTTCGAGGTTATTTTGTTTGAACCACCCAGAAGTAGGAGCCCCGCACAGCGGGGCTCCGTCATCTACGCCTTTTAATCAATTTTTCGAATCGTAAATATTGTAGGAAACCAAAGTCTACGTGGTTTTACATTAGAGCATAAATACGACTGTTCTAACTTTTTAACGCCCGAAATAGGTACTACTTACCGATAACCAAGCATACCCGTAGTAAGTAAAATTCATGATATACGATACAAGCAAAAGTTTTTGTTCAAGTAGGTGCATTTATATATTTTTTATAAGTACTTACCAATTTAATACATCAATTTATAATTTTGTTGAAAATATGTTCAAAGAGGCGATTCCATCCTCAACGATGTATCGTAGGTACTCGTAACTACCTACGATGATCATACGATGCCACGAGATGTCAGCAAACTGTAGGGGCCCGGTAGGACCGAAGCCTCTGGGGAACACGGAAAATCCAAAAGGTTGTCACCGTGTCCCCCAGATCGAAGGCAACGAAGGAACAGGGTAGGGGTTTAGTCAGTAAGAGTCTGACACGCCTTCCCGCTCCGCCCTAGAGTGGGAGAAGTCATTCTGATGATTCCCTTAACGAAAAAAAAAACATAACGACCGGCGCCCGGGAAGGCGCTGCTGGCCTTTCTTGAGGAGCTGGGATGGATCGAATAACACTTTTGTTCCACCCATACGCAAAATACGCGCTTTAGTCGTGGAGTTGCGGATACCAGCCCGTTATACTATACTATACTAAGTAGTAGACTCTTTTGGTTGAAACGATGATGATGACAACAATTAATTTTTTTGGAACTTTGCACTATGAAATTTTCTAGTAGGTAACACAATATTGGTTTATTGGTGATCTCTTTCAATTAGTTTGCTTAAATGCTTATTAGGACAAACCTATTATAATATGTACAAAAACAATTATTTGGTACTAGATCCTATATCACCATGATTTTAGATGATTTATTGGAGAATTGATTTTACATTGTTTGGTGACTACATTTTGGCGACAAATCTACTATTTCGAGGACAAAGCTATTATTTAGGAAACACAAAACGAATTAAATTGGCGACAGCTTAAATGATACCCCAGTCAAATTAACGCTATAGTCATGCAGACAATGTCTCTAAAACACTATTTATAATCATTATTATTATTACTATTTATTGACACAATAGCACTAGAACATAAGCAACACAAACAGCAAGAGTGGCCACAGCACAGTATAAAAATTATATTATATATATTATAATAATTATTATTTATTGACACAACAATGACACAATTCATGAAGCCTCCAACTCCCGAACTAGTCGGAATTTCCTCACTAAACACATCTCCTTTCTATTCACACACTCCCATTCCTCATATTCAAACCTTTTGACACTTAAAATCGCTCTCAGCACTAGAGCATAAACAACACAAACAGCTGAAGTGGCCCCAGCCATTATTAATTTTATGTATTATAGTTGTTATTTATAATTGTTATTATGATAATTATAATTTATTATTGGTATTATAATTATTTATTATTGGTATTATGATAATTATAATTATTATTTATTAACACAATAATGACACAATTCGTGTTTTTTTACTATAACAATTATTTATTATTATTATCATGATAATTATAATTATAATTATTATTTATTATTGTTATTATAATAATCATAATTATTATTTATTATTGTTATTATAATTATTTTTACTGACACAAAAATTACACAATTTATCAAACCTCCTACTCCCGAACTAGTCGGAATTTCCTCACTAAACACATCTCCTTTCTATTCTCACACTCCCATTCCTCATATTCAAACCTCTTGACACTAAAATCGCTCTCAGCACTAGAGCATAAGCAACACAAACAGCTGAACTAGCCGCCGCCATTATTTATCGGGAGCCCATATCAATAAATGGGGATACACTATCGATCACAGCGGTACTTATTTATATTGTTATTATGATAATTATAATTTATCATTGTTATTATGATTATTATATTTATTATTTATTATTGGTATTATAATAATTATTATTTATTTGCATAATAATGACACAACTTCTGAAGCCTCTGATTCCCAAACAAGTCGGAATTTCCTCACTAAACACATTTCATCTATTCTCACACTCCCATTCCTCATATTCAAACCTTTTGACACTTAATATCGCTCTCAGCACTAGAGCATGAGCAACACAAACAGCCAGATTGGCCACAGCCACTATTTATTTTATATATTATAATTATGAATATTATTATTTTTTATTGACATAATAATGACACTTTAAGAAGCCACTCTCTCACTTTATGAACTCCCAAACTAGGCAGAATTTCCTCAGTAAATACATCTTCTTTACATTCTGGCCCATTCCTCATATTCAAACCTTTTGACACTTAAAATCGCTCTCAGCACTAGAGCATAAGCAACACAAACAGCTGAACTAGCCGCCGCCATTATTTATCGGGAGCCCATATCAATAAATGGGGATAAGCTATCGATCACTGCGAGTCAAATGTCTACGTGCAACGGAAAACTTTATTCCAATGGATTTATTTCGGATACAGATCATTTCGTTATGCGGGCGTGTGCTGTGTTACGGTGGAGGTGGCTTTTTCATTTTTAGTTAAAAGTTTCAATTTAAGAAAAATATTTCCTATCCATATTAGTCTATATTATCCAGAGTCCATAGCTGGTAAATTTTCTTACATTGAAATTTTCTCTGGATTAAAATCACTCACTTAATTAAAAATTAAAATAAAATAAAATCATATAATGCACAGGTCTGTTTTTTTACTATCTCCCCTGCTGCTACCATCTGCGATAATGTGGATGATGAAGTTTGTATTCATCATTTTAATCCCTTGAGACAATTTTCGACTTTAATGCAGACATAGCCGTTAACAATGACTCTAAAAATTATATGTATATTGCGCCGAAACCAGTTCAAAAGTACATACGTTTTTTTGGGTTCCGTACCTAACCTAAGGGTTAAACGGGGCTCTACAAATATAACTAACACTCCGCTGTCCGTCTATCTAACCGTCTGTCACCGGGCTATATTTCTTCTGCCGTTATAACAACAAATACTAAAAAACAGAACAAAATAAAACATATTTTTTAACATGGAAGATCACCAAAAATTCTCACGCTCTGGGCGGAGCGGGAGGGCTTGTCAGACTTCTACTGGTTAAAATTTAAATAAAATATATTTAAGTTCGCTCCCATACAATAAACGTGATTTTATGCCACCTAAGTTTGACGATTCTTGAGGCTATATCGGTAACCTTGGTTCTTTTGCAGATAACTTAATAATATGGTGAAAAATTTATAAACAGTTTTAATTCCATTTCCTTTAACTCGGCTCCCTCCATCCACATTCGTAGCTCAGCTACTTGTCCACAGGTAATGCATCGTGTGGCGGCGATCTATCATTTATTTCAACGTCAGAAATCCATTACGGGGCGTCGTCTCGCTGACGGAGTCGAGCGGCGAGCCACTATCTAAGCAAATACGGAACCACGCGAAATTGTCGACAGCGAACTGACGGTATCGTTTTAGAGGTGGGAGGTAAACTGTGCGGTGTTGCTGCTGAAATAAATAAGGTTGCGCAGGATAATTCTTCTATGGGTGGACTAACTTCGATAGGGTGTGGTGTTGACTTTGTTTTGTGGGTTTGGTTAACTAGATAGGTGTATGAGCGCCAGTGATGGCTAAGTGTCCACTAACAGCTCAACCATTTTGAAGGGTACCGAATTTTCCAACATACTACATATTTTTTACAGTACAATAAAAATCTTATTCTTCACTACAAATACTTATTGTACACCAAATGAATGCTAATGAAGTTTTTACAATTATTAAAGAAAATAACCACGAAAAAATAACCAGGAAGGGGATGGTGGGACCGACGCCGCCATCACTTTCGTTGTTATTGTTTTAAAATACCTAGAAAAGCATGCTTTAGTGCGCAATCAGTATCATCGTTGGAACAAAGGCATATTTTACAATAGGAAACAGGAATAAATTGACTAACAGTTAAATACTACCCATCACATATCTGAATAACCTCGACCCGCCCAACCACATGAAAATGCAGTAAAAACTGATGAAAATGCCTTTACACAGTAAACCAAAAGGAAAACGTTGGTTCTTCCGAACATTCCCCGTTCGCCTTAATTAAATCTTCAACACCGCTCAGCGCCGGATTAAACAAGGATTCACAGGATGTCGAATGGTTTTCTTTATTTTTTATTCCGCGGAGTAATTTTCTAGCTCCACCTCAGTTCTTAATCTGTATTCGTTTGGAACACCTAGGTTGTGGCTTGTGGTTAGTACATGCTATAGAAAACGGTGCTTTACAGTGGGAACCACATCAAGGAAATGTACTGGGGTTATTGGTGATTGCAACCGTGTGCTAGCTTCTGACGTTTTATAAGTGATACTGCATAACTGGTTTTGATAAAACATAGACACAAATGAAATAAAATAATTTTCAGTTTTGATTTGATGGTTAACTGATAGGTCAGGTAGGCATTAGTACACAAAACATTTTTATGTAACAATACTAACGACAAAAATTACAAATATCTTTAATGACTAAACCCAAATATTGGGACCGGGAAATGAAGACGAATATGGTTAAGTTTTCACCTGGACTTCTGATCCCAGCTAACAGCAGAGAAACCAAAGTGGTCTAAGGCCAAAAAAAGGTTGGAAACCACTGATCTAGACATTTAAAATAAAATTCTTAATTTATTTCACGTAAACCTTAACAATATCCCTACCTCTATTACCCGTCTCCCAACCATGAAACCAAAACCAAAACCGCCCAATTTCGTCTGTTTACATCCATAATTCACATCAACACGTTGGAAATAGAAATTAATCAATTACGACTAAACTATTCTCAACCGCAAGTTCGCAGACCCCGTCCTGAAGGCGTTTCATCTCGCCGCTAATCCGCGAATCGTGTTTAAACTCTCGCTTGTCATAGTTTCACTGAAATTAACTTCGAGATCAATAGGTAGGGTTTGTTGTTCAGAAAACTTTTTGTTTGTATTGGTTTTGGCTCTGTTTTCTAAAAATAAGTTCGTCTTTTGAAGTTCGTTGTTACCTCTAGGGGCTGCGGTAATTGATTTTGTTTTATTTTTGTAAAGAGGATTTAAGAATTGGTTTTGGAATTAAACTTCGATTAGCGTCTTCTCGTTCGATTATTATTTAGGTGCTTTCAATGCTAGAATGTATAGGCTCTTAATAAACTAGTGCGCTTCTCCATCGACGATTGCGTTACTGCTTACCGTCAGGCGAGATCGCAGTCAAGCACTATATTTATGTTATAAAAAAACTCGTTTATTTCAGTTAGCCGTGCAAAAATTTATGTATGGTGATGGTAAGCAGTGATGCAATCATTGATGGTGATTCGCACTATATTATTAAGAGCCTATTCACTCTAGCCTTGAAGACACCCAAATTATAATCACATCTATTGTGCATACAGCTAAGGATTGGACTCCCTGCATGAATCTGTGTTTCCTGATAGCTACAACTTCAGGTTCTTTAATTCAAGAGTGAATAGGTTACTCCTAGGCAAGCGTGCTCTATCGTCAGTCACATCGACGATTACCATCAGCTGAGATAGTGGTCAAAAGCGAACCTATGTTTAGTAAAAAGAAAAAGATGGAAACACCCAATAGCACTTTTCGCTGGTCCCAGGAATCAAGCTCAGGTCCTTACCGCTAGAACAATGAAGCTTTATAATATCAGGACATCCAATGAATTTTTGAATGACAGTTCTAATGATAACACGGCCAGGGCTTAACGCCGCGCCGTCTATGTCCAAGCGGACATTAGAGATAATGTATTGGCTCTGAATAATATATTGGTTTAATATCGGACTGAATATGTATGCGGAGCAATGTGCGGGATCATGTACTGTGATATTCAATGCTGTGAATATACACGTTTGTTTGATAGTTTAATGTATGAATGATGAATGATATTTTTTTTGTAAATTGGTTTTGAAAAATTGGGCATGTGCAGGTAGGACTCGCGCTCGATGGGTTTCGTACAATCCGCAGCAAAAAAACGGCAAAAAAACACGTTTGTAGCATGGGAACTATTTATTTCAATCTGTTTCACGAGAACACTAACATTTATTTTATTCGGTTTTTAGAAATTATTGTTGTAGCGGCAACAGAAATACATCATCTGAGAAAATTTCAACGGGCTAGCACTACGGTTCATAAGCTTCTGCCTGGTGACAGACTGACGGACAGGCGACATAGTAATAGGGTCGCGTTACCCTTTGTATACGGAACCCTAAAAACACTTTTACCCGTAATTTTTTTTGTGACTGTATTCTAGATGAGGCCGGTGTTTCCTAGCTCTTACAAGAAAAACCGAAACAAATTCAAACAAACCAAGTCAAACTCAAACTTAAGGTCCCAAGTAAGCATGGAATGATTCAATCATACGAGAATCCATGCAGACTAGTGTTTGACATGGTATTTTGAGGAAAGAACTGCACAGATTTAGAGGACTTGCCCAGCCAGTACAATTATGTGTCAGTTTTCGTATAGCTCAATTGAGGACTACAGTTATTAATCAGCTCAACGACTTGCCGAACAATACTAAGGAAAGGACATTTGGGTAGGCCGCAGAAATCCAATGAATGTAAAACGCACATAACCGGTCGTTGTGGCAGTTTATTTCGAAACTGAAATGATGTTGATGCAAAAAATGTACATCCAGATCTTTAAAAAGAACCTACAAGTACGTGCAAATCCAGGCCCCTACAAAATCAGTCTTAAAACACTACCAAACTAAAATCCAACAAAAAACAAAGACAGTCCCTCTAAAAGTGAGCCATTACGAGGCAACCTCTGCAACTAAACACGTTTGAATTATATACGAGTGTGTATCGCGGTAAATCGGCGTCGAATACAACGGGGTAAATCCTTTTTACGAGATTTACAAGGGGATTCGGGGGTCGTGGCGTACGCCTGCTTGGGTTTGGGGTCCTGTCCTCAAGTGTGGAGCGGGAAATATGGTATGGTGTAACCTTCACTTGCTTTTTTTGTACAATATCAGTTTTTTAAGTGTGATATCAGCCAATCACTTCTTCAGCTTTGGGCGGGAGGGCGTGTCAGACTTTTACTGACTAAAACCCACTCCGTTGTTCCTTCTTTGCCTTGGTTACTGGGCCCTAGGTTTCATTGTCACATAATTAATTGCATAGCTGGCCCCAGGAGACTTCGACCCTACCGTGCCCCTATGATTTGCTGTCATCTCCTTGAATCGCGGATGGAACACTACACCCCGTCGACGACTTGGGCTCGTTGTAACACTCGTTGGTGAACCTCAAATAAATAAATTACAGCCCATAGTAATCTAGGATATAAGCCTTGCTGGAAACCATTTATATCCGTTTAACCGTTTGAGCTTATGGAGCTATGAGAAACAGAGTGTAAGGTCCCGCAAACCTTCGCTAAAAAGAGACAATCCTCCTACCAGACCGGTGCGGTGCTATATCTGTTATAAGCTGCAGTCCGATAAATGATTTTAGGCTGTTACATAATTATGTCCGCACGGAAAACTCTAATTGCGCGATGCAGGATTTCGTAGTTTAATTCTTGTTTGACGCTATAGATGTCACCACAAGCTTGAAAGAGTAAGAAAAATATAAACTTTCGCATTTACTAATTAAAACATTACAAATATTTTATTGAGATCACATCTCAAGAAAATACAATAAATTGGTAAACACTATAAAAACGAAGATAAACCAAAAGTAGAACATTAAGTAAGTTTATAACTTACACCAAAGTGTAAGCCAAGGGTCTCGGGAACCGAGTCAAAAGCTCAAACGGGGCAAAGGTACACATTATCTTATTTTTACGCGCCGTTTTTACCTTTTTAGTAATAGAACAGGTATAGTCTAAATTGTGTAATCTTTTTATTTATCAAAAGATAACATTATTTTTCCATTCTTGAAAGACTGTAGTTAAGTAGTGTTTCTCAGAATTTGCTTTTTGGGATTTCTTTAAACAGCTCAGAGAGTCTTAATAATAATTGAATTCAAACATTCGAGGTAAGTTTGAGAGTAAGAAAGCCGTCTAGAAACGAATAAGAAAAAAATATTCCTGAAACTGATCCCCTCCTTTGTGCCCTGAAAGATATTTCAAGTTGGTATTATAATAATATGTACCTACTTACTCTTTTGTAGGATGAGAAGATGATCTTGATTGTCTGGCAAATATTAGTTTGAATAAGATCTTAATGAAATAATGAAAAGAGCCTACCCGAGTTAATTTTGTACATTTAACAAACTAATGTATTAGCACACAGCTAGTCGACTCTTCACGTGCCCAAAAGGCTGTTAGATTTTGGGACGCGGTGGTATTGTTTTTCTTAATATATATAAATCTCGTGTCACAATGTTTGTCCTCAATGGACTCCTAAACCACTTAACCGATTATAATAAAATTCGCACACCATGTGCAGTTCGATCCAACTTGAGAGATAGGATAGTTTAAATCTAAAAAAAAAAAACGTTAGGAAAAGTAGGGTAGTGTAGGGTAGTGTAGAGTAGTGTAGGGTAGTGTAGGGTAGTGTAGGGTAGTGTAGTGTAGCGTAGTGTAGTTTAGGGTACTGTAGGGTAGTGTAGGGTACTGTAGGGTAGGTAGGGAAGGTAGGGTAGAATAGCGTAGGATATGTAGGGTAGTCATTTGACGGGAGCGAAGCCGCGGGTAAAAGCTAGTTTTATTATATAGAAAGAAGTGCTTGACTGCAATTCCACCTGATGGTAAGTAGTGGCAAACGTTGATGGTCAAGCTCACTAGTCAACCGTCGTAGTGATTTGACATTTAACGTTTGAATCCCCAACCGGTCCTATGAGACCGCACTGTTATTGTTTTACTATTGTGTCTCGTTTCGCGGGTATCTGAGTAATTAATGTACAAACGATAGGCAAACGGGCAACAAAGTGATCCTATAAGGATTTAATTTCTACAAACTAAGATACGGAACCCTAAAATGCTATAAAAGACACCTTTTTTAGGACCACCTGTGTGGAGTTTTACCTAACACCTTGATTATGTTAATACACGAATGTGGGAATTATGAATGCAGCTATATGACTGAGATGGAAAGTGAGAGTAAAAGAGGAAGGAGCACGGGTTTAAGATACATGACACATTATGACGAAGGCGTTAATAGGACGAACGTGTGCTAGGAAAAGATTATAAGACGTTTAATACAAAGACTGTTTGATTTCCCAATCCCCAAATCCCACACGAATATAATTCAAAACTCGCATCATCACCATCGCTATATTCTTCTCATATATTTGGAGCCGGATCAGTATAATTATTTCTACTTTCATAAATCTCAATTTGGTAACAATTCATCACGTTTTTTTTCCGGCTATAGGACTATAAATTGTTTTGAGGAGCTCGTGGCTAGATAATAACAGCCTTACTGTTAAGGAACGCTTGCCAAGGTTGGTCTATGGATGGTTGACTATCTTAACATAACAAGTTTCCTCTGTGCCTCGGAAAGCACGTTAAGCCCTACGGCCTACGTCCCGGCTGTCAGTTGTAGATCTTTGGCAGTCGTTACGAATAGTCAGAAGCCAATAAATCTGACTCCAGTCTTGCCATGAAGTACCGTGTTACCCCAGTTAATGGGTTGTGGAGGTCTGGTAGGCAGTCGCTCCTCGTAAAATAATGGTATTCAGCTAAATCCAGCTTGACTGGAAGCCGACTCCAATATAGTTGGGAAAGGCTAGGTAGATGATGATGACGACGACGAGATATGTTAGCTAATAACGCTGCAGCTGTGGTTACCGCCTCCCGCAAGTGTAACCATAACGACCGCTCCTGTGCGTCTCGCATCCATCGGATTGCCGTAACCCTCACTAGGTCATGAGTCTATCATTTATTTTATTTTATTTTATTAATTATAACGGTTAGTCAACCAATTACAGTAATTAACAAAGACACAGAGACAATTAAAAGACAATTAAAATTATAAACATCACATGCATTATATCCTCTCGCAGTACTGCTGACATAACAATAAAATCATCTTCCATTCATCTGCAAACAGATCGTTTGGTGTGAATCATGATGTGGGAAGCCTTCAAACACTACGTCTTCCGGTACATGGTTGCTACTTAAGAATTTTTTATCTCCATTGACCATCTGTTCTGCGAGTAATGTGCTGCTACTTAAGTTTGGCAATCTTCGGGCTATGTCGGTAACCTTGATTCTGTTGTGGATTAGCATTAGCATTATCGACATTATAATGTTCCCACTGCTGGGACTCAGGCCTCCTCTCTAGGAGAGGGGAATGGGACATAATCCACCGCGCGGGCGTAGTGCGGTTTGGCGGATGTCACATGTCTTCGAATTTTTGGTTCTAGGACATGCCATGTTCTCTTGCGGATATCTTTATTAATTGATTTCTTTCTGTGACATTATATTTCCGACGTGAGACAGAAACTGTGCTGTTTGTCTACTATAGCTCTGTCTTTCTCACACACCGCTCATTACTAAAAACTCACACCAATCACAAAGCTAACACTCTAATGTAACTGAAACCCTCGTCCTTCATTTCAACACTAAACTACGCTAATACTGCTCACCTTAATAAATCGAATAATACCCAATTTGTCTGAACCCTTTCAGCAATAATCTGATGCGATTAGATTTATTCTCGTGTGAATTACAAACTTATATTCATCTCTATTTCCATTCTGTTTTACAGTAATTGTGCTCGTTACGAACTATGGTATTGTTGCAAGAATTAACTATTTATTTATGTATTTATTTCTTTCTTTCTTTATTTATTTCAACTTCATGTACAATAGTGGTACATAGGCGGACTTAATGCAACAAGGCAATCTCTAAAAAACAACATTATTATCCTTGTTTTTCCAGCATGTTTTTCTGCTAGTAAACTATCATATAGCTGCAATAGTACAGTACTTGTACTACTTCAGTACTTCGTTCTAACATAACCTCAAACAAACAAATAAATGAGTTTTCCGTTACATACATTATGATACTAATAATTTAATGTGTGTGTATATTTGTTACTTCTTTATGCCCAAACCAAATTTAGCACACGGGCAGACCTTGAATGGTACATAGCAGTTTTTTATCCCTTGGGACCATTTTCTACTTTCAGATGGGCAAAAACACTGGTATCAGCTAGTAAAATATGAATATATAAATCAAACTAGTTAAACAAACCCAAAAAAGAGAACTAAAAATAACGACGAAAAAGTTTAGAAACCAAGTTAGGCTATCAAAACACACTTAATCCAATTTCACGAGACAAAAATTACGAAATTAATACACAAAATAACAGCGTATAATTTAATTACACAATTTTCCGAATGTAGAGCCCGAAAAAAAAGAGTGCTAAAGCTTACGTAGGTGTTGATTAAAGCTGCCTTTGAGTCTGTAGCTCATCATTATTTTTCTCATTAGTGCAGAACTGTCGGCAGCGATTAAAGATGATGAGGAGCTTCGGGTGAGGACAGACTGGCGAAGAATATAATGTTATTAGGGAATATTAATGATCTGTGGCCTTGTTTGAGGACATTATTCAAGGGTGTCGCTGAAAGTGTAAGTAATTAGATTTGTCTGTGAAGTGTCTGCTTTCATTTATTTATAGTTGAGTAGGTGTCAACCTCAGTATTGAGTCATCATCTGCCTAGCCTTTTCCCAACTATATTGGGGTCGGCTTCCAGTCAAGCTGGATTTAGCTGAATACCAGTATTTTACGAGGAGCGGCTGCCTACCAGACCTCCACAACCCATTAACTGGGGTAACACGGTACTTCATTGGCAAGACTGGAGTCAGATTTACTGGCTTCTGACTATCCGTAACGACTGCCAAAGATCTACAAATGACAGACGGGACCAACGGCTTAACGTGCTTTCCGAGGCACGGAGGAAACTTGTTATGTTAAGATGGTCCGACCGATCCACAGACCAACCTAGGCAAGCGTTGCTTAACCTTGAAGATCGACCTGTGCGGCTGTTATTATTTAGCCACGAGCTCCACGAACCTCAGTATTGAGTGTCTTAAGATAATTATTAAAGTGTAGCTTATTTTTTACAAATTGCTTGCTTGGAGTATCACGAGTTATGATTTAAAAAACAAACAGGCCGAAATTATTTCGGACAAAATTTCCGTCCGGTTGGAGGAAAAAAAAAAATCTTCCCTTTTTGACGGAAGGGAGCAGGATTTTACACTCTATTTCGCTTACCTCTAACACCCGTTTTCAATAAGCTATCTATTTACAGTCGCAGCTACTAAAGATAAACCAATCTATCCTTTTGCCCTTACTTGCTTTCCTATAACCTACCGACGGAGAGCATTTCCTACCAAAAGTTGTGGATTGATAGATAGAATCATACTGTCTATCGGGGATAGCTATCTATCTATGAACCGTGGTAGGTTATTGAAAACGGGCGTAAGATATTATAAACGGTTTCTGATCTTAGTTTAATTGGGACAAACCGTGTGGTAAGGTAAAAGATTAGACTAGGCGGTGGCACGACTTGGAAAAGCCACTGTCCTACTACTACTGACTACGGTCGGCTTGATTGGTATACAGCCTTATGCGGAGAATACATGTTCACAGTCTAGATTGGGAACAGCAAAATAGTGAAATGAAAATATCGTCTGTCTTAAATTTTAATAAAATTTGGAACAACCTTAATTAAAATCGAGAAACGCCTGTGATCGAGCTCCCAAGCATATTATTATATTTAAGTAGCTCCTATTTTCTCACAAAAACTTACGTAGCGTAGAATTTAGTGATAAGACAAAAATCGCATTAAAATTTGTTATAAAATGAAACAGCAATCAGCATTTCAAAAATATGTACGAGGAAAAGACGACCATTTTTCCATGGCGGGAACATCTCTTTTCTACGCGTGTGACCTAATGGCCTTGACGTCGCATTGTAGTTTATGCCATCCTTTTAGGGTTCCGTACCTCAAAAGGAAAAAACGGAACCCTTATAGGATCACTTTGTTGTCCGTCTGTCTGTCCGTCCGTCTGTCAAGACCCTTTTTCTCAGGAACGCGTGGAGGTATGAAGCTGAAATTTATATCAATTACTCAGGTCTACTGTCCCTTGAAGCTGTGATAAAATCAAACTTCTAAGCCAACGCAATCAAAAGATACAGCCGTTTATGCCGCAAATGTTCGACACTTGCAAGGGAATCAAAACCTACAGGGTGCTTCCCGTGAACTCAGAATCTTGAAATTTGGTACGAAGCAACGTTTTATAGCATAGATAAAGGAAAAATTACGAAAACCATAAATTTTTAGTTACATCACATAATATATATTTTTTTAATAATTTTAAACTTACTACCCATTTCCTCATAAACGCGTAGAGGTATTAAATTGAAATTCATACCAAATACTCAGGTCTATAATACCTTTAAGCTGTAACAAAATCAAACTTCTATGTCAACGCAATCAAAAGAAACAGCAATTTAAGCTGCATATTTTGAAACTCGCAAGTACTCGCAAGGGAATCAAAACCTAAAGGGTACTTCCAGTCGACCTAGAATCTTGAAATTTGGCACGAAGCTAGGTATTATAGCACTAACATAGGGAAAAGTCTGAAAACTGAAAATTTTTAGTCATGTCACCAGAAAAAAAAAGGAAAAGTCTTCAAGACTCGATTCGAGAATGAACTGTTTTCATAGGTCAGTTGGTACGGAACCCTCAGTGCGCGAGTCCGACTCGCACTTGCCCTGTTTTTTCTGTAACTTGTCAGTTTCCTCGTCCACCAGATTCAAAAGGTTTCTAACTTACTTAATTATGAACCAGAATTTAAAAAAATCTTCTATTTGCAATTTAGATACTTGAGCTTTTTGACACGAATCATTTAAAAACGGTCAACTATTAAACTCTTTTTTTCAAGTTCGAAATCATTTTTTGACTTTTCCCTCTCCGGACGGAGCGCGTGGTCGTGTCAAACTTTTACTGACTAAACACCCACTCCTGTTCCTTCTATGCCTCCATTCTTGATCTTCGGGATTTATTTTCACACAACCCATAGGCCATTTCATTTTCCTTTTTTCTATCCTTTACTTTAACACTACCATCTAACTCCTACGATGTGCTTCTCCAGTGTGCCCACAGCTTAAAGCCCCGCCCTCGTTAGGAGCTATCAGGCAGGGGATAAAGCTCTTATTTGTGGACTAATCTGCCCCTGTGTTAATAGTGATAAATGGGCTCGGCCCACGTTTTTTCGCCCTTTTTCTCAGAACCTGTGGCAAAAGTTTTCAGATAAGTGATAATACTGTTGGAGTTGGAAACTTAGGTATTTAACTGCTGTCATAATTTTTGCTTCTCGGAAAGTATTTCGCCACTTCCGTAATTGAGTTGATTTGCTGATATTAGGACATGGTTAACGCAGTGGTTGAACGATTGACAGCTGTGTTGAGGGTTGCAGGATCGATTCCTGCAAGGAACAAATATTTGTGTGGCCTACAGATAGGTGTTCCGGGTCTGGGTGTCATATGTATGTGACTTTACATGTTAGTAAACGCCTCCACAACACAGGAGCAGGCAACGATTTTAAAAAAGGAGAAGAAAAAAACTATTTGAAAAGAGATATTTATTCATAACTATAGCACGTTCTACCAGATACAGTATTTTTTCTGTAAAGTCAGGAAGATAGATTACACAAAACATTAAATTAAATCAAGCAGGAAGTTTCAAAAATAATTATAAATTTATTTCAAGTAAAATTCACATACTAATAAACCAAGCAAATGAAATCATTTCCCTCCCTAAATAAATCACTAACAAACTCAGATAGTGTAAAATTAATTCGCACCCGCTAATAATTCAACGAGTGTTTTCTTAAAACCGGCTTCAGTAAGTTGTAACATTAGTATTCCCGGGCCGTTTACCAGCGCAGCCATAACTAGGTATTTCTACATCCAGCGGTTTCAGCGCTGTAATAAAAACTCGTGCGTACCGTATAAGGGTGAATTTCTAGGAGAGATGTGCGAGGTTGGTACTTACAGCAAATAAATATGGTAAACCAAGCATACCTACACGGTACTGTGCTCCACTTGCAAAACTAAGACACGTAATTAAAATTTGGTGCCAAGAATTCGAAGACACGTGACATCCATCAAGCCGCACTGGGCCCACGTGGTGGATCACTGCCCACTCCCTCTCTTATTGAGGAGGCCTGAGTCCCAACAGTGGGAACATTACTAGGCTATGCTAATGCCTATTTCAGCCTATCTGGTTAGTTTATAAGTATGACATCGAAATAGCTAATCTTCCTAGTCAGAGAGTTAGAGTTAGTGGATCTGGTATTTGTACCTAATGAAACCAAGAGTTATATATGCGGGCCAGGATTGTGTGCGAAGAACGCAATGGAGGAATGAGTGCGTGCTCTGCTGAAAAGCACACATCTTCGCACCACTCAGCTTCACAGCAGCCCACAGCTTCGCTACGCTTCCTAACACTGCGGAGCATACTCGCACATCTCAGAGAGAAAGCGCCCTAACAGTCGAAGAAAATTTGAGTGCCTTCGGATATTATATTTTTGTGGGGTATAAAGTAATAATGTATACAGACATGTGTACTTATACTGTTATTGGAAGCTTGCGGTGGGACTTGAAAAGGTCTATTTACAGATTTGAATGCGATAGGCTTATTAAAGAGCGGAGAATTGTAAGAAATTCGTATCTTATACTAACCTACATCGCTACATGTTCGATATCCCATCCATAATTTCAAAGCGTTTTGGGAACACATTTATTGTATATCCTAAAGTTCAGTTTTTTTTTATTGTTATAAACTAATGCTTGACTGCGATCCCACCTGATGAGTGATGCAATCGTTGATGGTGAGGCGCACTAGTTTATTAAAAGCCTATTCACTCTAGCCCGACATGAATCTAGAAGACACCTAAATTAATGATTGGATCCAGAGATATTAGCTAAAGTACTATAATCCCCACTTTTATTTTAAAAACGATTTATCAATTTTTTATACTCAGGTATTTTTTTTATAATTATTATTAGCTAGACATGTCATATTATTTTCTTTTAAAATTACATCCACAGCAATAATAAATCCTCATCGTGTCATCATCATCATCTGCCTAGCCTTTTCCCAACTATATTGAGGTTGGCTTCCAGTCAAGCCGGATTCAGCTGAATACCAGTGTTTTACGAGAAGCGGCTGCCTACCAGACCTCTACAACCCATTAACTGGGGTAACACGGTACTTCATGGAAAGACTGGAGTCAGATTTACTGGCTTCTGACTACCCGTAAGGCTAGGTATATCAGGCTAATATACATGACCCTGACATTTTAGTGGCTCCTTGTGGTGATAGATATGTTGACACTCAGCTGGTTTTGAGGGAGAATTTTTATGATGTGTGAAATTACTGTAGTAGGTAGTAGACATACCTATGTATAAAAAGTTGTCAAAATGCAAAGCAGTACGTACGAGTTTATACCTTAACAGCTTACAACTGTAAAACTTACAAACATACAACAAAGCTTGCTCGCATGTGGTCGAACTGAATTTGGGTTCCTTTCAAATATTCATACGCTTTAATGCGAACAAAGGTCCATGGGGTGTAGCTTGCATTGTAGGGCTTAGGTTATGGTGAAAGGCGGAGCGTGGGCGTGCTGAAAACGTTCTGTGCTACATTATATGTAGTTACCTGCCTTTTTATCGATGTTTATATAATACTGTACAAACAGGGGCCATACTCTTTAATAATAATCCTAACGACCGAATCTCGATCACGGTGGCCAAAACAGATATTAGCCAAGTACGCATAGTCCGATGGGATTGCAATTCAACTCGACCGTAGAGCGATTAGGCGTAGGACCAAGCGCTGTACGTTCTTTCCGAGGCAAGACGCATCACCAATTTCACAACACATTCATTTTCAAAATCCTTCTTTTTTTTGAAGTAAGAAATCATCAAATGACTTTCTCCCGTTCTAAAGAGAAACGAGAGGCCATGTCAGCTAGTCATTGCGTTCCAGGGCCACAGTACCTACCTAATTCTTTCAAACGTACCCGCGGAAGATGGTGCATGTGAATCACTATTTGATCAACAAGACGCTATGTCTTATCACAGTATACAAATATTAATGTACGTCATCGCTCATTTTTGATAGCCTAGCTTTATCGCTTCTTCGGTCAGACAACGCCAGCAATTTCATTATGTGTTTCAATGAAGAATTTAGCCTTAAAGCAAGCATTCTCTTAGGTAGCCGAACTTTGTATCAGCATGGACGCTTGCAGCATAGTGCTTCGGAAATGTTTATTGGAACAAAAGGCTTTTTATCTTTACTACAAGAAGTTTTTTTTTCTATAATATACTTTCCTAAAAAAATCCTGAAGTGGAGCGAGCCATTCTAGGATTTAGTTTGTCCGGCTCTGGGCAGAATGAGAGGGTGTATAATACTTTTTCTGACTCAAATGCCTTCAATTGCAATTCCTGTTCCAGGGCCACGAAAAATGAAAGTCTTTTGAGAAAACCCTGACGAGAAAATCTCTTAAAACTTTGTCCAGGCATGGGGTCCATCTAGCAACAGCGCTTGTACACTCATGCTTCATCGTAAAGAGATCTAACTTAAAAAAAAATGGTATTGCACAATTGAATCATAAAATATTCATGTTTTAAGATTCAATTTTCTTTTTATTTACGTTAGCGACGAGGAAACTAATCGAAACCTTTCAAAACATCTTTCACCTAAAAAATTTCGACTGGTACATCTCATAACAAGATGAAAAACACGATTTTCCTCTTCTCATAAATACCAATAGAAGATTTCCATTGCTCTAGAGCCATACAAAACTAACCCATCTTCCTGAATTACTCGTACAACACCGATTTCTTAATTCGGCATTCCCACCAACTCGCTCACACCAGATACCCGACTTATCCTCCACACCTCCCACACATACACCAATAAATCATCAACAAAACTAAGAAAAAATAAGGCAGACTCCATTATAAGTGTTATCTTTTAATCTCAAGCAATAAGGGAAAAGATTAGTCAAGCAATTCACACCTCTCCACCGTCAGTAATAGGCAATGTTATCTTGGGTCCCGGACTAATGAGAAAAATAATGGCTTGGTCTTATCTTGCCTGGGCGCCGCTTAAGACCCTCTTTATCTGGAGCAAGGGCGTTAATTGAGAGGAAACTGTATGTATTTTTATTGTTTGTAAGGAATATGAGGTGTTTTTTTGAATAACGGACTACAGTCAACTATGAAAGTTACCTAGAGTAAAGCATTTTGGAGGTATGCGCAACAGAGAATCCCACAAAACTCCATTGTAAAACGAGGATTCTCCGACCAAACAGGTATTATGTATGGTGGGCAACTACCCGATAGATGAATTCGGGCTGTTGTATCTATTCAAATCGCGTGGAGAACTTTGATTGTGCGATGCACGATTCGTAGTTCTTATGTGACGTCACAGATGTCGCTACACATTCTTTTGAGCTTACTTAGCTCAAAAGAATGTGTAGCCTCCCTCTTTATGTCGTAGGTCCTCAATGCTGAAGGTCCGTGACCTCTCTGATTCACTTTCATTTGTACGATATTACTCCATCTGCTGTATACCGAGCTAAGTACAGTGTTACGAAAATTTCTCTCTGGCGGTCTGAACGACATTGTATATCGAGCTACGGAAACATTCAAACTTGTCTTTTGACACTGAATTCAAAGGCAAAGTGAACTGATTGAGTCTGTCCAACATCAGTTCTGTTGTTCACGACCACTGGATCAACGAAGTAGACAATAAAAATACTTGAATATTTAGTCCCTAGAGCCACTTCACTTCATTTCATTTACAAATTGACCACTTTAAGTATCTGGGTAGACGATACAATGGTCTCGATTGGACACATTATTGACGTTTGCCTCGCAAGTGGCGCCGCGCCCGGCCACTACGCCGAATGCGGGACGGCGATTTATTGGCTTTTCTTGGACATTCACTGTGGAACTTACTTCCCGGGATTAAGAGCGCACCGAGTTTCTAGCGCTAATCGACTTTAGGTTTTCTTTGCGCTCTGTGTATGTGTGCGTGAGGCACACCTGCAAGCGAGCGAGCGAGCCGCGCGCGCGTCACTGCGCTGTGCCGCCGTACAATATTATTACGTGTATTACTATTTTGTAACTTTTTTCCGCTTCGCTTCTGGAATAATACTCGCGGAAGGCATAGCTTTTTTTCGTTTTGCTGACTCTTTCTTATCTATTGCATCTAAAATATATTGTTGCTCACGAATTTCCATTTTTCTGTCCAGCCTTGAATCAATTATTTCTGGTAGAAGACAATCAAAGTAAAAACTTTTTAACTTTGTTTCCATAATGTTCTTCCAGAATTATATTATTATCTCTTTTTATTGCTTCTATTTTTTTACTGAGTAATTACCGAGAATTCAGTATGAATTTAGCTGCATAAAATATGTTCATCACATACTTAGTAGGTACCACCGTAGGCGCATGCTTGCGGGCGACGAGCAATGGGTAGCTCGCCGTCCGGACGTCTGGTAACAATCCGGACCAAGCCCATGTCGTCGACGGCGCGTATTGCTCCACGCGCGCCTCAAAGAGATGTCAGCAAACTGTAGGGGACCGACAGGGCCAAAGCCTTCTGGGGCCTGGGTTGACGAAAGAGATCCCCGGGACCACGGAATTAGGGCAAAGAAGGAACAGGAGTGGGTTTTAGTCAGTAAAAGTCTGACACGCCCTCCCGCTCCGCCCAGAGCAGAAGTCATTTTGATGATTCCCCAACTAAAAAAATATTTCGTAGGTTGGCAAAGGAGGAACAGGAGTGGGTTTTAGTCAGTAAAAGTCTGACACGCCCTCCCGCTCCGCCCAGAGCGGGAGAACTCATTTTGATGATTCCCCAACTAAAAAAAAATATTTCGTAGGTGGGCAAAGGAGGAACAGGAGTGGGTTTTAGTCAGTAAAAGTCTGACACGCCCTCCCGCTTCGCCCAGAGCGGGAGAACTCATTTTGATGATTCCCCAACTAAAAAAAAATATTTCGTAGGTGGGCAAAGGAGGAACAGGAGTGGGTTTTAGTCAGTAAAAGTCTGACACGAAGAGCAGGAGAAGTCATTTTGATGATTCCCCAACAAAAAAAAAATATTTCGTAGGTGGGCAAAGAAGGAACAGGAGTGGGTTTTAGTCAGTAAAAGTCTGACACGCCCTCCCGCTCCAACCAGAGCGGGAGAAGTCATTTTGATGATTCCCCAACTAAAAAAAAAAATATTTCGAAGATATTTTTTTTTCACTCTCAAATATATTTTTTTCAGTATTCTCTTTATTTTCAAAATTCGCGGTCTGTAATATCTTGATCTAGAAAGATAAAATAATTGTTTTTTAAAATATCCCATTTGAAAAAAAAATATACCCAAGTCAGATAATTGGTAAATAAGTATGTAGGTAGGTACATATACGTATACGAATATTAATTCATTTTTTCATGCAACCGTTTAGCATTGATTTTTCGCCAACCACTTCTCTCCCTTGTTTTGTTTACTTTATTCCTCATTTTAAATAGGTACGAGTACCTACAGTGAATTTTAACACAATTTTACTCGTAACTTTTTTAAACCCGTGCGTAATCGCAAGCGACACAGGTTCCCCGTTCGACGGCCGAAGCATGACTAAAGCGGATAAGAGGGAGGCGAGGCGGCTCTAGTTATGATGGGCTGGTTGCGCGCCAGTTTAGGTATTTCCTTCGTATTGTTAAACAAATAAACATTTTGAAAATATAAAGTGTATACCGTATACAAAACATGTAGTTTTGTTAATATTAAAAATCTGAGAACCTTCCGTCAAGAATTCACGTCGTACTAAGCGTTTATTGTGGTTTTTAGAGGTATCTTTGTGAATTTATTCTATCGAGCAAACTTTATCAAATCGTGTTTCCATCGTATATACGGCCTAGTATATATCCTCAATAATACCAACATATTTTCTTAGATTTTAATTTAATTACTTACTACTTCAAACAAGGGTTATAAAAACGTGTTTTTGTGTATAAAAAGCTCGGTGCCTTCTTAATTGCCAAGCCTTTCTCATCTTGTGGTGGTAGAGAGAGGTGATTGAGGTTACGATTTTTTTAATGGTGTAAAAATCTGTGCAGATATATATGGAGAATGTATCTACTATCCACACTCTTAATTTCCTTATGGGAGAAGGTTTTAGAAATAAATTATGACAACCTTTATATATTTACCAGCTTCCGCCCGCGACTTCATCCGCGTGGAATACTGATTTTGAAACATTCTTCATTGGTGCTCCGCTCCTTTTGGTTTTAGCGTGATGATAAGCCTTTCTCGATAAATGGGCTATCTAACACTGAAACAATTTTTCAAATTGGACCAACGCGCGTTCAAACAAACAAACTCTTTAGCTTTATAATATTAGTAAGTATAGATTTATGTTACTATCCGTGCCGTTTCAAGTATAATGACCCACAGAATAAGATTTTGCATACAAACGAAATTACCCCTTTTCAGCCCTTTAAACGTTGAATTTCCTTAAACCCCTTCTTAATGCTCGCCTACGTCACAATAGAAAGCTTGTGGAAAGTTTCACATTCCAAGTCCCAGTAGTTTTGGCGGTGCATAGATATGTCAGTATGTCATTTTCTCCTTTTATATATATACTAGCTGTCCCCTGCGGTTTCACCCGCATTTTTCGTTACTGCTCCGCTCCCGTGGGTCGTAGCGTGATGGTATATAGCCTATAGCATTCCTCGATAAATGGGCTATCTAACACTGAAAGAATTTTTTAAATCGGACCAGTAGTTCCAGAGACTACCCCCTACATACAAACTTACAAACCTACAAACTTACAAAGTTTACCTCTTTATAATATTAGTATAGATATATATTGAAAGAATAGCCAGTGGTTTCGTCTGCGTCAAAGCATAGTCAGTGGGTTACTTGATACAACTTTAAACACCCATTGTATCACTTTTAGAGGGCGAATTTTGGAAAATTATCCCTTAATGCTCGCCCACGTCATAAAAGGAATCCTCTTGCAAAAGAAGAACAGGCAAAAAAAACCCAGACCCGACAGAAAAGTAACATACCTCAGTTTTTTTGTTATTATTTATATAATCATATTATATAGTTTTTATATTCGAAATCAATGGCTAACACAAAAATATTGCCTTATATTTTTGTTCAGGGTTTACACTAAAAAAATACAAAATGCCTACTTATCTACACAATTCGTAATGTATGTAACTAAATGACGATAAATAGTTATGGGATGTATCCAGGAGACCTGGAGATACAGCTGTATTATATAATTTTTGAACTCCTAGTACAACATTCAACTTAAGACTTTTTTTTTAAGGTTGTTTAAAATCATCTAATGACATCTCTCGCCCTTGGGTGGAGCGAGAGGGCGTGTCAGACTCTTACTGACTAAAAAATTCCACCCCGTTCCTTTTGCCCTTCTGGATTCACCCTCAACTTAGGATTATTTAAAATCGTCATATTCGATGATTCAGATCGGATTATTCCACTAATTCGTTGACGCCAGTTCGAGCTTATATCGGTGATTAGTGGAATAATCGAAAAGAATGATCTGATCGTAGATCAGTGATTTAGGTAGCTATCAACGGGGTTCTACCAAAAATAAAACCAATATGTCGAAATAAAGTTTTATTGTATTTCTATGTCCCTTAAAAAATAATCAATACCCAGTGCGGGGTGGTCAAAGTGATCTCGATGTCTAGGCAAAAAGGAACGGGGTGGAATTTTTTAGTCAATAAGAGTCTGACACGCCCTCTCGCTCCACCCAAGGGCGAGAGATGTCATTAGATGATTTTAAACAACCTTAAAAAAATAGTCCTAAGTCGAATGTTGTACTAGGAGTTCAAAAATTATATAATACAGCTGTATCTCCAGGTCTCCTGGATACATCCCATAACTATTTATCGTCATTTAGTTACATACATTACGAATTGTGTAGATAAGTAGGCATTTTGTATTTTTTTAGTGTAAACCCTGAACAAAAACATAAAGCAATATTTTGGTGTTAGCCATTGATTTCGAATATAAAAACTATATAATATGATTATATAAATAATAACAAAAAAACTGAGATATGTCATTTTTCTGTCGGGTCTGGGTTTTTTTTGTATGGGACGTGACCGTTCTTCTTTCACACTCTTAGTCTCAGTAGCTTCGGCTGTGCATTGATATGTCAGTCAGTCAGTTTATCCTTTTAAATATCATCATCATAATTTCAGCCGAAATACGTTCACAGCTGGACATAGATCTCCGCTAGGCGTCGACACAACGGCAGGTCCTGGGCGTCTCGCAGCCGTCGAATTTTCGCGAACCCTACCAAGTCATCGGTCCACCTTGTGGGAGGCCTTCCAACGCTGCGTCTCCCGGTACGTGAACCGTTCGTCCTCATCGGTCATCTGTTCTACAAGCTATGTACCCTGCCCTCTAAAGTTCGGTGATCCTTCGAGCTATGTCGGTTTAAATATATATAGATAAAAATATGTTATAAGTACTTAAGCAAACATGAAAAATGAATAAAAATCGTTTAATAAGACACTGAAACAATGTAGACGTCGCGTGGCACATAAATTAATGTCAATTTTTCTCAGCTTTTTTGCATATTCTTCTCCCTATTTTTTGCATGCTCGCGTTGGGCATCTCAAATAAAGTATTTTAATAAACTGTTTAAATATTTTAATAAAGTTGCGTCTTGGCTTTATGGCGTACAAGGTTTTGTGTAATATACTGTACGTGCGATGAGATTCATCAGAGCTTTCCAACCTACGTCTTAGCAAGGATTCCTTATTTACCGACTAGAAGTCGCTAAGAGGAATATATAATACAGAAATAAGTCGAGAGCTGAAGGTATTTTTACTAAAGATTGCGGAATCATAACTAGATAACTCTTTCAGTTTAGTATCTCGAAGTAGTAGAAATAGACTTCGATAACAAAAAAACAAGCCACACTGAATTGAAAACAAGACAATTGTAAAGACAGACACTTTTATATAATTTTGATGTAGGTATGCTTTTTATGTAGTCTTCTCAACATACCCTTTTGATTGATACTCGTAGGCACGTATAAAAAATAACTTGTCCGCCATCTTCAAGAGTCCACCATATTGGATTTAGACATTACCTCAATCTTCTTCTTCTGCCTGGCGGTAATCCCGGCTATTGCCAGGGTCCGCCTTCCGACTGAGTTTTCTCCACTTTGACACTGATTTAGACATAACTAAAAAAACAATAAAAAGCTTAATAATAAAGTTAAATAAAAGCTCTAGTTTTGTTCTACATTACTGAAACATCACACTCACCTATCACAAATAAAAGCAAATATCAACAAAAAGAAATATCGAACAACCGTTCCGTCTGACGGCACTTCAATATGAAATGCATCACAAATCACAATATTCACAGACAATCACAACTCGTGCCTATTCGCAGCTCGTGCCGTAATTAGGCTGCCTTTCCACCAAAGATATGCTATGCTACGTTGCTATGGATGTGTTTGATAGTCACCAATCAAACTGGGATTCCAGCAAAGCCGAGATGTGTGCTGTGTGCTTTGCGAGAAGAGATGTTTTTCAGCTCAGGGAGCTCCACCAAAGCGGAGATGTTGATGTGTCTCACATCTCTCGTCTCCACTGCGCGGCGTCCGCGTACAGCTCTTATCTCCGCTTCTATCGCGCTATACAAATATTACCCATTTTTGCACAGCGATTTTCACTGAAGCTGAACGGATAGGAGATAAATGTCAATAACACAATTCTATTGGTTGTTTAAAAAACATCTCCTCTCCGCTCGTCTCGTTTCCGCTTTGGTAGAGTTCCAGCCTTAGGCTGCTTTTTCACCAAAGATATGCTATGCTACGTTGCTATGGATGCTTTTGATATCCACTAATCATATTCTTTGGTACACATAGCTTAGCACTGGTGGCGCTTCCCTACTAGATACATCGCATAGCTCAAGCTGCGCTTCTTCCCCGCGCAGCTACTTTGCGGCGACGCATCTTCATGGCACATCTTACTCGTACTGCATAGCTTAGCATCAGTCTAACGGTCACATAGTTTCGTAGCTTAGAATATACATTCTCGCAGCATAGCTGCATAGCACATCTCTGGTTGAAAGGCACCCTAAGGCCGGGACTCCACCAAAGCGGAGACGAGACAAGTGAGGAGATGTTTTTTAAACAACCAATAGAATTGCGTTATTGACACATCTCCTCTCCGCTCAGCTTCAGTGGAGATGTTGGGCGGAGATGTGTAATATTTGTATGACGCGGAGATGCGAGGTGTGTGCGGTTGACGAGCAATAGATACGAGAGATGTAACAGTATTGCACACATCTTCGCTTTGGTGGAGTCCCCCGAGCTGGAAACACATCTCTTCTCGCACAGCACACCGCACACATATCTGCTTTAATGGAGTCCCGGTCTCAGTGTAAACCGTCACATAGTTTCGTAGCTTAGCTTTACGTTCTCGCGGCATAGCACATCTCTGGTGGAAAGGCACCCTTACAGCGTGAGTACGAGTGAACCCGCGAGCTATTCGATGTGCACAGGGCCTCCCTTCACGGTCAATTGATATTCATTAAAACGCCCCCAATTAACAGCTGGGAGCAACGCTCGATTGAATTGTAAAACATTTTCAGGAGACGAAGGGATGTATGTTGGGGGACGGTAATTAAGTGGCGGAAAAACGTTTTGGAAATGGCATGAGAAAAATGAGATGCAATTTGTCTGGTAAGAAATCTTTTCAGTGGTTCCTTGTGTTTTTAAATTAGCTTATTGATTTAGAGGGTATCGGCTGTGGAAAAGATGTAACTTTTTAAAAGTTTTTTCATTTCTATGGGCACAAGTAGTATTTAATATAGGACCCTCCCATTTCCGTTACACTCTTTATATCTTAGAAGGAGGAATATACCTTGGGAGGAATATACCTGAGGAATATACCTTGAGAGAGAATTTAATCAAATTTCGCCTGAAGTTTAACTTAGAATAGTTATGCTTATCTCATCTCCTAAATTATCAAACAACATAGGTTCATCGAAATACGAAGACAGCAAGAATTAACATAACGGTAATGCACATTTTGTTTTTACAAAGCCAAAAGTAAGACTGGTAGAAAATACTGGAAAACACCTACCAAATATAGCATCTAAGTAGCTAGCCACTTTGTACATTTTTCGTAATTTTTTACTGACTAATCACAAGAGGTGGGTACGTGTGTCCTTCAATTGCTACTTTGTGCATGGAGTTTAAATGTAAGAATTGCTTTTGCTAAACACGTTCATCAAAAAATACAACTGTACAGCAAAATATTAAAATCGCAAATACATCGTAAAATTCTCGGCCCACCAAAACCAGTCCATCAGACAGCCACCCATTTCGTTTGTTTTCGCGTTGTCGCGTACAATTAGCTATACGTGAATTATCGGCCCCACTCGCGCCGACGACTGCAAATTGATTTTAATGTAACAATGGAGTTAAAGCTTCACTAACTAGTCCTTTGTACAGGCTGTAGAGAATTCAATGTTATTATTGGATCTCTATTCTTGTTTTTGTTTTCTTTGTTGAACGTAGGTAAAGTTGAAAACTGGTCAAATGCGAGTCGGATGAGTGCTGTATCATCTATACATAATCTATATATAAAAATGAAACCCGTTTTTCGTTGTCACGACATCACATGAAAACGGCTTGACCGATTTGGCTAATTCTTTTTTTAAAATGTTCTTTGAAGTTCAATGATGGTTTTTACGGAGAGAAAAATTTAAAAAAAAGTTAGGTAAAGTAGGTTAGGTAGGGTAGTGTAGGGTAGTGTAGGGTAGTGTAGGGTAGTGTAGGGTAGTGTAGGGTAGTGTAGGGTAGTGTAGGGTAGTGTAGGGTAGTGTAGGGTAGTGTAGGGTAGTGTAGGGTAGTGTAGGGTAGTGTAGGGTAGTGTAGGGTAGTGTAGGGTAGTGTAGGGTAGTGTAGGGTAGTGTAGGGTAGTGTAGGGTAGTGTAGGGTAGTGTAGGGTAGTGTAGGGTAGTATAGGGTAGGGTAGTGTAGGGAAGGTAGGGTAGGGTAGCGTAGGATATGTAGGGTAGTCATTTGACGGGAGCGAAGCCGCGGGTAAAAGCTAGTAATTTAATAAAATCGTAGGAAAGTCAAAACTGTACATTGAATATTTTTTTAAAAGAATACTTGGGGCGTGATCTACAATCAATACCGAAGCCAAAAATATAGTTTTTAGAATTCATGTCTGTTTGTCTGTTTATCTGTATGTCCGGGCTAAACTCAAAAAGTACTGCATGGATTTACTTCAAATTTTGCATGAATATTACTGAGAGGTCGGGAAAACAAATAGGCTACATATTATCACGCTATCACCTACGGGGGAGGAGCTATGAATCTTTATTTTTCTTACGCATTATGTGGCAGCGTGTAATCTAACGACGCGTATATAAATGTTGTTTTTGAGTAAGCCATGCTATTATTTAGCTTTACAATATAAAAACTACGCCATTCAAGTAACTTGGGCAGAAAAACATAATTTAATGAATGTTAGTAGTATAAAGGAAATTTTAGATGGCACATCTATGACATTTCATAAAAATCAAATCAAGTTACATATTAACACTTTTTGGAAATTTATAATTAAAATTTCATCATGTTGGCGAAGTTAGTAGTTAGTTATCCTTAAAATTCATAGATGGCATTTTGCATTTTCTTCATAACAGTTGTATCGTATAGTTCGTTTGACAAATTAATACAAGTTCCAACAAAACCCTCAAAATCTTGAGCAGAGTTGAGGAAGACAATTTAAAAAAATATACATATAGTGATGTTCATTGATGATGAAGTGACATTGAAGCTCATTTATCGCAAGAACGTGACAGAATCCAAGAGAACAGCGTGCGGCACAAATAGAATAAGATCGCCTGTGTCGTGACATAAATCAACTTTCGACATCTGATGATGAATCCATGGTTTACGATATCGAAGAGCAAACGGCTAAGTAAAGAAGGAAGTGGATTTATCTACAATATCGTGATTAACTACGCCGCCCATGAAGATATGGTTGCCTTAGAAGAAGTTTGTACCCACTGCCAAGTCCGCAAATGGAAAAGGGGACTAAATGGCGAGCATTCGAAGTCCAGCCATTTTTTGAAATACATTCGAGCTTATAACAGCGCCTTCCAGATGACTTTGGTTGGTGAACAACAAGCAAATGTTGAAGTAGACACGTCCTCAATTTGGTCTGGTCTGTTCAAAGGATTGGAAAGTATGTTGCAAAACGTTAATCCGCAAATTAGCAACTTCAAAGCAGCCCTCGCGTCGGTGCCTGAGAACGAGCGCAACCACTTTAAGTTTGTCATCAGAGCAGATAGAAGGCCGATCACAGCCCATCCAGGGTGGTATAATGCTCCAACGACGAATGAGGTAGCTGTTGTGTTAGTCGATCAGGAGTGTGATAAAAGAGACATCGTTTTACGTACGCATGATGACCGGCTTCGAAGGATCAGCGAGACTCACCGTGCGTACGATTCTCTTCAATATCCTCTCATTTCAGTTCTGTCGCGGAGAGGTTGGCTACCATTTTGCCCACTATAATGTAGACCCCCAGACAGGCACCCCAAATCATAAAAAAAACCATCCACCATGCATTTCTACAGCTTCTTGATCCAGCTGAGGGTAAACAATGGTTCTCATCTCCGCCATTATCGTACGCTCTTTACTCAGTTTCTTAGGACATGTACGCCAAAATTGAGACAGAGCGTTTGGTATTTATAAGGTCCAACCAAAGAAAGCTCAAAGCTGAAAACTACGTCTATCTCTATGCAGAATAATACAAATGCTCATTCATGGTCATTCTCCCCTCCACCTTCACAAAAGGTCCGTGGTACATGCACGAGAGGACCCAAGATGCATTTTGTTACGTGCGAAAGTTTGGTCGCCCGGACCTCTTCACTATCATCACTACCAACCCAAAGTAGCCTGAAATAACAGCTCAACTCCTTGCAGGATAGGCTTCGTACGACAGGCACGACTTGATCTCTCGCGTATTCCACCTGAAGTTAAGTTCAATTAGAAATGCTAATTTTTAATGCTCAGCTTGGAGACAATGCACGTGTTCAGGAATTTTACGATGTCCTTCTAAGTCATGGCAAACGCACACAAGAAGAGAGAGGTGGACAGGTGGTGCTGCTAGAGTCTCTCGGTAGAGTTGTACACTCTCTTGGTAGAATTACAGAAGCAGACTTAATGCCTTAGGCATTTTCTACCAGTCAACCTTTGGGTGATACAAAAAAATAGTATCCAGCTTAGAAAAACTCATTCGCTGTGTGTACGGGGATGTCAGTCGTATACTGCACCAGTAGAATTCTTGGGTGTGTGAGTAGGCCATTTAGATGCCCATAAATGATCAGGCTGCAGCAATTAACGAATGCATTCTCTGGGAAATTGAGGGGAATGATGTGGTCTACACCTCGATAAACACTGTTGTCGAGCAAGATAACGCTACACATTATCCCGTGGAATTTCTGAACACCCTGTCAGCAAGTGGACTTTCAGTGCATATCATCCAGCTGAAGGTCAGTGTCCCAATTGTGCTTCTTCGGAACCTATCTCCTCCAGAACTGTGTAATGAGACTCGCCTTAAAGTCGTCTCACTCCACAGACACACTATTGGAGCAGAAATTCTTATGATTGTGGCATCGGCGAGGCAGCATTTATACCACGCATTTCCCCCCTACCTTACAACTTCCCGTTCCAGTTCAAGCGCGTACAGTTCTCAGGACGAGTTGCTTCTCACAAAGGCAACTGTACGGTGCTTGCTCCCGCGTCACCAGTCCTGATTCTCTTTACATTTTGGCACCTGGCAACGTAATTAATAGGGAAGTGTTGTAAGGTACGATATCTTTGTACGTATTTTTACACTTTTGTGTCCTGGAATGGAATACATTCCACACATACATCACCATCATCATCTGCCTAGCCTTTTCTCAACTATATTGGGGTCGGCTTCCAGTCAAGCCGGATTTAGCTGAATACCAGCATTTTACGAGGAGCGGCTGCCTACCAGACCTCCACAACCCATTAACTGGGATAACACGGTACTTCATGGCAAGACTGATATTCCACACATACATCATTTTCTCTATTTCCTTCAGTCACAACTTATGACTGAACTCAGCAGGATTCCCATATAATTCTCTAAACTTGCTTCGCTTGCAAAAAAAACATGTATTTTAATGCTATTTTAAAAGTTGTTTACTTATAATGCTATAGCGACATCTTAAGTATTTTTGGTGCTGTAGAGTCTTCACGCAGACGACGTCGCGGGCAGCAGCTAGTCCGTAATAAAAAACGGCAAAGAAATCATGGCTGTTGTTTGGAAGCTTCATTTAAATATTTATTTTATTTTGTTTTTAATATTTGTTGTTATAGCGGCAACAGAAATACATGATCTGTGACAATTTAACTGTCAACTTAGTGATAGTGAGTATAGTAACAGTTAAAATTTTCATGAGATTCAGCCTGGTGATAGACGGACAGACAAATAGTTGGGGAGTAGAGTCTTAGTAACGGGACGCCGTTTTACCCTTTGAATACGTCAATCTCAAAATAAGAAGCAGTGTGCCTCACGACTGCGCTAAAATAGGTTTAACCATAGGACCCGACGCTGATTTTTCAACTAGACTTGAGGTTGTGATGATGACGTAAATCAGTTTTGTAGTGTAATGGATATTAGTGAATCGTATTGAAATAAAATAAATCAGTGTAATGGTTCCTTCTTCAAAAAACCATCTCAGGCTTCAATCTGCATGGTTCTCATATGATTTGATATTAATTGTATGGACTTTAAAAGAGACTTAGACCCCTGAGTTCATTTCTGTGTTTCTTCTCAGGGTAGTCAGCTAGAAAACACCGGCCTCATCTCGTTTAAATTGCCGAATAAATTGACGTGTAGAAATGTTTTATTTTTATTTACCGATTCACAAAATAAATATCACTTTTTAAAGTGTTAATAATTAGTGAATTAGAGTGCGTCAATTTAATCAAACATTTAAACTAAAATGATCATATCAGATTATCGTATTAACATTATTAGTTACCAATTAACTGAATTCCACTTGAAATTTCACGAGTTGAAGTATTTTGTGCATCAATTAATGTTGGAAGCATTTTGTGGACACCGTGACTGAATTATCTTATTATCTCTGATGCGCTTTCTGTTAAGTGCATTATGCAAGCTTTTTGTTTAAAACCCAATAATTAAATTATCGTCCGAAAATTTTAATTATTCTCAAGTGAACTTACTCCTACGGAATAAAGTATCCTGTGCCTTATTTCAGGACATAACACGCAAATAAACACAGTTACAAATGTTAACAGTTTAAAAATATATAATAAGTTTTGTGTCCCATAAAGAATTAAGAAAATGGGCCAATCCACTCCTATCAAGACCGGAGACTCTGCACTCGGAGTTATGAATGACTACGTTAACCTGGGACGGACGGTCCGTTGGGTAGGACTAATTTCGAGAAAGAGGTAAATCGTCGAGTCGTTCGGGAAGCCCCAGTGTCTCCAAATGAAAGTTTATGCCAGTGATGTCATAGTATGACTCCAAAACAAGGACGCTTACTATAAGGCTCATCAGAAGACTTAAAGTCTATATCATATCGTCACCCTCCCGGCTAACTGTCCTAACTAGCAATTGATGTTTTTCCAGGGCAACTGTTTTTCGGTCGGGCGTTACAGTCAAATTACTGTAGTTGCGATAGTTGTGGCTTTATCAATTATTTAAAAAGTTTTTTATATAGCTCTTGGCTTATTCTTTAAGTTAGTAGTCGCCCTAAAGCCCTAAGGTATCTATTTATTTATTCATATTAATTTGAAGCAGATACGTCTCGCAAAACCAAATACGTGATTATCTCCTAAACGGTAAACGATACAGATACGACGATTAAAGAGAACTTATTCGAAATATAGCTAAGAATGCGTAGGTAATGTTAGTGCAGATACGTCAGTTTGTGAGATACGACAGTTAGCGGGGAGGGCGACGATATAGAAGAAAAGATATCACAGGATGAGCAAGGACGCAGGAGAACTAAGATAACCGGACATAGGCCGAAGAATCGACAGACATAAGTAGCAGGACTCGGATGAAAACTTCCGTAGTGGCGACCACGTACCGGAAGACGCAGTGTTAAAAGGCCTCCCACAGGGTGGACAGATTACTTGGTGAGGATCGCGGGAATCCGATGGATGCGTGGTGCACAGAACCGATCTTTATGGCAACGCTTAGCCTATGTCCAACAGTGGATCTCTTTCGGCTGAAATGATGATGATGATGACGAATTAAAGCCTTATCTTTGAGCTAAGACTATCTACTAAAAATCATAACCTTTCAGACACTTAACTCATAAACAGCGCTTTAAATCTGAAACGATCAATAAATAATGCTGTATAAAACACTATTATGTACGCTGTAAGCCATTCAGCCGTAAAAAGTAAACGTTGATTCACTTTCAAACGACTTCAACTGCGTTATTCATGAGTGCTGATGCAGTGCCAGGGAAGTTACAGATAAACACGGAGTAGAGAAACAGGCAGAAGGCGCAAAGGAATGAAATGAAAGGAATGAAACAAAATAGCCTACAGTTAACAGCGGAGACACTAGTTGTCTCTATATAAAATTCGACTTATTGTTTGAAGGAGCAGACGGTTTAATGTAATACCTACTACTCGTAATTTACCAGTACTAGTAAACTGCCTTGTTAATTTTGTGGTCGCAACTATGCGACTACTCACCTTGAGGTCCTGGGTTCGAATCCTGGGTCAAGCAAAAAGTGATATGAAGTTATTTTAAGATGGGAGTAAGATTAAAATTACTTTTTTATCCAGAGTTTGGAAGTTAGTGATATGAAACCTTGTTGAGCTCATAAACCTGTTGGTCCTGTGGCCTAATTTCTCTCTGGTCGTGTCGGACTCACAGTCTGGAAGAGTAAAGAAAGGAACCGTACGCAAGAGAATGTATCTCTTGAGACATTATAGGCTTTTTGTCTACCTTAAAAAGGTAGCCGAAACAGATTGAACGCAAAAGACGGAAAACTTAATGTTCTGGGACATCATAGGAGATAATTATGTACATCTAAATCCAACAGTGGACTGCAGTAATAAAATTGGTATAATATGCAACAAGGAATTATTACCGCCTATTGAATTAAAAATGCAAGAAAGAATAGCTTCGCCTTCTGATCAATTCTCTACTCCGTGGCGATAAGTGAAGTTCCCTGTACTGAGAGGACACTGATTCATCTCTCTAATGTTTATATTTATTTTAAGTTGAGGTGCAACCCTGTCACGGGGTGGGGTTGCATATTGAAGGTAAACTTGTGGAGTGCTTTGTGTTAGAGGGCGTACAAAGATACAGTGAACTTTATTTTATCGTAATAGCTGTTTTTATTATATGTTATTTTGGAGACTGAAGTGATGGTGTAAAAGGTTTTAGGTAGGTATTTTGAGGTTGTAAGATTCAAGGCTACCTACCGCCGGACGATGAAGGATGAGTATGCATCGGAAACTAAGAATTTGCATTAAAAAGAAATATTCAATGTATCAGTAAATATACAAAAATAGAATACTAACTTTGAATACAATGATCAAAATCGGTGGAAAAGCAAACGATATTAACAATTTTAAACAAATAGTCACGATCTATGACGTCAAAGACTATGTCGAACTTTTCTTTCATGCAGCTTTGAAACTTGTAAGTTCGTTATTGATGAAGATATATATATTTATTCCATATTTGTTTACTAGAGCTTAAAATGTTAAATTTGCTATTTAACAAAAAATGGTGGATATTCCTTATTGTTCTCCTGTTGCTCTACAGATTTTTATCTTTATTGATATAAACTAGTGCTTGACCGCGACCCCACCTGATGGTAAGGAGTGATTTAATCGTAGGTAGTGATGCGCACTAGTTTTTAAGAGCCTATTATTCTTCATTTCGATGAATTAGAGTGCCTCCAATATTCCATATTCGAATTTGAACAATCCAAAACTTCATCACGCAGTAGGTACCGGCGAAATGACTGCAATCTCTCTCCGGATACAACATTTTATAGTAAAAGGTATTGCACCTACTTTTATGGAGTTATTTCATAGTATACGTAGCGTACCACACGTGGACAGTATCACACCGGCTTGCGGTAAGTCCAAAATGTAGTGTAACATGAAATTACAGTCTTAAAATTTATTATTCAATACTGGTTTAGTATATTTCTTGAAAGTTGTGTTTTTTTTTATTTGTACTATTTATTGTTTATTTTCGCAATTTATATGGTCAGAGGTGGGTTTTTATAATGATATATAATCGAACCTCTACCGACTGCTAAAACCTACATTTTAAAAATAAAATAAAAATAAACTTATTATTATCTTGCTCTAACGCAACTTTTTGCCTGGCTACCTGTCAAACTTGATTACATAATATTTTTTGCCATACATTGTCGCTGCACCCTAATGATATATAATGATATATTGATCGGACAAAATTTGAATTAAATCAAAACGAAAAAGTAGGTAAAATCAAAAACCTTTTTATTTCACATAGGTCTACATGGGCATTTAAAAACGTCAGAAGCTAGTGCACGGTTTTAATTCGTTTCCTATGGAGAAAAACTAGAAGGAACTCCGTTGTTACTCTTTAAAAAAAGTAAAGTAAGAATAATAAACATCATTTAACAATAGGTACCGTGGTGAAAGAAATAAGTACTTCAGTACCTGTATACGCGAACCTGGTAGTAGCGATGAGGTATTCAGAGTGCAGTGAGCTTTAAAAACATTACACATAAATAATTATATATATTTTTAAACGGTTTTATTTAGCTCACCCCGTTTGTTTTATTTTTTATTCTTGGGTCAAATTTAGTCATTCAAATTTCACCCTCTTCCTGTCAACCGATTAATCTGAAATTTTGTATACACTTTGGATTTTGGTGACAATCTATATATATAAAAATGAAACCCGTTTTCCGTTGTCACGACATCACATGAAAACGGCTTGACCGATTTGGCTGATTCTTTTTTTAAAATGTTCCTTGAAGTTCAATGATGGTTCTTACGGAGAGAAAAATTCTAAAAAAAAAAAAGTTAGGTAAAGTAGGGTAGGTAGTTAGGTAGGGTAGTGTAGGGTAGTGTAGGGTAGTGTAGGGTAGTGTAGGGTAGTGTAGGGTAGTGTAGGGTAGTGTAGGGTAGTATTGGGTAGTGTAGGGTAGTGTAGGGTAGTGTAGGGTAGTGTAGGGTAGTGTAGGGTAGTGTAGGGTAGTGTAGGGTAGTGTAGGGTAGTGTAGGGTAGTGTAGGGTAGTGTAGGGTAGTGTAGGGTAGTGTAGGGTAGTGTAGGGTAGTGTAGGGTAGTGTAGGGTAGTGTAGGGTAGTGTAGGGTAGTGTAGGGTAGTGTAGGGTAGTGTAGGGTAGTGTAGGGTAGTGTAGGGTAGTGTAGGGTAGTGTAGGTTAGTGTAGGGTAGTGTAGGGTAGTGTAGGGTAGTGTAGGGTAGTGTAGGGTGGTGTAGGGAAGTGTAGGGTAGTGTAGGGTAGTGTAGGGTAGTGTAGGGTAGTGTAGGGTAGTGTAGGGTAGTGTAGGGTAGTGTAGGGTAGTGTAGGGTAGTGTAGGGTAGTGTAGGGTAGTGTAGGGTAGTATAGGGTAGTGTAGGGTAGTGTAGTGTAGTGTAGGGTAGGTAGGGAAGGTAGTGTAGGATAGCGTAGGATATGTAGGGTAGTCATTTGACGGGAGCGAAGCCGCGGGTAAAAGTTAGTACAATTATAAAACAGAAAAGAAATGAATTAAACAGAATGCGAAATAAAAACTAAAAACTAGAAAATAAAAATAGGTAAAAAAACTTTTTAAGTTAAACGGTTTTATGTTAAACATTCATTGCAATGTTTAAGATAAATGTACTAAAAACCAAAAAATAATAAAATAGATACAGTCGTGGGAATTATGAACATATGCATAGACTAGACTAAAAATAAAACCGTGGGGCACGTCAATTGTCTACAAATTATCGAGAGCGATAGAATTCGATAGAATTCAATTGACGTGCCCCACGGTTTTATTTTAGTCTAGTCTATGCATATGTTTATAATTCAACTTAAAAAGTTTTTTTACCTATTTTTTTACTACATCCCATTAGTCTTCTGAACCTTGACAACACCAAAAGGCCATTTAAATACAAACCAAATAAAACAGTTTCACTGCTCCTGACGCAAAGAATGGAGGCTCAACACACACGTCACAGGCATGTAAATAACGCCATTCCGATGTCCGTCGCTGCACGGGGACAAACAAATATTTTTCCCTTATTTTATTTATATCGAAAGTGTTCGTGTGTTGCGTGAATAATTAATGTAGTGTTGGCGATCTCTGTGGTTCTGCTGCGAAATAGCCATTATGTGTTAATGTGGTTCATCAAAAAGCGAAATGCGTAAGACTGGTCGCGATGGGTGTCTACTGTCGACGCCCTCTGCCCCAGCTAGGGGACATAGGATTTTAAGTAGTTAATGTGGTTGTGTTATTTGATTGGCTAATGCTTTCGCTACTCCAGAATTTTAAAAAAAATCTGCTTTAGTGTGAGTCGGCGCGCAAGTGCGCTGAAGTTAAGTTAGTTTAGACTTATTTAAGTCATCATCTGCCTAGCCTTTTCCCAACTATATTAGGGTCGGCTTCCAGTCCCGGATTTAGTTGAATACCAGTATTTTATGAGGAGCGGCTGCTCATCAGACTTCCACAACACAGGGGTAACACGGTATTTCATGGCAAGGGTAAAGAAAAGAAAGATAATACGTTTATTTGGCACACCATGATTCATGAACCTAATGTAAATAAAAGTAAAATCTGATTCAGTCAGATTTACTGGCTTCTGACTATCCGTAACGACTGCCAAAGATCTACAAATAACAGTTGGAACCTACGGCTTAAAGTGCTTTTCGAGGCACGAAGGAAACTCAGTATGTTAAGATGGTCACCCATCTACAGACCAACCTTGGCGTTGCTTAACCTTGACCCGTGCGGTGCAGTTGTTTATTATTATCTAGCAAACTTATTAAAGTAAATAGTTCAATTCTCTAATGGAGTCATGAATGTATTGTTGGCGATTTCTGTGGTTCTAATGCGAAATACCAATTATGTGTTAGTGCGCTTTTGTGTTATTTCATTGGCTAATCCTTACGCGAAGCTAGATTAAAAAAAATTAGCCATTTCGACTCGGAACTGCACGCTGAGGTTTCCGTACAAACTTACCTATGAAAACAGTTCAATTCCCGAATCGAGTTTCGAAGATTTTTCCAAAAGTTTTTTTGTGGTGTAACTGTAACATGTAACTTTACCAGATTCTGGGTCAACGGGAAGTTGAGAGTGTCGAAATATACTTTTTTGCAACATAAACGTCTGTATATTTTTTATGGTTATTAAGTTAACGAAAATAAAAGATACGGCCGTAAGTTTCATTTTTCACAGCTTCAAGGAACCGCAGACAGTATATAGTTTTAATTGCAACTCTATCGAGTCCATGCATTCCCGAGATAAAAGGTATTGACCAGCAAACCAACTCACTACAAAGTTATCCTATAAGGATTTTGTATTTTTATTGTATTTTTTTGGAGGTTCCGAACACCAAAAATGTGCTTTTATTTTTTCTGTTCTTTATACGACCTGTACTCAAGCGCCTTATGGATCAACTGTTCGAAACGGGCCGACAACGTGCATCGACTCCAGTACAAAAAAAAAGCAAGCAAGCAAACTAGCAAGCTAGCAAGCAAGCAAGCAAGCAAGCAAGCAAGCTTTCAGGGTACTGTTGCGGTTGCCACGGCGTTGTTGAGAGCTCCGTTGTGAGGCATCTTATCAAAACAGCATAGTCTCTAACAGTGTACAAGTATGTAGTAACATAGATTATAAGCTAAAATACTAATATCCTAAGTTACTAATATCCAATAAATTATTTTGATTTTTTTAAACAGAAATCTAGTTATACATACAGCTCAAGTTTTAAAGGTATAATATACTTAAAATTTAAAGGTAGCACTTATAATTTAATTTCGACTGGCGGTCTGTCTGCCTGTCAAGCTGAACTGAAAAGTGGACCGCGTTCCTAAATGCGATATAAAAATTTAACACATTTCATAGTGGCCCACTATACTTTCGTATCACGAACATTTTACCAGTAAAATACACGTAGCGTAGCATTAACAAAACTTTTGTCCGAAAAATAAAATCCGAAAAAATATACATCCGCAGCGAAAATAATCCTAAAATACGGGTAAACAAAACAAATAACGGATCTAAAGCCAACTCAGGCGTATCTTATTGAGGCAGCGAAATCAAAATGTGTGGATTGCATCGCATAAGTGCATGCAGTAAATACACAGAGACTATGGAAACAATTCTAATAACAGTTACCGCGGCCAATGTGACTCGTAAAAACGTATTGCGGACGCGTGGTCCGGTCCATATCAACCTAGCAACCACAGCCTGGAAAAGTCCATACAGGTTTATTGGTGTACTGGAAGTTTTGCGAACTTTGACAAAGGAGTTTTGTTGGTCTGTGTCCACTAAAGAGAGCGAGCAATCGATACGGTGACCACAATAATGCCCTATTAAACGGACTGTTTTGATGTTATTTGCTAATGCGCACGCGAATGGGTAGTTGCATATAAATGGCCAGTTTAGAAAATAGTTTTATTTTTTTGAAGTTTACGAGCTTTTTTAACTGGTTTTAGACACATTTAGTATACTTAGCTATTATTTTATGGAAATACGTTTTATATGTATTTTTTTACAACGAGCTTAACAAGCAGTTATAAATCTTATTGACGCTCTATAACAAGGTTTTATAGTTTTAGCGATTTAGTGAAATGGGAATAAAATGAATCATTCAAATAAACGGAAAACGTGCCAGTGAAAATAGTCCTAAAATCATTTTTTTCTTCTTCTTACAATAAAAAAATACGAGGTAAATTTCTTCAGGCACTGGACTATACTATTAGTAGAAATATTTGTGGGTGTCTCGGTCCTCAATGGGTCCACAATACAGAAGTAATTTCTAAAGTCAGTTTCTTAATCCCTAAAACTAAATTGACACAGGCAAAATGTCAAACTCCAATAATAATAATACCAATTATTTTTGCTGTGACAAGTGTGATAACCCACGTAATGTAATTTTAGTCTGAGATTAAAAACAGACTACAGTGTAATCAACATTTTAAAAAAGAACACATTTTACAACCTTCCTTCCTCAATCATCAGAAAATCAGTAGACAGCCAAAACAAAAGACAACAGACTTAAGCACAACAACTTTCTTCACAGTACACGTAGGTAACATAATCGCCTCTCCCGATACAGTTAACGCCTCAATGGGTCGTTCACGATAGAGTTCATCGCACAGAATGCACTCAAAGCAGCGGTAACCATAGTTAGTTTACCTACGTTAACTACTAAACCTAACTATTGGATTTGGTACACAACAAGCTTTAGAGTAAGGGCGTAGCGCGGAGTAATTTAGACGTGGGTGAAGGGGGATCAGTGAGGCCTTTTTCATTTATGGATTCGAATACGAAACAGCAACTGTCGCAAACACAGAACAGTTGAAATCAACATCATCTTCTTTCATCTGTTTTCTGGTCGCAACCTTGAATAGGTTACTATTAGTGCACTCCATCGTTACCCGTATGGCTATACATACCAGCAATCATAAACTACCAGCTAGTAGGCAAAATACGCGCTTTAGTCGTGGAGTTGCGGGTCATCTGCCTAGCCTTTTCCCAACTATATATTGGGGTCGGCTTCCAGTCAAGCTGGATTTAGCTGAGTAGGTACCAGTATTTTACGAAGAGCGGCTGCCTACTAGACCTCCACAACCCATTAACTAGGGTAACGCGGCACTTCATGGCAAGACTGGAGTCAGATTTACTGGCTTCTTACTATCCGTAACGACTGCCAAAGATCTCCAAACGACAGCCGGGACCAACAGCTTAACGTGCTTTCCGAGGCACGGAGGAAACTCGTTATGTTAAGATGGTCACCCATCCACAGACCAACCTAGGCAAGCGTTGCTTAACCTTGAAGATCGACCTGTGCGGCTGTTATTATCTAGCCACGAGCTCCTCAGTCGTGGAGTTGCGGATACCAGCCCGATATACAATAGAATACTACTAGCTAAGCAGTGAATAGATTACTTCTAGGTAAGCGTGTTCTATCGTTGACCATATTGTCGCTTTCCATTGGGTGAGATAGTCGCAAACATTTCAAGAACTTAAAAAAAAATTGAGAACACTGTTCAACCACATCGTTGCGTATCATCAGATGAAATAGTGGTCGCGAGTAAATCAATCATAAAAAAACTCTCGTTTTCAAAGAGCCCCAAGAGAAAGTACGAGGCCGTGGGCGAAGCGCCGCTTCACCCACACCTAGCTACACTACTGCGTGAGACCACTTAGATTTGACTTACTCGTAGCTCGGTAGGAAGTAACACTCTATATTTATGGTAACATTAAGGCCAAACTTAAATCACCATTGTTGTGATACAATGGCCTACCATGGAAAATTGATTACTATACGATGACTGTAGTGAAATTTAGGCATCAAACGTTGACTGGTATACAATGCCTAAGTCATACAATCTAGTAAAAGTATATATCAATCAATCAATCAATCTATACCTCATCTATACACTTTACATATAAATTGAATCGAAACGTCTGTTTGTAATACAAATATTGATTTCCAAAATGAACGTACCTATTTTCAATACCAGAAAAATACTTAGATAAAATCTTTTTGTCCATATTTTTTCAGCTAATCTATAAAATGTAAAATCAGGCTACTACTTACAGAACCAGAGCAGTAATATGTTAACACACGTCCCAACTTGGTGCCATGGTTTTGGTCCGACAAACCAAGGTCGTGGTCCATCCGTACCAAGGTTGAGCGTGACTCAGCGCAATTAGTAGATATTAACCGTCATATTAACACACGATGGCGGCCGCACGCGTGAGGGAGCGGACTTTCTCAAGCAAACTCAGGTGAAGTCATTGGATGATTTCCCAATGAAAAACAAACGCTCCAGCTTGGTACGACAGACCATACTTGCGTTGAGTCGCTCTCGACCTTGGTACGGAATGGATCAAACCTGTCGTACCAAATACGAGCATGTGTTAACACTATAACTAAATATACGGATGAAACCGCAAGAAACAGCTAGTATGCTATAATTTTATCCTTAGTTAGAGTTTAGGCTTAAACGAGTTTCCCTAAATCAGTCAAATTAATACGTCTCCAAGTCCTCAAATTATATATCATCACTTTATTACGCTGAAAACTTTCAAAGAAACTTGTGTGGCACAGACGTAGGCAGTTTAAACATTGTAATCTATCCCTGACAAATTTACACCAGCCGTGAGCAGAAACACCTGTTTTTGTGGTTTCACAGACCCAAGTTTGCTTATTTGATACCTTAAGATACCAACTTAACACTGCACTACAAAGCTCTCTATTAGGTACGACATAAGGTTGATTGTCACATGTTTAGTGTGTAAGAACTAAATTGGTTAACGACAATAGGTAAGTTTCTTGTGAAGCCAAAGTGAACTAATCTGCTAATGGTAAAGAAAGTTGGTACCGCTTCGTGCAACGAATATAGCAGTGATTATCGTTTGTTGGGCTGTAATAGATTCCGTAACTTCACACTCGTAAACAGGGTCGAGGGTGGTCTGCACAGCTTTTGTTCTTCTTCACGTTATCCTGGCACATTTATTGCTAGCTTTGTCTGCACTTCTTGCGATGTGCAATGGTTTCCAACAGTGTTGATTTTGTGCGGAGATTTCATTTATTTAGTATGGTAAAATCAAGAGCATCTGGGTGCTAAACTTTTCAGGTAAAATTAAGAAATTGACGAAGTCATACACAGACGCGAATACCATGTCGACAAACATTCAAAATAAAGAAAAAGAAAAGAAAAATAATTTATTAAAAAATTAACGAAAAAAAATTAAAGCTACTGTTAAAATACTTAAGCTTAAAAAAAAATAAAATATAAAATGAAATAACATAAGTATTTTGAAGAACAAACTAACATATAGTTCATCATAAACAAATAATCAAAAAAACTAAATAATTACTATGTCAATAAATTGGCAGGCTGTGTAACAACAGTACCAGAGAATTGGCATGATCATGACGACAACTGTCATTAAACCGATGTGTCATTAAAACTGGTCGTTAAATTAAGATTTTCTTCTAACTTAAAGCAATTTCTATCGGCGATTCTTGATGCCTTTTCCGAAGTCCAAAAAGCCTTTTGTCCTAAAGATATAGGCTAGATTATAAACGCTTCAAGGCAAATCTTTTACCAGCTACAGCTGACCTTTTCTACACATTACAAGTACTATTTGATCTCAATAGTCCACTATAGAGGACCCCGATACCCTAAGGTCCAATCGAATAGTCACTAACCATCTGTTTTAAAAGCGATCGAGACTATCTAGTTTCAGAATCACGCAAGTTCTAGGATGTTTAAAAGTTACATTTTCTATCCAATATGTACGAAAATCCCTTCTGAATTTTCTCTAGGAAACTTAATAATTTTCCTCTTTTAAAAATTCCCGCAGGATTCTTTAAGGAAACTTGGAATACCTGGTTCATATTGAACAGCAAACTAACATAACAGATTACGAGGAGGAGATATTATTTAAACATTTTCGTGAAATAAAATACAGCGTCGAAATGAGACGTGGGAATATGGACCCCGTGCGATACGTCACCGAACTATAAGATGTAGAACGTAAACGAACGCAAATACTCAAGTAGTTTTAAGTTTTGTACTGATTTTGTTTTCTTTTTAATAGCCTACATTGTGTCCCACAGTTGGGCAAATGCCTCCAAAGGTATTTTCTTTTTTACAACTTCTCTATCTAAGGCGATCTCAAGCCAAGTTTTCCCTGTGAGTCACACCACCTTCACCGCGGTTTTCTTTATTTATTTATAATTGATCGGCTTTCGGCGTCGTGATAATCCAGTGACACCAGCCCGCCAGTGTTCATCTCTCCTAAGAGACGTTACGAGTTCGAAACCTGAATTTTTCAATTCATATGTAATTTTCTAAGTTTATCTTGGACATTACTGATACCCCACATTACTGAACGTAAATGCCGTTGGTCCCAGTCATCATCGGTACATCTTTGACCATCTTTACAGACAGTCCGAAGCAAGAAAGTCTGTCTAACCGTCTGTTTAAGAAGTATTGTGTTGCCCAGTAACTGGGTTGAGAAATTCTGATAGGCAGCTACTCTATGTAAAACACACGGGTATTCAGCCGTATCTGGTTAGACTGGAAGCCAACCCCAAGCTAGTTATGAAAAGGTAATTACGATGAATTCACTCTTGACTTAAATATTCCCAAGGGGAAACACAGACACCGGCAGCGAATATTTCATGTTTTTTCTTTATTATATGTATTTAGTTCAGTCAATGTAATGCGAAAAGCTATTTTAGTGAAGCCTAAACTATTTACAAAAATAATATAAACCTTTAATTGAACTCAGGTCCATTTTTGGCACAGGGTTCAATTAATCAAAATTTTTGTAATAAAACCCACCTATAACTAAGAACTTTTCAGATAAAATCAGTCTACAAGCAAACGATTTTAAATACTAGGAATTTTCCACGGAATATTTGGGTAGCGCAAGGCAATGAAAAGAGATTGACACAATGAACATCTTCTCAAGGCCCTCAAGAAAATCCTACTTAGAATTTTAAGGGCGAAAGAAATAGATATTATAGAATAGGACACATTTTATTGTACACCAAAAAGTAGGTAGAGCGCGTCTAATGAAAGAGCGACCTGGAGCTTTTTTTTTTTAAATTTAATTGGCAACATTATTCAGCCGCAATTGTAGGGGATAAAAAAAATTGTTAAGTGTCAAGACATGATTCTCCTACTAGTTAGTAATACCACATATTTTTTTTTGGGTTTAACCTCTTTTTCTCAGGTCGCGCTTTCATTAGACGGACTATAACACAATTTATACTCAAACAAACTTGTACATATTTATTCTTATTCTGCGTACTTGGCTAATATTTATTTAGATTGGCTACAGTAATCAAAATTCTTAGACTTCGAGAAAGAAGTCAATCGTCGAATCCGACTCGGCTGGGCAGCGTGCGGGAAGCTGCGCGATATCTTCTCATCCTACATACTACGTACGTTTAATATTACGTCATCATCATCTACCTAGACTTCAGGAGCGGCTGCCTACCAGACCTCCACAACCCATTAACAGGGGTAACACGGTACTTCATGGCAAGACTAGAGTCAGATTTACTGGCTTCTGACTATCCGTAACGACTTCCAAAGATCTACAAATGACAGTCGGGACCACGGCTTAACGTGCTTTCCGAGGCACGAAAGTAAACTTGGTATGTTAAGATGGTCACCCATCCACAGACCAACCTTGGCAAGCGGTGCTTAACCTTGAAGATCGACCCGTGCGACTGTTATTATCTAGCCACGAGCTCCTCACGTTTAATGTTATGTAATTCCAAGTATTAATCAGAAACGGAATCGTACCCAGTTACGTACTACCTGAAAGTGTTCCTGCTATTGCTCGGCGTGAACTGTAAAGTCTCTCAGGACGCTAGACTTGAATGCTTCCGTTACCGGGTACTCGCAATTTATTGATTTTCCACTTCTTATTAACATAATAATACATTTTCATTGCAGTAATGCTGAGCTATGCAAATATCAGTTGGTACTTTTTTTTGGATCAGTGGCGGCCCAGCGTTAATGGCCCCGATAAGTTTCAAACCCTACCAGGCACATTTTTTTGAGTAATTTCTTTCATCACCACTGCTCTCAAAACAGAGAAGGAAAATATTGTAAGGAAACCAGCATAACCTAGATTCCAAAATTCGATGACATGTGACATTATGGCTCTGCAGTGAGAACCTGTGTGCTTTTTTATGCTACTTTTTTTAACCTAACGTTTGACTACTATTTCACTTGATGGAAAGCTGCATGCACATTGTCATGTGGTCTTCTTTGGAGCACGCTTACTTAGAAGTAACGTATTCACTCTTGACTTACATACCCTCAAGTTGTAGTTATCAGGAAAATCAGATTTCCTCAAAGGAATCCACTGCTTCACTGGCAATGCATGGCTGCTGGTATGTATAGCCATAATTATAGTATCTTACTGGTTTGGTTGATTCTATTTACGTATACATTCACTAAAGCTTGTTTCCAATCTTATTCTAAGTGATTGGGTTGGGTTTTGTTATTTCCGGCAGCCAATTTCAACATCAGACTTCCAGGAAATAGGTCTATAAACCATTGGGATTTGGGTGCATCTATATATTATTTGTAACTAGATTAATTCACACCCTTATACCGACACCCCAATCAGAAAGTTAGGTTACAATCGTAATTAGAATTAACTAATTAACTACACAGAAATTTTACAATTTTAACACCAATCTAGTGTAGAGACGATTTTTAATCAAGATTTATCAAAGTTTTGCCAAATAGATAATGTTGTTCCTTAAAAAAATCCGTTATTTTAGGATAAAAAATACTAGAAATCGATCCAGTATCAGTAACTGGACGTGTTCTAAACATACCACTTTCAGGATAGACCGAAAGAGAACCTCGGGCTCCTAGAACGCAAACATAGGAGCGGGAGATGTCATTGGATAATTTCCCACTCAAAAAAAAATACACTTTCAGGATATAGGTACGTTTATTATATTTCATGTTGTAGTTGTTTTTTTTTAGCATGACTACATCGGTCATTGCCCTTACCCTAATACCTCTTTGAAGGGACCGGAACAATAAACTATTATATCGTTTTCGGACAAGGGCAGGGTCGCCTTTTTTAATTATAAAAAAAAATTAAGGGTCGCGAACGACACGTAAATTTTGCACAGCCATAGGTATATATAATTATGTTTTTTCGTTTGAGTCGATAAGTAGGGTACACGTCAATACTGCGAGTTTGCCTTAGAAATTGTAAACATGGTTTTGTATTTCTTTTAATTTGATAGCTGAAGAGATAAGGCATCTTTTTCAGTATTTTACGGCATTGTTTTCACTACAGAAAAAAAAGTAAGTATACTTCTTTTTTCTATGGCGTTTTAACCAGTGGGTTCATGTTCGATTCCCGTACGGAACAAATATTTATATAGCCTACAAATAGTGTTTCGAATCTGGGCGTCTTGTGTTCTTACGTGAGATTACATGTTTGTGAACGCACCACAATACAGGAGTAAATCCTAGTGTGCGGTACCTAATGTTTAAAAAACTACAGATTTAAAAAAGAACTGTGCGGGCAGTATTTGCCGTAAATGTACAGTTACATTTACTATTTTAAACCGTGTATCTTTATATATACTAGTATAATAATTATTCTGTACGAGTCTGTGTCGTAACTCCCCTTAAACGGTTTGACCGATTAGGATAAATATTTGAGTGGATCTCTAGATGGTTTTCCTGCTGCGTTTTTCCCGTCTGATTATAATTTGGGTGTAGTAGAATTTAGTATAATTTAGGCTAGAGTGAATAGGCTCTTAATAAACTAGTGCGCCTCACCATTGACGATTGCGTCACTGCTTATCATCAGGTCGGATCGCAGTCAAGCCCTAGTTTATAACAATTAAAAAAAGATCCAAGAACTGGCGCTGCAATTGGGTTCTCGCATTTTTATTCTGAAAAAAGCCATCTTTCAAGCAAGACTACATCAGTCAGGTCTGCTAGTACTTCTATTTAGAACCTCACAAAATACTCAAGAAACTCGAACACAAACACAGCTTAGCTAAATACTGCACTACTAACTACTAATAACCATGTTATAATGCCACAATCCCCTTTGATGACCTGAATAGGGTAGCTTATATAATCTACTAGCTAGTCTAGCTATATAGGAATCGATACCAAAGTTCTAAGAGTGGTCGGCGAGGAGCTCGTGGCTAGGTGATAACAGCCGCACAGATCGATCTTAAAGGTTAAGCAGTGCTTGCCAAGGTTGGTCTGTGGATGGGTGACCATCTTAACATAACGAGTTTCCGCCGTGCCTCGGAAAAACGTTAAGCCGTAGGTCCCGGCTGTCATTTGTAGATCTTTGGCAGTCGTTACGGATAGTCAGAAGCCAGTAAATTTGACTCCAGTCTTGCCATGAAGTACCGTGTTTCCCCAGTTAATTCATGAATCCCCGACCGGTCTCATAGGACCGCGCTGTTATTGTCTTACTATTATGTCTCGTTTCGCGGGTATTGATAGGTTAATGGGTTGTGGAGGTTTGGTAGGCAGCCGCTCCTCGTAAAATACTGATATTCCGCTAAATCCGGCTTGACTGAAAGCCAACCCCAATATAGTTCGGAAAAAGGCTAGGTACTATAATACTCAAGAAGCTCCAACACAAACACAGCTTAGCTAAATACTGCACTACTAACTACTAATAACCATGTTATAATGCCACAATCCTCTTTGATGACCTGAATAGGGCAGCTTATATAATCTACTAGCTAGTCTAGGTATATAGGAATCGAATCCAAAGTTCTCAACTGGATGGTAATACGAGTTATCGGCCCCGGAATAGGTGGAGGAAGGGGCAGAAGGCTAGCTTTATATTGGACTTGGCTTCGCCCGCGTGAAAGTAGAAAATATAACCTATAAAACTCAAGTATTAGTGAACGAGTTTTCAAGTATGTCTTCTTCTTCTTCTACTAGGCGTTAGTCCCGGCTTTTGCCAGGGTCCGCCTTCCGGCTTAGCTTGCTCCACTTTGCCCGATCTTCTACATCCTTGACAGTAAGGCCATTGGCTCTCATGTCGGACTTGACGACGTCCAGCCAGCGCTTGCGAGGGCGACCACGCGACCTACCGCCAAGGACAGCCATATTCATGCATCTCCGGCCAACGTACTCCATAGGGCGGCGCATGATGTGGCCATACCATCGAACGAGTTTTCAAGTATGTATCATATCAATAAATCATCTATCGAGTTTACTATCTCCTATTTATAGTTGAAATATCTTCTTTTTTAGGGTTCCGTAGCCAATTGGCAAAAACGGAACCCTTATAGTTTCGCCATGTCTGTCCGTCCGTCCTAGCTTAATCTCTGTGACCGTTAGCTCTAGAAAGCTGAAATTTGGTACCAATATGTATGTCAATCACGCCGACAAAGTACAAAAATAAAAATAGGAAAAAAATGTTTTATTAGGGTAGCCCCCCTACAAGTAAAGTAAAAAGCGATTTTTTTTTTACATTTCATCCCTAACGTGTGATATATTGTTAGATAGGTATTCAAAAATGAATAGGGGTTTACTATAATCATTTTTTGATAATATCAATCATTTCGGGAATAATCGTTCCAAAAGTAAAAAACAATGTGTCCCCTCCCCTCTAACTTTTGAACCATAAGTTTAGAAGATATGAAAAAAATCTGGAAAGTAGAGCTTTATAAAGACTTAATAGGAAAATTATTTTGAACTTGATGGGCAGAACAGTTTTTGAAAAGTTGGGGTCACTTATTGTGCCGGACGGGAATCTACGGAACCCTACACTGAGCGTGGCCCGACACGCTCTTGGCCGGTTTTTTTGTTCAAAATCAAGATGACAATTTTTTTTGGTAAACATATTATTCTTTGCTACAACCATCATCTTATTTTCTTTTTAAATTTTATACCCAGTAAAAAAAAATGTAGATTAATGATTTTAACGTCCCAGGCACTGGACTATAATGTGACACTGGCTGAATATACAAACTGTGCTAACAATGATATAAATATTCAAAAAAGAATATTACTATAAAGTCTAAAATGAAATTGACTGACGAATTTGGTTTTACGAAATAACAAATGTTCAATCGTAACCATGTAAAACATTTAACAATGAAATTAAATATAATTGGTAGAATGTTTCTTTGTGTATAATCCAACATGTATTACCGTCTATTTTCGTTTATTGTAGAAATTGGACCTTCTGTACGTAGACTATCCTGTATATCGTCAAAGCGACACATAGGAATAAGTTTGAGAGGCTGCCACTTAAGCTACTCGCACCGGATGCACAGTATACCACAGTTTAACTAGACTTCGCTATTGGTAGAATAATCTAGAGCTTAGCTTAACAATTGAGTACTAAGTTGCAACTCCTTTTTTGGGTGAGCTTGCAGAATTGTAGGGGGATGTTTTGATCTGTTTATGGTGCTGTGAGGGTGAATAGAGTCGTGATAAGCATGATTATGTAAAAATCCGATGGATGCGAGACGCACAGGACCGGTCGTAGTTGCAACGCTTGGGGGAGGCCTATGTCCAGTAATGGACGTCTTTTGGTGGAGATGGTGATGATGATGATGAAGCATAATATTTAATAAAGATGATGTAGGTACGTTTGTGTGAATCTGAAGTAAGTAATTTTGAGATTTTAACACAAATTCATAATCATTAATCACACTAATATCTAATACATAATCATTATTCACAATAATATAACGGCGAAAGTTTGTGAGTGTGTGAATGTTTGTTACTTCTTTACGCTTGAACGGCTGATCGGATTTTGATGATACTTGGCCATAGTCTTGGAGTAGCAGACCTTTTATCTCGGAAGTATGTTCTCCGAGAATAATTTATTTATCTAATCTTAATGAAAAGGCAGACTTAATGCCGCATTCTCTCCCAGTCAACTGATTTTGATTTTAAAATATTTCACAAAGATAAATTAGTGACGGGTCATAAATCCACCTATAATATTTTATAGGCCATTACAATAACCATTATCTTTATCTCATAATTTCAGGTTCCAGAACATTATCAGTGTCTGAAACATGCTAAGTTAATTAATGGCTCCGATTCAAAAGAATTGGATAAAAGAAAATTAATCAAGTAAGTGTCAGATTTTTAACTATTTATTTTGTAACAGACATTTTCACCGGTCGTTGTGGCGACGCTTGGGGGAGGCCTATGTCCAGCAGTGGATGTCTTTCAGCTGAGATGATGATGACGATGATGATTTTCACTAATTAAATGATTCATTATGATTTCAATTATGCAAAAAAAACAAAATGTTTTTATTTCACATAGGCCTACATGGGCATTCATAAAACGTCAGGAGCTTTACACGGTTCCAATTAGTCGTTTTTTTATAGAGAAGTTGAGGCAAAAACTCCATTGTTACTCTTTTAAATAAAAATCCATATTACTATAATATTGTTTTCAATGTTGTCCTAGAAATACGAAAGTCGTGGGTAGCGAATATGCATGAAAGAAAATAATATTTATTAACTAACCAGTTTATCAATACAAAGAATGCTAACAATGACAACAAAATAAAAATAAACTTTGAACCTACCTACGTCATATGTTTATGATTTTCTTGTTTTAAAGTATCCTTTTGATATTGTACTATTCTCTACTCGTTACATTGATGTTTGTTATAGTTTTCATTGTTATTTTTTGTTTATTTTTGTGCTTAGTTTTTTTATTTCATTGTGCTGTTGTGTATTGTCTGTTCATTTACTGTGTTGCATTAAATATCGGTATGTTTTAGCTTTTATCCGTCTAAATGGAAATGGTAAAGTAAATAAAAAAACAGCATTTGATAAATATGCCTGTCTCTCTAGCAAAAACGCTGTTTGCTATGGTGGTTATATTATTATAACTTAATGGATTTTGACAACAGAATCCACGTTGGACTTCTCTCTAAACATAAAATTCGAAGCTTTATAACCTTTTATTTAATTGATGTAAACTACTGCTTGACTGCGATCCAACCTGATGGTGAGCAGTGACGCAATCGTTAACGATAGGGCGCTATAGTTTATTAAGAGTCTATTCACTTTAGCCCTGAAGGCACCTAAATTATATTCGGACGGGAAGACCACAGAACGCTACAACAACAGCACGCACTACTTCATCTTTAATGAAGATATTTTGTAAGTTCTTTCACAATAATTTACCAGCCTAATAATTATTTTATTCAACATACAAAAAATGACGCGTAAATTCCCTAGTCTTTCGGAACAAATTAATGTACACGGCAATTACTGTTAACGCCTACGCTTCCCGAGAGTGAAGCCCTACTCAACGTCTAGGCTTAGGTGCTTACGTAGCATACTTCATAATTAGAGGAGACAAAGAAATAACTACTACTTAGGGACTTACATAATGTAGAACAAAAACTATCTACTTAATAGGTACCTAAGTTATGTAAAGTTACGAGTAATAAGATATATTCAAGATACAGCTTAAGAGTCTTTAAGTCAAGAGTGAATAAGTTACTTTTAGGCAAGCGTGCTCCATCGTCGTTCACATCATTGCTTACCATTAGGTGAGATAGTGGTCAAACGCGAGTCTAAGCATAATAAAGAAAAATTCTGTCATATTTTCAATCTATCTTAACTTCTGCTATTCAAGAAATCAGTGTACCGCAAATTGTTCTTAATTACATAATAATGAAAAAAAAAAGAAAAATCTTAGGTTATTCACCTATTAAGCCACGCTACCTTACGGGTTTTATCGTAGAACAGTTTTACGCCCGTTTTCATTAAGCTATCTATCTACAGTCGCAGGTACTGCTACTTACTTACTTACTTTCCTATAACCTACCGACGGATAGCATTTCCTACCAAAAGTTGTGGATGGATAGATGGAATCTTACTGTATATCAGGGATAGCTAATTATCTATGAACTGCGGTAGGTTATTGAAAACGGGCGTTAGTAATTTACAGGTAGGTAGGCTGCTCATAGTGCACGGCAATAAGTGATTATTGTGCTATTGTACTGTGTCGGCATCCCTTTTCTACGTGCTGATGATGATCACTAGGGTGGTTTTAGTGACGTAAAAGTCCCATACTTCCCGGGCTTATACATATATCCCCAAAGTCCGGATGCCTATTGAAGGCTTGCCCTCGAAGAAAAAAATGGTACACTGGCTGCTACCAACAGCTTCAACTGCGCTTTATAGAATATTGAAGAACATACTCTCAGGATAAAAAAATATCTTATGTGCTATTCCAGAACATGTTCTACCTGTGTACCAAGTTTCATCGTTATGCGTTCAGCTTTTCGAGCGTGAAGGTATAACAAACATACATACTCTTACACACACACTGACAGACTTTTTTATAATATCACCTATTCATCACAAAATTGTCTAACATTAATCTATCACATACCCGCGAAACGAGACACAATAGTAAAACAATAACAGCGCGGTCTCATAGGACCGGTTGGGGATTCAAACATTAATGTTCCAACTTCATACAAGACAAACAAAAAGGCAACAGTCAGTTAAAAAATATAAAAATTAAATAGAAACAAAACCAAATGATCCACAAACGAAACGTAACATTAAAAAGAGCTGAGATTTAAACTTGGCAACGTTTCCTATACAACAAAGCAAATAAAAAGCAAGTCGGTCCAAACAAAAGCTCCTTCAGTTCAATTATGTTAGTTAGCCAACTTCGGCGAGAGCTTAGTGAGGTAATGTTTTACAAAATACACTACGGATCGAAGTTTGTTTCAGCATACAGTTGTACTTGTAATGGATACTTTAATTAGGATTTACGGGATTGTACCGTTATTGAATTTAAAGGACTTTAACTTACCTATACTAAAAATGGGGATAGTATACAACTGCTTTCAGTTAGAATTTTACTTGGAAGAAAAACTATCCAATTTGAAGAAGCGCCAAAAGAAATAAAAATATCACCATCAATGAAAATGTTTAAAAATACTTGAAAGTTAAAAAAAAAAATTTAGGCCATACCAATATCTGTCTAGACGACTTTCCGCTGAAATGGTGATGAAACAACAGTTGCCCTCTATATTACTAGGAATTACTATGTAATGTGAGTGCGTTCACAATAATGTAAATTTACATACATAAGATACTCACCCGGAGCATCTAGCTGTAGGCCATACAAATATTTATTCCGAGCGAAACTCGAACCCGTGATTTGCAGCATAACAGCCAATCGCTCAATCGCTATGCCAACCGTCTCGTCATATCTTCTTCTTCCTGCCCTTATCCCATATTACATGGGGTAGGTCGGCGCAACACGTTTTTTTCTTCTATATTTTCCGTAAACAAGGTATCCTAACGTAAGTATGAAAAAGTATGATTACCAAGAATTATTCAATAACATAGATTGATTGGTTATAAAAAGTAAAGCTGCTTCCATGCCAAGCACTTTTGCCCAGTCATCCCGTGAAACGCAGTCGAAAGTCAAATACTTACTTATTCAAATTGAAACAGAGATTCTAGGAAAAATACAGTCAGTAACACTTCTATGAAACTTGAAGTTCAAACGTTGCCGGTAGTAGTGTTCTATACTCCAACGAACTACCTTCGCCAAGCAGTTTTCATCGAAAGATTCGTAGAATTGGAAAACAGTTGCACATTTTCAGAATCGTGATAAATTGGAGACCGGAAGTCATCCATTACTTTGTCATATAGAGATGAGTACTTGAGCACCGTAGCATTCTGACAGTCTCATGGCAGTTCAGAAAGTAGGTAAGTTGTTAGTAGAATTTTTCTATAATTTTTTTTTGTATAATCTAGTAGAATATTGCATGCAGCGTTGAATGAACATATGTACACATCTCAGCATTGTTCAAGGTTCTGAAATAACGGCTGAGCACTGGATGACGTAACGTTGGAAGGCCTCTCACGAGGTGGACTGGATCTGGGGATGGTCGCGGTAATCCGATGGTAGCGACACGCACAGAACCGTTCTTTGTGGTGACACTAGGGAGGTTTATTTCCAGCAACTTTAATCTACTTCTTAATTCCAATTTGAACTACCCGAGATACGGCTAGTTAGCTTACGTTGTTAAAACCTCTACGGTTCGAACTACGCTTTACGCCTCATCGTTTGTACCGCGGACTGGAAAAAATTGCCTGCTGCGGTCTTCCTATCCGATTATAATTTAGGTGTGTTCAAGGCTAGAGCGGATACGCTTTTAATAAACAAGTGTGCTTCAACATTAACGATTGTATCACTGTTTACCATTAGGTTTGCTCTACTTTAATATATCAATAAAAAATACGGTTCGCTTCATTGACGGTTTTCAATATGATTGAAAACAAAAGCAACAAAAGCCTATTTCATTGTTTCTCTCGCATGTATTTTTTCTGAGAATACCTCGAAAGGTACAAGTGATAAATGGCTCCTAACTTGAGATTGTATATTACAAGACAAGACCACAGCTTGGAGACAAACTTCAACCTCTAATTGGTAACGAGGAATGAGAAATGGACGTCTGAAAATTTTATGACAGATAGAAATGGGCTTTGTTTTTCTTAGAATATTTTATTTATGTTCGGTATTCTGGGGTGAAGGACTTTTCGTACTAAAACGTTGGTAATGTATATTTATATTCGTTTTTAGATAATTTTTCTTATGAGCACATAGCATTGGTAGTTTCTACTATGATCGCTACCGCTTTGTTTAATCACCAAGTTAGAAAATTAGGAATAGAGTTTTTGCATTAGAAATAGTGGGAATCATCAAACAACTTCTCCCATTCTGAGTTGAGAGAGAGAGAGACTTTTACTAACTAAAACCCACTTGTGTTCTTTCAGTTGTCCGTTGTATTCCAGGGCATGGTTACTCTTTCGAGCACGCTTGATTTCTAAGACGCGTAAGACAGATGTACTTTACAGCGCACATTTAAATAACACCATCTATATTGAAGTCCCATATGTTACTCGTACTAGAGTACATTAAAAATAAACTGATACCAGTTTCCATGCTTTAAGTAAAGTACAAAGGTTTAAAATAACTTAACCGTAGCGACATCAATGTCATACACAGTACTAACAAATCCTGCATAGCGCAATTAAAAATTCTCCGCGCGATTTAAACAAAACGACGACCGCCCGAAATAATCTATCGGGCGGTTGCCCACCGGTCACATAACACCAGTCGAAGGATCCTCCCTTTTCAACGAAGGTGCAATTACATTAAAGTGAAACTCAGAAGCTGAAGCAAAATGCATAGAGTACTCACCAATGAATAATTATGTTAATATAACTCAAGCAAAGAAAATTCTATTTAATTAAACATTCATGAAAAACCAAACACTAGGTAATAACACACTGACTTTAGATGCAACGTAAACAAGCCAAGACGAACGATGCTCAGTTATTCATAAACGGAACTCATTAACATTAGTTAAAGTGTGATACAAGTTACCTGCAACTAACTGCAGCTTAACTAGAGTTTTAAGTACGTGGCTGAAAACGGGGGAATGCATTTATAAGGCGTTGAGATGGGGTAATCTTTGTTTTGTTTAATTTTAATTAGGTGCGTTTAACGCGTAATGCTTGATGGATGGAGGGGGAGAGGAATGCCAAAGAAATGATTTAGGATTCTGTGAGTGAGTGATGGAGAGTTATGAAAAGAACAAGATAAGTGTTTAGAAGAAAATATCAAATTAAGTAGTCCCTATCATGGGAGATACTTTAATGTAAATGTAACCTATTCACTTGATTTGAAGAACTGATAAAATTTGCTTTTTGATTTTGACACGTTCTAGTTGCCAACAAACAAAAAAAAATACTCAAAATCATACTGTTCAGAGCTTGACCAATGTCGTCGCCAAACGCCTGCTCGATTTTACTGAGCAGATTAACGACGCAATGTGTTACATCACTTTGATGAGTTATAAGGCTCAATCTACGTGTAACGCACTCCATCTTTGTAAGCAATTCAATACATTTTTGACTATTTATCAGCATTTTTGGAGTTGTCTGGGTAGAACAAAAAAGATCCCTGGGATCCTGGAATAAAGGCAAAGAAAGAACAGAAGTGGGTTTTAGTCAGTAAAAGTCTGACACGCCTTCCCGCTCCGGCGAGAGCGGGAAAAATCATATCGATGATTACCCACCGTAAAAAAATCAACATTTTTTGAGTTTTCTCAAAGAGTCCCTAAATTCCCCAACAATACTGCTGTGCACAGCTGTATTAGGTATAAGTAGTAGGTATGCTAGACATCCATAGTATTAATGGAGATTCGCCACAGGACGCAATTCTCTTTAAGAAGTTAAATTAACATCAAACCTATACCAAAATAACGTTATTCAAATACAAAAACATTTAAACACGTTATTTTCGTATTCGTTTAACAAAGCTTACAGAGCGAAAAGAAGATAAAAGATAGCATTACGCGGGAAAACGTTTCATAAGAAGAAAATTGGCAAAGGCGTTATTTTTTTCTGCCTTCTACATCATGCGAGCGTTCCATTGCTGCAATTGACCTCGTTAGTCGATTCTCCGCGAAATCGACATCATTTTGGCGCTAAAAAACATTTTTTGAATTTCGAGTGCCTTTCTAATTTCGAAATGGGAAAATTGTGTTTTTGGGTGTAGGGATTTTAGGAATTCATGTTTTACGAATAGTACCTACGGTGGATATTAGTTGTGTTGTTTTTTTTTATGTATGTTGGTATGGTGGAATCGGGATTTTCGTACTTATTTGTTTTTTAATAAACACTAGCATTTTTAAGTAAATTAGTCCGTATGAATGGCGGTTATTTCAGCCGCGAAGTTAAAGTCGGATAAAAAGTAACCTGTCGGTAACGGTTTAACCCTGAAAGCGTATCTAACAGACAGAGCTAAGCTTAACAGACGTACAAAATTAGTTCATAAGGTAAAAAAAAAACAAAAAAGAAGTTCATAAGGTTTACTAGCTATTCTTAAATTGAAAATAATAAAATACTAAAAATAAAATGAAAGAATGTTAAATTTATTAGTTAGATATTAATTCTAAAATCATTTATCTCATAAAAAGCTGCAGTTACTAATTTCGTTCTAAATACAAAAATAGCCGTTCATTACCGAAACCCAAAGCCAACCTTCCGCGTATAAAAAGACAATAATTCCTTATTTGTCACGCTCCCCACTAATTTAAACAAATGGTCTAAACATTGCGAAATTAAACTTACAGAATAATGAAGTGACCGCATTCATCTTAATTTAACCGATACAGGAGCCTACTATGAAATAACGAATGAGAATAATAAAGATTTTGCTGCACATTGCGTAGCTTTAATGTTATTTATGAATGCACTTTTGGTTCTAGCGAGGAATGTATTACACGCTCGCTAGCTTAGGTTTTATGTCGACTAAAATTTAATATGCGTGTAGTCTAGACGTGGAGTCTTTTAGTGAGTTATTTTTCATGTTAAATTAAATATAAATATGACAGAAAGTAAAACTGAGATTCATAAAATACAAGGCCTGTAAAGAAGCTAATTGGTGATTCAGATTTGGATAACACCAGTCTACTTATAAAGCTTGGAGTACCTACAGGCGTAGGGTAGCCAGTCTTTCGGTATTCTACAGGATGCTTTTCGATGAGTGTAGAGTGATTACGACCCAATACATACGATTTAATGGTCCGTAATCCACCATTTGTACGGGTCGATGGATGTCACTTTCGAATTTTTGGTTGTCTGTTATTTTCCTTCACCGTTTTTTTTATTATTATTATTTATAGGCTTGCGCTTGACCACATTTCACCTGATGGTAAGCGATCATGTGGTCGACGATGGAGCATGTTTGCCTAGAAGCAACCTATTCACTCTTGACTTTTAAGAGCAATAGTGATGAAATAAATATTGTATATAATAAATATGTTATTTATTTCAGGGCTTGAACATCCTAGTACTCGCAAGTTACAACCGTTACTATTGAGCCACCATTGCTTCTCAGTCAAGACATATTTACACAGAAAAACTAAACTTTACTATATAAATAATGTTCCTCATCCTCCCTCAGAAAAAAACAATCTTCTAAACAAAAAGACAAGTCCAACGACCTTACAGTAGTAAGGGCAAACTTTCGTAGTCCCGCATTAAGTTGCGCCGCCGAACTTCTCAGGCCACAGTTCAGGCCCCAACGAGAGCTCCTTGACAGTTTTGGGCCACACACTGTATTAAGCACGGTATTTATTGGGCCTTGAAAGTCCTCGCATGTTTAATAATATTATAGTTTTGGTGCAGGATTTAGTATGGGGAAAATTATTGTGGTGAAGGAAAGGATTAGTGAGGTAGGTGGGAAGTTGTGGAGATTAAGGTGGAAGATAACAGGTTAAAATATGATAGCTGTTTGCCATGTGTTTTATCAAACGTTTGTTTATTTTAGCAGTAATTAATGTATCTACACAATTAATATCACACTAGGAAAGTAACTTGGTATTCTGGTTTTATATTTTTTTCGATCCTAAGGTCTTATATATTATAACTTCACAGAACGCAGGATCTGTTGAATTTAGTGAGTTTAGGCGTCAATCAATTTATCTAATGCCCTTTTTAACTATATTAGATATAAGTTTAGAAAACAATGAGGAAGTTAATGTAGTTAAGTAACCTAATTTAAATTCTATCAAAACTAAAATCACACGTTTTTACATAAAACATAACTATCAAACAACACTAGTAACAAGGCCGTAAATCATACAAAAGTATCAAAACTGGTCACCCTACAGATAACTCTATCCTTTTGACTCGACAATAGATCGATAGATCCCTAAGATCACTTCAGTGAACTGAAACTATAGGGCCGACGGGTAGACAATAGACGATGTAACTGATACGAATCGTATACAGATTTATTGTAGTCTATGGCCATTGTGCGTGCTACTTGTGGCATGGCTAATTTGAGGGCTCGTGCCAATACGCCCACTGAATTTTGGTTACAACTCTAGTAAGGATATTGTGTTTCGAGTTTGTCTGTTCTAGCCTTATTATTTTGAATGTACTCGTAATCTTGTGAGGATTTTGAATTTATTAGGAAAGGTATTATAGGTACTGGTTTTTTGCCCCTTCGGTAATTTTGTGACCTTTCGTGTTTTATACCATCCAAATAAAGGTTTCATAGCCATAATTTCAACTAATTATTTCAAATATAGCGTAGGGATGAAAATATTATTAAAAATAACGTTGAGAAAAGCATGAAAATAAAAGCAAAATCTTCTTAAAAAATCATTTATTTACGTAATTTGATTCCTGTAGTAGGTATTTTAAAGGTAATATTAAAATCTTAACAATATTTTTTGTAAATAGTAAATTATATTCTAGAGTATAATTATTGTAAATAATAGACATAAATTCGTATAACTTGAGCATAATTGAACACATTTTCGAGCGTGATACTGATGAACATTTTAAACAAAGATCTAGTAAAAAAAACCTTATCATAAGTACATATTAGAGGATTTGCCACATGGCCAATAATGCGATACAGGCTACTTCATAAACACTGGTTACAATAAAAATAGTCTTCTGTTTTATCATACCTAGAACTATTGATAAAAAAACATGTTATCATTCAAATCAACATCGAGAATTTCATGTGTTTTTTTTATTCCTAAGCCTAAATCACTGGCCATTTGAGCGGAATGCTTCAAAACGAGAACATATAAAATCAAAAATTAAAAAAAAATATCTTTGATCCTTCCATAAAATTCCCATTACATTTTATTTATTGCTTCGTTTATCAAAAAATTCGCAGTGCGTACCAATACCACGTCAAACCAAACTCCAATATTATTTTAAACCGTCGTTTTTTGATTTACATCCATTCTTTGTTCGTTCCCTTATCTTTCCAATAAATGTGAATTATCGTCGACCACTGTTCCGGAAACGGACCATATATTTCAAAGAGATTGTCTAATTTAAAACTGTTCCTAGACTGTTAATTTTAAGCTCCACTTTCAGTCCATTTTTTAAAAGACAAAAGAGTACCAAGTTTCCTCTGAAAATAAGTCTTGCGAGTTTGCAAATTTTACTTTTGGTTCTGACAGTTCCAAAAATGTCCAAAGAATTTTCCGGGACCGTTCTTGTCTTTGAGCGACGAATTAAAAAAAGTTTTAATAATAGAACTTAATAATTTTCACTGTCTGAGTAACTAGAAGACTTTGTCCGCTCTTTTTATGTTCCGGTTGATAAAATATTAACTAAGTACGCAATTAAAAGCTAATTAAGATAATAAGATTAGTTATAGACATCTTAAGAAAAATAATCATAATAATATCGTTGTAAATTATTAAATGCTGTGTAAATGCTGTAATATTAAAAGTCTAAAACCTGTTAAACTTGATAAGGACATCACGACTACAAAAAAAAAGTTTCATTAAGTCGTCTACTGCACTCAGCAAGATTTCCAATTTCTTTTTCAATTAGTTCAACAGAAACTGATCAAACAACTTCTGTTTATATGGCCTGAGTAAGTCTTTTCTATAAAACTATTTAGGTAGCTGCTTAGTTAATCAATTAACAAATAAGTACATTGCAGTTTATTCAATATTCAGTCGCGTGTAAAAACCCGTACAAAGAAATTCTTAATTTAAGATTTAAGTAAAGTGTAAAATGTGTAAAAACTTCAAAATCCAGCAGCACTACCATTGCTTCTGAGATCAAAAGCCCCTTCCATGTTGCCATCGGGATGTCTGACCAGCATCCCAGCTTGACCAACGTCTTCACTGTAATCCGGCAACATAACAACCTCGTGACCTAACTCTTTTAAACTCTCAACAATCTCCTCCGAGAATCTACCTTCTAGCTTTAGAGTTGTATCTGCATTTCCAGCAATTCTTCCGTAAAGCCATCTAGGTTCTGACACTGTTTGCTGCAAGTCCTTGCCTTGCACAACGTATCTGTGGAAGATTGCAGCTTGTGTTTGGGGCTGTCCATCTCCTCCTCTGGTCCCATAAACTAAAACACGACCATCATGAAGACGGGCTGCAGCAGGGTTCAATGTATGGTAAGGCTTCTTTCCAGGCTTTATACATAGGATATGGTCTCTATTCAAGGTATACGATACACCTCTATTGTGCCATAGGATACCTGTCTGCGGAAGAACTACATTACTTCCAAACTGATGATAAGTGCTCTGTATAAATGAAACTGAAAATCCTTTACTATCCATTGCTCCCATCCAAATTGTGTCCCCAGGACCTTTGGTCACGTCAACACTCGACGCTTGTTCAAAATCAATACCCCTGGCCATTTTAAACAAATTCGGACCCGTCAACAATGAACTAGGCTCAATTTTCATGAACGCTGGATCAGTAATGTGCTGGTCTCGCATCTTAAAACATTCTTTAGTTGCTTCTACAGCAGTGTGAATAAATTGTGCCTCATCTTGACCATCAATGCCTAACTTGTCTAAGATTCCAAGTAGAGCTAGTGAGACTAAGCCTTGAGTAGGTGGAGGAGTGTTGAATAGCTCTCCGTGACTGTGCAATAATCGTAGAGGATCTTTCCTAACAGGAGCGTAGTTTGCAAGATCTGATTTCGTGATAGGCATGCCCAACGATGCCATGTCTTCAGCAATCAAATTTGCTACATCGCCGTTATAGAAACTGTTAAGGCCATTTTCGGCCAGACTAGTTAAAGTCTCAGCAAGTTGCTTTTGACAGAATGTCGTTCCAATCTTTGGCACTTCTCCGTCTGGCAAAAAGACGCTTTCAAATTCAGGTGGAATATTTCCTGCCTCTTGCAATTTCTTTAAGCTCTCGTGATGAGATTTTGTAATAGGAAACCCTTCATCTGCGTACTTAATGGCATCTTCTAGTAACCTTCCAACTGGAATTCGTTCAAAGCCACATTCAGCTACATATTCAAGAGCTGCTTCCCATCCACCAACGGTGCCTGCAACTGTATTGGCCACTTTCGGTCCTTTGGTTGGAATTTTATGGTAGTGCTCATAGAATTCTGGTGTAGCTAAAGATCCAGCTGCTCCACAAGCTTCGATAACTACGGGGTCACCGCCGGGTGGAATTATGAGCCAGAATGCATCGCCTCCGATGCTGTTCATGTGTGGGTAGACTACGGCTATCGTGGCGGCCGCTGAAACCATTGCTTCAATAGCAGTTCCTCCTTCTCTGAGGATTGCAATGGCACTTTGTGTGGCCAGGTGATGGGGTGTCACCACCATGCAGTTAGGTGCTATATTGCTCTCCATTCTGTTTATTTGCTTTGCTGCCGTTTAATCGTCCGTCAGTTCCTGAAACAAACAAAATTTATGAGATTTTAAATTTTAATTATTTTTCAGGCCGCCTTGATACCTATCAGGAAAGTTCACATTAAAAAGGAAAAAAAAAACAGGATCTGTTTACGATCCTATTAACATTCAAGTATGAAAACACGTATAGGATCTTAAAAAAAGTGCTGTGAAAACAAAAAATGGAAGGCGTAGACGTCTATAATATAAATTTTAACGTCCGGATAGCTTTTAAGCCTGTCCCTCGTAAATAGCTACAGGGTGTTACGAAAATTACACCCCGAGGATACGAGACGCCATAAAATGATGTCGATACCCTGATATAATACATTGTAATAAAGATTAGAATGACTGTAATAGATTGCTCCGTGTGTATTAATATGCCTTCAGGGTGTAATATTTTTTCCTCGGAGGTTATAAGGTTTCCTGCTTTCTTTGTAATTAGGTAGGAAGAGATTATAACTTTCTACGTTATTTATATACATAAAAGGAGAAATTGACTGACTGACATATCAACGCACAGCCGAAACTACAGGGTGTAGGATCGTGAAAATTTGCACAAGGCTTCCTTTTATGACTTGGGCTAGGTTTAAGGGGTCGAAACACAGTTGAAGTCCAAAGTTTGTATGAGAAACCTACTTTCACGCAAGAGAGAGTTCACCATATAAGGTAGGAAATAAGAAATGGTTTAAGCCAAAAAATAAATCTAGCTATATATGATTTAGATAAATAATATAGACCGTCCAACCAATTTAAAGTTACTTTAAAGCTAAACCAAAAGAGAGACGCTTTAATCAATACACCAACAAAATCAAAATAAATTCCCAACAAAATTCAGAAGCAATCTCCAACCATAACAACATTTGAAACGAACTTATATTCAGCTACGTAAAAATAACCGAATTAGGTCATCGGCACATCGAAAGCGATAGTCAGACCGTAAACCATAGTAACCCTTCACGATCTCGAAGCGAACGCGTAAAATATGTTTTAGAACCGTACCCGACCGACATATTGGAGACCAACGAACTGGCACGATATTGAAAATGAAGTTTTTTGTATGCATTGAAGGGTTTATGGCCAGTGACGACAGAAAAAAGCGACTGGTGACGGGTTGGCTCGTAAGCTTATGTTATGACGATATTTTTGACATTTGTTTCTCCTTTTTTTTTATACGTGTTGACTGTGATTTGATTAGCTTTTGTTTGTGGGTTGAGAAGCTACAGAATATCTGGAACACGAAGAGGACCCTACCCTATTTTCAATAAAAAAGTCAAACGAAACGTCTATCTTTATATGCCTCACCATCAACGATTGCATCGCTGCTTACCATCAGGTGGGATCGCAGTCAAGCACTAGTTTATAAAAATTAAAAAAAATGGTAGATAAAAAGTTAGAAATAGTTCAAGCCTAGATTACGGAGCTTTCAACTTTCATTAGCCTTGAGTAACCAAGCTACCTTAGCATACCTAGGTACTTCATCACTACAAAATAGTTTTTATGAAAATGCTTCCAAAAATCACCTGATTTTCAACTATCGCATTATCTTAGCGAAGGGCGAAGGCTTTCTGAGATGTTTTAACAATTGACAGAATCGGTGTCTCTAAAATAAACCATCGAGTCAACGGAATCGACTTGGTTTTTGATTATACGAATAAGTCACTCTCACTCGAAACTCTAAACCATCGAAGAACAACTCGAGAATGAACGTGCCATGCGCCAGTATAACAGAGCGAATCGGACTCGAGTCAAAATCAAAACAATCGAGAACAATCGAGATGTTCGAACTATCGAGACATTTGAATAAAATCTCTCGGCATTGCGCATCGCTAATTTCATTTTTAGCAATAAATATCGGCCTTGTAGTTGTAATGTTCCCACTGTTGGGATTGAGACTCAGGCCTCCTCTTTTGGAGAGTGAATGAGCCGTAATCCACCACGCGGGTTCAGTGCGAATTGGTGAATGTCACATGTCTTCTTGTTCATACCTACTTCAAAATAATTCCGTAGATCGCAGTCAATTATTACAGCTCAGAAAATCAAGAAACAAATCGCTAACCCAGGTAAACATGATTCGCAGACGAAGAAAGTCCCAGCAACTAAAATTAAGTATGTAAAACCAATTTCCATTTAAATTGTACACAGCGACTACGACGCAAGAGATCCTACTCCTGGTACAGAAATAATAGAAACTCCGTTAACTTCATATCTCAAGCTTTGTGGAAAGAAACTTTGGGCTCCGAGACGACTAAATTCGATTTATTTACTTCACAAACCTACTAGAGTTCTAGTGTGACTAGCGACCTTTGTTTTGTCTGGTTTTCGTACTGCTAGTGCTTTGAAAGCTTTGTATTAGAGACTCGTGTCTAAAGAGGCTACTTTCCTCCTTTGGTGGGCTGTTTTATGCTCCACGATGTCCTGTAATGCGCACAATAATGATACCCAGGCGTTCCGTCACGCCGAATCTAGTACAGGAACCTACCGAAGCAACGGAGTTTGGTAAGAAACTACTTCAGGCAAAAGGTTCCTCTCCAGCATACATGCTGGAGAGGAACGCCACTGGTTATTTGCTGTAGCAAATAACCAGTGGAGATGCTTCTCTGCACGTTTGTACGTTTTTGTTGATGATGCATCTTCTGTACGTTTTTGTTCTAAATCAAAGTCACTAAACAACGGCAGGGGAGAGTTGAGCTTCGCCCGCTATGATTGGCTGATGAATTGACAACCAATTCATGAGCCAATCACACCGTTTGGACGAAAACTTGCAATTGTTGCGAGTGGTCGAAAATTTCGCCGCATAACGTTGATATAGGGTACGTTTTGTGACTACGGTAGCGCCGTACGCGCTCTCCGCTGGTTGTGCTCCATGCTTTACAGCCACTTCACTTCACTTACTTCACTACTACACTTACTTCACTACACTTCAGTTACCGCCATGATTATGGGGTATCTAGCGTTTCAAGACCGCAGTTACTCTTTTAAACAATCCTACTAGCCCCTCTCAAATCTTTACCCCGAAATTTAGGAAACTCCTGATTTACCGTTAATACCTTCCTTCGGATTAAATTTTCCCAAGACTACGCTTACTTGTATCATAATAATATTATATTATAAATACATACACTGTTCGTCCATGGAGGTAAACCGCTTACGTGCGCTTCGTTCAATAATGAATACGTTTCAGATTTTATTTCTTATACCAGACTTTTCTGACGTCACATATAAAAGTTATTTTATAAAGAGAAGGTAGAGACATTCGATCCCATATTCCCATGTGAGCTCACGGCGTTTAGTGGCGTAAATAATATGGCTGTCCCTTTTTCAAAAATAAAAAGTATTGACATAACCCACTTGACGTCAAAATCAACCCTCGTGTAAAACCTACTCTTCACTGAAGCGTAACATCATTGATTTATAGTTCCCCTGGAAAAAGTGACATCGCTTGAGCGTGAATCAATAGTTCACTCCACTCCACGTTGATAGCAAATCAATAGTCCAGTTTTAATCAACCCCCATACTTTATTTACCAAGGTCTTGTGGACGGTGAGCAATAGGTAGCTCACCGACCGCATGTCCGGTAAGGACCGAGCTCGAGTCATCCACGGTGCATAATGTTCCACGCGCGCCTCAAAGAGTCAACAAACCATAAAGGCTTAGCAGGACATTGGTCTGCTAGTGCCACGGGGCATTTTTGAAACCGAAAGTGTGATCCTAGAACGCGTACACAACAAATACAGGTGTAGTTTTAGTCAGCAAAAGTCTGACACACCCTCCCGCTCATCTTCATCATTGTATGTTTTCCCACCTCAAATAAATAAAAAGCTTTATTTTATAAGCATCAAACAGCAAAAACGGGAAGTACCTATAAAATATATATGCCATGGTTTTTGTATGTTGTGTCCCTTTCTAATCGGATGAACAGTGAGTGCTGTAAATATACTGGCATGACGGTACGCTCCAGTGAGTACCAGGCTTAAATCTATTCATTTTACGACTGAATCCGCATACCTTTTATTCTGTATCAATAGGTTCGGACAAAAAACGAAAATTGTAAAATATATCGCTATGTATTTACATACCTAGCGAAATATTTTACAATTTTCGTTTGTCTATGTGATATATTTTACAATTTTTGTTTTTCACCAGCGCAGAGTTAGTGAGCCGAACTTTATCCAAATTAGTGTTGCTGTTTCGTCATTGTGTAACTAAATAGTTATACAATACCTATAAACCTATGCTCTGAAGAATGATGCCCAGACTCGAATTTTTTAAATATTATTGCATGGATGGGTTTTTTTTAAGGTGGAAAATCTTTGACATGACTTCTCCTGCTCTGGAAGGGTGTGTTAGTTCTACTGACTAAAACCCACTCCTGTTCCTTCTTTTCCTTACTTCCAGAGTTCCGGGTACTATTTCGTTCAACCTATGGCCCCAGTAGGTTTTGACACTGCCGGGCCCCTACAGTTTGCTGACATCTTTTTGAGGCATCCCAGCAAATTAGGTACAAAAAACATGTATTTTTATAACAGAACAACTAGCTCTTGGTATGTTAATATTCATTTCTTTTTTTTTTGCCCCTGCCATGTTTTTCTCTTCACCATCCTCGGTTGACTGGTAGAGAAAGCCTAAGGTATTAAGTCTAGTCCGCCTATGTACGATTATGTTGCATAAATAATTAAACAAATAAATAACATTTAAGTAGTTCTAACCACAATAAAACTAGTATCTTATCTATGTACCACTACAACATAACATTTAACAACTAAATTCGTACGTGAAATAGTCGATGTCCAGATAATATCTCTATGAATGGTTTTAGTACCTCACAAGTTGAACAGACGGCCTCTAAAAGCAATCCAGTTTTAGTATAAATGGGAATGTTGGAAACGAGAAACGTCCCTGACCGTCCTGTTAGATTAGTTTCAAAGATATCCTTATTTTCCGCACTCTGGGTAGTTTTGAAATAGATGTTAAGTTGGAACCACTTTCACGGCGAACGTTAAATACGGAGCGAGGTTTAAGAGTGCACTTGTCGGATGCTCGAACTTTTTGATGGGCGACGATCTCATCTAACATCAAGTTATTTTTAGGTTTTTTTTTTAATTTGTTATAAACTTGCTTGACTGCAATCACACCTGATGGTAAGCAGTGATGCAATCGTTGATGGCGAGGCGCACTAGCTTATTCACTCGGTTGAATATCCAACCACTGACTTCTCCCACTCTTTTAACTTTTACTGACTAAAACCTAATTTTGTTCCTTCTTTGCCTCCGTTCCAGGGGTTCATTTTTACTTAACGTGCGAGAAATTATTTGTTTACAATAAGATAGAGCACACGCGAATATATACTCTCATAACATGTATTAGGTACTATGTAATGAAAAGAGTGTAATTTTTTTTTGATCACACTTTTGGGACTCTACATATTTCGATAAACCTGTAGAATTTAATAGCTCAAAAATAAAATAAATTGATTTTTTGATTATACTATTATTGTTGGAAAACTATTTTGCCTCATTCATACTCCATAATTTACTTATTGGTTAACGCCTAAATAATATGCACGAATTCAGTAGTTTGCGCATATTAAGGCGTTAATAAATAAGTAAACTTTCATGTTTTGAACTGTCAAAACATGGAAGTTTACTTATTTATTAAAGCCTTTCTATTTATTAAATTCTGTACCCACCTTACAATGGCTATGTGTGTTATATTGTTGGAGGAGTAATTTTGAGTTGAATTCCAAATCTTAGGCAGGTATGCAGTATGGAGCCAAAACATATCAAATCGATATCATTTTTCGTTTTGAAATTACACCGTCAAACAAAAAGCTATCACCATACTACGTTTGTATGGAAGAAAGAACGTATACGTATAGGGCTCCCTTAAACACAGTTTCTACTGCATTTCCTATTATAGGTAAATTGTGTTTGAATCTTTCTAGAATTTTTACCTATAAGAAGATATATCGAGGTATACTCGTAGATAAGGTAAAGTTTATTTGTTTTGGACAAATATTTCGATTATTATTTCTGTTAGATTTGATGTATTTTTATTAATTTGAGTGACTAGTTACAAGTTCCGATTCCGAAAACTATATATATTGATTGTGTTATTTAATTTACTACTTTAGATTTTTACACTCATTTTGTAGGCACCTTATAGAAAAAGTACAAAGAACCGAAAAAACCGCAAACATAAAATTTTTGGTTCTCAAAACCAGAAGTAGTTCCGTACACCCTATATAGTAGCAAAATTTAATAGAAAAATCTGGTTTAAGTACAAGAAAAGCTCCTATATACTCGTACCTAGCCTTAAAGTCACTGCATTCTGCTTACAAATAGGTAATGTCCTCTGGCAGGGCAACGATTGATTACAGTAGTCATTAGGAACTTACCGCATGCTTAGAAATGCACGTCATCATCATCATCATCTAGGGCTGACGTAATTTATGATGATGATGCATTCCCATATAACGCTCGTGCCTAAATAGAATAATAAATTACTGTCTCTTTAGGAGAAGAATTCTTGGAACCCTTGGGTGGCTTTTACTTAGCAATGGGAAAGTATATGCTAAAAAAAATCCTTCCTATGTATTGTTACCTAGGAAGGATTTTTCTGTAAGTATCTGAAAATATTTGGACTAGGTTTTAAAGTTCCCATCAGACCTTTGCAGATTTCTGAAAGGAAAACTCTGATACGAAGGCAAAGATGGAACAGAATGGGTTTTAGACAGTAACAGTCTGACACGCCCTCCCGCTCCACCTAAGAGCGGGAAAAGTCATTCTGACTATTTCCAAACTTAAAAAAAGAATGACTTTGCAGATAGACAAATAAAAACCCAGTCGTTCCATTTTTAAAACGTATCAAAGCACTGTAACTAACAGCTTTTTATTAAACATAAATAATATCTGGCAACACTATTCACAATGCGACCTCCTTACTCTCCACGGAGTCCGTATTCTGGGCATAGACTAGAGCAGTTATATCATAAAGGTCTGAAAGCTTATTCGGAAAGTCCCCTTCCAGCGTTTATTGAATATTATTATGGAAATTGCGTACAGGCAAGCCCATACTCGTAGCGTTTGAGCCCCTACAGCTGAATGCACTTAGCCATCTATGCATCTATAAAATATTTAATGTTCTACACACAGTACTTTCCTGTGTACTGTAATAGAATTTCTGAAGACCTCACTGCATATAAAAATCTTCTTGAAATTGTTTCATACTTTGTGTTTACTTGTTCGCCGTGTGCGGAGGTTTGGTTGGATTTTAGTTTGTTTCTTGTTTTTGGAATTTACTTTTTGTTTATGATTTTTTGTTTTTAGATACATTTTACAGCCATCAAAAATTAAAAGAACACCTAAAACTATTATTAGATGCTCAGCTCACGCTGATAATATACTGCATAATATAGTTGAGCAACACTGATAAATTTGGGGTGAGTCGCTAGTAACTTATAAGCGATTTTTCTTCGAAGATTCAGTATTCACATGGTGATTTAAACTCATTTTGGGACGGCGGCCTTGCTTAGAAAAAAAAATCACGCAAAACAATCACTGCAAAGTCAACCCTGATGATTATTCAGTAATCAACTGACATGCCTAGTCAAAACAAAATTAATTCATTACATTACTGTAATCTTTTATGTTAGATATAGACTACATAAGTAGGTATTTTAAATGTTTTTCTTGTTTGTTCTACTTATCGCAATTTATAGTAATGTTACATTATTATCGCAAATGCGTCATGGCATATTATTTTTATTTATGGCAATATTATTCTTTGACCTGTCAATATTGGTGTCATTATCATCATTACGCCTTTATTTTTCAACGGGTCTATTAGAAATGCAGTGCATGCGTGTTTAGTATGTAGGTATATTTATCTATGTAAGCTCAATTGATTGCCAATTTGCCTTCATCGTAAAGCTCATATTCTTTTCCTTTTATTCTTTACCTTTTTTTTTTCTAGTAGGGGAATGATCAGAATGACTTCCCCCGCTCTTGGGCGGAGCGGGAGGGCGTGTCAGACTCTTACTGACTAAACCCCTACCCCGTTCCTTCGTTGCCTTCGTTCTGGGGGGGACTCGGTGTCAACCTTTAGGAATACCACGTACTCCTGGAGTGCACAGCCGTCAGCAAAATGAGAACCCAAATCCTGGGAACACCGAAGACAATAACAGATACCCTGAGCAAACCCAAGAAACTAGTTTGTTTTTGGAATGAGGTGGGCTGGCTGGAGTAAAGGCCGGATGGCCCACGCACAATGGTCCAACGGGACTAAGTGCGGAAACCAAGTACAAAGATAAGATAAGATAAGACCACGTGTTCCCCCCAGAGGCTTCAGCCCTACCGGGCCCCTACAGTTTGCTGACATCTCCTTGAGGCGCGCGTGGAACAGAACGCGCCGTTGACGACTGGGCTCGGTCTAGATTATTTCCAGACTGCCGGACAGCGAGCTACCCAGTGCTCGCCGTCCGGAATCGTGTTTAATTTCTTTATGACTCCTACTTGAAAATTCTTAGGTTATCAGATTTGCATTCCACAACTTTCTTGGATAAACTGTCCAGGCTAAATTTTTTGAAACTATGATTTTATGTACTTTAAATTTTACAGGATAAATGAATACATATGTTTTAAATAAGCCGTCAAAACTAGCTACAACTGGGGGGTCCAGAAACATTGTAATGGATCGTTGGTATTCGTTTGTGCGTCGATGTCTAACACGCACTGTATATTAATTCATGAACCCCCGAGCGGTAAATGGCGACCGCGCTGTTATTGTCTTACTACTGTGTCTCGTTTTGCGTAAATTTCTATTTTAGTACAAAGTACCTACTTTATTCTGTGCAGGTAATTTTATATTTGCGATCACTTGGTACGACTTAAAGTGGGGTTTACTTTAAACCCAGGCAATCTCTACCCATTCCTAGTTGCCTGGAAGAAATTGTGGAATACGATATCTAAAGCCATTTTTACCTATGTTTTTCGTTTATGAAGTTTATTATCCGAGTGTACCTACAATAAAGTACCTATATATTATAAATAAAAAAACCGGCCAAGTGCGAGTCGGGCTCGCGCACAAAGGGTTCCGTAGCAGCAAATATAATTATAAGGTTCAGCCATCGTTTTCAGTGTAAGCACAATAACTTAACCAAAATTACAGTTAAATCAACCTATCTCAAAAACTATAAGAGATACTTTGATCAAACCAAAAATCGTTGAAAGAGTTAATTAGCATGCATCACCTCTATTTTTTTTAGAATTTTATACCCCGTAGTTATAAAAATAGAGGGGGGGGGGCATACTTTTTACGACTTTGAGAGCTGATATCTCAAAAACCGTTCACTTTAAGAAAAATGTTTTTTAGAAAACTTTATATCATTTTAAAAGACCTTTCCATTGATACCCCACACGGGTATGTACATCGAAAAAAAAATTTTCATCCCTCAGTTACATGTATGGGGGGCCCCACCCCCAATTCTTTTTTTTACTATTTAGTGTCATAATTTTGTAGCGGTTCATACAACACATATTCCCATCAAATTTCATCACTGTAGTACTTATAGTTTCCGAGTAAATCGGCTGTGACAGACGGACAGACGGACAGACGGACATGACGAAACTATAAGGGTTCCGTTTTTGCCATTTTGGCTACGGAACCCTAAAAATTGAAGGGCAATGGGACATTGAACTATAGGTACTTCAGATTATCATATTAAACTACCAATATCGATGCATTGATCTGTGTATGACAACACCGGTATAACGTCTGATAGTTGCCTTCGATAAATACCAGAGAAGCAAATAAAGTCAAAGTCGTGGAAAGCAAGCCAATAAACTGTACGGAACCAAGCAATGCGCTAACAGTATATCACTATCTAGTAAAAAGTAGAAACATTTATGAGAACAAGAAAATAAAGTATTGCCAAATTCAAATTCGGAATGTAGTAGTACACAAGTCTGATTTACAATGTAGTAGCAACAAATGTTACAGTACTTAGGTCCCGATAAACTACGAATGCCTTTTGGAACCACAAAAAAATATATAGACCTTATTGTATTAGAAATGAGGTTTGAAATAGATTGCAGAGATATTCTACAGGCCCGAAGCGAAATAGTGACGTGCATTTGTTTGCAGTTCCAACCGCAACAGCGAATTCGCTAACGAACTTATTATTCGAAATTCGAATTGTAATCCGCAGAACTGGAGGTGGGAAGTACAATGTGGACTGACAGGTAATGTTCCTACGTTTGTGTAGCGATTGCCTAGCCAAACGAGCCACTTTATGGCCACAATGTAGTTACTGAAAGTTGCGTGATTGTTGAAAGGGACGTTGGTAATGAAAACGCAAGATAAAATAACCGCAATGTTATACCAACTGCACCTGCTTGGGTACGATTGTAAGATTACCTACCAACAAGGTAATAACCATCTCAAAACAAAGAATTATGTGCCAACATATCTAATTAAAAGATAGCGAATAAACCTTAACCTTTTTCCATGGGTTATGTGAAAGTGAACTCTAGGATCCTGGAACGAAGGCAAAGAAAGAACAGGAGTGGGTTTTAGTCAGTAAAAGTCTGACACGCCCTCCCGCTCCGCCTAAGAACAGGAGAAGTTATTGGATGTATACAAAAAGCTTCGTTTATTGCTCGTTCTATTAGTAAAAACTGCATCACAATCCGTTACGTGGCTTAGGAGTTAGCACGCCAGCTTGAAGACGACGAGCAATAGGTAGCTGGCCGATAAGGACCAAACCCTGGTCAAAGGCGCTTTGTGTCCCACGCGCGCCTGTAAGTGTTGTCGGAAAAGTTAATGGTGTCAATACCTGCCAGGACATTTTCGAAGGAGTTACTACGGCCCTAGAACGTAAGAGACAGCTGAAATGACATGGGGGGAGTTTAGTTTGTAACCAGAGTACGAGAAGTTGTTGGATGATTTCCTATGGCGATTAATGCTAATGAACCTAATATGATACCTAAATACAATAAATTGTGGCGGAGACTAGCATCACACTTTACACTAGTGCGGAAAACAGTAAATTGGGATAAGAGCTGGTTTTCGAGTAAGTGTAAGTATTGAAAAAAAATTCGCTAAAGATCATTGGAGATACCAACCGAAAGTACCTACCTAAAGGAAAACAGTGCCAATTCACGTATTTTTAAAAGCGAATTTTCCAATACGGAAATGCTAATCTGAATATGCTAGAAGATGAAATTGCATGATTCTACATTTAAAAAAAAAATAACGACAGGAATACTGGCCTTCTGATTAGTGGCAAGTCTAGTCATGGCCACAAATGAGCAACAGTAAACAGGCAATAAGTAATACGGGTGATTTGTGCCTAATTTATTTTGGTTGGTAGGCATTCGCGTTGCGGCTTTTATTTAATTGCTCGTCTGTTTTACACTGACGAGGTAGCTGTGATGCAGTTCTGGTTATTAGTTCTCTAATAGACTTAACTGGGCTTGGGTGCAACTGTTTTGTTTCGTTCGGTTGGTACCTTTGTGTATTTGTTTTATTATGTTGGTACCTATCATCATCTGCCTAGCCTTTTCCCAACTATATTGGGGTCGGCTTCCAGTCGAGCCGGATTTAGCTGAATACCAGTATTTTACGAGGAGCGGCTGCCTACCAGACCTCCACAACCCATTAACTGGGGTAATACCTATGTGTCTTTTATTTAGAGTTGGGAAATTATCCAATGACGTTTTCAGCTTTAGGATGGTTAGGTAGGGTAGGTTTATGTGACTAAAACCACAGTAAGTACACACCTGAGCTGTGTCCTTTAGTTGCTCTTTGTGTTCTAGGACTAACGAGTTTTAATTTTCAGAAATTCTTCTTGGTATTACTGCAGGCATTGGCACTGCAGGGCCCTCACGGTCTTGCTGACATTTTTATGAGGCGTGCGTTAAACACTACCTACGCGCTGTCGATGATTCGGGCTCGGTCCTTAGATACTCGGCAGGCGGATGGTGAGCTACCCACTGCTCATCGCCCACAAACCCGCGCTTATGGTGGCCAGGGATCATCCTGCGACTCCCAAAACCCAGCGCGTCTCTTAGGGCGCGTCTCACGTTCATCCTCCAGCATTAATGTTAGCGTAGGAGCTGAGGACATCTCCTTATATAACATTAATGCTTCCCAATATATACGAGTATTATTAGGGAGCGCAACAGAATGAAATATTTTTTAAGTTTGTAAAAAACCTGCCAAGTCGACTCGCACTCGCGCACGTAGGGTCCGCAGGAGCTGTCCGTAGCATAAAACGGCAAAAAATCACGTTTTCATTTTATTCTATTTTTACTATTTGTTGTTATAGCGGTAACAGAAATACATCATTGGTGAAAATGTCAACAGTCTAACTATCACGGTTCACGAGATACAGCCTGGTGACAGACGGACAAACACGGACGGAGAGTCGGAGAGCAGAGTTGATGATAGGTTTCCGTTTTACCCTTTGGGTACGGAACCCTAAAAACCATGGACAATCACAACCTCTGACTTAACATTCATCATCAATAAAAAAATAATGAGAAATGTAGATAACTAAGAAGTCGGAAAAAATGAAAATGTGCAAAGAAAATGCATTCTATCTTACTTTGCACAAACTTTACTGGTCAATAAATCTATACGTTATTTACTGGTCAATAAATCTACACAGAGCGTACCTACATAAAATCGAAATTTTTTAATTCTTCTAAGCAACTAGCGACATCTATGTTAAATACAATGTTTTAGTAGCACCAAGAGAAAGCTTCACTAGGAATGCAGACAAAGGCAATGTATTTTATAAGCATTAGGTATACAGTATTGTAGTTACGTTATAATTATTTGCACCGATTTTCCTCTAATTGCGTATAACCGGAATAGTGCAATGAAAAACCTGAGTCATAATAATAAACAATGATAGGATATCTAAATCAACTTTGAAGTCTTATCACTCTTTCAAAAACGTAGTTGAAAATGTTGAAATCATAAAAATAGGTAGGATTGTAGGAACTAATAAAAGTTAACATTTTCCTTAGTGCACTGTGCACACTCAGTGTCTTAACCAGTTAAGCCACTTGAAGATGTCAGTGGCACAAGTGATCTCAAAATCTGACGCCTAAATCCCGTCCACACACAACTTTTGACAGCCAATTTGTCACTAGCAATATACCTAAAGGCTTCCATTTAGTAAAGAAACGTTTACCTAGCACAGGCTAGCAATAACTAAAACATTGAAACGTAAGAGTTATGATGAATAAACTTAAGAATATCCAAGAAAACTAAGTTCCGATTTGTAAAAATCGCCGGCACCGTTACAATAACATGTGGAGTCCATCACTAACAAAAACTTAGAAAGACTTCAGCACACATCACTATTACGTCAAAATTTGCAATAAAAAAACGTCGAACTGTGCGGCCAAGTTGAAGAGTGCAAAATTATTTTAGGTTAGCGAATAAACAAAAGACCTTTTAAATATTATTGCATTATCATAGCCGGGCGGCTGAGACGATCATGAGCACTGTGCGTGTCTAACAAAAATAGACTTTTGTACGTTTTTATGTATCGTGACGTGTTATCAGGGCTACTGTAGTTTATACAATTGTTGCCGAGTTAAACATTACAGTATTCTTTCAAGAAAATTGTGTTGTGACAAAAAAACACTGTAATGTTTAAATCTTTGTCGAGCACTGTAATCACTCAGGCCAGCTGTCAAGAGGTGGGTAAGTTTTTAATTATAATTAAAAAGGTTTTAATTGAGTTAGTTAATTAGTGCAGATCGTTGTTGACAGGAGCGATGTTGTCGATGCGCTATATTTTTAAACGAATGCCCTTGATTTGTCCGCCCTTGAACTGCAGCGGTACGTCACGATGCGTCTCAGTGACCTTCGCATACCGAAAACACCTGATAACTTCTTAATAATGATCGAGATAAAGATCTTGTATTACTTTCCATATTAAAATCGACAATCCATGTCCAAGTTCAAACATTAGATAACCAACCTAACCTCTTCAACCTTTAGTGAGGAAATAAAATAAAATATGATACTACAATACTTCATACAGATAAAAATTTACACATATATTCGTAATTTAAATTTATAACAAAGTAGTTCTTATTTAGAATTAAAAATTTGAGTTTTCCACTTACCTGATGTTCATAAAAATGTAAAAACTTTCATTTATTTACGATTTTACAGTTAAAACATGTCAATCTTGAATGAAGAAGCCTGCTAAATGTAAGATAAGAGCATGTGAAATATTTTATATTACTTAAGTACACAAGATAATATTATTCTTATCAGTTACGTCAACGTGGTGATGGCCTTAGTTCAGTTCAGTAGGATTCTTCACAACAAAATGTCAACTCGTCGGGTAACTTAATTTTTTAATTTATACTTGTGCACCCAATTAGTTCAAGAATGAAACAGTAATAGATGCAGTTCTATTTTCAAATGTGTTTGTGATTGTGTTCCAATAGTGATTATTATGTGTTTTTGTTAATGAAAAATGTGCCCTAATATCTGTGGAAGATGGTTTGGAATGAGTTTATTCTTAATTTAATTTTTATTTGCATACTGTCAATTCATCTTTTTTTATTGGCAGTTATGAAAAGATCGTAAACAACGCCTTAGCCATAAATCGGCCATTGATTTCAAATTATCTGTGAGAGTATTATTGGATGCAGAATTACCTTATTGTTCCTATGTTGGTATGTGTTGTTAGATAGTTGTGTGTTGGTTGTTATCACTCACTAACAAGCTGATGAAGCCTTGAAATATAAATACTTCTATTTATACTCTCACATAATACAGAACCCGTTTATGTTAATTGATTTGCTAAAACACGTTTAAGACATATATATCTTTAAGTATTTACTAACTCGTTTCCATTAACTAGTTAAGGTTTTTTATTTTTCAAGTTATTTCTCACCATTTTTGAATGAAATGTCTGTATTTATTATGGATTGAACCCAGTCTCAACTAATGAAAATCACAAAATATTAACCATTATGAGTAAATCTTGCGTTACTCAATGAAGCATCCGTCCATTTAAAAACGTCTTTCGAACAAATATCACCTACAATTTTAATTTGTATGAATATTCATACATTAGCAGTCACCTTCCTTGACCTTAAGATTTTCGTCAAAACCATCTATCATAGCTCCACACTGTTTAACTAAAATGTATTGTTATCTACATAGTATGTAGATATGTAATCAATGATGATATAACATGCTCACGCTTTCCAAATGTGTACAATTTTTCCATCAAAATACCTATCAAAGTTATTTTGATGATATTGTATTATCAGTCAATGACAAGGCTTTGAAAAGAATAAATTAAAGATATACATCATCATCTGCCTAGCCTTTTCCCAACTATATTGGGGTCGGCTTCCAGTCAAGCCGGATTTAGCTGAATACCAGTATTTTACGAGGAGCGGCTGCCTACCAGACCTCCACAACCCATTAACTGGGGTAACACGGTACTTCATGGCAAGACTGGAGTCAGATTTACTGGCTTCTGACTATCCGTAACGACTGCCAAAGATCTCCAAATGACAGCCGGGACCAACGGCTTAACGTGCTTTTCCGAGGCACGGAGGAAACTCGTTATGTTAAGATGGTCACCCATCCACAGACCAACCTAGGCAAGCGTTGCTTAACCTTGAAGATCGACCCGTGCGGCTGTTATTATTTAGCCACGAGATATATACTACTCAATAATGTGGTTCCAATTTTGTTCTCCTTAATTTTGGCCCCTTTGTTACCAGAATTGTTTTACTGTATTATGGTTTCTACAAAAAACATAATTACTACCGTCTAATCGGAGATGTGATGACAAGGAAAATAAGAAAATGTTAGATGATTGCCTTTTCTTCTTGATTGATGATTACCTTTAATTTATTGTTTTCTTATGATGGAAGTTGTTGTTAGCTCTGTGATGTATTCTTTTTAAAAACTTACTATAAAACTGACTACTGATATGAAGCAAAATATTAATAAAAACAATGACCAAACCCCTAAGTTTGTTTCGGTGTTTCTTCTCAGAGTCGTCAGTTAGGGATCACCGGCCTCTTCTAGTATAAAATGTTTGTGAAAACCTACTTACAGAATAAATATCATCTATTTTTTTTATTATGTATTGATATATGATTGCAAAATTTAGACAGTTGTATAATTGTTTGACAAATATTTTGCAAGCGGCATCCAGACCAACAACAGGGCTGCCTGACCCTGCACGATTTTCCTAAAGCGTTACCTCAACGGAACGGTAAATGATGACTGAAGCTATACAAATTGCTTTTAGTCTAATTCTTGATTCCTCTCATGCTTCACCCAGAGTGTAAGAAATTATTTGATTATTTCCTGACAAAAAAAAAGATACACAATCAGTCAATGTAATTTGGAAGGACCATCACAACTTTCAAATTATTTTTATGTAAGAATCATTTAATACTTTAGAAATAAAATAATGGAATACAAGAAAATATAGCTATTTAAATAGTTAAAAATTATTAAGTAACATAAACTAAAAGATACATTACATGTTGCTGGTTTCCACATAATTATTAAAAAAAATAATTACTGTTTTTAGGTTTCCTACCCAAAGCATAAAACGGGATCCTATTGCTAATACCTCGTCAGACTGATCCACCATCTATGCATCTGTCTGTCTGTCACCATGTCTGGTTGCATATCATGGACTGTGATATTAACTATCACTTTTGAAATTTCCACAGACGATGTATTTGTTGCTATTATAACAACAAACACTAAAATACAGAATAAAATAAATATTCAAGGGGGCTCTCATACAAGATATATAATTTTTTTGCCATTTTTATTGATAATGGTAGGTACGGAACTCTTCATACTTGAGTACGACTCACTCTTGACCAGTTTTCTATTTAAAATATTTACAGTTACGTTCATTCGGTTTTGTTGCATAACTTTTACATAATTTCAGTTGCATGAGCTGTAGGATGAATATTGTTCGACCTTGTCCTTGCAGCCGTAACCTTGCTGTCTATATTATAATCACAGCTAATGGTAACAAACAAGGGGCTAAACATTATATTGAAAAAACACGCGATCGCTGAAAAAAAAAGAATATTCTAATTTTAGTAGGTATATGTTCATCTTAATATAATAATTTCAAGAATGCTTAACGTTTTTTTGGCAGCCAAAACAAAAAAATACCTAAGTTCGATTTTTCAAAAAAGAACTGTAATTGAATGTACAAGTCAATCAAGCATTGATCAAATAGTAAAGAAGCTTGTAAATTGATCGTCGTTTTACTGAAAACAAATCAAATCTGAACCATATGTCTTCGCAGTAAGGCTGAAAGTTCATTACGTAGATAAATCTAACGATATAACTACGCCGCCTTATCAGATACCTACAAATTCTCTGCGAGGGGTAATAAATGTTTGTATTAAGACATAACGTTCAAAATCGCATGAATATAATTTTCTTTTTTTCCAGTTGAATAGATCTCTGTCTGAATTGTGTGTATAGTCAAAATATGTAACGGAATTATTGTTTATGATAAAGGGCTCTTTAATTTAATAGTTATGTTGAAACATAAGATAATTTTACCATGCAATTAACCCATTTGTCGGTCAAACATAACTCGTCTTCTATGTATTAGTTCATTTGTTTTTATCTTAAATTGACTAAGGAACTATGAACGTATTATCTTTAAAATAAAAAAAAAATCTTTATAATAAGAAGTTCCAAGTAAATGAGCATGCATACTCAATGAATTCAAGTAGTAAAAGGAGTATAATAATAATTATTATAATATCAGCAATAATAATTGCGTACCTATGTATTAGTTAGTTATGTATTAGTAGGTATTAAATCAAATATTTTATTCTTAGTTGTTCTGTTTATCACTAAGTAGATACCTGCTACTTCAGATAGTTATAAACAAGAAAACTTGATTTTTAAGCAGTTTATCTTTAACGTCTATTGGTTTTTATTATATTAATATTTTAAGTAAGAATCTATATGTAATTCAAATAATGTGAAGTCAATTTAAATCAAAATAAAAAACTTGTAAAATAAATGCTCAACTTAAATTTATTTAAATAATAACCTTAAATTTCTAAAAGTCTATACAAATCATTTTTAATTTACTTAAATAATAATCAAGTCTATATGTCATACAAAATTAAAAATATAATTTACAAATATTATGAAATAATAAATTACGAAACATTAATAATTAAATCAGTCTTTAAAATAATACTACATAGCCAAAGCGTTTCATTCATTATACAAGTATTTATCCACTTTAATACATCCAGTTTATCAATATTATCCACAAACAAAATATTGACGGTGCTTTAGATACTTGTTTCGAATGTTCCATAATTAAATAATAAGTCATTAATCACATTGGATGTGAACTACTATGATTTTTGTCAAGGGCTTCTAAAAGGAATGATTCTAGGGCCATGCTTAGTTTGCGAAAATAATGCATTAAGGATTTAGATGTACTAATTTAAAAAGGAAATTAATTATGTTCTTGCAACATGACAAGTACAGCAGCAATCAATGTTGTAAGTCTTCTTCACAGGTTTTTCCGTCTCGAAATCGTACACGAGAAGAGTGCGTTCAGCTTTCGAGGTCCGGCAAGTAGACACCATATCGAATTTGTTTAGTAATAAGTGCTGGAAGCATTGCGTAGAGTTGTTTTTTGCATGTCGTACAATTATATCCTCCCTGTTACAAAAGAAAAAATAATTTTGAAGATTATATAATAATATGTTGTCTGAACGATATCCTAGAATCTTTAAGAGTGACAAAAATACCATTGTCAAAATAGTTTAGTATAAGGGGCTGGTATTCACAATACTAGACTAAAGCGCGTATTTTACGTACGGCCTAAAATAACTCAAATGCGAACATTAACAGTAATTTTAAAGTTCTTTGTCAAAAGGTAGCTAGTTATAATAATTAAGTTAAAATACTCACGCGCAAGTGATGGTCTCGATAGGTTGGCGGAAGAATTTCGATTGGATGATATAATCGGCGTCAGCATCCTCAGACTCCCTGTAGGTATACGGCGCTTCGTGAACCTGGAAAAAGGAACAATTTAATTTAAAATAAATATTGTTAGAGGCGTATGTCAAATGCAGATTACGTAATAATTTATGCTTTTAAATATTTTATGCTATTATACAATAAAGTTACAATACTTTCAATTGAGTTTGAGAATAATATTATCAGTGATCATTATGAAATCATTTACGAGTAATAAAAAAATATTTAAATAATTGGTACTGAATATATTTTAGTTATATAAAATTAACTCGTACCGTTCTCCTGTAAGGGCAGTTGTGCCAGTCTGACTTAGGAGATAATTCTTCACTTGTTACAGGTTCTCCGAGCCTATCGTCCATGTTTTTCTGGAAAAATACAATTTAAAGGTCAGAAAATCGTAAAAACTATGATGGCAACTGAGATTGTTTACCAACAATTTTATTCTACTAATGTAATTACTAGTAGTACTATATAAAATAGAGTAAATAACTTACCGCGATAAATGTGGGAGTCAGTAAGGAGTCGATCATATCTTGCATTTCGTCATACCCTTCCGGCTTGACGGAACAGAATCCCTTTCCTTTACATTCATCAGGAATTTTCAGGTTGAACTCTGTAGAAAAAAAGGATTTATTAATAAAAATAAAGGTATTACACTAGATTAAGATTGTGATAGTTTCGTTAATTTTTGGCACGATTCAAATGCCTTCAAGAATACAAGAATAACTTCTTAAGGAAGGTCATCTATTTCTTATTCTATTTTCAAAAAATATTTTTTGGTATTATTTAACAAAAGGGAAAACTAAGAACGTTTTATGAGAACTTAAAAAGTAAGGGCTCCAAAAATAAAAGGTTAAAAATAATAAGGTAACTTACTCTTAGGTGCGGCCTCGCTCGCTACAACCAGGAGCATCATCTGTTAAAAAAAAACAAAATAGTTAATAATCAATCTTAATTAACTTGACTATAGGTATAATATAAAGATATACTTAAGTTAAAATTCCAATAATCTTAAAAAATAAGAAAATAATTACCGCAAAACAAATTGAAGTAAAAGACGCCATTGTAATTAAAGTTGCAATTCAAAATTATGCCACGGGTAAGCACTGAATGAATTGATTAATAATAATTATTAATTGAATAATTGAATATTAATTGAATTATTGCTGTGACTGCTTTGATGTCAGTGTTAAATATCGAATGAGAAGTTGTTGGCCTGTCCAGCTTATATATTCTGCAAAATCCAATCGATGTTTTCCTGCTCATGGGGAAAATAATATAATTAATATTGACATCCCCACATTGGTCGACGGATGGGCGTTGTATAGTTACGTATTTCCAGTTCCCTGTAACGTCAGTTTTATTATGACGCTGCATACCTATTATACGTATTACGTATATTTTTTATCATTTATTACCTGTAGTAACGACGCGACCCAGATTCGCACGGGTGTTAATAATCCTTGAAATTCTCAGCTTTACTGTATATATTTATTTAGAGATGATTAGCCATTAACACTACGTTAATCCGTTTACTCTGTCTTCTCACAGAACCACAAACTTTCTAATAATATCGTCTTCCATTCATCAGCAAACAAATCCAATCCAGGGTTGACATCTACAAGCGCGTTAAGCATCGGTAGCATATTATCTCGATGTTATTAGACCTCGCGAAACCTTCCTCATAGGGAATGCAAATCCGTCGTGTTTTGAAAATCCGGATTTTTTCAAACGGATTTTGTGTCCAATCCGGATTATCCGGATTTTACGGATTTTTCTTGAAAATTAAACAACCTACTTATATTAGTTTATTAACAATTTTTTTTTAATAAACTTTTTTCCCTTCACACGATTTCCCTTTGCCGTTCGCCGGCAAGGGGAAACATCGTGAGGAAACCGGCAAGTCCTAGAACCAAAACTTTTAGGACATGTAGCATCCACAAACCCACACTGGGCCTGCCTGGTGGATTACGGTCTCTCCAAGAAGCCGTTTTCCCAACATGTAAAGACAAAGAATGTATATTTTTTCCATTTTGGGTTGGAAATTATGCAATGACTTCTCTCGTCCTGGACAGAGCGGGATATCAGATTTTTAGTGACTAAAATCCACTCCTTTTCCTTTTTCTTTTATTTGTCTTCGTTCTAGGGTCCAGGGGTTCACTTTCACATAACCCATGGCAACAGTAGGCTTCGACCCAGCTGGGTCACTACGATTTGTATCACCTTGAGACACACTACGCGCCGTGGCGGGGTCGATGATCTACCCCTTGCTCGCCATCCGCAAGCCTGCGCCTACGGTAGCTGGAAATCGGGATCCGGGAGCTGAAGCGTGAGGATCATTCCCTCGCACGTGCAGCTGCCTCCTTTGCTAGCATTACTGCTTCACAGAAGCAGGCGACCGCCTGTCACATTCCTTTGCGCTCCGGTCCATGGGCCGTACTAGGACCCGGTGGTGAGTGGTCATTGCCCAAACGGAGCATCCTTTTAATAATAGTCCTCCAGACCGAATTTTGATCACGGTGGCCTGATGCCTACTGAAACCTGGAAGCCTGATGTATACTGCAGATATTATAGTGCAAAAGTGTGTACGCAGATACTGGCGCACTCTCTGTTCTTTTAATCTTATAGTCAGATGGGAAGGCAATTCAACACGACCGAAGAGAGATCAGGTGCAGGACCCACAGCTTGACGTGTTTTCAGAGGCATCGGGGTATCATACCACCAACTTCCAAAGTCCGGGCAGCTATAGAGTAATTCCTAATGGAAAAACCCAATAGCACTATCACGTCCGGTGAGGACCTGTGTCATGTAGAAGGTGAGGACGCAGTGACGTCTTTCCAACCATTTCTCAAAGAGGGGACTTATAGCCATAATTATGGCGTGCCCAAAAAATGTAGTAGTGTTGGTAATTAGTTCATACTTTTTTCTGTCATAATGATAACGCTTGGCGCCTTAAAAAACATTCAGTATTTTTTGGGCACGCATGCATTGCAACTTGTCATACGGGTAGACCACGAATTATATTGGACCCACGTTACGATATTTTTTTTCTGAATTTACTTGGTTATTCGTCTTCCACGCGGGTGAAGCCACGGGTAAAAGCTCTAAAAATAAAAGCTTAAACTAATAATAAAAGTAGATAATATCATCGCGAATTAAAATTTCTTATTATTCAGAAAATCCGCGGATTTGATTTTCAAATCCGGATTTACAAGTCGAGTAAAAATGTGCGGATATCCGGATTTTTCGGATTACGGATAGTCCGGATTGCATTCCCTACTTCCTCATTAACAATCTGTCTATTCGTGCCAATATTATAAAAATGCGTACAGTAGTTTTTGAAATATGTAAAGGAAATGATTATAAATGTCGATAACCAGACTCCTCTAATCCATTCCATCTCGGAACAACCAAAATAATCTTTCTTTCAGATATCTTTGATTATATTATTTGGACCGAGCAATTAACAGAGGTTTCATTTGGGATATCTTTGGATATACTCGTATAAGAAGAACAGGCAAAAAAAACCCAGACCCGACAGAAAAGTAACATACCTCAGTTTTTTTGTTATTATTTATATAATCATATTATATAGTTTTTATATTCGAAATCAATGGCTAACACCAAAATATTGCCTTATGTTTTTGTTCAGGCTTTACACTAAAAAAGTACAAAATGCCTACGTATCTACACAATTCGTAATGTATGTAACTAAATGACGATAAATAGTTATGGGATGTATCCAGGAGACCTGGAGATACAGCTGTATTATATAATTTTTGAACTCCTAGTACAACATTCAACTTACGATTTTTTTTTAAGGTGGTTTAAAATCATCTAATGGGTGACCATCTTAACATAACGAGTTTCCTCCGTGCCTCGGAAAGCACGTTAAGCCGTTATGGTCACCCATCCATAGACCAACCTTGGCAAGCATTGCTTAACCTTGAAGATCGACCCATGCGGCTGTTATTATCTAGCCACGAGCTCCTCCATTAGATGATTTTAAACCACCTTAAAAAAAAAATCGTAAGTTGAATGTTGTACTAGGAGTTCAAAAATTATATAATACAGCTGTATCTCCAGGTCTCCTGGATACATCCCATAACTATTTATCGTCATTTAGTTACATACATTACGAATTGTGTAGACAAGTAGGCATTTTGTATTTTTTTAGTGTAAACCCTGAACAAAAACATAAGGCAATATTTTGGTGTTAGCCATTGATTTCGAATATAAAAACTATATAATATGATTATATAAATAATAACAAAAAAACTGAGATATGTCACTTGGGTTTTTTTTATATGGGACGTGACCGTTCTTCTTTGGACCCCTTAGATCCTTTTCATGGAACGTAGTATCAGCCGACGATCATCCCTGATTATTATGATTCATGACAATTGGCATTGACTGTTCTAGGTATTTCTTCAATTTGAAAGTAACCAAAAAAAATTGGTATCTCCAAAAGTTAATACCTACTATGTCAAGATCAAATATCAGTGTTTTAACATGATGAATCAGATAAATCATAATACTTAGAACTGCAGTTAAAAGCAGTGTTTCCCAATACCCTTAGACAGGGAAAACCAGAATGCACTGGTACCAATTGGTACCACAGTGTGAGATTGCGTTGGGACTTTTTTAAATCCTGTAATTCCCTGTTTAATGAACTTGTTATTATAGGTTTTTTAGCGAGTGAAGAATATCTTTATTGTGTTGTAATAGCATCAAAACAATTAGCTGAAGGGGAATTATAGTTTCCTAAACATGAAATAAATAACTTATTACAGTATATTACAGTACACTTGTTATCATGTAGTAGACGAATCATCTTTTCATATATTCCCTTTTATTTTAATATTCTATGTCCATGCCATGTTTGAAAGGAAAAAAATAATTAGATCGTTATTATAAGGAAACAGGTAAAAACGAATCCGAATCGTTTTGGTAGAAAAAAATCACGACTTACTACCTAAATGTATGAGTAAAAAAAATTCCAAAATATCACATCGCAAGCTATTTTTCGCAAATTTGCCAAAACAGTTTTTCGCAATTTATCAGTTAGCAAATTCTTTTTGGCAGGTAATTGTTTAATAAATAATTATTTGATCAAGCTTCGTTGCTGCACAACATACCTACTGTTCCTAACCTCACTGGTCATGGGAAGCTGGGGAGATTCCTGCACCAGATTCGTGCAGAAGAAACGCACGCATTGTGATGACCGCCTAAAATACTGGATCATTTTTGTTTACTGCCCTTTGGACAAAATATCGATAAGTTCTACAAAGCTGCGTCCAATGCACTGCGTCACACATGGCACAACACAAAAGAACTGGCATTATTATTATTATAAGTTTGACATTTGTCTGTGTCAATTTAGCCTCAGAGATTAAAAAACGACTTTATATGCTATTCCAGGACATGGTCTATGTGTACACCAAGATTAATCGAAATCCATTCAGAGTTTTTGCGAAAGAGTAACTAATATCCATACAATCGTATATGCAAACTTTTGCGTGAAAACAACCTCAAAAAAACTCAAACTCAAAAACTTTATTTCACAAAGTTCTACAAGTGCACTTATAAAACGCCAAAAGCTAGCGCACTTCTTTTCAGAATCCCAGAAATAAAATAATATTGGGAGATCTTTACAATTTCGCACCTTCATCATCATCATCTTCCTGCCCTTGTCCCGTTTTATTTCGGGTCGGCGCAACATGTGTGTTTCTTTCATTCTATCCTGTCACTCATCACGCTATCACTAACTTCCTTTTCTTCCATATCACTTCTCACACAATCCATCCATCTTTTCTTTGGCCTCCCTCTTCCTCTCCATCTATCCACATGCAAACTCATAACTCTTTTAGTAACATGCTTTTCATCCCTCCTCTTCACATGACCATACCAAGACAAACGATTCCCTTTCAACTTTTTAGTCACTATTTCCCCTAATATACTCATTTCTCACGTTTTCCATTCTCGTCACACCACACATTCATCTTAACATTCTCATCTCCGCAACGTGCAATCTTTTTTCATCCGTCTTTTTCATAGCCCAACATTCTCACGTTATGGTCACACCTTATGGTACTAAAATTTTCTTGTGGTAAATTGGATGTCCGTGTCTTAATTTGCGCCTTTTGGTGGGAAAAGACGTCAAATAACTATTCCGCACTGGAGAGGAAGAGGAGGGAGTGTTGTACTTTTAATAACTTAAACCCACTTGTATTTCTTTTAGTTTCACTTCGCATACTAGGGCCATGGTTACTCTTTCGGACATTCCCATAGTCCTAACAGGCATCGGCTCTTGCCCTTTGGACTCGCAGTATCCCTAATAGGACATATATCCTTATACGTCAGTGTCTACGTCATTCGGACCCGTTGACTAATAGGCTACCTGCATTCCGATTTGTGCTAGTAATTACGACATAATATTAACGAGGGCAAGGGTCTAATTTTTTGTACCACTAGGTATATTGCGCATACGTCACAGGATTATAGTTGATACGCATCTATAGTTGATGATATAATTATTATCTCGTGTTGATCTGACTCCCAATTTTATCCGATCAATACTTATTTAGCCACCTGGACAGCTCTGTCGTTGGCTTCTTTGTAGGTTTTACAAATCAAAACTGTTTTTAATTTTGGAACTCAAATAATGCGGTTTCGCTAAAGAACAAACTTTTTTAAATAATTTCGAACATATAAATAAAATTCAGTAGTATTCATTTATGTCGTGTGTACGTAGTTTTGCATCCTCGACAAGAAAGGAAATGGCGCATATCCTGTAAAGGGGCACACACTGTATATTCGATGGGTCAAGGAAACCCGATTTGGCCAGATTATGTCTGCAGCGGCCAACCTGAGCTATGAAGTTTGTTAGAATTGATTCCCGTATTTTATAATAGGTGCTGTTAAATCTCTATCATAAAACTAAGTCCGCGATAAACTAAAAACTACTAAACAGATTTTAATTCGATTTTCAAAGATAGACCTAGTGATTCATGAGAAAGATTTAGGTGCGAAATACACGAATATTATCATCATCATAATCTCTACCGAAAGACGTCTACTGCTAGACTTAGGCCTCCCCCAAGCGTCGACATAGCAACCGGTCCTGTGCGTCTCGCATCCATAGGATTCCCGTGATTATTATAGTAGAGAAAAACTGGGAAACACCCGTGCACCCATGGGAAGCTGAAGCGTGTTGCTACTCGCTAATTAATAAATCTATCAGTTCTAGGAAGGTTCATAGTACAAAACATTCCTAGTATCCCTAAAGGATAGTGTGTAAATTTCCTTAGTTACACTCTATGAAAATTTCATCATACCCAGGATTTTCTAGGTGATATAATGTAATAATTATTTATAGATATGATTACAATAGTTCGTAATTATTGTTCTTTATGGTTTGGGAAATTTGTATCTATGACTAGTGATATGATATCATGTGGAATTCCATCATATTGTTTTTTATTAATTTTCATAATTAATGTTATTATCAAAATGGGTTTTAACTGTTCGTAATGGCTGACAAAAGGTCTGCAAATGTCGAACGGTTTAACTTACTCGCCTAGGCACGTGGGAATGTCGCTATGATAAGATGGTTACCAATCCACAGACCTCGGCAAACGTTGCTTAACTTTAGAGATTGACCTGTGCGGTCTACCTACGTAATAAGTACCTACGAGAGACTTTATAAAATTGTTCATCAATTGTTTCTAAATCGAGTATTTTGAGTCACAGTCACAGCTTGAAAAATACTAAACTTCAAATGCTTAAATCAGAAATCGGTTGCTTAGTCACTAGTCTATATTCTTTATCTGCTAAGTCTAGATACTTACCTTTTAATTTTAAGACTAAAATACCTTTTGATTAACTACAAGACATAATCAACCAAATACCACCCATTATTTATAACTAGGTGTAAACCACGACTTCGTTCGCATGAATGTAGGTTAGGGACCTATAGCAGAGATAAAGTCGAAGCCAGTTAAATCATAGCCTTCCTTGGGGTTTAAACTTACTTTTTTTATTATTGATAGGGTCGCGCTTGACCACTATCCCACCTCTCTAACTTCGTACCGAATGTTTACAAAATCAGTTCAGTAGCAACCGTTAACCGTGAACGCGAAACAGGGTAACTTTCACATTTGTATTATTAGTATGGATTAGAACTATAAATACGTATGTGAAAAATGCCTGAACGCAAAGGAAAATTAAAAAAGGATTTCGCCATAAAAAAAGTAAATAAAAATAACACATTTATTTCTTTATCAGACCTATGACAAACAAAGTGATATCAGCATGAAGTAGGTCAAGTACATTTTCACAATTTGCAATTATTCTTGAGCACAAAACACAAGGTGTATCTGTATATATTCTATGAAAATAATTGAATACATAACAAATAATACTCGGTATCTGTTACTATATTTTCTTCGGAACAGTGATCTCATGGCACGATTGGCCTTCTAGGATAATACCAGTATACATTATTAATTTTATTCGCATCTATAAAATGACGAATGTATGTCGTTCCTACTGAAGATTTTAAAATGGTTCCAAATCCGTTTGTTACTAAAGAAATTATTTTCTTTGTCATTAACAAAAACTGTCCATTAAAATAGTTAAAAAATCTTGTTACTAAAAAAATGTCGTTTCATTGATTGAATAATATTGTGATGCAGATCCATAAGTTCCGAACAGCCTTCCTGTATTTAGAGTGCCTAGTACGAGTTGTTTTTACGCTAATGTTATTGAATTGTTTATCGCGTTTGGCTGTCTGATTAGTTAAGCGCTTGGAGCGGGTCAGTCGGAGCACTCGGAGCGTCGAACGTCATAGACTTCAAACTCGCATTAGGCACTCAGGTTTTAAACAGTATATTCACCTGCCTTCTGGCAACGCGTCTCTCTGATGGCACTGCATCTGAGATACCTTTGGTAATCCAGATTTATAACCCATGGTGACCAATTCCCAACGAAGGCTCTTGACAAATTGATTATTATTTAAAAGTATTGTTCGAAAGAGTGAGAGACGACGTCACATATCGATGAACCACGTCCATCTTTTTCATTTTAGATTTTACTAGAACCACGATAGAGAGAGCGAGAGAGCGCTTTGTCTAGAACTTCAGAAGCATCTGTTTGTTTCCCAAACAAAAAAGCTGCTGATCTTCCTTGTTCATTTTCTAATATAATTTTTATTGTTTCCAGGGGGCTGGTTATCTTAAGCGGGCGGACCGAGACCGTCTCCATGAGATATTCCTGAAATACGCCACCGTCAACAAGAACGGTGAACGGTACATCACCAGTGAAGATTTTGTACGGAAGTTCTTAGGATTATTCGAAGAAGGTTAGTATACGTTCGATAAAAATATTTGCCCTAAATACTGTCAGGTTTACAAATGAGATGATTGCCTTAAACTGAGCGATTCATTTGTTTATTACTCTTTCGTTTGAGCAGGTTCTTTTGTGTGAAGCATAGATATAAGAATGTCGTGAAATTTAATCGTTTTGGTGTAGTTTTATATCTCAATAGGCATTCAGATGAGAGCAGTGGTGATCCGGTGGTAACTGCCTCGACTTACAAGTTATAGGTTACGGGCTCAAACCCGGCCAGGCGTATTACTTTGTATAATTTATTTTATAACTACTGCTTGAAACGGTGATAGAAAACTTCGTGAGGAAATCGGCATGTCCTATAACAAAAAAATCTATGACGTGTGACATCTAATCTGCACTGGGCCCACGTGGTAGATTATGGATATCGATTAGAGCTTATTCCTTCACCTGAAGAGCAGGCCTGAGATTCAGCAGTAGGGATATTATAAGGCTGATTATGCAGTGATCATATTAAGGTATTTAGTTTTCAGGAAATTTATAACAGTGATAAATTAAAACTTTTTCTCAAAAAAGGGTCAATCTCAATTCCAGATTTGCCAAATTATTTAGTGGTGTGCCAAAATAAGGCCACTTTGCCCCATAGCAAAAAAAAACACAAATCTTGGTCGGTAACAATAAACGAATGAGATGTCCTAAATGCATCAGATAAACTGTAATATTGGTATCGAACATCAATAGATAAAAAGATAATAATGCTATCAAAACCTAACATACGATCATGAAAAATCCCCCCATAATCTGGAGATAATTTATTGTATTAAAATACAGAATGATTACAATGATTTGCAATCCTAGAAGCCGTATACAAGGTGATACAATAATCGTAGTAATAAGAAAAAAATATGATTACTTTATCGACAACGATATCTAAATTTTTACGTCACGTTCGAACCATGCGTACTCGCATGAACGCTGAATGCAAAGTAAATTACTTGTTGTTAAAAGTTGTAAATAATAGTAGGTTGACTTATCGTGAAGATTAATAATATCTGATATCATTAGTTTTTGTATGTATGTGTGGTGTTTTTTGTTTTTGTATGTTGTATTTATAGCAAACGCAAATAATTTATAATTAGTCAGCAAATGGAATGTATGTGTTTTAAACTAATTTTGTGATAAGGTGAATAAGAAAGACTTGTTTGTAGAAAAGAGATTTCTTGGTAGAAAAGCAAAAAACTAGTGCGCCTCAAAATAAACGATCGCAGCACTGCTTACCATCAGAGAGATCTTATCGCAGTGAGGCACTAGGTTTTTTTTAAAGCAGTCTGGTAGTAACTTTGTTGTTTAATTTACAACCTGCTATTGTACGAAAACAATGACAATGTTTATCAAACATTTATATAGTCATTCATAGAGGAGCTCGTGGCTAGATAATAACAGCCGCGCGGGTTGCTCTTCAAGGTTAAGCAACGCTTGCCAAGGTTGGTCTGTGGATGGGTGACCATCTTAACATAACGAGTTTCTCCGTGCCTCGGAAAGCACGTTAAGCCGTAGGTCGCGGGTGTCATTTGTAGACCTTTGGCAGTCGTTACGGATAGTCAGAAGCCAGTAAATCTGACCACTTCCACTCCCTTTTTCTTCTTACTTTTATTTGGTTAAATGATATTAACCACGATGGAGATGGCGCGACAAATGGATATATAGGTTCCGCCAGAACTGGCAAGAGGAAGCGCGGGCCCGCGAAAAATTGAAAGAGTGGAGGGAGCCCTTTGCCCAGAAGTGAGACAGAATTTAGCATTAGCGGCCTTTTAATGTTCCCACTGCTGGGACTCAGGCCTCCTTTTTAGGAGAGGGAATGGGCCATAATCCACCACGCGGGCCCAATACGAATTGGTGGATGTCACATTTCTTCGAGAAAGAATAGGCTAACAAAAAATATACATTCGGAAAGTACGCTACAAGTTTTCTACATTCTTTCGAATCGCTTTACATCACACACGAGGATAATTATCATGCCAGCTGATACAGCTAACTGGACTTATTAATATGTTTACCATTGAGTTAGTCAGTGCCTAGATCTGTTTACAAACGATATAATAGACTGATGCAGTAATGAATAGTTTGCATACCTGTCTATAGTGAGTAGTTTGTATACGGCGTGTGTGCCCAGCATAACTTAGTGTAGAGTCAGATGAAAATAGCATGGATAGTTATTAAGTAATTTTTTTACATGTCTTTTTCATTTTTAAATATTTCTTTACAAAACAAATAAGTAAAAAAAACATTAAAAAATATAAAAAACAGTGTCCCACCGGTATCGTGATCAGGAACAGGGTCCAAGCTACCGGCAGTCAGAGCTTCAGGGAAAGGAACCTCCTTATTATTATTACCTAGCCTATATATTGTAGGACCACTGCTGGGCAAAGGCCTCCCTCCATTCCTTCCATCGTTCGCGGCTTTGAGCCAGTTCTTGCCAATTCTTAAGGAAGACATCCAAGTCGTCCCGCCATCAACACCTTGTCATCTGCATGGATAGTACAGGAAAAAAAATTGTGTGACGCGACATAGACGGGATGAGTATTTTTCGAACATTTAAACTCAATTATTCATGGGAAAATAGACACTAAGGTATTCATGCTATTTTGCATCTGACCGTACATATTTTAAAGACTAGTTTGCCATCTTGGAGGACTCATTTGCAAACAGGTGTTGATTTTAAATCTTATGGTGTCCCCTTTATGTAATACCATAACCTAACGCAATAGCTGCTGCCAGCGGTTTCACGCAAGTGATAGTAGAAAATTCATCATCATCATCACAAGCGTTAATCGCACATCCATTTGTCGAGCTCACGTTGCAATTGAATCAGCCTTATAATGTTCCCACTGCTGGGACTCAGGTCTCCTCTCTAGGAGAGGGAATGGGCCGTAATCCACCACGCGGGCCCAGTACGGGTTGGTGAATGTCACAGGTCTTCGAATTTTTGGTTCTAGGACATGCCGGTTTCCTCACGATGTTTTCCTTCACCGTTTTGAGAGCAGTGCTGATGAAATAAATTACACAAAGGAATGCTCCTGATTGGGTTTGAACCCGTGACCTACAACTTGTAAGTCGGGGCCCTTACCACTGGGCCACCACTGCCACGAGCTCACGTAGTACACTTTGATGCTCTACTGTCTTCCTATTTATATGCATTTATGATTCCTTAGAAAGTACCAACCACAAAGATGATGAATAAATATAGGCATACATTCATCATCATTATGTAGATTGTACTGAGGAGGAAGAATGCGAGAATATTTTCCTTAGTAATTTATCAGTTAAATAATTCTACAGAAATTGTGTATGCACCAATGAGAGTGTTCTGAAATTATATTCATCAGGTGGCAGCAGTGAGTCATCAGGTCCAGGCATCTGTCAAAACGCTAAATATGTTAATTAGTTAGTCATCAACGTATACTAAATTAGTTAGACATCAACGTCAACGACAACCGTTAGACGTCAACATCATGTACACCTTTTCAAAGAAAAAGACCTGACTGTTAAATGGCGCCGACTAAAAGTGTTAATTTTCCTGAATACTCTCATTTCTTGCCTACACGAAGCCAATAATAAATAATGGGTCATGAATATTCACATAATTTCCACATAATGACTGCTTTCGGGATTCTCCATTGGGGCATTTAAGTACCTAATTTATTGATTACCATTGTGTTACAACTAAAAAGTTACTCGCTGGCCGCAAACATAATTTTCCCACAAGTAAATAATATACATAAAATATAATTTACTAACCAACGAACTAAATAAATCAAATAATAAATATTACCATTCTGTAAGGCAATGTGGCTAGTAGTATGATATACAATATAATTTTGTATTTACATAATTATACATAATTATGTTACGAACTTATAAAGCCGATTTGTAAACCTTGTGGTAACAACAAATTAACATATGAAAACTAATACTAACTACATAATATATCGTTCGTTTCTAATGTCCTCTCTTAAGGGTCCTTTCACACAGACCGGCTCGGAGAGGAGAGCAGATTTTTTATCGCGTTGAAAACAGAGCTTTAAGTATTTGTAGTAAGGTTTATTTTTGCATGTGCACTGCGCGTTCAAGCATTCTTTATGATAAAACAGTGCACATGCAAAAATAAACCTTACTACAAATACTTAAGGCGGGCGTGACGTTAGAATTATCCATACAAACGTAATACCAAAATCATTTGCAATTTAAGCATATTTACACCATAATATGATGTTATTCGGATTCAGACAATAATTATCTAGGTTCCTACATCGTCTTTTTGTTGAAAAACTTACCCCAAACGAAATTTAAGCGAATTTAAATTTGCACAGTTTTCACAGCGAAAATGTCATGTTTTTATTTTGTTTTTTCTATATTATAAACAACAATATTTCAAAATATCTTTTCGTAGGAACACAGATATTATTATCAAGTTATAAATACTCGAAACAATACTGGAAATACATTAATTTTTCATTCATCATTTTTGGTAGTACGGAACCTCTCCCAAATTTCCAATAGTTTGTATTGCTATCACAGCAAGCAACTGTCAGTATGCGGATGATGACTTTACTCCAGTCGGTGTGTCCAAGAATTGTTTAAACTATCTGGATTGCTTCCATCAACCTCAAAAACGTATTTTTTTGCGTCTCAACTCGAGATAGCGCGCGGTCTCCGCAGGCCTCTTAAAGCTCTGTTTTCAACGTTATAAAAAATCTGCTCTCCTCTCCGAGCCGGTCTGTGTGAACGGACTCTAACTGTGTATTGTCGTCTGCTTACCTGGACCTATAGCGGCCTTCGTACATTTATTAAAGCCTCCGCTCTAGAGCATACAAAAACTAAAAAGAAAACTCTAAGGCACTCCCTGTGGAGTACGGAACTTGGCTTAGGGCGTCGCTCTGGGGACATGGATCGGTATTCCGAAAGGTAAGCTCGGTGTCCTCAGATCGAAGGCAACGAAGTAACGAGGGTGGGGTTTAGTCAGTAGAAGTCCGACACGCCCTACAACTCCGTCCAAGAGCAGGAGAAGTCATTCAGGGAAGATAGCAAGAGACGGGCTGGATCGAATTATTTATTAAAACTTCATGCAACACAAATGTACAAAGGCTGACTTAATGCCTTAGGCTATCTCTACCAGTTAGTGCGCTGACTTAAGATTCAAGATCCACCTCCCAGGTTTTCGGCACTGAATGTGATCAGGGTTTCTGGAGGCACAGCCCAGTCAACCCCATATCCCATGACCAAAACATTTTGGGTATCCAGTAGGCTGATAATTATTATAGATTTTTGTATAAACTGTTACTTTTTTGGTGTACAATAAAGTTTATTCTATTCTATCATGTTTACTATCTAGCCGTTTCCCAACTATATTGGGGTCGGCTTCCAGTCTAGCGGGATTTAGCTGAATACCAATTTTTTACGAGGAGTTTACTACATATTCTTCATAATCTTCCAGATGACTACAATGCGGAGTCAGTCAAGCTCATCGCGGGCATCGTCGACATGGACAAGGACGGGTTCATCTCGTTCTCGGAGTTTCAGGCGTTTGAGGGGCTGCTGTGCGTCCCCGATGCGCTGTACAAGACCGCCTTCCAGCTGTTCGATACTAATGGCAATGGACTCGTTGCTTTTGGTAAGAGAACAAAAAAGATAGCATACTCGTTGTTTTTGGTAAGATGCAGAACTAAAAAAATGTTAATTACACTCCATTCGCAGAAAGATTAGACATTTAAACAAAGCTTTTATTGTTGTTCGTTCAGGCAATTTTCACTTCTATGTAGGTATAAGGATAGCATTAAAAGTAAATTGGTTACAATACCAACTATTTACTGCAGCCGCCATTTATTACGTCCCCAACGTAATAAAAGTCAAAATCGGCACTAAACAGATGGGTTATTATTGTAAACTTGTCACACTTTTGATACATCTCACTACGCACTGGTGAATGAAAATGAAACAAAAATGTGACGAGTTTACAATGACCCAAAAAGATTTGTTGAAATTGCGAATGGAGTATAGGTAATCGTAGTTTAGGTCTATCAATACCGATCTTCAAAGAGAGGTTCAATTTTTTTTTTTAACAATGCTTTTATCCTAAATTGCTGTTCATCTACTTGTGTATTGTATAGGTTCCAACAAGTTATTTTTGGAAATTTTCTGTACCTTTTTGTTTCAAATATATCTTAAACTCTTCAAGAATTTAAGAAACAAGCAATATAATCCATCGATCTGCTGTTTACCACTTTAATTAAATTCTAAAAGGTACTTACCGCTCATATTTCAGGCTAATTTCAACCGGACATCTTGAAAGTAAAAAAAAACTTACAAATTAACATCAAATTCAGCTCTTATTACTCCAGAGGATTTATCTTTATTTACTAACCCTTAATCTCCAAAATTCTTCACCACATTCCAGACGAATTCGCCGAAGTCATGCGCAAGACAGCCTTACACCAGAAACTCCCCTTCAACATGGAAAGCACCTTCGTCCGACTATACTTCGGAAAAGACAAGAAGCGACTGGTAACCTACCCTGAGTTCAGCCAGTTCCTCCACGACTTCCACGAGGAGTACGGAGTGGAAGCCTTCAAGAAGTGTGACAAGGATGGGTCAGGGTTCATCACTGCTGGAGACTTTAGGGATATCATGCTGTCGGTTAAGAAGCATCTGCTGACGAAGGATTTGCATTCGAAGGTTATTAATGTGAGTAGATTATTTTTCTTCTTGGTCTTTAATTTTGTAATAGGTCTACTCTGCTGGATATATCCAAGCTCCAAGTGTCGCCATATTTTATTATTTTCATATTTTCTGCCTTACATCGTGGCAGACCAAGGCGAAGGTGGAGGGACGAGCTGGACGATTACCGTAGAGACTGGCCCGTAATGGCTGAAGATAGACGTGTGACGTGGAAAAGGGAGAGGGAGGCCTTCGCCCAGCAGTGGGACACAATGGGCTAACTAACTAACTAATATCTTTTGCCAGCGGGTTTGCTCGCATGAATGTAGAATTTTATCCCAACGTACACCAACATACTTCCCGAATAAAAATCCTACGATGTATTCAACACGTCATGGTAAGGCCATAGATCTTGGTCTCACTCAAACACACATTCATACAAACTTTCGACCTTAAAATGTTGATGCCATGTAATAATTATAATTAAGGCACCATTATTTCGGAAATCTGGAAAAACGTAGGTGTTACCTTTACAGGGTTACAGGGGCAAGTTTTTTCTTATAAAAAAGTTTCATAGTTAGAAAGTTAGAAAATGATAGTCCTTATTAATATGCTCGGCTTTCGCGAGCATATTTTCATAAAAACTAAATTACCCTTTATACCCCATTTCGAGGGTAGTTTTGAAAAACAATAATGACCGTCTTTATTATTCATTTCGGTTAGTTTTTGTGCCAAGTTTCAAGTTTATTAACCCAAGGAATAAGATCCTCCCATTCAAACCCTTTTTCACCCCCTTGGGGGTAGAATTACGAAAAATCCTTTTTTATCGGATGGCTACGTCATTTAAACAACATTATTATCCTCCGAGTTGCAGGTCATCAGTCTGGCATTAAGGATAAAGTATTTCAAAAGTATAGATAGCAAGGTTGCCTCAGAATTAGATTATGTTGATGAGAAATTGTAAGTGATTAATTATGTTGAGTAATATTACGTCAAGATGCACCAGTTACTCAACATAATTCTTTGTAAACAATCTTATGATTCATTTTATTTTGATCTTTTATTTTTTATTGCACAAGCAATACCAAGTCATATGATAGGCGATGTGAACAAACCTTGTGGTTCGTCGTGTCTACAAGTATGTCACAATATTATAATTAATGACCAAAATTATAGGGAAAATTTCTTTTGGTTTTCCTATCGCCAAGTTTAGGCAAAATATTGTCCGCAAAAAAACCCAGTTGCTTATTTAATATTTATTTTCAATCTGCGGTGTTGCAATTATCCAAGAAAGGCGACCGTGCCCAAAAGCACTACTATTAAGATTCTTAGCCATACACGTTCCCCCCAGTGTCCCCCAGATCGAAGGCAACGAAGGGACGGGGTGAGGTTTAGTCAGTAAAAGTCTGACACGCCCTCCCGCTCCGCCCCAGAGCGGGAGAAGTCATTCTGATGATTTCCCTACCAAAAAAAAGAAAGAAAGAAAACATATTTGTTCCGCCCTAAATGGACGCACACTAAAATATACAATTTATATAATTAAAATTTAGAATAACACAGCACACTTAAAATATTTGAACAGCCATACACATTCTATTACTTCTCTTTCGAAAGATTATGTTAGACGCAGTGATTCTTTCGTGTCCTACATCGCAAAGGGAAACTGAAGGTCCATATGTGGGGTTTTAGTCAGTAAAAGTTTGACATGTCCCCTGGCTCCTCCCGTGACGTGATCTAATCGTACTGAAATATCATGAAAAGATTGCGTTTGTACTTTAGAACGGAATAAACACTGTTTATTATGTACACAATATGAGTTACCACATACTTGTAAACGTCCAATCATCGTTGTCTTCCTGCCCTTGTCAGCTCTGTGCAACACATTTTGTCAACCGTCACGCAATCACTCACTCCCTTTTCTTTCATGTCACTCCATACCCAATCCATCCATCTTTTCTTAGGATACACTCTTCATCCCCCTATACATATAACATAACTATAAAGAAAAAAATATACATAGTGACCCAAAGGCGGACTGTTAAACATAACATTCAACCTTTATAGAAGTATTTGTACGCCATATAATGGAAGTGTCATATTATAACATCTATTGTTCCCTATTCTTACAAATACCTAAACATTTTTTTTGGACGGATTGAAGAAGGCTACTGCATGTAGTCTTTGGTGAACTTACGTGAGAGTCAAAACGACGGGTGAAGGTATCGCAGTGAATTAAAATATACTAATTACCAATAAAATGTATCTAAAATGTACTCTTTAGTACCTAGTTCTAAATGATTTGTGACAACCTTGAGAACGAAATTATTTCAAAATTACAATATTAATATATACCATACGGATTTTTTTAATAACTATCCAACTGATCAAGTGTGTGTTTTTTCTACTTAAAGTACTTTTTGGGTACAATTTGTGTAAATTTGGTGTAAGATATTTTATGAGTAATGTAAAATAACAAAATATTTGTTCATTAATGTGCTTCGTATAATTTGTACCTTATTACGTAAACAGTGTAATTTGCATTTTGTCGTTCTGGGTAAATTAATTAATAAACTAATTTAATATTATACCTAGAACACCCGTCATTTTGACTCACAAACTTACTTACACTGAAAATAAATTACTTACTAAATAATATAGAACACCCGCCATTTTGACTCACACACACTTACCAACACTGATATCAATTCTACCGACCTTTTCAGGCATCAGGCTTCCCTCAAGGCGAGAGAAAGATCAGCTTCCCGTACTACATGGCCTTCAACTCCTTACTGAACAACATGGAGTTGATCAAGCGAGTCTACCTGAACGCGACCAACGGCACGAGGACCCAGGAGGTGACGAAGGAAGAGTTCCTACACTCCGCGCAGATGATGTCTCAGATCACGCCGCTTGAAGTCGATATATTGTTCACTTTGTGTGATATGATACATCATACTAATGGGTGAGTGATTTTTATTTATACTAGAACTCTAGATTTAGGTGTCTCAAGGCTAGAGTGAATAGGCTCTTAATAAACTAGTGAGCCTCACCATTAACGATTGCATCACTGCTTACCATCAGGTGGGATCGCAGTCAAGCACTAGTTTATGTTACATAAAAAAATAATTACTCTGTAGCTGCCCGGAGTTTCAGTCAAGCACTAGTATAAGTATACAAAAATTAAAAAAAAACTGCCAAGGGCTTCCCCCATAAATAGGTTTCTCCATACAAACTTTGGACACTCAGGGGGTGAATTTTGGAAAATCTTCCCTTAGTGCTCGCTTACATCATAAATAGACACCTAGTGCAAAATTTCACGCTTCTAGTCCCAGTAGTTTCAGCTGTGCATTGATATGTTAGTCAGTCAGTTTCTTTCTAGTAGTATAATATAGGCCAACAAAAACAGGGCAAAAGGGACAAAAAAGAGTACAAGTAAATACTAGAATGATATGAAGTATCATTAAAAGTTGGAGCTTATGACAATAATATACCTATATAACAAGATGTTTAAATTATAAATTAATACTTACTGTGTACTCTATCCGTGTATTTTGAACTTTGAGTACCTACATAATAATAATTAAAAAAACTAGGTCAATATGTGGATGCTGTACAAATCATATATTCAGAAATCGAAAGCATGTCGGAGAATTATGAATAATCATCTTGACCTAAATACTACTACACAGTAATGAAAGACATACGTCACACTGCAATCATAGTCGTCATAATACATTGACCTACAATTATTACATTACGTATGTTAAACAAATATCACTCCTTTTTACCATTACATTTGACGCCATTTCCCTCGCGTAATATTCTCATGTGTTATCTAAACTGAAACGTCATCTATATACGAGTCGTCATCATCTGCCTAGCCTTTTTCCCGTCAAGCAGGATTTAGCTGAATACCAGTATTTTACGAAATGCGGCTGCCTACCAGACCTCCACAACCCATTAACTGGGGTGACACGATACTTCATGACAAGACTGGAGTCAGATTTACTGGCTTCTTACTATCCTGCCAACGACTGCAAAAGATCTACAAATGACAACCGGGACCCACGGCTTAACGTACTTTCCGAGGCACGGAGGAAACCCGTTATGTTAAGATGTTCACCCATCCACAGACCAACCTTGGCAAGCGTTGCTTAACTTTGAAGATTGACCCGTGTGTGTGCGTTACCCCAACAGGAAAGTATCTCCTAGAGATATATGAGTAGAACGTATAGTTGGTGCCTTATCTGGTGTAAATGTGCCCCCACATAAAAAATGTGTGCCACCTGTCGTTTTGAAAAAAAGACGGAAAAACGATTCCTGCTGGGGTAACGTTTTTCTAGCAGGAAAATTCTAAACGAGTGATCGGAGAGAGAAAAATTGTGCATGGCCAGAGAGCTTATATGTGTGCCACTATGTGCCCCCAAAAATAAAATCTGTGCCCCTTCAGATTTTCGAGATATTGCGTTTCCTGCTGCAGTAACGTTTTGATGAATCGTATATCTCTAAAACCATTGCATGTGCCCCTGTAGAATAAACATGCACGAGTAGCTCTTAATGTGTGCCCCTGTGTACCCCAATTAGATTTAAGAAAATATTTATAGTTTTCAAGTTATCGCGGTTTTATGAAAACCCGAAAAAACATCGCAGCGCTTAATGAGACAAGGCATAAGTTCGCTGAAAACTGTATTCGGTCCTTCTTGACGCTAATAATAACCATACAAAGTTTCAAAACGCTTCATGCATGCGTTTTTGAATAATCTTGCTAAAAGTCAAGACGATAGTGTCATAACTTTGACGGCAAAATACAAGGAACTGGCTAAATTTCAGATGTGTAGGTGTAAACCAAAATCATGTGCCTTTAGTCAAAAATATACGGTGAAAATATTGAGCTTGGAATGTTTCGCATTAAGTAAATATAAACAAAAAACCAAATTAAGTAAACAACGGCTGGTTATCCGACCAAATTTGAGTGACTACTAAAAAGCGACGGATTCATACATATCGATGACCTTCTTTATTGGACGTATTATACCTAAGCTGTTGTCCGTACAGTTGCGTTCAAAAGTTTTGGGGGCTAATTAAAAATATATTAAATGCACCTTGTGAACTGTTGACTATATTAATGAAACAGCTTGTTGATGTGGAAATTATTATTTTTCTTCCCTTAATTTTAATTCTTAAAGTAATTAGCAATAATTGTAGTAACAATTATCAAATCACAGATCAAATTTCCTACGTATAAATATTAGAAATAATTTGCACGTTGTGCAGTCATTATTATTTAAATCACAGATCAGTTTTTCATCTAAGTCTAACAGCTAGTAGAACATAATCCAATAACAACTTTATTTTATTATATATTTATTACTTTTCTACTTCAGTGTACTCAGGCACAACACGTGTGAACCGGTTAGTGAGTAAAATAAAGAAGGTCATCGATATGTATGAATCCGTCGCTTTTTAGTAGTCACTCAAATTTGGTCGGATAACCAGCCGTTGTTTACTTAATTTGGTTTTTTGTTTATATGTACTTAATGCGAAACATTCCAAGCTCAATATTTTCACCGTATATTTTTGACTAAAGGCACATGATTTTGGTTTACACCTACACATTTGAAATTTAGCCAGTTCCTTGTATTTTGCCGTCAAAGTTAGGACACTATCGTCTTGACTTTTAGCAAGATTATTCAAAAACGCATGCATGAAGCGTTTTGAAACTTTGTATGGTTATTATTAGCGTCAAGAAGGACCGAATACAGTTTTCAGCGAACTTATGCCTTGTCTCATTTAGGCGCTGCGACGTTTTTTCGGGTTTTCATAAAACCGCGATAACTTGAAAACTATAAATATTTTCTTAAATCTAATTGGGGCACACAGGGGCACACATTACGAGCTACTCGTGTATGTTTATTCTACAGGGGCACATGCAATGGTTTTAGAGATATACGATTCATCAAAACGTTACTGCAGCAGGAAACGCAATATCTCGAAAATCTGAAGGGGCACAGATTTTATTTTTGGGGGCACATAGTGGCACACATATAAGCTCTCTGGCCATGCACAATTTTTCTCTCTCTGATCACTTGTTTAGAATTTTCCTGCTAGAAAAACGTTACCCCAGCAGGAATCGTTTTTCCGTTTTTTTTTTCAAAACGACAGGGGGCGCACATTTTTTATGTGGGGGCACATTTACACCAGATAAGGCACCAACTATACGTTCTACTCATATATCTCTAGGAGATACTTTCCTGTTGGGGTAACGCACACGACCCGTGCGGCTGTTATTATCTAGCCACGAGCTCCTCGGTACGAGTACGTCTTTAAAAGGAGAAACTGACTGACTGACATTTTGTTCGAGCCTTTCTTTTGTATTGTAGGCAAGCACTAAGTGATTTTAGGAAATACAACCTTTATGGGGATGAAAAGGGGGAAATGCGTTTGTATGCAAAACCTTATTCCGTGAGTCAATACCTGTACTTGAAACTTAAAAAGGTCGTCATTATTTGATTATCAAAACCGCCCCAGCTATCCCCTAACACTTTTTAGGGTGTGGTCGAGATTGTATGAGGTATTCTTATTTCTTGGGTAAATAAACCTAAAACTTGGCACAAAGTCTAACCAAAATGAACAATAAATACTGTTATTATTAGTCTTCCAAAACTACCCTCAAAAGACAGTTTAGGTGTTAAAATATTTAAGTATGAAAACATTTTTGCGATCAAAGTCCCAGGTAAAGTGCTAGTTAGGTAATAAATAATTAACATAAAATGATTCTAATTAACTATTATCCTCTTTCATTGTAAAACAGTTGACGACAATTAATATTTACAAACAATAATGATACAAAATCATCCTCTCAACAATATCCTCCTCTATTACGCAAGTTACGAGTAAACCACAAAACAATTGGTTAATTTATTAATTACAAATATTACCTTAATTGACTGTACCGTTCTAATTAAGTTTAAATAAATAAAAAATATAACTGTACCCCTGTAGGTCAAATGCCTATTCTAATATAGTTAAGGCATTCGCATTAATAATTTGGCTTCCTCGACGCAGCTTGGTGATTTGAGACTTATATTAACTACAGATCTCGTTGGTCGGAAATGCATGGATATGGCTGTCCTTGGGGCTAGGACCCGTGGTCGCCCTCGCAAGCGCTGGCTGGACGTCGTCAAGTCCGACATGAGAGCCAATGGCCTTACTGAAGGATATTAAAGATCGGGCAAAGTGGAGCAAGCTTAGTAGGAAGGCGGACCCTGGCAATGGTCGGGATTAACGCCAGGCAGAAGAGATTAACTATAGATCTCATGGTTCTTTTTTATTATTATGGATAGGCTTGTATTTCACCACTATCTCACCTGATAGTAAGCGATGATGTTGCCGACTATGGTTCTTCACAATGTTTTGCTTCACCAATGTCAGCTATGTTCATAAATTATCTTAAAAAGTATAGGAATTTCCACTTGAAGATTTTTCCACGTGAACTTGGGTTTTCAAATGCACATCGGAATACATTAAAATTGAAATACATATTTATAAATGAAGCATTGGTAATTGTTACATTGAATTCAATTTCGCTCGAAAACCACATTACACATTAAACAAATACCTAAAGAGCCACACATTATTAAGTCAAGGAAAAAGTTTTTGCCAAATACGGGCATTCCACTTTATTGAGGTTAGTCGAATTATTGCCCCAAATTCCACGTAATTCTGTCTGAATGACTAATTACAGCGCTTTAGTGTAGGCTATACCTACTAAAGAAAGAGAAAATGACTCACTTTCACCTTTAAACACAACATACAATTATTTGTATGGAGTAATTATTCTTCTTCTTCTTTTCGTATCGATGCTCTCATTAAACTTTTTCTGCCCAGTATTTGGCAACCTGTATGGCTTTGGCATTGGCCTCGTTTAGATCCTGCAAAGTACAGGTGGTTGTGCAGGATGGGCAGCATAGCAAGTGCCGCATGTCCTGGGTAGCTGCTCCACACTGGCACTGCGTTAAGGATGGGTCGAGGAAGCGGCCAACTTGGGTCCGCAATCGGTTAAGAGATTTCCAGATTGGCCACTGAAATTCGCTTCTAGGGGAGAGATGTTCTGATGGGGTGATGAAGTGTGGAGGAGTTGAGTTATTATTTGTATAGCGCTTGCGTAAAAGTAGGTAGGTTTCTAAATACAAATTCTGAACCCATGTTTCTTCCGTTTGACGGGTGAATTTTGGAATATCCTCTCTTTGTGGTGGTCATAAAAGAAAGCCTAAAATTTGCCTTTGATTGTCGCGGTACTTTTGGCTGTACGTTGATATACTAGTCAGTCAGTTCTCCGTTTCATATAATAAAATTTGCCGTTTTTTGAAACGGGATACTTTGAATTGTGATATCTTTGGATTGACTTCGAATTGAAAGTTCAAATAAACTTTATATTACAGGTACGTTATTCTATTTTTGGTAATAAATATAATAATAATATACATTGGGCGGGTTTCGTTTTTCGTTTAATATTGATGTATTGATAACCATGTAATGTAATATAAAAGATTTTTTTTCATAGTAGAACTTCGTTCAAAGTCTTGTCTTGTTTCGAAAAACGGCAATTTCATAGGTAAATACTAAATTATTATATAGTTAATTTATTATCCGAAAAATGAATCCGCGACAATTAAATCATTATAATTTTCCTTTTACGGTGACGGTTGCCGTTGACGACAATTATGATTGTTATACGTAGTCAGGTAGCTTCGGGGAAGTACAAACCGATGTTATAACAATTAAATTGTTATTAACACGTAACAGTTAGCGCCCGTGACGCAGTTTTGAACTTAGCAAAACGTTGATTCATTTAATTTGAACCTCAATTTCTATGGTTTGAGAGAGAGAACCACAACTTATTTGTCAATTTCTTAGAATCTAAGTTAGTACTAATTAGCCTTTAAAGACAAAAGGATAAACGGTTTAACCCTATTGTTTAATTTATTAAACTATTGATTTAATTGTGGTGGGAATCCTAGTTGAAATGGTTAATCTGGGAAGTCCTACCACCATGGCTTTTTCACATAAAAATAGGAATAATGACTAAGCCTGGCTTTACACGTGCCACCGTCCACAAACACAAAACGCTGCCACCGGATGTATTTGCATACATGTTGCATACAATCGTGTACGGCAAATCCATACAACATCGAACGCGAGTTCACGCCACGCGATACAGATCGGTGCTAGTTCGCTTCTTTTGGCGGTTCTAACCGCTATACGCTGATACTCTTACTATATCGGGTGGGGTATCTCTCTCCCTTTACTTCAGTTAAGCATTTCGAATCAAAGGCAACGCATTAATTATGAACAATTCAAAACAATAAAAAGTAAAATATCTCTTAAATAAATAATGTGTAAAATGGCGATAGTTGAAAAAAGACACGTACCTCGACAACTAGATATTACAAACACCACAAATATTTGGGACTTTTTTTCAATGACTCATCAGCTATCCATATCACTCAACAGCTTGAAGCGAGTACTAGAATCGTGTCACGTGCACCTCTTAACACTAACGGCCTTCATGATATTTTGTTTGGCACTGCATTGGTGCACTAATTACTCCACCACGTGTTCTTACACGTGACCCTACCACGTGTTATTCTGACCTCCAAAATGTTACAATGTCGAGGAAAAGATGACACATAATATTATACTGCGAAAATGTCAAAAACATAGCATCATCTGCCTAGCCTTTTCCAAACTATATTGGGGTCGGCTTCCAGTCAACCCGGATTTAGCTGAATACCAGTGTTTTACGAGGAGCGGCTGCCTACCAGACCTCCATAACCCATTAACTGGGGTAACACGGTACTACATGGCAAGACTGGAGTCAGATTAACAATGTGAAAATGTCAAAAACACAAGTATAAATTAAAATAAATTAGAAAAAAGAAACAGATTTCGGGGTTTCTGGTGATATTCTTCCTTGTTTAATATCTATTCTTGAAATTAAAGATACACGTATTTTTTTACTCAAAAATCACTACTTACTACTTAAATGCAGATTTGTAAAAGTAAATATATTATATAAATCACCCGAACATAACTATTACCTCATAAAGGCATAATACTATACCATTAACACTAGACGCGCGAGCGTTCTAAAGTTCACTTATTTTGATGTTCTATACAATCGCAATTCGTAATGACTTTTTATGAAATATATGATTGTTCTTTACACGAGAATTCATAATCTTTATTACATATTGCCATATAATTAAAATTTAAGTATAAAAATAATGTGGTCACAAAATCATATTAATTTAAAATCTGCCACTATTGATTTTCTATTTTATTTTAATTATTATTTAATATTCCATGCATGAACTCAGTTCATCATCTGCTTAGCCTTTTCCCAACTACATATATATTGGGGTCGGTTTTCAGTCAAGCCGGATTTAGCTGAATACCGGTATTTTAACATGCATGAACTCAGTTATTTATTTATAATTCAGGTTATTTGACTTCAAAGATTATGATTACATTTGCACGCCATATTGTAGGATTTAACCGAAACAAAACTGTAACACCTTATGTACCATATTTAAGCAAATGAAGATTTAATTGATTGATCAATAAAAAGCCATAAAAAATTTCCAATCTACGCATAATTAAACATTAAACTAGATCAGGAAGAAAATCAAAATGGTACAGGAATCCCCCGTTTCTTAAGTTATCCTTATTCATAGACAAATTAAAATCCATTACATTCTAATTGTAGTTTTATTACATTCCCGGCGTCAGAGAGGATGCGAGATCTACTTCCGGCGGAAGAGGGTTGGTCTTTTATTATGGTTTTGAGGAGAATGCGAGTGCTTTTAAACACACTTCTAAAAAATGAACACCTATACAAAATAGGTTTTTATTACAGCACCAAAGAGTCTAAATTTGCGTGACTCGCAACGTTTTTTAAACTCTTTTTTATTCACATTATTTTCTTCTTAACACTGAACTTCTTTTTTTGGGGATTAGTCTTAATTTTTTTATCTTGAATGTTGATTCTTACTTCATATAAGATTACGCAATACTTGGTTGAAAAGGAAGGCTTTAAGTTTTTTATTTTATTTTTAAAGCCTCGGGTACATTAGGGGACAAAATGTTCCTCAACATTTTACGCCATATCCACATGACGCGGGACATAATGTTAGACAATTTGACAGATTTAGTCATTTTCTTTGTATTTCGGGCTTTTGTCCGCAACTCTACGTCTAAAGCGCGTATTTTGTGTATGGGTGGGATAAATATGTGTCATTCAATCGACCAATAGCTCTTCAAAGAAGGACAGCATCTCATTGGTGTTACTGACCATTTTGAGGAGGGTATCTGGGTTCACAAAATACTTTGCCCCTGTATCCAGCGACCAGAAGCAGATAAACTGCTATCTCGTCCACCTCCATGCAGACACAGCCGAGTTGCATGTCATGTTGGGGAACATTTTGTCTTCTAATGTATCTGAGGTTTAAGATTCTTGTGAAACATCCATATCTGGTTTTTGCTCTTTTAGAATTCCTTCAATCTCTGAAAAACTCTCGAGTCGAGGACTGAAGGAGAGAATAGTTGAGTTGTCAAAGTCATGTTTTAATCAACATACAAAAAGTGCAAAAAACTTAAGATATTTTGAACATGGTCAGCCGTGGAGTAAACTTCTTAATTTAGTTGAAGGAGGCTCTTGCCTGATTCGAGTTTATTTCGAGTGAAGGAAATAACTAGGAATATGGATGTTCGTTAAAGACATGGTTAAAGAGTATGAATGGTACATTTATGCTTTTCTCTTTACAGCCGAATCGTCTACAATGATCTCAATTCCATCACACCAGAACAATACTTCAAACAAGTCACCCGCCGAGTCGCCGAAATCAAAGCCGTCTCCGTGAGTATCGCCCTCTCTTTCACACCCATACTAATCAGCATAACGCTGTCTCGTTAAACTTGCAGGAGCAGCCAACGTATTCAAATGTATGTTTAGTGTAATTTAGACCTAATATATATGACATAAGAGTTGTGTTTTGTTTGGAAACATCACTAACTGACAGGTATATTGTTCTCTTTCTTTCAATGCTTATTAAAGGAGGAGGTAACTATGTTAGAGCCTTGTCGATTTGTAAACTGTTTGGAACGAATACTGGTAAGTAAGGGGCGGAGTTTATGATGTTTCTGTCTTTTATATTTCTTGGGACAGTGGATTTTTGGTAGGTGTGACGTCAGCTTATTGCATATCTCATAATCAAGCAAATTTTAGGGTAATATCAGTACACCTACACTTGTACTGTCCTGTGACGTTTTAAGCTTGGCTCACTCTTGCACAACGATAAAACGGAGACAAATGCGTTATTTATTTTTTTAAATACCGCAGTAATATGCTGGAATAAGAGCCTTTTTGGCCTCACCCATGTTTTTTTTCTTATTTTAATATGATTTTTATTCTAGTTTGTGTTAAAATTGGTTAACATTTTATTTCATACGGTTGTTTCTCCTGTGCGAATCAAAAATTAATATTTTTCTTTCTTTCCTGTTCTGACTTTATGGCAAAATGTCAAGCTTTCCGTTTTATTGAAGGTCTATGTATCGATTTCCACTGGTAATAAATATGTACCTGTAATCCTATATGTATGGCGTGAACAACAAATAAACGAATAAAAATATGTTATTGCACATAGACAATTCTGCCAAAAATTCACTGCCTTTATTCAGAACACTCAATTCTTTAGTTTTATTAATTATAATCAAACTCTAATACATAATCACGGCCATGGCCAACTTTTTTGAAAACTGGTAGGCACTGGTGTCTACTTAACCTCAAGTGCCTCAAAAATCACGATATCAAAAAAAAAGGACAAAGAAAGAAAAAAAGGAAAAGGAAGGTTGACTGGTAGAAAATGCCTAAGGCATTAAGTCCGCCTTCGTACCTTTTTGTGCATAAAGTATAAATAAATAAATCAAACCTCAAAAATAAAATCTCTATTAGGTACCTAGGTACTATTTTCCTGTATTTTTATTATGGCATGATCTCGAACAAAATGATCAAAACATTTTCACTGCCACACACCCATACATACAGCTAATATACGTTAGGCTACTTCACAATACACTTAAAACAGTATATCAATTAAGCCAGCATCATTAGCATCAAATATATGCATTTACTACTACATATTTACAATACTGAGCGAGAGTAGTTTTGTACGGTCTCGCCATATGAAAAAAATAATTTTTAAAAATGATTTTGTGTTATTGCAACACTCAAAACTATGATAAAGTTTCGCTTTACCCAAGTGTGGTAGCAATTGCTTTGCTTTTCTTTTCTAATGTTGCCAAAATCAAAATGGTTTATAAAGAAATATGCTTTAATTTTTTATTTTATCTCAGACGCCTCGTATCAGTATTGTATGAACAAACCATTCTACAACTCTTATATTTCTTATAGCTACTTATATGTTACTTTAATACTGGGTCTCGGTAAATACGCGCGTATGTTTGTTTCAGAGTCCAGAGGAAAGAGGCGTGTTCATTCAGATTCTAGAGAGCACTTACAGATTCACACTCGGTTCTATTGCTGGTGGTAAGTTGTATTTTATTATATTTTAATATGTTTTCGTTCTCTGTGAATTTTCCATGAGAATCAAATTATGTAAACCATAAAAAAAATATGAATACCAAAATATCTTTTTAAATTTTTTGACTACAACTTTAAATATCGACATAACGATAGCAACAGTATTTTCTTTTCAAAACATAATCACAGGTTTACAGGCATACCTTCTAAATAGCAAAAATACCAAGGTATTATTGTATATTATAAAGCACAAGCTTGTGCCAAAGATATACCCCATGGCCAAAGTAACCAGTGCCCATTTTACGGTATTCTTATTTTACTTCAATAAAAACAACCTTAAAACATGATACGGCGGAAGACACAATTGGTTACTAATTGTTACGTAAATTCGGAACATTCTTCTATGATTATTTCTGCAAATAACTCTAAACACATGTGAAAAATAAACTTACTTTAAATTTTATTGTTTGAAAACCTACTCACCATTCACCCCATCATCTCCATTCCCCAGCCGTCGGCGCGTCAGCAGTATACCCCATCGACTTAGTAAAGACCCGTATGCAGAACCAACGCACAGGCTCCTTCATCGGTGAAGTGGCGTACAGGAACTCCTGGGACTGCTTCAAGAAAGTCATCCGGCATGAAGGCGTCTTCGGCCTGTACCGAGGACTGGTGCCCCAGCTGATTGGAGTGGCCCCTGAGAAGGCTATTAAATTGACGGTTAGTATTTGATATATTAGGTACTGTTCATTACTAAAGACAGACAATTGCCGAAGTGCTAAAATGATTGAGAATGATCCTATGAGATTTGATTTGAGAGCCGGTACTGTCCCACTCCATAAACGATTTGGTCCTTCGAGCCGGATCCATACATTATTTTTTGGTCCTCCGAGCCGGATTCATACATTGACTCCTATCTGTACGGCATAAGGCATACATTTCAAGGGTTTAAAAAGGTAGCGTTAATTCTGTCATTTAGTTTTGATTGTGTCTATGACAGTGTGTGTACGAGTATTAACAATGTAATCTTGAAATACGTCACACATTAATGAGATTCAAAACTAATTACTTAGAGAAGATTCCTTGAATAATCGTTATAAAACTTTGATTTATTTTCCAGATGAACGACTTGGTTCGTGATAAATTCACCGACAAAAAAGGAAACATACCTATGTATGCAGAAATCTTGGCTGGTGCTTGTGTAAGTATTATTAAAAAAATAAATTATTTAAAGCGACATGTCCTAGAACCAAAAATTCGAAGACATGTGACATCTACCAATCTGCACTGGGCCCGCGTGGTGGATTACCGCATAATCCCCCTCCTAGAGAGGAAGCCTGAGTCCCAACAGTGGGAATATTACAAGGCCGATATTAATTTTAATGCTTATTTAAGTAGTTTAGTAAAACTAAAACAAAAAATCTTGGTATCAGAGTTCTCAACGCGATTTAAATTTAAACCACATATGCGGAGTCACCTAACACAAGCATCTCATTACTTAAAAGGTGACCTCCAACTCGTGTTTGCTGTAACTTAACTGTAATTGAAATAAACATTTTTTTTTTATTATCCGTATAATTGTATCGGGCAATTGCCACTCTTCTTTTCGGAGCATCCTCTCTTTTCTTATAGAAGTTTACGGGACTAAACACTATACGTGGTCGCTTACAATGGGCCTCATCAGAAGGTTAAAGCAACGGAAAGGGCTATGTTGTCTCCTAGCGTGATCACATTAGAAATGAAGATATCCGCAAGAGAACCAAGGTACCACATAGCCCGAAGAATCGCCAACCTTAAGTGGCAGTGGACAGGACACATTGCTCGTAGAACGGATGGCTGATGGGGACGGAAGGTTCTGGAGTGGCGGCCACATACCTAGAGACGCAGTATTAGGAGGCCTCCCACAAGGTGGACCGATGACCTGGCGAGAGTCGTGGGTATCCGATGGATGCGAGCCGCACAGTGCCGGTCCTTGTGGTGTTTCTGCATGAAGTCCTTAACTCTTCTAGTTTTTTTTTTACAGCGCGGATCTTTAAAAAACTTATAAATTTCCTTTCACAGGCCGGTGGTTCACAAGTAGTATTCACAAATCCGTTAGAAATAGTGAAGATTCGTCTACAAGTGGCGGGCGAGATCGCGGGCGGAACTAAAGTGCGGGCCTGGTCTGTGGTCAAGGACTTGGGGCTGTTCGGCCTGTACAAGGGGGCGAAGGCCTGTCTGCTCAGAGATGTGCCGTTCAGCGCTATCTACTTCCCTGCTTATGCTCATGTTAAGGTTAGTATGTTTTTGTGTCATAAGATTTTTTTTTAAATAGTGCATAGAAAATATCAGTTTTTAAAGTTAAACATATTAAATATAAATAATTTAAGCAACAAATCTATGGATCTTGGGCAAAATATATAAAAAATTAAACAGCAATTTGACTTATATATTTTTGAACATTAAATAGTATTTTACATCCTTTTGTATGACAAATTGGCGTGCCAGTATATTTTGTATCTTTGTAGTCTTTGCCCAGAGTCCGTGTCACGATAACATCAATGTTAGCATCCTTCGTTCCGTTTTGCCTTTTCTCGACACAGCTAGAGGAACTATGATTATCTGTGTAGATCTCCATAGTCCGTCTATGAAAGCGCGACCTGAGAAAAAGAGGTTAGTTCCAAAAAATTTGTATGTGGTATTACTAACTAGTAGGAAAATCAAGTTTTGACACTTCACAGTTTTTTTTATTCCCTACAATTGCGGCTGAATAATGTTGCCAATTCAATTTAAAAAAAACTCCTGGTCGCGCTTTCATTAGACACACTCTACCATAGAATATTGTTATTAAATAGTCCACCATATGATTGCAGGCTAAGTTCGCGGACGAGAACGGCTACAATCACCCTCTGACTCTGCTGGCGGCCGGTGCCATCGCGGGTATCCCCGCCGCATCACTCGTCACGCCCGCCGACGTCATCAAGACGCGCCTACAGGTATGGTATAAAGCATCGATGGGTAGATTTGATCGAACGGCGAGCAATAGGTAGATCGCTATCCAGTATGAGCCTAGTAGGGCCGATGCCTGCGAGCGTTACGGATGCTTCGAAAGAGTTACCGTGGCCCGTCTACGCCCGCGGTTACTATTACCGCCCGCCTGTATGTATACCGATGTTTTTCAAAATGATAGTAAGTAGACAAACTAGAGTAATGGCGCCATATTTGACTTACTAAAAAAACAAACTTAAAATGACAGGAACAGTAAAACAACAGGAACAGGCCTTGGCTACATGAAAATTTTGAAGGACGCATTATGCGCGACCAGCAAACAATTGAACCTTTTTTTTTGTTTTCGAGGGGAAACCTTCAAAAGGCACCTACAATTTGGGGAAAAATCTGGAAAGTGTGGGATTTTTACTTCACTAAAATCATTCTGGTAATATCCATCAGGACATAGATGGGTCGCTGTTGCCTCTTTAGACACCATTCCGGAACCCCCTCTGGGCCGCTGCACGCCTAACAGCAAAAAATTTACTTTTTAGTTTACTACATAGTAATGAAATGACCATATAATTTGTAGTGACCATACAGCGTCATCAATTGCAATGTAAGCATTATTCATCAGATAGGTACCGGCGACTTTCCCCGCCTTTCCCCCTTTCCCCCCCCCCCCATTAATACCCTTCCTTTTCGAAAAATACCCTTTTTTCCCCTTTTTATTTCGATTTTTTGAAACCCATGCTATCTGTCTAGGTGGTAGCGCGATCAGGACAGACGACGTACAACGGCGTGATAGACGCGGCGCGCAAGATCTACGCGGAGGAAGGCGCGCGCGCGTTCTGGAAGGGAGCCGTGGCGCGCGTCATGCGCTCGTCGCCGCAGTTCGGTGTGACGCTCGTCACCTACGAGATCCTGCAGCGCTTGTTCTTCGTTGATTTCGGAGGATCGTGAGTATTTAAAGCCACGTATATAGTCATTTTAAAGTCATGTATATAGTACACATTATTTTGTGTAGAAGGAAGGAATCTAACACAATTCCTTTAGGTAGTTTTTGGCTTTGGTTTTCTAGATCGAGATACGTATTTTCTTATTTGATCTGATTTTCATCCGTACCTATACTCAAAGATTTGTACTGAATTAAACCTTTTTGGCGTAGCCGTGAGACACATTGTTGTTGTGTTTTCATTTTATTTTTTGATGGCTAAGGCCACAGACGCATAGCTTCATAGAAGAACTTACACCAAGTGAATAATGACGAATAGTCATTATTCACTTGGTGTAAGTCATTGCCGCTTCGTCAACACAGTCTCCTAGTTTTGTATGTAATCTTCACGCAGGCGTACACATGCGTATAATGACGAATAGGCGTGTGAAGCTACGCCATCGTGGACAATAGGCCTTTTTGTTGCTGATTCCAAGTTTGTGGACTTCACACAGCTTCAATTTTCCGGCACTTCTCTAACTACAACCTACTTTAACCTTCCAGTCGGCCAGCCGGTTCGGAGCTCAATGTAGCCACCCCCATAGAAGAGACGATGAAGAAGCCGCAGCACATCGGCGGCTACCAGGTGGCGCTGCCCGTGCTCACCGGCCTCGAGACCAAGTTCGGCATCTCCCTGCCGCGCTGGGCCGGGAGGGCACCGCCCCAAACCGCGCCCGCGCAGTAGGCACCTGTACCGCTACGTGGATTGAGGAGTTAGTGATTACATACTGGATTTTTTGTGGGTAGGACATCTTTTAGACCGCTTCTATGCGTCTTTTAAAGTAAAGATCGAAGTCTCCAACCAATAATTATGTCGGTAATCGCACAATATGTCGGTAATCGCAGGAATTGTCTTCGAAAAATAAGTCGGTAATCGCAGGAATCAGTTTTTCGATTACCAAATATACTATCCAAACTATACTCTGCAGCGCGACAGTCTCAAAACCCTTCTCTCAAATTGAGAAAGCAAGAACTAAGACTTAGTTTTCTCCTTGTAAATCGGTGCCAGGTGAGACAACAATACATTTCAATGTTCCGAATTACGTTCTATAAACTTTTGGTTTGACGCTAAAGCGAATAACACCCATTTTAAGATGTTCTCCCCACGGAAATAACAAGTGTCTAATAAAAAAGTAAGCTTATAACAATATTTGAAGATAAGACATAACAAGTGAGATTAAGGAATATTTAAATAATACTATACAATTTACAACACACGAAATTATATTACGTAGGCTTCATATTCAAAGTATTTGTAATGCCTATTTCATCGCCTCGCGTAATCAATATGCAATCAGTATGTCTGTACTGGGGTCAAGAGGAAAATTGGCGAAATTTCGCAACCGTGATGGGTATGGGTAATGAAAAAAACAAGTAACTTTCTATTTTCAGTAACTACTGTAACTGTTACTACTGTACTGTGCCACGAAATACGTGTCGACATCTTCGGGCAATATGTCGGTAATCGTAGGAATCAGTTTTTCGATTACCGCCTTTATTACTAGGACAATAAATCGGTAATCGAAAAATGTATTCTTGCGATTGCCGTCTTATTAATGGGAAACGTCGATGTAGTTACTTAAAATAAAAAGTTTAGTATTCATACTTGAATTTCTAATTATCATGAATTCCGAATTCAAATACAGTATTTTTTTATCGACAACATCATGCGGAAATTCGCTGATTAATTTAATATGACCCTGAGGAAACAAAGTTTTCTTTAAAAAAGAAAAGTTAGAAAAGCTTACAATGGGTTGTGTTAATGTCTTCAGTATAAACTGGAAAGCCCTGATACACGTCACGATTTGAAATACGTATGAAAACATTTCCTTGTCAAAATATCTGCTTACTTTTAAAACTCCATGAAAAGGTGTCCATTACTAACTACAAAAGGCGGGCAACATTCGCTGTAGTATTTGTTAGGGAACGTTGTATGAAAACCCTTTTTATCTAAGTAGGAGTTTAAAAAGAATGAGAAGGAACTATGGAACTTATGTTGGAAGAAACTGTACAACTATTAAAAGTTTTTACCAAAAAAAATATTGAAATTATTTTTGAAACTTTAGTTTAATTTATTTTATTATATGAAGAGATTATTAACATTACTTGATATTATGTGTGAAGCTCTCTTGTGTGACTTTCATAACAATTAAAAAAAAAGTCAGTAGTAAAAAAGGGGTTTTGATACAGCGTTATTCTAGCACATATTATTATGTAGGCCATAACATAGAGTAATACAACAATTGCGTAGACTACTCGCACCTAATAGCATTTTAATAAATAGGCCTTTTGCAAGAAGGCCACATTTTTAGATTTTTTTTTAGCATTCGATATGTTACAGCTAGCAATAAGAATTAGACATTTATACGATTAAGCTTTTATTTTTATTTATGTACTTGCTTTTGAGATCTTTTTTAACCTTTTTGCATTTTTTATTTTTTTATACACTGCCATGTTTTTTAGAACCACTTTTAGTTGCTTGCTACAAGATGGTACTATACAAATATATAAGCACTATATTTTTACGATAACCTTTTCGATATTGCATTTAGAAATAAAAGAAAATATTTTTTAACAGATCTTGTTATATTTATATCGTTTTGTATTTATTTACAAACTCATGACGTGTGAAAATTTACATTTATTAATTTGATAATTGTAACATATCAGAATGCCTTTAGTTTTAAGCGAAAATCGAAATCAAAGCGAACTTTTTATTGTTATTTTTTATTTGTTATAACAAATGGTCAATCAATTTGGCTTGATTGAACTTGAATTGTGTTTTGAAGAATCAGTGGCGTAAAACCTTTTTGTGATTTTTTTTTTTCATTTTAATCGGCTTAGACTTTCCGAAATGTCCATATCTTGTAGAGCTTTTAAATATCTAAACACTTGCCTTCAATATAATATATATTTTTCTAAATAAGTTATAGACTAAACTAAATCACTCGATTATTTTTACAGCTGTTTAAATATTTAAAAGCAAATAATATGAATAAGTGAAAAAATAATATCTAGATAGGATGTCCCCAAGAAATGTTTAACAGAGTTCAAATAAACAGTAAAGACCAGTAATAAATTGTACAGAAATCCAGAAAAAGGACGAATCGTTAAAACCTATCAATTTTAATACTGAGATCATTTAGAATAGCGACCCGCCTTGTTCTGACAAACCTTGAAAGAATAAGATTTGCGTGAACAAGGCGTCAGATAATATATTCTAAATATCTTCGCAAGCTAGCTTGGGCACCGTCTTCTTATATCTTCACCTATTTAGCAATAAAGCTGTGTATACGCTTAAACATAAGTTTAACGCCGTTTGGTTCCTAAAACTGTATCGAAATGTTTTATTTTATGGCAAGAAATATAAGGCCCATTTACAGAGCTATTGATCGATACTGGAAATATGAAATAACGTAATTTACCAAAACTGTAAAAGTGTCCCTTACCATTATGGTCATAAGGGCCTTTTTCCCAAAACATAAAAATGTCCCTAACGTTAATTCATAGTTCTGGTATCGTTATGTCATGGGAATGTTTGTAACTCAATGATTATTTTTTTTATAGACAGTCGTTTCATGTAAAATACTGGTATCAGTTTCATCTAGTTTGGCTAAAAGTCGATCTCAACATAGTTGGCGACCGGTTAAACCGATGATGATGGAATTTAGATACCTATATTTTACTATGTTTACAAAACTGAAAAGTTTGTTTGGCTGAATGCGCTAATCCCAGGATCTCTTCAATTGAACATACCTATACATCAAATAAAACATCACACATTGATCAATTTGAGGAGACCTGTCGTAGAATGACATATCTAAAATGTCAAATTTTGTCGTCAAACATATATTTCTTGCTTTAAAATGAAACAAAGTAAAGGGCGGCCCAATTTCTAATGCACAATTTTGTTATTTTGAGCGTAAAGATAAGTTAATGTTGTATGACAACATTGTATAAAGTGAATCATAGTGTAACGACAGGTGATAGAAAGCCGATGTGACTATATTTATTGATATTGTACATTTGTGTTAAAAATAAATCGAATAAAACCTGTGAAAGAGTTTTCTTTTAACACATTCTTCCCTCCCTTGGACAGTGAACTGAAGGACACAGATGTGATTTTGGTCAGTGTGGTTGGTGATAAATAGTTGTGCTGTGTCTGTCCCGAATAAATGTTTTTCTATTCTTTTCTAAAAGTCTGGTACGCCCGCTCCCGCTTCGTCCAGGGCGAGAGATGTCATAATTTCTACGGCAAAAAAAACACCAAAAGTAGACCACCTAGACGTATATTTGGTACCTCTTTAGGACCTTACTAAGCTGTAAGAGCTCTACAAAAGCTGACACGAGATGGAGGTGATGAATATCTTGTAATGCTCAGGGTTCCAGTTAAACCGAATAAAAGACGGACAAGGCTAACACAACAATTTAATTAAGTCAAATAAACCAGGGAAACAAAATCCGTAGTTACTCAGATACCCGCGAAACGAGACACAATAGTAAAACAATAACAGCGCGGTCTCATAGGACCGGTTGGGGATTCAACGTTAAAACAAAGAGATATAATTATATCCTCATGCGTCGGGATCGAACCCACAGCGTGTGAACGCAAGTCCTATGGCTGTATGTAACGTATGATTATGATACAATGAGCACAAATGGAAATATTGTAAATCTAGGTATCAAAAGTTATTGAAACAACATTTCATGATTGCAACTAATAAAGCGATTAATTCCTTCGCACTCCAATACCTAGCTTGTTTCCTGTAGCCGCAGCTGATTCCCTTGTCTTCTTAGGGAACTTAGCCGCCAAAAGATCAAGTTCTTGCAAGGACGAGATCTTCAGCCGTGCTCCATCCTGAGTCCAGCATGATGTCATCCCGAAGTGCAGTCGCACTATACGCCTGGTCCTAATCAGGAATTTCTTGACAGTAACAGCTGCAGAGTCCTTCAATGCCGATTTTGCCTTCCAGACAGCAGACTTACAATCTACACTGAAGAACCTCTCCAATATGTATAGGTCTGCTGCGTGCAGAACCTTTGCTTGATGCCCCCAGTCTGTAACATGCCTTGATGAAGGAGGGAGTTGTATCAGGAAGACACAGTTTCTTGTGCAGTACCTACATCCGTAACAAGCGCTCAGCAATCCTCCTTGTCGGCTCCGCAAACTCGGTGAAAAGAAGTGCCTTTTGACGAGTGCGGATCTCCAAACCATCAACTACTCTATAGCACTCCGCAATCTGCAACCCAGCATACCGAACAAAAGCTCTCGGAACGTTCAGAATTCCTGAGAAACCTTGGCATCAGTTTCCTTTGCAGGTCCGACACACTGGATCTATCATCTTCTTTAAAAAACACTGCTCCAAATCCTTCTGGGCTGATTAAATATTGTCTAGTTTAGATATTATGTAGCAAAATGGTTCTTTTGTGGTGCTGGTGAATGGTGAACAGCTGCTGGTAGGTGGTGTTATTTGTATTAGCTTACCTACATGGGATGTATCACCAAAGTACCTAAATTCAACACTGGATTTTAGTAGGTAATCAATATTATAGTTAAATATTTAAAAAGTCTATTATAATTTACGTCTCCGCAACTAGCACTCAATTGCATTTTTCATTTACTCTATAGGTACACCACTGATAATACACGTTTAACGTTTGAATCCCCAACCGGTCCTATGAGACCGCGCTGTTATTGTTTTACTATTGTGTCTCGTTTCGCGGGTATCTGAGTAACTACATCAGTTAACGTTTGAATCCCCAACCGGTCCTATGAGACCGCGCTGTTATTGTGTCTCGTTTCGCGGGTATCTGAGTAACTACAAAAAATAAATTCAACAAATCAACTCAAGTTTCAAAAGTAAAATAATATGGAACATGATCGCTAGAGCCTCTTTGTTCTTTTTTCCAATCATGTTCGAGCGGTATACCTAATTTCCCGCCACCGCCGCTTGTCAAATATGGTACATTGATGATCAAAATTCGAATTTAATGAAGTACCGTAAAATGGGGTGAATAGGGACAAAATCGAACTTGTCACTGAAATTAATCGATGTTGTAGGACGAATGTAATATTGATAACTCTTTCCAAGGGTTTCCGGCAGTTAATACTTTTCGTAATTGTTAAAAATATCCCCAGAATTAGTCAAAATTTAACAAAAATAACAAAAATATAGGCAAATATTTTAACAAAAATATAGGCTGTCCCTATTCATACTTGAAGTGGGGTGACCTGGGACGAGACATGGGTAACTTGGGATAAACTAGTAGGGTTGTCTCACGATAATTACGGAGTAATAGCGCCACATACAAACCAAACAAAAAACTTGTTTAAATCATACAAGTTCGTACCTACCTATGTATCTCTTATTATTTCTCATTAGTTCGCCTTGTGCGCATGCTTGTATATAAGTTTAAAATAAATAAAATGAAAATGCCTTATTTTAATAAAAAGTGAAATCCTGCAAAACAATGCAATAAAATGTTCAATTCATGATGTAGCAGCCCTGACCCTATTCAAACTTTACCGTTCCTAATCAACTTTCATACGTCCCTATTTACTAAGTATAGGCGACTCTATTTGTACTTTAGCCGTCCCTTGTCACCCCGTTACCGTATTTATTCACCTCGAAAAAAATAAACAATCCCAGAGGTTCTAAAGAAAACGATTTAAACATAAACTATGTAAAATCTAGACTTACCTCTTTTTGTGTAGCTTCTTAAAGATATTATATCGTCGTTGGCTAACTCCACACGTTTTCAAAAAAACTAGAATTTTCAAAAACTGTCAACTTAAGGGACAATACCGCAACCTCACATCTACAGTCTTATTTGAAAGAAGATTTTTGACACCTTTTACTAACTCCACAACGCTTCGGTGCTGTCAGTTAGAAGATAATATAATCTACTTTTAGAAGAAAAAGAAGGTAGCAATTGAAAGTTCTTGTTTTTTTATTTTGTGGCTTCGAAACTAGATTCCTCGATTTGACCCTTTTCACCCCTGAGTCCTTATTCACCCCGTTTTACGGTAGTGAGCTTAGTAACGCCATCTATGTTAATACTGTAGAACCAGATACTCGATCATAACAATCTCTTTTTGAGATAGAAAATCAATAAATCCTGGGTGGTCAGGGAGTGTCAGGCTTTTATTGACTACAAGCCACCGTTCCTTTGGAAATCGTTTGCGTTTCAGGGTCACGGGAAATGGGAATGTCATCATAATGCCTGGTTTTTTCTTACTCCATATGCCTAGATCTTCATCTTCTTTTCGTATTACATAGCAAGTGGCGTATGTCCTATGCAGCGGCTCCGCATTGGCACTGATTATTTGGCCAGATTGTTTTTGCAGCGGCAAACATGTAAGCCAAGATAATAAAATAACTTGATGGCATTTTGTGCTGCATCCCGCTGAATATACTCGTACAAGTCGAGGTGAGTTATTTGTAAGGCCATCTGCTCTGCAGTAAATGATAGCGAAAAAGGTTGCTTTTAGGTCAACGTCCCTTGACGAGTCCATTAAAAAAAAAACAAGATCTCTTTTATCAAATTTTATTTATGCCATTTTGAGCCTTATCTTACAATTTACAATTCATATTTTACAATGGCGACCCAAAAACGTGTGATACAAAAAATAAATAGCTTCCGCTTTTGCGTTTTTGAGCCACCAATGAGCCTTATTACAAAATAATGCTTTTCTTGCCAATTCACAAATATTAGAGGGATGAAATAAAACATGGTAGAAGATAGGTAGGTACTGGGAAATATTATTTACTTTAGATTTTTTTATTAACTGTAGGACCAAAAATATTTTCAAATGTCTGTTTACGTAACTACTTAGCCCAAATTATCAACCTTGAAATACACAACCCACAATAAAGTAATGCCGCATAGACATTGCATATTATACAAGTCAATCCTTCGACATTACTTGCATTTACAATACTCGTTACTTATTGCATACCTACACAATTTAATAGAACGACGAAATATAGTACATTTTGATACAAGTGGAGAAATATTGCCATTGCGATCGAGATGGTATTCTGTGTAATGTTATGGAGCCGAGTGCTGCAGTGACAAATTTCCATGTGTATCAAATGACGTTTTTCAATACTCTTACGAAAAAATAAATAAACGAAGGGCTGTTCGGCGACTCGTGAAAGCTGCGCTGCGTCATTTGGACTCATGTTCACGAGCTTTTCCGCACTAGTGCGGAAAAGTGTTGATTGCGTGCCCAAAAAAAGCGGCAGAGATAAAGAGCGCGTTTTAGAGCAAGTGTATTGCAAAAAATATTTTGAAATGAAGCGAACTATACCAAAAAGTAGGACAAGCTTCAATCAATAATAACATTATGTTTATTGTCTGTTTATGCATAGGTAGTAGGTATGCTTCTTCCATCAATTTTAAAGTTATTACATTTGTACACGGTTAATTTTTTTTTCGTTGTAACCTTAAATTCGAGAGAAAATTATGAAGTAATAATGAAATTGTTAGAAATAGCTAGACGAAGTTGAAAATCGACAAAAATTTCTTCAAATCTTTGAAAACAGCATAAAATTTATACCATACCATTTCCTTATAGGTACTTAATAGAATAGGTTAAGTAGTTAACTCATTAATTATTATTATTTCGTGCAATATCGAAAATGGACAGTTTCTCAAAACCGAATTAAATACCTAAGTTAACCTTTCAAATCCGGTGGTAGGGGAAACTGTCAAGCATCAGAAAAATTATACACAAATACAGTTCACACACGTAAGATGGCAAGAGTCGTTATTTGCTCAGAAATTGGTTTTTAGATCTATTTGGTGGTCAAGCGGGACGCGTGTTATAAGGTAGCGCCGATCCGGCGCGCGAATGGTGCAGTATTATAATAGTAGTCTATGATTGGTGCGTTAGTCGACTTTTGCCTCCGCACTGCTTTACGTCCCGTTTGCGCATTCGCTTGTTTGTACCACATGCGCGAATTTACCCCCACTACGTCAAATCTTGCCAACTTACGTACCGGGTACTGCGCTGCGCACACTAGCGGCCAGGTCGCGACGGCCATCGAGATACATACATTAGTATGAAATTGCCATAGAGCACGCGCACCTGTGGCCGCTGGCCGCGAGTGTGCTGTTGTTCTAAGGCTGCCAATTGTATGTTTTTTAAATATAAGGTTTCCTTTTTATACACTGTAATCTTGGTGTACAAATAATGTAAACAAATAAAAGAGATAGCAAGATGTTAACACTACGTCCCCAGTCTTCCTCACACCGATATTTGAAATGCTAACTGCTGCTTCATTGTTACCAATTTTGACGCTGTTTTCTCGATAAAGTTTCCTTTAAGGTTTGTTCACATCCACACTGAGACGAGACGCAAAGCGTACAAAGAGCGACTGCAATCCAAATACAATTTTACTTCCTACACGAAAAGATACACATTTCACTGTACGATTTCAGAATACATTACACCACGTAGCGCTGAGCTTCGAGATGCCTCACGGCGTAGAGCGACACAGGGGTGCATCGCCGATACGCGCACACCGCGCCGTGGCCACTCATTCTCACCTCACCTCACCTCACTCACCCACTTTACAATTTTCTCTCGAGTACCCGACCGAACTTCATCAAATCTATACGAAGTCTGAATCGTGTAGAATTGACGAAGTTCGGTCGAGTACTCGAGTGAAAATTATAATGAAAGACTGGGATCTTTATATAATATATGCCAAATAGAGGTCGTTTCCCTACGCTTGCAATTGATAGACTGATGGTGGACGCGTTGGGGTCGGTGGACGCGTTGGGGTCGGTGTACGCGGCGAATGAAGATACGAGATGACTCGCGACTTTGTGGTGCGCCATGCGAGGTTGTGATGCGCTTCGCGACGTCGCTAGGCACATCGTAAAATCGTTGGCACCGCGATGCCTCGCAGACGGAGCGGGACGAGTCTTGCGGCGGTGGCCAGTACCGTTGCGTCGGGTCGCGTCTCGGTGTGAACTGACCCTTACTGTTATTTGTTGTTTCATTTGAAAATGGTACATAAAATAATGTAATGAATCGTTGCTTTCAATATAAGAACATTTGTCTAGCTGATACTAATAATTGACTATACTATATGTGCAGCGTTGTTACCTACTTTGGTTAAAATAACATTGAGCATCTAACAAATATAAAACATAAAAATAAATAATAATTATTGTAAAAAGACACGCCGTTCTTAACAATATTAGACTCGAACGGGCTTGTGATCGTGTAAAAATAATTATTTTCTTTTTCAACCGAGACCTCTCTCAAATAATGTCTATTTCGTACAAAATAGATGTTACTAGGATATGCATTATCTCATATAAATAAATCTCGCTTTAACAATTAATATTTGAGATTTTAAACAAACAACATTCATCTCGAATTGAACTATGTACTACAATCATAATGTCATTTAGGATATAGGTCTTCGGGAATTGGAAAAAAACTATTAAAAATCCTAACAAAATTAAGCTAATTTATGTGATTGTGTCCGCTTGACAATTATACTATTTTAATAGGAATATTTCATCTAGTATAAGTGCACTTGATACTAAGTAAAAATGAGGTTATTATGTTGTACGGAAGATTCAAATTGTTCAAAAAAAGAATCATAGTCGGCACAAAGTCTCGAAAGAAATCAAAGAAGTGTGAAGTCGGAAGACATGCTATAATATTTAAAGAATCAGTCAATAAAACTCACTGAAGTTACAGAATATAAATACATAACATTGTCTTGTTAAAAGCTTTAATTCTTTATAAATCTATCATCACCAACATTTCGAGCAAGCAGACACAATCATCTAGACACGTACACCTTATGGACTGATTGTTCGCTAGACTTCGCCAAAGTTCGTGTGTGTGGTTTCTTTGGCGTGTTTCTGTGCCTCGACGTAGCCGGTGATGAGTTTGTCACAGACGTTACACCGCAGGGTGAACTTGTTCACGTCGGTGAACTGTCTCGAGGACTTGGCTTCGTGCGCCAGCTGCTCCGCTTCTCGGAATATCTCCATGTCTTCCGTCGGGAATATCGTTTGGATGCCACCCTGTGAAACAATTTGGTTGTTATTAATGTTGACATAATATCTTTGAGGGTCTTATTTTCAGGATTTTTTTTATTTTGCCAGGAGTGGGAAATCAAAGAAAATATCTAAGTGTTTTTCTTTTCATACCTTGAATATAACTAACGTATGATGAACTGGCGTTATGATGTTACTAACTTTATTAACATTTCTTACAGTGAATAACTAGGTACCTAAGCTCCTAATCTTCCTTTAGGCATTCCTCCGTCCGACTGTCATCATTTGAGTTTAAAAACGTCCACTGCTTTACTTGCCCACTTTTAAGCGCCGCCAGTTCGGCTGGTCATATGCTCCTCTGATCCAGCGGATACCAGTCACCAGTCCATCTTGTGAGATGCCTTGATTTTAGAGAAAGTTTATCATTTCATTTTGGACACCGCTGATATACGTGGTTCCTTTCTCTGGAGTCCTGACCACTTAGCGTAGCTTGGACGGGTCCTGTTCTCAATACCGTTGGCTACTATTTTTACATGTCAATATTTAAAAATGAAAATTATATGTTAATAAGGAGTAGTGAGCAGTGATGGCCCAGTGGTAACTGCCTCGACTTGCAAATTGAAGGTCGCGGATTCAAACCCACCCAGGCGAATTACTTTGCCCACTCCCTCTCCTAGAGAGGAGGCCTGAGTTCCAGCAGTGGGAACATTCGAGGCCGATAAAGCTAAGCTAAAAAAAAAGGTGTAGTAATTAAGAGAAACTCACATCAACCTGTTCCAAATACAAAGGATCGTAGTGCACACCGTCGAATAATAAAAACACTCTCTGTCCGTAATTCTTGTCCTCACCAAATCTGTTTATGATTGCGTTCAATGTGTCTACAACTGCCATTTCAAGTCCATAGAAACGAGATAGAATTGCTACCTGAAATGAGAAAAGTTTTTTTGTAAATTGTAGGTACATTCTTGTAATGCCTGCTGCAGTCTTCCCTTCCGATTATAATGTGCAAGGCTAGAGTGAATAGGCTCTTAATAAACTAGTGTGCCTACCCATCAACGATTGCATCGTTGCTTACTATCAGGTGGGATCGCAGTCAACCACTAGTTTATAAAAATAAAAAAATGTCCTGCATTTTCAGTCCACTTCCTTGTGGAAATAACAATGAGTTGTAGTGGTATAAAGGTAGAGCTGCATTGGGCCCACATAGGCTACGTACGCTGGTCTTAGCGGGTCATACTATATGTAGTCTCCATAACATATTTTATATTTATGGAAATTATACTTGTAGAACTACATTAGACCCACGCTACGCGTCGCGTTCTACGTACAACTAAAGCGTCACCCACGTGTGCGTCGGTCTAATGTAGTTTCTGTTTTAGACAATCACAAAGTTTGGTGTCGCCTTGCCAAGGCAGTTGGCGGTCTCATTTTTACTCTCCAATTTAAATTAGACCATCATCATCATCTCAACCGAAACACGTCGACTGCTAGACATAGGCCTAGATACTTTCAAATTTCAACAAAGTTTCCCTTGTAAAGTGTCGTAGTTACTCAGATACCCGCGAAACGAGACACAATAGTAAAACAATAACAGCGCGGTCTCATAGGACCGGTTGGGGATTCAAACGTTAATAAAAATTCTTAAAGATCAACATCAAGCAAGGGTATTGGCTTTTCATATCAGTGACATAACTAAAGGGTCATGACCAAGTAACATCCAGTGATAAGATTTAATCTTGATTTTTAACCCTATAAACATGAACTAACCTAACCTAACCTAACTCCCAAACAGCTTACTGATATGGATGACATTTTGCTTGCACAGTCTGTCAGGACTACTATAATAAATGGGTATCTGAACGTATTTATCAGATGATGACAATTACGTACCCTGTTACATTCTCACGTTATGACCTAATGACAGCATAAGTGGACGGTATTGCCGTGGACGAATACTGGGCCAGGCAAGGTATTTAAAGAGCTTTGCCATCAACACGCTAAGAAGAAGATGACAATTTGGTACTTGACTAATTTTTCCAAAATCAAATAGAATTTTTCAAATTCATTCAAAATTAAGTTACAAACTTTTCAAATTTGGTGGAATGGAAAACTGTCAAGTAACAGTAAAAGGATGCACAAACTGAAATGCGACATCACTATGAATAGAGCACTTAAAAAAATTGCATTATTCCTTGTGCAAATACGACGCTGATTGACGCTTTACTTTATAACCAACTTTGGTATGATTTTTGGAAAAGTTGGTTTGTGTCCTATCAATAGTTTGCTATTTTAGTTTGATAAGTGTGATTAGGACAAAGTATTACAATGATTTTGTTTAATTGTTGTACTCCAAAGGGTAAACAACAAGTCAATTGAATTAATCTATCACATAACCACGAGACACAATAGTAAAACAATAACAGCGCGGTCTCATAGGACCGGTTGGGGATTCAAACATTAATATGTGGTCCCATAACTGGGTTCAAAACAAAAGTACTTTAACTATATTAAAACTATTAAGTGAGTAAAGTATCCTCAGTACCTCTATAGCGCCACCCCACGAGCTCGGCTGTTGGATCCACAGACAGTATTCAGCATTTGGTTTACCGAGGACCGCTTCACTGTATGTTTCTACGTCGCTAGCTACTTCCATTGCTATTATCTCTCTCATTAGAGTGTGTACACTAGTATCTACATTGCCATTTAATACAAAACCTGGAATGTAAAAAAGATTTTTTAAAATATTTGTTTAATATTGAGAAACTATTTTTTTTTACTCATACTGTCAGCCAATAACATAGTAACTTATTAATCTTATGTGAATATTAATTAGAACTACAATTACTAGCAAGTTTATTCTTATAAGTGCTTTTTTGTAAAGGTAAACAGAAAAAAAAAATTAAATTAATATATATATTTATTTTTTTATAGAGTTTGGAAAACCAGTTGTGAGTATCCTGTTATGATAATCAAGCTCAGTTGAAGAAATATTTTTTAAAAAGTACATTATAAAAGTTTTTAAAATGCCAGCTGAATCTAGTAAGACCAAATAAGAAAACATTATCATAGTTTTACATAAATGCGCAATAAAGGCGGCTGATTTGATAATTAAACTTTTATGATCTATTGTTACAGCACATGACATCTAATAATGCACTCAACATCACATAACAAACGTTAATTTGAAGCACACTACTATATTTAGATACCAACTGTGGTTACAATCTGTACGACCTTAAAATGCCCCATTAATACATTATTACCAATAATGGTAGCTAGACACGAATGTCTCCTACTTAACAACGACTGAAACAAATAAATTAAATAAAAAAATAAGTTTTTCTTTCAGAACTGTCAAGAAAACTTACCTATGCTAGTAAATAAACATGAATTATCAGAAGGCACCACCTTCTTCATTAAAATTCCTGGTCTGATGGGTACTAAAGTTTCGTGTGACGCAATACCGTTTTCTTGTGGTTTAGACTCGGGACTCTTGTTTAGACCGGTCATGCTGGCTGGCTTCTCCTCAACTATCAGGGTCTCACCAGTTTTCAAACCAATGTCACTGAGTTTTTGACAGTCATTGCTAATATCTAGAGGCTTCGGTGGATACCCACACAGCACCATGACTCTCTCAGCGCTCACGTCTGATATACTCGACAAAAACATCTTCAATTCGCCCACGGTGCTATCAGAGGTCAAATCTTTAAGTATTTGTTGACCATTTTTACTTTTAACTTTAAACGCTAACGCAGTCATTTTAACAAAATATTCACTCCGTAAGTAATCTAATACGTGTTCAGTTAAGTTTGTCGTAATTAGGTCAAAAAGACGCTACTAAAGATGAAATAAATAAATTACTAGATTTGACTTTTTCTTTTTGAAATGACAAAACAACAAGTTGACGTTTACGTAAAAGTTACCATAGCAAAATATTTGGGCATCACAGGTTATAAATCGGCTTTTCTCGTTTTTTGGCAAGAGACGGTTAATTCAATTTCGATGGCTCAGAGTGAAAACCTCGTATTTGAAATTCTAGGTAATTTTATTTTCTGAAAAAAAAGAGCTCAAAACCGCGCCAATTTGTATCACAGAAAATTTAGATTAGTTATTTGTAACACCGTCTACGATGTTAAATTCATATCCTTCTCGAGTCAGTTTGGTGTGATAATCAGTGATAGGAATAGGTAGTGCCTATTTGCCTAAACTTCGAAGAACAGAGACAAGAAACGGAGACCTCCTTAGGACTAAATTTTTTCCGAGACTCCCGAAATTTCAAGATAACACTTAAAATACATAAAAAAATTGTTTTGTGGAATAAGTAATTCGTCAATATTTACCAAAAGTTTGCGACTATCATAATAAATAACATTCACAATCGTTACAACCATAAAATTTTCAGAATTTTTTTTCGGGAGAACATTTTGTATATGATTTGTTGATCGTAATAGGTATTAGTTATTCCAAATAACAATTTTTTTAAATGTAATAAAGTGTTGTCTCGAAATTTTGGGACAGATGTCTCGGAAAAAAATTATGTCCTAAGGAAGTCTTCGTTTCTTGTCTCTGTCCTTCGAAGTTTAGGCAAATAGGCACTACCTATTCCTATCACTGGTGATAATCTAGTGTAGCTAGTGCTTGTAATAAATCAATATTTTAAAATATTTGGATAAATCACATAGATTTTTTCGTACTTCCTGAAAATATACGTATTTGGCAGTTACAAGTTTTCGTTTTCACTGTACGCCTTCGATACTATGTACCTATTTTTTTTTTTTTTTTTTTTTATTATTCATAGGCTCGCGTTTGACCACTATCTCACCTGATGGTAAGCGATGATGTGGCCGACGATGGAGCACGCTTGCCTAGAAGTAACCTATTCACTCTTGACTTGAAGACTCCTAAGTTGTAGCTATCGGGAAACACAGACTCCGGCAGGGAATTCCACTCCTTAGCTGTACGCATAATAAATGTGTTCCCAAAACGCTTTGTGCGTATGGTATCTTTGACTTCCAAACTAAACTTATTATAATATGAATTTTTATGTAACTTAAGAACATAAACCACCAATTACTTTTCATAGTCATCATCATTTGCTCGGCCCTTCGACTAATAATTTACTTTTCGCACCCACTGGACTCCCGTGGCTCTTATTAAGTCATCAAAATAAATTTTATTCTAACTGAATAATCTGGTTTTCCACATTCAAATGGCGCTAAATGGGACTTAATTCCAAATTTTTGTGGTTTGGCAATGTCCATAGGGTCCAGGTGATGTCATCACCTGGACCCTACCTGGATCTACCATGGTAGATACTCACCTATATGCACAAAATGTTTTAGGAACTCATTAATAAATTGAGCTGTACTACAGACTGCTGAAATATGGATTTTCTGACAGTTATAACTGAGGTGTTTTCAAGTCAAGAGTCGAACTTACAGATCACTGCTAATAATCAGGTAAAAATAGTGGCTAGCCGGTCTAAGATGGAAGGCCTCCTACAAGGTGAACTGATGACCGAGGGTTGCGATAATCCGATGGATTCAAGGCGTAAGTATAGGATCGGTCGCCTGTGGTGACAATTGGTCGTGCCTAGTGCCTATGTCCAACAGTGGACTTCTTTCGGCTGAAATCATGATAATAGTTTTTTTTTTATTGTTATAAGCTAGTGCTTGACTGCGATCCCACCTGATGGTAAGCAGTGATGCAATCGTTGATGGTGAGGCGCACTAGCTTATTAAAAGCCTATTCACTCTAGCCTTGAAGACACCTAAATTATAATCGGACGGGAAAACCGCAGCAGGCAAATTGTTCCAATCCCTCGATGTTCGCGGTATAAACGACGAAGCGAAACGCTTAGTCCGGACCGTAGAGGTTTCGACAACATAAAGGTGAATACTCGCCATACGACGGTTTGTCCGATGGTGAAAATGGGATGGCGGAATCAGTTCATGCAATTCCTGCGCACACTCTCCGAAATGCATCCTGTAGAAAACCGAAAGGCTGGCTACCCTACGCCTGTGCTCAAGGCTTTGTAAATTCGTCTTAACCAGATCTGGATGTCCAATTAGCCTCTTCGCACGCCTTTCCACTGAGTCCAAAGCTGCCAGGTGGCATTTCGCAGCTCCAGCCCATATGTGGCTGCAGTACTCCACACACGATCGGACCTGTGCTTTGTACAACATTAGAAGCTGTCCTGATGTGAAGTACCGCCGGACCTTTGCCAGAACGCCGAGTTTCCTAGCAGCTATCTTGGCCTTGGACTCAATGAACCGCCCAAAGTTGAGGTCGGAGGAAATTTCAACTCCTAAGAGCTGAAGGCGGTCGGTGCATTCTAGGGATACATTCCGGAAAGCAGGAGCCAAGGTGAACGGGCTCCTTTTAGCGGTGAATAGACACGCTTGTGTTATGGCGGCGTTGAATCCCACCAGATTGGCTTCGCCCCACTTGGAGACTGCCTGAAGTGAGTCATTCGCACGCTCTACCATGGCCTCTCTTTCGGACTGGATTAGCTCCTTACTAGCCCGAGTAAGCTAAGTTACGTTACTGATGGTGGCCTTAACGGTGCACTGCCTTCATGGTTAGTTTTGTCAGTCAGCAACAACATGTTGCCAGCATACTGATCGGTATCAGGATAAATCATAATGTGCTAATATTTGTGGATAGTACAGATGTATAGTAGAAAGATACACGTTCACTAAGAATTAGTACTTATGTAGCACTAGCACCAATGCTGAGTAGTAAGGAAGGAGTAATAATGAAACAAAATTACATTTCATTGCATTTTAATAAAAATAACATTCCTACGTATAAATATTCATAATTAAGTTACAAAACGCTAGCCTATTTATTCTATGGCATTAACAGTAACTAAGTATCCCATTATTGGCACAATGATAACTTATAACATTGTAAACGACTTTTGTTACGTACCTACATTTCACATTCATTTTTTGACTGTATTAATAGAAAACGATAAATCGGACACTACATTTTGTTCATAACTGTGTTTTTAATAATTAAGTACAAAAATAATGTAAATCAAACTAATTTAAAGTAACTAATTTAGTTACATCCTTGACGGAGTTAGGAAAAAAATGTAAAAAGTCATATTAGTTATAATAACTGTAGAAAAAAGTTGTACTTACGAAAACTCAAGTTTGAAAAAAATAAACGAGATGATTTTATATTATTTACCTAAAACTAAATAATTTCTACAACTTTTTGGTGTCATGTACTTACAATGGCAATAAAATGAGTATTGGTTTCTGATTCCAAAATAGACAAATGCCTAAGTTACTCAGTAAAATGCTTATCTACTAGTATACAATATACAGTAAAATGATGTATTCAAATATTGATATGAATTGAACACCTATCATAAAATAACTTTTTACATCTTAGATTAACTCTTATAATTATATATTGTCTCAAATTCTATGACTAATTTATATTAAATTATATAAATGCATGTAAATGGCAAAATGATTATATGTGCGCTTGTCTAACATTTAGTAGCTGATATAATTATTGAAAACACGCAGTGAAATCGGGTAAATAAACTAAAAATATCTTATTATTTTGACTAATGCGAACTATGAACGTTTCTTTGGTAATAGGCTATTATAATAATAAGTAACATCACTTATTTGTATAATGATTCATACATTTCTCGTAGGAGTATTGCAATGGTAACCACTATTTTAAGTATTATACCTAAATTAGACTAGGAATATTAATTTATTTACATTTTTTATTCAGTCGTAAAAAATAATATTTCAAAAAGTGTCTTTATCGCAACTATTTAAGAACAACTGACCGCATTTCACTACTATTTATTATGTGACAGACACTGCAATACAAAAATCCAAATATTTATTTTAAACCGATTAAAAATTGTACTCAAATTGAATATTAGTATGGCAACGAAATCCTTAATGTCAATAATATAACACCGGCAACCGTATCTAGTTCAACGTCAGTGTTGCCAAATTACAAAAACTGAAAACCGTACAACCGTTTAGATCCGGCTATTGCGATGCGGTCGGCGATGTCGCGGGTGTCGGGGTAGCGACCAGCGTCACGTGGGGCGACGCACGAAGCGCGGCATGGACGCCCGCAGGCCCCTCCTGCCGACTACTAAAGGGGGCATCCTCTCATCTTCTTCTTCGTCGTATTCTGCACCCTCCGAACTGTCCTCTTCACTCCACACTGGCTTGATCATTTGGTATGAGGCCGAGAAACCTTTGAAGACTAGGGAATCGTCTGTACGGAATCTAATGAGCAGGGCTTCTGTTGTTGACACTATTTCAGGCGGCATCTAAAACAAAAAATATATTAACATTTTTTTTCCTATAAATAGGTAACGAAATATTTTAAATCGCATTTTTTTCTGCCACTGAATGTCACGAAAAATGAATTAAGACCAAAATATTACATATTTTTCCTTTTTTTTGAGCTTGGAAATCAACGCATAACTTCTTTACACGGTAGGTAACCGTTTCAATTACATGTCCACAGCCCTAACAGGCATCTGCCCTATTAGCCCCTTCCTTCATGGCGCAATTTCATTAGTCGATAGGGCCCGCATGCGGGGTGCGAGAGATTTCTGGAACGCATGCCACAGGGCCCGCATTCGGGGAACCGTTTTCATTAGTCGATAGGGCCCGCATGCCGGGTGCGAGAGATGTCTGGAATGCGTACCACAGGGCTCACATTCGGGGAACATGTATCGACTTGGTAACTTTCATTGGTTGTTATCCCGCATGCGGGGACTCCCCGCATGCTGTATACCGAACGAGTTAACGACTAATGAAAATGCGTCATCAGTTTTACTAACATCACTATCATCGAGGCGCGCGTGGACAACAACGCACCGTCTACTCGTGTTTGGTTTTTACTCACGACCGCACTGCAAGCTATAGTATGGTCGTTATAAGTTGGCGAGTCTGAAGTTAGTCTCTGTGAATTTTGGCGCTTGAAAACTCGTACAAAAAAAAGGTTTTAAAAAATTAATGCAATTTGCAGTTGTTATTGCTGTTAAAAACTGTTATTGGCATTAATTTTTTTAAAACCTTTATTTTTATACGAGTTTTCAAACGCTAAAATTCGCAGAGCTTAACTTCAGACTCGCCAACTTATGGGCATTTTCATTTTAAATGGCGCAGGTGGTTTTTCGGTTGTCCCATGACAACAAAATTATATAAAAAAATATGGAAACATTTTTTTTAAGAAAAAGCGTATGTGCACTGAAGGTATATTTATATATATATGGATTTGTTTTATTGGTTCCTGAAAGAACACCTTTACAATTTTATTTTAATTAATAATGTTTCGAAAAGGTGTAAAATCATGATGTCCCAATGACAGCATGTATTATTGTATTTAATTTTTTTGATATTTTTCGTACGTCAACTCATGTAGCGACAGTTTGATTTTATTGTTAGATAGTTAATTTATTATTTAAACTAAGCATTTCAGGGCAGTTATTAAAAACATTATTAAAAAAAATATTTAAAACCTGTCTTACGAATTCGCGACTACCGGACTTGTCCGGTTAGTGACATGCTTTTTACTATTAAAATACACAAATATTGTGCAAATTCGGTTTTCATGGCAACTCTGGGTACAAATGTCAAAGTTTGGAACCCCATTTTGTAGTCAGTCACGCAAGGTGTCCAGCTAGGGCGGTACGTTTCGCGGCACAAAAAGTTTGGTCAAAAAAAACTTTTGACGTTAGTAACGTTTTTTTACGTAAATATGAAGTTTGTCTTTATTTATTTTTTAACTGTACATAACTTAAACACTGCTGAAGGCATAAAAGTAAGATTTTATTGGTTTGTGATAATATTGTTTGAGTATTTTAATTTCGTTTCAAAATGATCGACATTCGTCACGTCCTGTTAGTAACCGTTACTATAGGATGGACAAAAAATGTTACGAAACAGACATGTAAAGCTTAGAACTCATGAATTAAACTGTCGAAATTTATTTATTGATGACAACTGCAACGGTTAGATTCTTTAAATATATTCCTTATATTTTAAATGTCGGTTCGTAAGTTTGAATATTTGACACTCAATCCCACAGAAGCGCGTGTTCGGATTTGGATGAAATTTGGCACCTAGATAGGTTTTTATTACGATATAATGCCAATAACAGTTTTTAACAGCAATAACAACTGCAAATCATTATTTATTTTTTAACTTTATTTTTGTGCGATATTTCAAGCGCCAAAATATATAACGGCCGTACTGTAACTGATAAGCAATTTGGACTGTTTTTTTTTTTAAATAAATTAGAAGTTATATACTGATTAAGTTATTCGTCCAAGTGTGAATTTTATAAAAAATATATAATGAAGATAACATGGTTGTTATGTTGTTGATTATTAGTTTGTTGGTTAATAGTTAATTAGTTAGGGCTAGGCCGACGGACATTGATCACTCACTGCATTCTTAACGCGAACGAACGAAAAAATTTATTTGGTACATCGAGTATCTTAATCATCGTTTATTACAAAATGTTTTATTAAAATACATATTTAATATATGCATTTCTATTTAATTTGATCTATGTATTTACATACACATTTCATAGAACTAACATTTTATACGATTTAAACCTTACAGTGAGCACTATTCTTAACAATTCTGTTTCGTCACGTCACATGTCCCTTTAGTAACAGTCCCAAAATATTTTTGTCGTTTTTTATTTTTATTTTTTTAAATATTATGTGGAATATTATTATTAAAATATTATAAATAAAGAAAAAAAAAGTACATAAACACTATATTCCAAGTTTATTATTCCTTGACTGATGAAATAAGTTACACGAAAATTAAAACTTGCATTTGGTCAAAATGTTACGATACAGACCAAATTGTTGAAATTTTAAATAAAGATAAATATCTATTGACTAAGTAGTAATATTTAATTTCATTAATTGATATTATAAACTTATACTGAGCGCTTTTTTTCATTTAATTTCCAGCAGTTTATTTGTTATCACGATTTGATTTTTGTTACTAAAAAGACATTTTTAGCCTGACTTACTTTAAAAAAATAATTTTAGAAAATAAAATACACATTTCTGCACGTAATTATTACATTTAATCATAACATAAATATATTTTTTACAATAATTCAAAATTCAAAGTGTCCTAAAATAATAATAATTTAAAAGGTTGTTTTTTAAAACCTGCGCCATTTAAAATGAAAATGCCCTTATAACAGCTGTACTGTACGCGTTGCTCGTCTACTAAATAGCTTCAATAGCTTCAATTTATTACCTTAGTCCCACAGAAGGTACCATAATTTCCTCCACTGCCATCCAAACCTCCAAACACCTGAACGTAGTCGTAATGGCAGTTGGCTTCAGGCTCCAGCTCGAAGGTAAGGAAGGTGAGCTTCACGAAGTGGTTCCTGGGAGCCTCGATGTTCCAGTCGCAGTTGGCGCGTGATTCGTACGCGTTGTCGCCGTAGCGAGCGTGAGAGTAGAGATGTTGGACAGCCTCGGTTGCTGCTAAGTAGCCGCCACAAGCTGGGAAAAGTTGAGAGATGGTGGTTATTTTAAGAGCGACATATGTTTATTTCAACAATTCGGGTTTTGGAAAAGTTGGGCTAGTTTTGGACCTCTGGTTTCTGATAAATAGATCTTGGCTGATTAATCGCTGAAGATATCGCCGATTAAAATAAATATTATTTAGTAAATAAAAATCCACAGTTAAAATGGAAAATCAGAATCATCAGATGTGTGCTAGCTAAGTCTTAGTGAAGCTTCATTTAGACTCCTTATTTTATCTCCTTTTTCATTCTATGATACAAAAAAGGAGACTAGTTTATACAAAAAAAAAACACCCTTTTTTAACCCAACTGCTAAAAAGGATAATTATGTATTATATTATTACGAAAGATAGAGCCTTTCATTAAAAAGTACTTGAGTTACGGCTGATACCAGCGGTCGTATAACGCAGCGAGCGTTCAATTCCGCTGAAACTCCAACATGGCATTTGGTTAGCATGTCCAACTCACCAGTAGAATGGTTGGCCAGGAAGCCGCTCCTCTGCACGGAGCCGTCAGACTTGAAGACCACGTACATCTGGTTCTGAGACGCGACGATGGGGTGCGGCAGTCGGTTGCCGCAGAACAGTCCCAGGGTCTTCTCGTCTGCTGATGCTCCATCGTAAATTGTCACGTAGTCGTATGCACATTCCTGGGGAAAATGATCAGAGATGTAATAGGGGTTTTATGTACCTATGCAGCATAATTACAGAACGGTTTATACGGCAGAACCATGGAACTTGGAGATGCGTCGTATGTGGTCGTGATGAAAAAATTATGAAAAAGTGGAAGATAACTATGTTTTTTTTTTAATTTATAATCATCAATATTGCTTCTCCCGCTTTGGGTAGAGCGGGAGGGCGTATCAGACTTGTACTGACTTTAACATAGGCTCGCGCTGGACCACTATCTCACCTAATGGGTAAGTGATGATGTGGTTGACGATGGAGTACGCTTGCTTAGAAACAGCCTATTCACTCTCGTTCGTTCTAGGCTTCTGATATCTTTCACAGTTGAGCCAGATAGCCTGACTCAATCTAGTTAGAAGAAAAATGTGTACTTACAGGATGAGGCTCCAATTCAAACTTCTGGAAGATCAGTTTGATTCGATGTCCAGGAGTTGTAGAGAACTGCCATACACAGTCCTTACGCGGAGGATATGTGGCGGGATAGTTTGGACTGTGGAAGAAATAATGTTAAATTCCATGGAATTTATCAGAAATAGTATTTATTTGAAGATATGAATGTAGATAATAATTTAACTTGTTCGAAACAGGGCACGAATCCTTTTTATTTCATGTAGGCCATCATCACATGGGCACTCAAAACACATCAGAAGCTAGTGCACGTTTCCAAATTGGTCGTTTCCTATGGAGAAGAACCGGCAAGAAACCGGCATCTCCGGCTATCTCAGTCCTGGGCAAAGGCCTCTCTCCATTTTTCCAACTTTTGTTTGCTCGCGCTTTTTAAAAATAGTTGGTTTTGCAATATTTCCATATGACAATACTAAAAGACAGAGGTCTCTGGTTGTCTTTCCGATTTAGACATGCAGGGTTCTGCAGCACTGGTACCTGAATATAGTGCCGTGCGGCTGCGTGACGTCATGCTTGCATCCGCCTTCCTTGCAGTCATGCGTGTTGGGGTGCAGCGTGAAGCCGCTGTAGCACGCGCACTCGTAGCCTCCCAGCGTGTTGCGGCACTCGTGTTGGCAGCCGCCGTTGTTCTCGGCACACTCGTCCACGTCTATGTAGTAGGCTGCCGCGAAGCCGGAGCGGTGGACTGAGCCATCCGATGTGAACTAAACAATGGTAAGGAGTTTAGTTATAAATTGGGGCCTTTTAACTAAGCCCAAAACTAATGTTACGAGTATCGTAGCTAGAACCATGGCTGAAAAGAATTGTAGCGTCATCTATAACACCACATAACAACTACGAATTCTGCATCGCGCAGTCAAAGTTCTCCGCGCGATAGATACAACTGCCCCAAATCATCTATCGGGCAGTTGCCCATCAGATATCGTCTAGTCGGAGGAAACTTCCTTTTCATCGGAGGTATGTGGGACTTTACTCTCTGTTCCACATACCTGTAAAGAATTAATTTTATCAAGCATTTTGATAAAAGTTCGATAAAACAGAACATAATTATTGAGCAGTCTGCATTGGGTAATTATGGTAAAAAATATATTAGCAGACAAAACGAGTTTTAAAAGAGCTAAACAAATTTAACGGTAAACAAACCTGAACCCTCAGCACTGATCCATCGGAAGTCACAGGCGGCGGCAGCGCATTCCCGCAGAACACGCCGTGTCTCCTCAACACGTCAGCTCCGAGCTTCGAGTGCACCGTCACGCTGTCGTACTCGCATTCCTGGAAGAACATGAACTTTCCGTGGTGACTATAAGCAGAACCTTTGCTTTGCTTGTGGAAGACTGATTAGATAAAAATTCTAGGCTTAGAATGATGGCTGCAAAGCCACATGAGATAAATTGAACAAAAAAAGAAGAGAATATGATTGAAAGTAGAAAAAAGAAAAGAAATATGAGAAGGAAGAAAAATATGAAGAAGAGAAATATGAGAAGAAAGAACAGAGAGACTAAAATCTTTAAATCTCTCTTTTCTTTCTTATTCAGAATCAAGAGTAGTGGATGCTAAAAGATGGGGACTAAATAACTAAAGAATGATTAGAGATTTTGGAAAAAGAATAATGGCTTTCTAAACCAGATGGACCTAACCGCTACTTTGTATAGGAAAACCGATTAGTTGTGGGTTCCTTACCTGCTGATACATATTGTTTCCTTCCAAGTCGAAGAACGTGAAGTTAAGCGTGATCCTGTGCTGAGGCGGGGCTACTATCTCCCAGAGGCAGTTCTTCGACGGTGGGTACAGGTCAGGGAATGATGGCGAGGTGATGGTACCGTTTGGTGCGTAGAGAGAGCCTCCGCAAGCATCTAGATTGAGAATTCGCATTTTTAATGTTAATTGTGGACGGTTCAACATATATTTATATCATGTCTTATACTGAAATTATACTAGCAAAAAATTATAATGTGCCATTTAACCTTATATTGCTTACTTGGCTATTCCTGATTTAATACTAAATTCGAGAGCCACATCGACACATTTTTTTTAACTGTGCCTAAAATACACTTCGGAATTTATGCTCATGATTTTGGAGAGGTTGAGTAAACCTCTCCAAAAGATCAAGCTCTTTATCTATGTATTTATTTCATCATAGGGTACATCCAAAGGATTGACCCTAATTTTTATTACAATCTGCTTCAACCTTACACATAGAAAAATAAACAATTTAATTATATCCTACAGTTCTCATAGTAAAAAAGTATCCTATAGAAAAAGATCTACTTACTCTCACACTTCTTCCCATCAGAATGCAGCTCGTATCCGATATCGCAGGCACACTCATACCCTCCCAGAGTGTTGACACAAGAGTGGCTGCAGCCGTGCTCGATGGAGGCACACTCGTCGAACTCCTTCATGAAGGTCGCGGAGAAGCCAGCCTTCTGCACCGTGCTGTCTGACTCGAAGATCACGAGCAGCTTGTTGGAGGTAGACCTGGAATTGTTGAAGGTTTTGAACTGTTTGGTCGACATTAAATAGGGGAGATTTAAATCGTTCGGGGACTACCCTGTCATACTATCGGCAACCAGCACATATTTTTTAAGTATTGTAGATAAGTTTTTATTAACAATCCTGCGATGTAAACGAAAGATAAGCGCAACCAAGGAACGCGCGTGCCTTGAAGAATTCCGAAAACTTTTGTTTTAAAGGTGAACTCAGACTGTACAGAAAGTCAAAACGAAGTTTTGTTTCGCATTTGCTTGCTTGATATCCCGTCTGGCTGTTCGCAAAAAATGAAAAAAGACGGGATATCAAGCAAATGTGAAATGTGCTACATGTACCCAAATATAAATACTCTACTATAATGTAGTCCTTAGTGTTTTATTTTACAAGAAAAGCTGTTTTTGCATACGTGTGCTTACCTGATATCAGGAGGGATCTTATGACCGCAGAACATGCCGATGAGAGGACTGTCCACGGAATCTCCGTCCCTGACCTTGACCTTATCATAAGAACAAGTGTCATGGTTCTCCACCTCAAACGAGTGGAAACGGAGAGCTACTTGATAATCCTGGAAGAGATAAACTTGACGATAAGATTTTTATTAACACTAATTTACGAGAATAAGAAATACGAGTAACGAAAACAGAATGTACTCGTAATACAGATAAAAGAGTTCTATATTATTTACCTGAGGTACTGAAAGTCGCCAGATACAAAGTTTGTTGGGCTGGTAGTCATCGGGATAATTCGGAGACTCCAGATGTCCGGTACTGTCCACTTCTATGTCTCCACCGCATACAGCTGAAAAATAAATAAGATTCTATATATAGTGTTTCGAAAAACTTATGTCATCATCCAGAGACACTTTCCTACTTACTTGCCTGAAGTTTTTATAGAAATTGAAGATACCAAAAAATCATATCAGAAGAGACAGCATAAGCTTACGGAGCAAGTACACATGGGGCATGTTACGTTGTCATGAGTTAGCGACGCCAAAGCGTGTCCTTGTGACTCAGTGATTAAATAATCCTAAATAAAAATATATATGCCGCTCAAACGCTACTAAGTGACTTTTGTCAAAAGTGGTACAGAAGAAAATTACCATGTCTGAAATGATTACCTAGTCAAGTCTTATGTGCTAATTCCGCATACTAGAAGACGCAACATTGAAATATGTATCTCTCGTCTTTCGGCTGAAATGACGATGACGAAATGAAAGCGTTCTTCCTAAGCTTACCTTCATAAAATGCTCTGAATCCTTTATGAGGTTTGGGCCTCGGTCCAGGCTGGTACACAACCGTCAGTCTTGAGCCAGTAGACCTCATCATGGGTCCTTTTCCTGAGCCACAAATTCTTCCGAGGACGGGAGCATCTGGCATGTAGCCATCCCTCACTTCGACCCATTCTGATCGGCAGTCTTCCGACTTGTGGATGTCGATTTCTGTAAGATGACATTTGAATTTAGACTACATAAATAAATGGTATTTAAGAAATAAAGAAATTGTAGGGGCGCTGACGTTGTATTTTGTATCCCAGTAGAGTGCGCAGTGCCCGGGCTTCAGTCTGCCCATAGTAACGACCACCTATAGACGCGCTAACGCATAAGTAACAACCTATAATGTAATTAATAGTAGGTATTTTTATAAAGAGGGGGAGCAGGTCTGCATTTTTTAAAGGACAAATGTCTGTGGAGAAGGGCAAGTTTTTTTTTAGAATTTTAGACTCATTCAGTTTTATTTAGTTTTCAATTTATTGTACAAATATTTTGACGTTGTTCAAATATACTTTTGTAAACATTATTATTCTTTCGCAACAAAGTCTATTGAAGTCTGGAAGGAGGACCTAAAAATTAGCTTTAAAACTTTTTTACTCAGAGGACCTAATTATTAGTCCGTCCCTCCGGGATATTTCCTGCAGTTGTACCTAAATACCTTGAATTTAACTGAACAAACATGTCGTGTGTTTATCGGAATCTGCATCAATAATTGGTTCCTCGGGGACGACACGACAACGGTTGTGACATTGCACCGATAATTTTGCGAAATTTCAAAAGCTGTGAAACCACTAGCAAAACGAAAATTCTGTCATTGTGTAAAAGATAAAATTAAACAGTATGAAGAATTATTTTTATGCAAGTTTGTACAATTTTGTAAGTTAAGTTTAATATTATAAACGATTTATAATTTTTAGTTTGTGTATAAGTAGGTATATCGTACTTATATTCTGGCGTATCTAATAAAAGTTAATGTTGTGTTATTATTACCTAACTACTTTCAAAGTTCAAGCGATTTATAAACGGAATATCAAAATGTGAAATTTAGACTTCCGCACTAAAAGAAAATTATCTGATGCAAAATTTAAAACGCTTTTCGTGCCAAATTCAAAACCAAACCGCGTTTGAGGACACTTGCTAAAACAATAGTCGGCAAATTCGATTCACTGATTCAATTAAAACAGTATTCGTAACCAATTTATTTGTATAAATCCCGTGAATTAATGGCGTTTAGGAGTACAACTGCAATCGTAAACTTAGGTGATAGTGACCAATGGAAATTTACGATCTTCCATTCTGAACTGACCAGTATACTCTGATCCTTCTGCGTCCTTAATTAGTTAACTTCGTTCAGGTATTTAAAGGGGGCTGTGAAGCATGAAGATCACGTTACATTGGTACTGTTGTGTTGAACAGGATTCCCGCACTGGCCACTAAACGCTGTGAATTGAAGTGGAAACTGATTGCTTTCGATGTTTTTGTTCTAAGGTTGAGTTTTTAACTTTATACTTCTTTTAATGACTTCTAACAATGCCATTAAGAAAATTTTGAGTGTAATGGTAAAACGGTATTAAGAGGCCTGCGGAGACCGCGCGCTATCTCGAGTTGAGACGAAATAAAACACGTTTTTGAGGTTGATGGAAGCAATCCAGATAGTTTAAACAATTCTTGGACACACCGACTGGAGTAAAGTCATCATCCGCACACTGACAGTTGCTTGCTGTGATAGCAATACAAACTATTGGAAATTTGGGAGAGGTTCCGTAATACCAAAAATGATGAATGAAAAATTAATGTATTTCCATTATTGTTTCGAGTATTTATAACTTGATAATAATATCTGTGTTCCTACGAAAATATATTTTGAAATATTGTTGTTTATATATAGAAAAAACAAAATAAAAACATGACATTTTCGCTGTGAAAATGTGCAAATTTAAATTCTCTTAAATTTCGTTTGGGGTAAGTTTTTCAACAAAAAGACGATGTAGGAACCTAGATAATTATTGTCTGAATCCGAATAACATCATATTATGGTGTAAATATGCTTAAATTGCAAATGATTTTGGTATTACGTTTGTATGGATAATTCTAACGTCGCGCCCGCCTTAAAATCTTTATCTCTTCCATAAATGCCAGTTGACGTTGAAGTTGAAAACGGCATTCCTATTTTAGATTTGTTATCCTTACCTACTATTTTTGTCATAATTATGGGGACTAGGAAATTCGAGATTGCGAGGCGTTACATCGAAAAATAAGAAACAAATTATGATCAACAGACGAAAATAGAACTGCTTATATTTTTTTGTACGATATTTGTAGAACTGCTAAATATTTTCAAATAAATATTACTCCCACGTAATAATTTTTTGACATCTTTTCGCTTACACTCGTTCGGCATGTACCTAAACATATTCAACCCAATTTCGACCCGATTCTATCGTTATAAAAAACTTCAAAGTTATTTTATATAATAGGTGCGTTTGAATTTATATTTCAGTCCATTGAGTACCTAAACAGGGCTTTTTTTACGTGTATGTTAACTTACAGATCGTTTGATGTCGCCATGTTTTGCGAACCGACGAATATTAAAAGTCACAGGATATTGGGACCAACTCTACTTGACTTTGTGTGTACCAAAATAGAACCGTCATAACATTTATTTGAAGATTCATTTATTTTCGCACGTCTGGCGAGTAAGTCTTTGAACGTTTCATATAAATGGTTTATTAAATATTTTCAATTTAGTATCAAAAAGTTGTTTTTTCATTGCCAAAACATCTATTACTTTATTGAAAAAATACTGTCAGAGAATTTGCAGGGCCATAAAAGGCTTTTGGTTCAAGTCTAAATAAATATTTTCATCTGAAATAGATTTTTGTTTTTAAAGTAAAATCAGACAGAGGCTAGACTGTGTAGCCTTTTATCGACTCTTCTGTATAAAAAGAAAAATTGACTGATTAATTTACCAACGCACAGCCGAAACTATTGCGGCTAGGAACGTGAAATTGTGCACAAGGTTCCCTTTTATAACATAAGTGAGCACTAAGAAAGGATTTTCTAAAATTCCCCCTTATATGAAATGGGAGAATGAAACGGCGGTTCAAAGTTTGTATTGAGAAACCTACTTTCACGCGGAGGAAGCCGCTAGCAGAAGCTTAAAGCAGACCCGTGTGAAACAGTTGCAATTATAGACTAATGCCTGTTTTCACCAATAGCCCCTAAAATTTAAGTGTCTCTTAAGCATATATAATCACGGTTTTTGCATATTATTAAGTTATTTTTCTGAATTCAAGTATGAAATCGAACACATAAGTTTAAAGATTTCATATTTTAAATCAGAAGAATAACTTAATTATATGCAAAAACCGTGATTATATTGGCTTAAGTGACACTTAAATTTTAGGGGCTGTTGGTGAAAACGGGCATAATACTGGTATTTTCGGCGCCATAAGTAACTCCGTCAATTTTCATTTGACCCCTTCTGGTAGATGAAGCGAGCAATCAATCAACGCTAGTTTGTCGGTTAATTGCTGCCAAATAGTCGAAGCGAAGATGTGGCTGCTAGCCACATAAGTATGGTTATGTTATCTAAGTATTTAGGTACAAGTGTTTCATGTGTGCATTTTGATATAATAGATAGTAGGTAGAGCTATCGAATGTGTTTGTGACGTGTTGTGATGGGATAATGAGATTATTTACCCACTAGCTTTAGCCCGCAGCTTCGCCCGCGTACATAAAATATAGCCTATGTCACTCAGGAATACAGCAGCTTTCTATTGGTGAAAAAATTTTAGCAATCGGACGAGTACTTCCACAGATTACCTCATACAAACAAAAAAACAAACTTTACCTCTTTATTATATTAGTATAGATAATGTTACTGCAAAAGGGTTTCTTTGTCTTAGTTGTGGTCATGGGTAAATTGACGAAAGATAATTGTTTAAGAAAAATTGCGGCGACATTATCTATGTCACCACATATGAACCGAAAATTTTAAATCCTACATCGCGGTATCTAAGTTCATATGAAGCAGTCCAAAATCAACTATTGGGCAGTTGCCCGAATCAGTCACAACACTTGTCCAGCGGAGGTTCTTTGTTTCTCAATGGATGTTTGCTAGACTTTATACCTTGTTCCGGATACCTCTAAACTGTCAAAGGACTGACTTCAAGGCTCTCGAAAAAAAAAAATCAGGCAAAGGCTATAATTACCACGAGTGTCCAAAAATCTCATCATATAAATACACACGCATACTTGTGTTGCTGAATGTACTTGAGCTTTCTTTGAAAATTTTTCTATAGTACTTGAAAGTAAAAAGGAAAGCCGTAAGGAAATTCTTTTCGGTATAATTATGGGTTCGGTCATGGCTACTGGGCATCCTCCCTACCCTATCTTCATATGTCTACTATAGAATAAGCATGACAGAAGTGAACTTCCACTTTGAATATTTTCAAAATTCTGTATTTCTGTATGCTATCAGAACTATATCTTTTTAGAATACAATATCAGAATAGAATTTATTCGACGTAGGCAATAACAAAAAATAATAAAACAGATACAATTAAAAATACATTATCTATGGGTCTGTGGTATTGTTTTTTTTACATTGTTCTCACATAATAAAAGATAATTAGTAGCTTTGCATACCTACATATGTACATAGCCTGTGAAAATCATAACCCTGCTTTGACTTTGCCTTAGTCGGGTAAAAAAATTTACCAAATAGAGATGTCTCTAAAATATAACGTGAATTCACCATCAACGATTGCATCACTGCTTACCATCGAGTGGTATGTCAGTCAAGCACACATTTATATCAATAAAAAAAAACACGACCGAGTCTGTGCTGAAATAAATCTGTTCAATTCCGAATATGGTTCTCTGATTCTATGGTCCAACATACCTATGGACCCGGTTGTACCCGGAGCTCGCTCCGTCCAATTCGAACCACAACAACATGTAACATCAACGATTGCATCACTGCTTACTATCAGGTATTGCAGTCAAGCACAGATTTAAGTATATCAACTTAAAAAATAGACGCGAGCGAGTCCGCTGGCCGAATCTAGTGTTGAAATAAATCTGTTCAATTCCCAATACGGTTCTCTGATTCTTTGGTCCAACATACCTACGGACCCGGTCGTACCCGGAGCTCGCTCCGTCCAATTCGAGCCACAATAAAATATAACATGAATTCATCATCAACGATTGCATCACTGCTTACCATTAGGTGGTATCGCAGTCAAGCACACATTTATATCAATTTAAAAAAAGACACGAGCAAATCCGCCAGTACAATCTAGTGCTGAAAATAAATCTGTTCAATTCCCAATACGGTTCTCTGATTCTATGGTCCAACATACCTACGAACCCAGTTGTACCCGGAGCTCGCTCCGTCCAATTCGAGCCACAATAAATCTCAAGTCGCGCTTTTGTTTTGCTGTATTTGTCACTTCCTCGCACGTAATGGATGACGGTTCTGCAGTCTGGCTTTGCTACCATCTGTTTTTTATACCCTGAGACTAAAATGACATTACAACACAAAAAAATTGGCATCTTTCCGATAGTAAGTTTAACATTACCTGTGTCAATTTAGTCTCAGGGTATAAAAAACAAACTATAGCTACCTTTACATTTTCAAATTGAGAAGGATGAAGGTCCGTTAAAAGTGTTTATTAACGATTGTTTGATAACTTTTCTAGCATTTTAAAGGTTCCGTACCTCAGTCACTTTCTTGTCCGTCTGTCCGTCTGTTAAGACCCGTTTTACTCTGGAACGCGTGAAGGTAATGAACTAGTGCTTGACTGCGATCCCACCTAATGTTAAGCAGTCTCAAGTCGTGCCTTTATTTTGCTGTACGAGTATTTGTCACTTCTTCACACGTAATGGATGATGCCTTTGCTGAGTCTGGCTTTGCCAGCTACCTTTACATTAAAATTGAGGGGTATGGAGTTTCGTTATTTTTTTTTAATTGGTATAAATCAGTGCTTGACCGCGAACCCACCTGATGGTAAGCAGTGATGCAGTTGATTGTAAGGCGCACTAGTTTATTAAAAGTGTTTAATGATCTAGTGCTTGACTGCGATCTCACCTGATGGTAAGCAGATGCCTTATGGTATTTATGGTTCCGTTCCTCAGTCGGCAAAAGATCACTTTCTTATCTACCTATCACAAAGCTTTTTGTCAGAAACACGTGGAGGTATCAAGCTGAAACTAATTAAGTCAGTCAACCTAAATTTAAGTCAACTTAACTAAGTCAAGTCATCCCAAACTTGTATGTCAACGCAATCTAAAGATAGAACCGTTTAAACACCGAATATTATATTACGGCGCAAAATTGGACGCTTACAATGGAATCTAAACCTATAGGGGATTTGCTGTTGAACTAGAATCATGGGTAAGAAGCTATGCCAATAAATGGTATTAAAAGAAAAAATAAAGGAAAACATCCGAAAATTGCGAAGTAGTTTCATCACAAAATAATTACTATTTTTTGCGGTTCAGAAAAATCTTAGAAACGAAATTCGGGAATGCACCTATTTAATCATACATAAGTAAAGTACGGAACCCTCAGTCACTCAGTCCGACTCGCATTTGACCGGATTTTTATACAAGACTTCCTTCTACTTCTGATTTTGGTTGCTAATTTTATTTGGGCCTTCGTCTGACCTTATTTTTGCAAATATATTTAGTTACGCATCTAGTAGGCAGGCATATGGGTCTGAATAAATCTGAATGTCCACGATCCAACTAGTGAGTTATAAAGTAGGAATGGGTTGTGCGATGTCCGACATTTTTGGGCTTCTTTCAATCTGTTGTAGGTACTTGTTTGTTGGACATGGACAGCCGTTTTATCTAAAATGTAGTTATTACTTACTTTTGTGCAGTTTTACAAACTTGACGCGGGCGAAGTCGCGAGCAACGGCTAGTCTAATATGCAGTTACAAAACTATGTGTCTCGAAAGTTAAATAGTTAATAAATCTACATAACATACCTACATTCAATATCATAATCGTATATGCAAAAGACTATATTAACTATATGTAGGTATAACTAGAATTTTTGTAATATACGACTTTATATAAAAGAGTGCCTATGGGGTTTATGACATCCCAGATATTTCATCATCATCATCTATCAATTACTTACTGTTTTCAGTAGGGATGTGATACTATTTAGTTATTTAGTTGAATGAATAGTTTGTATCATCATATAATATACGTATCATTGAATAATTCGGCGGTAAATGCTACCGTATCTTTTGTACGAAATCCCATTCAAACTGTATCACTAGTTATAAAATTATAATAAGCTCGGCCACAAACATTAACGATATCAAATATGAAATTAAACAGCATTCGGTGGTTTATTTCAATTAGGGTTCACAAAATTAATATTATTTGTCATGAATTTCCTGTGTTTGCAATCAATTGTGTGTGGAATAGTCTGAATATGGAATATTCAATCAATGAGGAGTAAATATAAGCTAATTAATTGGAAATTATGTGAATGCACTGTTGTAGACTGTTGTGGAGTTGGCATGTACATATTTTGAACAGATGAATGCAGTAGAATAGTTGAAACATGGCAAGGAATCTGCAGCCTTTATGCATTATTATTGCGTTATTATTATTATTAAACTGTCAGTAGTAGGTTTGTTTCAGGTTATGTCATAACCTAGAATTTACATAGTATTTTTTTTACACTGAAATGTAGTATGGGGACCGCTAGTGTATATAGATACACTATCATACATTACTTTAATTAGCGTTAGCATTATCGGCATTGTAATAATCCCACTGTTGGGACTCAGGCCTCCTCTCTAGAAGAGGGATTTATTTTAATACATTACTTTAATACTTCTTCTTCTTCTTGCCCTTATCCATATTATTTGGGGTCGGCAATACATTACTTTAATACATAGTTATTAATGTAAAAATCGCTTTAACATTGCGTACTTAATTCTATTGGTTTTGTTTTTGTAACAATTTTGATGCTCAAATAAAATAAAACGAAATTAGCATCTTCAAAAGTTTTAATGCGTCTGCCCAGCCCTCACTATTCAGATATATAATTCTATAAGACATAGCTTAGGCCTACAAAGTTTTCTGCTCAACCCTTTCAAGTTCGGACAGAAATAGGTACCTACTTACGAAAGGGTTCTGAAGACATTTTTTGGTGTTTGTTAGTAGTTGTTACCAAGTAGTAAATATATTAGAGCAGTGGTGACTCAGTGATAACTGCCCTCACTTACAAGTTATAGGTTGCGGGTTCAAAACCGGTGCATTAGTTTGTGTAATTTTTTTCATCACCGCTGCTCTGAAAACGGTGAAGGAAAACATCGTGAGAAAACCGGCATGTCCTAGAACCAAGAATTCAAAGACATGTATCGTCCACCAACCCACACCGGACCCGCGCGGTGGATTACGGCCTATTCCCTTTTCTAGAGAGGTGGTCTAAGTCCCAACAGTGGGAACATTTCAAGGCCAATAATGATGACAATGAGTAAATATATTTAATCTGAACTTTCAGAGCTCAGATTAAATAAAGAAAAAAAAAAAGACCCGCCTTTCTATAACCAGTGAGTTCTGTCCACTATGACTTGTGAAACTTAATACACGGGTTGACCATGCCCTGGAATAGCACAAACGGCTACTAGTTGTTTTTTATCTTAATCAAAATGGATGATCTCCTTTTCTACTGTCACACGTGCGAAGCCGCAGGCAGTAGCGAGTCATCATCATCTACCTAGCCTTTTCCCAACTATATTAGGATCGGCAGTATTTTACGAGGAGCGACTGCCTATCAGACCTCCACAACCCAATAACTGGGGTAACATGGTACTTCATGGCAAGACTGGAGTCAGATTTACTGGCTTCTGACTATCCGTAACGACTGCCAAAGATCTACAAATGACAGCCGGGACCTACGGCTTACGGTGCTATCCAAGGCACGGAGGAAACTCGGTATGTTAAAATGGTCACCCATCCACAGACCAACCAACGGTTTAATTATTTGCAAATTGATTCTTAGTTGATATTGTAATTTAAATCAGCGTAGTATTGTATTTCAGGCAGGCAGTAGCGAATGTAGATAACAATGTCTACATGTTTTACAATAAATCCGAGCTCGTCCTTATGTCTGTCTTATTTGTCTACTCTATTTCTTGTTTGTTAATATTTTCTATTTGACAACCGATCCCTTTCAACCCTTACTATTATATAAGTATTTCTTAATATATTTGAACAACAGAAATATTTGGTAACATAGATTTATTACTGCCTGAAAATACCTATAACTGAATTTCAGGCCTATTCTTAGGTAACATTTTCTTTTGGGAAAAAACATCGACCTTTGGATTGTTTTAATCGCTTATAAAAATTTATTTATTTATTATTTATTTAAACTTTATGTACAGTGGTGGTACATAGGCGGACTTAATGCATCAGGGCATTCTCTACCAGTCAACCTTAGGGTTAAAAAGAAAACACTGTAAAAAAAATGTTAATAAACTCAAATTATAAATAGGAACAGTTATAATTGTTTGTGCCTAAAGACCTGGGAAGAGAAGAGATGGCGAGATGACCTAGATGCCTACCGCAAGAGCTGGTTTGGAGGTATGTGGACAGAGAGTAAAGTCCCACATACCTCTGTTGAAAAGGGAGGATCCTCCGACAGGGCGGGTGTTATTAGGCTACTGCCCGATAGGTGTTTTCGGGCTGTTGTATCTATTCAAATCGCGCAGAGAACTTTGCTTGCGCGATGCAGGATTCTGTGACGTCACATGTAATGATAGTCGCTACACTGGTTCGAAGTGGCTTTAGAACCAGATTCCTGCAAGAAGTTGGGAGAGACCTTTGCCTAGCAGTAGGATAGTAAAGGCTGAAATAATAATTGTTTGATTGAACCTACTCAACCGACTACAGAAGTTATTTTACTGAGATTACTTTTTTTACCAATAAAATGCGAAATGGTCATAGAAACGAAATCGTTGTAAAAGGGTAGTCCTTTAAATATTTAAAGAAAATTTCCTTTGAATAAGCACATTGGTTACCGTTTAACAAATTAAAGCTTCTAATAATATCTTTGCTTGTTGATCAATCATTTAATTTTAAACTGAAGGAAATAATTAATTTTGTCGGAATTTTTTCAAATGAATTTCAGTGCCTGTTTTAATTATAAGCAAATTGATTCTTATTAGATATTGTATTATAAATACAAAGGCACATCGGTGCAGTTTTGTATTTCAAGTGTTTATATAGCTGGACAATCTGTGGCATCATTGAAACAGTCGCTCAAACGGAGCTGAGAATATAGTATTGGCATTGATGACCTTAGCGAAGCTTAACGAGAATGCTGACCCAATAAATTTGCAGCCAAATGTTCTGCCAAAAATATTAGAAAGTGTTACATCCGCAGTGTTAATGGAACTCAAAAAAACTATCTTTTGACACTTGCTAAATGCACAAACCGTGTGAAGCGAAAACAAAAAAAATCCAGAGCCCCGGAGGTCTCTGTCATCTACCTAGCCTTTTTCCAACTATATTGGGGTCGGCTTCTAGTTAAGCCGGATTTAACTGGAGACCAGTATTTTACGAGAAGCGGCTGCCTACCACACCTCGACAACCCATTAACTGGGGTAACACGGTACCTACTTCATGGCAAGACTGGAGTCAGATTTACTGGCTTCTGACTAACCATAACGACTGAAAAAGATCTACAAATAACAGCCGAGACCTACGGCTTAATGTGCTTTCCGAGGCACAAAGGAAACTCGGTATGTTAAGATAGTCACCCATCCACAGACCAACCTTGGCAAGCGTTGCTTAACCTTGAAGATCGACCTGTGCGGCTGTTATTATATTTATTAATACTTAATTAGTAAGGTACAGTCAATTCAAGGAGCTCGTGGCTAAATAATAACAGCCGCACAGGTCGATCTCCAAGGTTAAGCAACGCTTGCCTAGGTTGGTCTGTGGATGGGTGACCATCTTAACATAACGAGTTTCCTCCGTGCCTCGAAAAGCACGTTAAGCCGTTGGTCCCGGCTGTCATTTGTAGATCTTTGGCAGTCGTTACGGATAGTCAGAAGCCAGTAAATCTGACTCCAGTCTTGCCATGAAGTACCGTGTTACCCCAGTTAATGGGTTGTGGAGGTCTGGTTGGTAGCCGCTCCTCGTAAAATACTGGTATTCAGCTAAATCCGGCTTGACTGGAAGCCGACCCCAATATAGTTGGGAAAAGGCTAGGCAGATGCAGATGCAGATGCAGTCAATTAAGGTAATATTTGTAATTAATAAATTAACCAATTATTTTGTGGTTTACTCGAAACTTGCGTAATATAGCAGGATATTATTGAGAGGATGATTATTGTTTGAAAATATTAATTGTCGTCAACTGTTTTACAATGAAAGAGGATAATTGTTAATTAGAATGATTTTATGTTAATTATTTATTACCTAACTAGCATTACCTACGACATAGCCGTAGGTAATGCTGCAATTCGCAAAAATATTTTCATAAAACAGTACAACATAAGTTTTGAAAAACTGATTTAAAAATCAACTCAGTTAGACTTTGGGCCAAGTTTAAGGTTTATAAACCCAAAGAATAATTTTCTCTCATACAACCTATGACAACCACAAAATCACTGAACAGGGGTAGTTTCAACCTTGGCAAGCGTTGCTTAACCATGAAGATCGACCCGTGCGGCTGTTATTATCTAGCAACGAGCTCCTTAATCTTTATCAGCTACAAATTAGGTAATAACATGATGATAGGTGTTTCTTTAACGACACACTGTAATTGACGTTTCAGTCCAGCAAATATGAAACATAACAAAGAGTTTTAGGTTTCACAACGAACAATTAATAGGTACCTAAGTTAATTAACAAACCATGAGAAAAATATCGTGGTAGATGGTTTAGGACACATGTAGGTACAAAAACAAGTAAAAATATTTTACAGAAACACAAAGAATCCAGTCCCCAGAGTCCAGGGTGCGGCCGCAAAGATTTATAGTCGCAAGTGACCGGGCGTAGGCCACTTAAAATAAAAGCTGGTAATAAATTCATTAATTCACCAGAATCCATTTATATTCGTAACGGACAAACGAAATGGTAAATTTATTTGCATGTATTGGACCGTGTTCTATACAGACCTAACACGTCCGAACCAGTGGCGTAGCTAGATCCACAGGGGCCCTGTATTAAGAAAAAATATAGTTGATTTTTACAAAATAGACCCTGACCCTGAAAGCGCGAAAATCTTGATAAACCATGAAAGAGATACTAATTACAAAACGTACAGACTCGTGAGAGATGGAAGAAATGGTGTTGTCATCATGTAGGTTCGAACTCAAAACATGAATTACTGTGACTTAGATTTAAGGATTTCTGGAGTCGGATAGGCTATTTTTATTGTGGTCTTATGTAGAAAATGCTAGAATAAGCCAAGCGAGCTATAAACTATTAGAACACTTATCATTATTCATTCATTAGTGGCCTTTTTTCAATAAAAGAAACTTGTACATAACATGTAACTTTTTGCATACGTCGGGGCCCCTGTAGCCCAGCGACCCTGTATTATTGATACAGCAGAGACGGTAGTAGCTACGCCCCTAGTCCACACACACACACCCACATAGCCACATACACGTGTAAACCGTTACCATAACTGTGTGTGTAAAGGATCCTATTTCACGGTACTTGATAAAGGATGCTTAAAAGATGTTTAAAAGGAATATTTTTATCTATAATGTTAATTTGGTATTTAGGATCAAATACCCGTGTCAAATCCTTTAAATTTTTGGACGAAGGCTCCAAAAAAGGTGATATTTTGTCCTCGCTATTTTGTACGTAATGTGTTTTTATTTTTAAGCTTGGAAGGAACTTAATAAAAATGTTTATTAATAAGATGGGAAAGGGAAATAAAGTCTGAAGATATTTTACTCAATGTTGTGAAGGCAATCGATAGAATGTTATTTTTATAATGAATCACAGTATAAGAAATTAGTATATTTTCATTTATTTTATAACTTTTTTTGGGATGGGCAATCATCCAATTAAGTACTTCCCGTTCAAGATGGACCTGGACACGAGGTCACGGCGGCCTAAGCAGGTCACACCTATACCATATTCCATCGTATCCCTTGCGCCAAGGTACGGCAAACTTACCATGTTCGGTGTGAACCCGCGTCACCCAGTCCACGCCATAATCACGGCATAAGCACGTCACAATCACATGCCAAAGTCTCACATAAATCATCATATCATCATCATCATCTGCCTAGCCTTTTCCCAACTATATTGGGGTTGGCTTCCAGTCAAGCCAGATTTAGCTGAGTACCAGTATTTTACGAGGAGCGACAACAACCCGCTTCACAACCGATTAACTGGGGTAACACGGTACTTCGTGGCAAGACTGGAGTCAGATTTACTGGCTTCTGACTATCCGTAACGACTGCCAAAGATCTACAAATGACAGTCGGAACCTACGGATTAACGTGCTCTCCGAGGCACGGAGGAAATTCGTTATGTTAAGATGGTCACCCATACACTGACCAACCTTGGCAAGCGCTGTTTAACCTTGAAGACCGACCCGTGCGGCTGTTATTGTCTAGCCACGAGCTCTTCATATATTTCAGAAAAAAAAGTCAAACTCCCCAAAGGACAAATAACAAAAAGAATAGAAAGACGACGCCATAATTCGTAATTAATTTGTCCCAATCATTGAGATAAGTTTCTTAAGCTAATTAATTTTAATTAGACCAATTTCTAAACCCGAATTTTAAGAAATAAGTGTCAAGTTGAAAGAAATATACTTTCTTTGGGCAGTCATTCTTCATTATACTGAATAATTGCTTACAAAAGGTGGATTCTGGTTCTTTGAAAATAGTCTTGAGGATTGTATTGTGTGAAATAATTATTTCGTAAAGAAAGTTAAGGCTTTCTACGTGTTTATGTACGGAGCGAGAAGCGAAAGCGGATAGAGATGATAAGAATTTTTTACGTCTAGGCATACGTATTTAGGTTATTTCTCAATTTTTGAAGAAGAGGATTGCCTTTATGTCGCGTTTTCGCTCGCATTAACTCTTCTTTGAAGGCAGGAGGTTTTGAGGAGCTCGAGGCTATATAATAACAACCACACGGGTCGATCTTCAAGGTTAAGCTACGCTTGTCAAGGTTGGTTTGTGGATGGGTGACCATCTTAACATACCGGAAACTCCTTCGTGCCTCGGAAAGCACGATAAGCCGTTATTTGTAGATCTTTGGCAGTCGTTACTAATAGAAGCCAGTAAATCTGACTCCAGCTTGCCTTGAAGTACCTTGTTACCCTAGTTAATGGCTTGTGGAGGTCTTATAGGCAGCCGCTCCTCGTAAAATACTGGTATTCAGCTAAATGTGGCTTGAATGGAAGCCTACCCCAATATATGTAGTTGGGAAAAGGCTAAGTAGATAATGACGCTGAAGGCGGACGGTTTTCCATGTCGTCTCGCTTCAGACGCCCGCTTCAGGTTCGGATGTTCAACAGTCACTCTTTCCGGGCGATGAGCATAGTTTTAACACCTGGGAATTTCTTCCCACTGAATCCGAATCAGTGACCTCCCAAAATAACCGAGGCAGAATAGCCAAGATTATGACGTACTCTAATCCGCCTGACCCACCCTCCCTTCCCTCTTTAATTGTAATATCGATATCTGCATTACTAGGTGCACTAACTAAAAATGCGTTGCCTACACTATTCGCTCTAAGACAGTGTAATCCGCTATCCGCTCCGCTCTTAACCTAATCGGACCCTTACCCTCTACAAATCTGTCTACCCAGTCTCCTACAAAAAAATATAAGTTCCTTTGACAAGAGCTTACTAGCAATATAAACTGGATTATAACCGCTTGTCCAAACAGCCATTTGTCTGCTAGACAAAGCTTAACGAGATCCGACTGTCAAAGTATTCCTACCTACTAGTTATAGGAACGACGATCAGGGATTACTAGCGAGGAGACAATTTATTGATGTACAATAAGGAGATGGAAATACGGCGTGGTAATGTTTAGAGGATATTTTTGAAACTATTTAAAATGGATGTCAACTAAATATTGAAATAATTAGCTGCTGCCAGCGGCTTAGCCCATGTGATAGTAGAATAAAATATCGCAAGGGAACACACTCACTCCCAGAATTAACTATTCTATGTGCTATTGAAGGACATAGTCTAGCAGTGCACCAAATTTCATCGAAATCCATTCATTCGATATTTCGTAAAAGAATTACAAACATTCATACATACAAACTTTCGTGTTTATAATAGTGGGAGGATTTAAAACCAAAATTAGCTATCTTTTGTTGTAGAAATTACTTAGTTCCTAACTATTGGATCTTCATCTGCCTAGCCTTTTTCCCAACTATATTGGGGTCGGCTTCCAGTCAAGCCGGATTTAGCTGAATACCAGTATTTTACGAGGAGCGGCTGCCTACCAGACCTCCACAAAAATCCTAACTGGGGTAACACGGTCCTTCATGGTGAGACTGGAGTCAGATTTACTGGCTTCTGACTATCAATAACGACTGCCAAAGATCTACAAATGACAGCCGGGACCTACAGCTTAACGTGCTTTCCGAGGCACGGAGGAAACTCGTTATGTTAAGATGGTCACCCATCCACAGACCATCGTTGGCAAGGGTTCCTTAACCTTGAAGATCGACCCGTGCGGCTGTTAATATCTAACCATGAGCTCCTCTTGAACGAGCTCTTACTCACACAATTAGGTAGTAATTCGCGATTTTTTTTTCTACCAAAACAATTCGGATTCGTTTTTACCTGTTTCCTTATAATAACGATCTAATTATTTTTTTCCTTCCAAACATGGCATGGACATAGAATATTAACATAAAAGGGAAAATATGAAAAAATTATTCTTCTAATACATGATAACAAGTGTGCTGTAATAAGTTATTTATTTCAGATTCAGGAAACTACAATTCCCCTACTAACTGCTAATCGTTGTTATGATGCTATTACAACACAATAAAGATATTCTTCACTCGTTAAAAAACCTATAATAACAAGTTCAATAAACAGGGAATTACTGGATTAAAAATTCCCAACGCAATCTCACACTGTGGTACTAATTGGTACCAGTGCAGTCTGGTTTTCCCTGCCTAAGGCTATTGGGAAACACTGCTTTCAACTGCAGTTCTAAGTATTATGATTTATCTGATTCATCAGATATTTGGTCTTGACACAGTAGGTATTTATTTTGGACTTACCAAATTTTTTTGGGTACTTTTGAATTAAAAAAATACCTAGGATGAGAATCAGTTGAGACTACGTTCCATGAAAAGGATGTAAGGGGTCCAAATATAGATCATATCCGAAAGGAAGCCTCTGCTAGTTGACTTCAGCCCCTTCCAAAGGTCCAGGAAAGTAGAGGCGTGAGAAATTAAAAAAAAAATGTAGTCCTTTTTCTTGGTTGTTATTAGATGTTCTGAGTTATGTAATGAGAGCTTGGTTAAAGTAGGGTTCATGCTATCGACTCTTTTCAGACTTAATCCTCATCTATACTAATATTATAAAGAGGTAAAATGTGTAAGTTTGTAGGTTTGTAAGTTTGTATGTAGGGGGTAATCTCTGGAACTACTGGTCCGATTTGAAGAATTCTTTGAGTGTTAGATAGCCAATGTATCGAGGAATGCTATAGGCTATATACCATCAGTGTGTATGTGTGTACGGCCCACCAGTATGTGGCTACGGCCCACGGGAGCGGAGCAGTAACGAAAAATGCGGGTGAAACCGCAGGGGACAGCTAGTCTTTACATATTTCAAAAAATCAAAAGGTACTGACCGCATTTTTATATGACTACCACACAATTAGACAAATTAATTAATGAGGAAAGATTCCTGATACCTAATAATATAATTATATGCTTATTGCTTAAGCCGCCTTATGCTAACGATGCTCAACGCGCTTGTGGATGTCAAACCTGGATTGGATTTGTTTGCTGATGAATGGAAGACAATATTATTAGAAAGTTTGTGGTTCTGTGAGAAGACAGAGTAAACGGATTAACGTAGTGTTAATGGCTAATCATCTCTAAATAAATATAGTAGAGGAAAGCCGAGAATTTCAAGGATTATTAACACCCGTGCGAATCTGGGTCGCGTCATTACTACAGGTAATAAATGATAAAAAATGTTCATAATACGTATAATATGCAGCGTCATAATAAAACTGACGTTACAGGGAAAGGAAAATACGTTACTATACAACGCTTATCCGTTGACCAATGTTGGGATGTCAACATTAAATTAATTATTTTCCCCATGAGCAGGAAAACATCGATTGGATTGTGCAGAATATATAAGCTGGACAGGCCAACGACTTCTCATTCGATACTTAACACTGCCATCAAAGCAGTCACAGCAATAATTCAATTAATATAATTGATATTAATCAATCCATTCAGTGCTTACTCGTGGCATAATTTTGAATTGCAAGTTTTAATAAAATTACAATGGCGTCTTTTACTTCAATTTGTTTCGCGGTAATTATTTTCTTCTTTTTTTGGAATATTGGAATTTTTAACTGATATCTTTATATTAAATAGTCAAGTTAATTAAGAGAGGAGCTCGTGGCTAGATAATAACAGCCGCACAGATCGATCTTCAAGGTTAAGCAACGCTTGCCTAGGTTGGTCTGTGGATGGGTGACCATCTTAACATAACGAGTTTCCTCCGTGCCTCGGAAAGCACGTTAAGCCGTTGGTCCAGGCTGTCATTTGGAGATCTTTGGCAGTCGTTACGGATAGGCAGAAGCCAGTAAATCTGACTCCAGTCTTGCCATGAAGTACCGTGTTACCCCAGTTAATGGGTTGTGGAGGTCTGGTAGGCAGCCGCTCCTCGTAAAATACTGGTATTCAGCTAAATCCGGCTTGACTGGAAGCCGACCCCAATATAGTTGGGAAAAAGGCTAGGCAGATGATGATCTTTATATTAAATAGTCAAGTTAATTAAGATTGATTATTAACTATTTTGTTTTTTTTTTAACAGATGATGCTCCTGGTTGTAGCGAGCGAGGCCGCGCCTAAGAGTAAGTTTTCTTATTATTTTTAACCTTTTATTATTGGAGCCCCTTACTTTTTAACTTCTCATAAAACGTTCTTAGTTTTTCCCGTTTGTTAAATCATTCCAAAGAAGATTTTTTGAAAATAGAATGAGAAATAGATGACCTTCCTTAGGAAGTTATTCTTGTATTCTTGAAGACATTTGAATCGTGCCAAAAATTAACGAAACTATCATACAATTTTTATCAAGTGACCTTTATTAAAATAAAAATATTAATAAATTCATGTTTTTACAGAGTTCAACCTGAAAATTCCTGATGAATGTAAAGGAAAGGGATTCTGTTCCGTCAAGCCGGAAGGGTATGACGAAATGCAAGATATGATCGACTCCTTACTGACTCCCACATTTATCGCGGTAAGTTATTTACTCTATTTTATATGATTACTAGTAATTACATTAGTAGAATAAAATTGTTGGTAAACAATCTCAGTTGCCATCATAGTTTTTACGATTTTCTGACCTTTAAATTGTATTTTTCCAGAAAAACATGGACGATAGGCTCGGAGAACCTGTAACAAGTGAAGAATTATCTCCTAAGTCAGACTGGCACAACTGCCCTTACAGGAGAACGGTACGAGTTAATTTTATTTACCTACAATTCATTCAGTAGCAATTACTTTAATATTTTTTTATTACTCGTAAATGATCAGTTATGATTTTATTCTGAAACTCAATTGAAAGTATTGTGCGACAACTTTATTGTGCAATAGCATAAAATATTTAAAAGCATAAATTATTATGCAATCTCCATTTGACATACGCCTACCTCTAACAATATTTATTTTAAATTAAATTGTTCCTTTTTCCAGGTTCACGAAGCGCCGTATACCTACAGGGAGTCTGAGGATGCTGACGCCGATTATATCATCCAATCGAAATTCTTCCGCCAACCTATCGAGACCATCACTTGCGCGTGAGTATTTTAAGTTAATTATTATAACTAGCTACCTTTTGACAAAGAACTTTAAAAAATCACTGTTAATGTTCGCATTTGAGTTATTTTAGGCCGTACGTAAAATACGCGCTTTAGTCTGGTATTGCGAATACCAGCCCCTTATACTATACTATTTTGACAATGGTATTTTTGTCACTCGATTCTTCTTCAACATATCATTATACAATTTTCAAAATTATTTTTTCTTTTGTAACAGGCAGGATAAAATTGTACAAGATGCAAAAAACAACTCTACGCAATGCTTCCAGCACTTATTACTGAACAATTTCGATATGGTGTCTACTTGCCGGACCTCGAAAGCTGACCGCACTCTTCTCGTGTACGATTTCGAGACGGGAAAACCTGTGAAGAAGACTTACAGCATTGATTGCTGCTGTACTTGTCATGTTGCAAGAATTTAATTAATTTCCTTTTTAAATTAGTATATCTAAATCTTTAATGCATTATTTTCGCAAACTAAGCATGGTCCTAGAATCGTTCCTTTTAGAAGCCCAGCCAAGTTCACATCCAATGTGATTAATGACTTATTATTATTTAATTATGGAACATTCGAAACAAGTATCTAAAGCACCGTCAATATTTTGTTTGTGGATAATATTGATAAATTGGATGTATTAAAGTCGATAAATACATGTATATGATGTAATGAATCAAACGCTTTGGCTATGTAGTATTATTTTAAAGACTGATTTAATTATTAATGTTTCGTAATTTATTATTTCATAATAATTGTAAATTATATTTTTAATTTTGTATAACATATAGACTTGATTATTATTTAAGCAAATTGAAAATTATTTATATAGTCTTTAGTATTATTTTAAAGACTGATTTAATTATTAATGTTTCGTAATTTATTATTTCATAATAATTGTAAATTATATTTTTAATTTTGTATAACATATAGACTTGATTATTATTATTAAGCAAATTGAAAATTATTTGTATAGTCTTTCAGATTTTTAAGGTTATTTTTTAAATAAATTTAAGTTGAGCATTTATTTTACAAGTTTTTTATTTTGATTTATATTGACATTACATTATTTGAATTACATGGAGATTCTTACTTAAAATATTAATATAGTAAAAACCAATAGATTTTAAAGGTAAACTGCTTAAAAATCAAGTTTTCATGTTTATAACTATCTGAAGTAGCAGGTACCTACCTACTTACGCCCATTTTCAAAAAGCTACCTATCTAAAGTTGCAGCTACTAAAGATAAACAAATCTATATTTTTGCCCTTACTTGCTTTCCTATATATAACCTACCGACGGTTAGCATTTCCTACCAAAAGTTGTGACATTGACAACTAGAATCTACTGTTTATCGGAGATAGCTATCTATTTATGAACTGCGGTAGGTTATTGAAGACGGGCGTTAGTGATAAACAGAAAAACTAACTATAACATATTTGATTTAACACGTACTAATACTAATACCCACCTAGTAATTACTATTGCTGATATTATAATAATATATTCCTTTTACTAATTGAATTCATTGAGTATGCTTGCTCATTTACTTGGAACTTCTTAGTATAAAGATTTTTTTGTTTTAAAGAAAAGATAGTTCGTTCATAATTTGCTTAGTCAATTTAAGATAAAAACAAATTAACTAATACATAGAAGACGAGTCATGTTTGACCGACAAATGGGTTAATCGCATGGTAAAATTATCTAACAGTTTCGACATTACTATTTAATAAAGAGCCCTTTATCATGTACAATAATTCCATTACATATTTTGACTATACACACAATTTAAAACTAACACAATTTTTAACTGGAAAAACGAAAATTATATTCATGAGATGGTTCTCCCAAATTACAGTGAGCAATAATTGTATATTTTTATTTTTGGGTTGGGAAGTATCTAATTAAATAACTTCTTACACTCTAGGTGAAGCAAGAGAGGGTTTAAGAATTTTACAGACTAAAAGTAATTCGTCGACCCCAATATAGTTGGGAAAAGCTAGACAGAGATTGTCTAAAAGCTCCAAATCGTGTACAAGAAGTAAAGAACGTAATATTGAAGGTTTCTGAGAGTGGTTCGAGTTAGTGGAAGCGATAACAAGTCGAACGGAAATTATGGACAGAATGTAATGAACAATGGATTCGACACGCTAAGCTGTGATGTCTGGCCATGAATATTTTGGGACTCAGGTTTATTTTGTAGTCTTGAGTTTTATAGAGTCTTAAAAAAACATGGATTTTTGTGTGAAAGCAGTGACGTAAACTGTAACAACTGTTTATCAGTAGGGTTGTAAAATGGGTTATTTCAGTCATGTTGTATTTTTGTAATCATCTCTTTCTTAGGCCCGCGGTAGTCTGATGGATGGGAGAAGCACAGGGCAGGACGATGTGGTTACGGTTGAATGAGGCAAATGTTCATCTGTGGCCGTTTTTCTAGTGAAATTATGATGATAAAACATCAGTCTATAGATGTATTTACACGCTTAGACACGATAAGACGCTATAAGTTTTCCCTAATACCAGATTAACTCAAAGTCTTCATTCAAATATTTAATCTTAATTTAGAGAACACTTATCAAAGTAGTTTCCACTATAATTAAACTCTCACTACTCTAGATGACGTAAACCGTCCATTTGCGCGCATTTATAAAAATTAACGATTCCCTTACAGCGGAGGGTTGTCTCAAGTAGGCCCTCCAACAAAATTGGGCTGGCAAGGCTCTTTGCAAACACTTGGCAGCTTTCCTGAAAAGAGCTCCTTTACCTATACGTATTGAGAAGTAAGATGCTGTATGGATTTTTGGATACAATGCCGGGACAATGGGAAGGTAGCTGGGGTTGGTTTGAGTGACGTCTCCGATGTCTTTCTTATAAGATACTATAGTGACTTTTTCCGGCTTCGCACGATGTTTTGAATGTACTCGTAGCCTACTGCGTACAATACATAATTATGAATACAGTTCCTGTTATAAAATGTATTAAACACTGTTTTGTTCGGTTTATTTCGCATTTGACGTGTGCCTTTATTCGGTGATTAAATAAATGTATTTTTTTTTCTTATTGTTGTAAATGATTTACTTACGGTGTATGCTTTTAAAGAAATTCAAAATTTTCCATAACTAATAAACGCACTAATGTAATAGGGACTATTAGGAGTACTTCCATACCTGAGTGTATTTTGTATTTTTGTTGAATAAAATAATTATGTACTAAGTTAATTTTGGTATAAATAGTTCAGGTAATATAAAAGTTTCTTATGTGCATTTTACGATTTAATAATAAATGAACTAATTGTCTTAGACTTTTCCTTTGCTAGCTTAAACAATGTGAAAAGCAAAGATGTCTACCCAATACAATATTTGATTCTAAAGGGAACTATATCGAATCCTCTGTCGTATAAATCTGGACCGAAGCCAGACCCGACAGTTAAAGAGTGCTAGTAAATTGTATAATTGAAATAAATGCCTGGTATTGTCTTTGAAAATTAAATTATTCTCCGAGTGCGGAAAATTGAATCCGACAGAGTAACAGTTCTAAGTTAATATGAATCCTGTCTGTGACAGACTTTGGGGCTATATTAGTATTCCGCACGGTCCTATCCACTTCTTGGACGAATAAATTATTAGGGTTTGTATAATTTTAGATAATGTCATTGTTAAGTTTAGTGGTTTTGCATTAGGCATTCAAGCCATAATATGTTATGTTAGTAGTTGAACTGAGAACTATATAAAGATCTGTCAAAACGTCTTGTTGACACTTCGCGTATCTCAAGCGATGCTCGGGAGTTAATTATATAAATCTCTCAATAACGTTCGGGATTAAAACTTAGCAACCTTCGTTTTGTTCAGAATTCAACATGCCACCCTTGCCTTAAAGACACTGCTTTATTCCCTAGACTCAAAATCTACTATTAAAATCAATTATATGTTTATAAAAAAATAATAGTATAAAAAAATTGAGCTGCAGGTTGTTGCTCAAATGCATTAATAATAAAATCGAAATACTGTTTTAAGGACCTAATGATATTTTATCGGTGCAAACTTCTTTACTAAACAATATTTTTTTTGAAGCTATAAAATAATTTGCCTATAGATCTTTTTAGTTATATGTAAAAAGGTAAAAACGTTAACCAAAAGCAATGCAGAAGAAGCAAACACATTTATAAGTCAAAGGTGAGAATATGCAATTTCCACTTGGAAATGAATTCAATCAATTAGAATTTAGCGAAGTAGGTCCCGGTGGAATGGAGGTCGATTTGCGTAAGTTGATGAATACTTGACATTTAAAGCAAAGGAGACTTAGTGTGTTACACAATATATTGGCACACTTTCAATAGTATTTGGTTTATATGTCCTGGATATAGGCATAGGTAAATTAATATCGTCTCAGACGACGTTAATTTAAACTTATCGATACCTAAGTGAATATTGTAGACATCTATATTTAGAATCCTCCATTTGAAAAGACGTTTTATAATCAATCATAAACATAAGCTAACTATAGACTCAGTAATCTGTAGGCGTTTCGTGTAGTATTAGTAATTCCTAGACTGAATTTGTGAAAATTATCGACCTGTGGGTGTCACCCACAACTTGATACCTTCCTTTATTTTTTTTGAGCGTGGCTAAACATCAAATGACTCTCTCGCTCTGGGAGAAGCAAGAGGGAGTGTCAGACTTTTTCTGGCAGAAGACCCACCTGTGTTGTTTCTGTTGCTTCTTTCCGATAACCCTGAAATTCTGTGGGTGGTATCTCATGCAAAGAGGAACCTGCATTAGATCGACGCACAGGTGGTCGTTGCTTGAGTTGTACGTTCAATTGCGTCGTGTCCACGAGTTGTCTCGCGAGGCGTTGCCCGGGTCTAATGGAGCTCCAGTTCAAATCTACATATATAAAATGTATGGAGAACGACACACTCAGATCGGCGTATGTGGCACACGGGCCCAATGTAGTTCTTCTTCCTTATGTGTTTGGCACCAATATAGTCAACAAAAAACTAGGACTTACCAGTAATATTCAGGAGGACTCTTTCTCCATGCGTAGCCACGATCCTCCACTCGCACCGATCCGGGGTCGTAGGGGGTGTCTCACTACCCCACCCAGGGGAATTGAACCACCCCGAGTTCCCCAGTAGTGTCCTCCCGCATTCTGTTTACAACATTAAATCATCATTATTACCGATAAACACCAATATATGAGGGAATTTAGTACGGTCAATGTACCCTTAAATGGGGAATTAATTTTCATAACCAAATCATTTGTTAGTTTAATGAATGGTTAGCGATTTGGAAACTAAATAGCTATTGAAACAGCAGTTTCGAGGATTGAATCAATTTGGTTTTAGAAATATCAGTCGATTATATTCTTTATTGATTTAAAATATGTTTTTTTCTGGAGGCACAATTCAATTACCTAATTGAATATAATGCAAGCTCTTAATTTGATTGCTGCTGAAATTGTGAACGGATTTTTGAGGAGTCAGAATTTTTAACAGAAATTGGTGTTGCCTCGTAAAGTAAAAATAAGAGGTGTACGATAGTCTATATAAATAAAGAATACAAGCGCAAAGGCGAGCATAACTTACAGTTCGTATCATACCATCAAACCTATTATTGATAGCAAATGTACAAAATAGGGAACAGGAATCCTTTTTTTTCACTACTTTCAAGTTCAAAATCATCAAATAACTTCTCCCGCTGCTCCTTCCATAGTGGGAGAAGTTAACCCTAAGAGCAATAGCGCACTAGCGGCTAGGTCCAGGACTGGCTATATACCATCGCTACGACCCACGGGAGCGGAGCAGTAACGAAAAGCGGGTGAAACCGCAGGGGACAGCTAGTTAATAATATTAAATCAAATGCCTTACTTGCACATTTATACAGCAGATTAGTCTGTGCGATATCACTGGCACTCAGCCGCACTCTCTGCCCGATCTCCGGCCTCTTCTTCCCGTGGACCTCCAGAGGCAGTATGGTGTCCAGGTACGTTCCCTTGCTGAAGGTGTTCCTCGCGTAGTGCATTATGGAGTCGTAGTCATACGTCTGTCCCAGGGAGTTCACTTCTTCATCTGTTAACTTGTTGAAGTTATATTCTTGACCTGTGGAAGAAAGATGTGTTGGATAAGGAATTCTAATCTGTGTCTTAGGGCTTAGACAGATATATTCAATTATTCATCCCTACGAAAGAAATGGTTATAATTTTTTTCGCTGTGTGTGGAAGTGAGAGCGTCAGACCTTCACTGAATGAAAGCACACCTATTCTTTCTTTCTCCTTTGCATTCCAAAACCACGGGCTTTGCTTTCAGTAATCAACCAATGGCCCCAGAAGGCTTCGGCTCTACCGGTCCCCTACGATTTCGCGGACATTTCTTTGAGGTGCACGGGAAACATTACGTGCCGTCGATGATTTGGGCTCGGACCAAACGGCTACCGGACCGCCGGACGGCCAGTTACAGATTCTTGTCGTCCGCAATCTACGCCTACAGTCGGGCTGGGGCGAGAGGATGTCTTTTGGGGGTAGTGTAACAGAGAGTAAAGTCCCACATACCTCCTTTGAAAAGGGAGGATCCTACGACCGGACGGGTGTTATGTCGGCCACTGCTCGATAGATGATTTCGGGCTGTTGTATCTATTCAAATCGCGTGGAGAACTTTGCTTGCACGATGCAGGATTCTGTGACGTCACATGTAGTAGATAGTAGTCACTACAGTCTGTTCCCTCACGCGAGTCTAACCGTCTTAGAGATAAACAAGCATCTTCAAAAACGAGAAAGGAACTCTTTACACGTGTAACATTAATGTACACGTACCTCCAGTAAATTACAATAAAGATCAAAAGTATGACAATGACAATCAAACATGTCTACAACTTATAATCGAGAAACATGTCTTGCAAACTCAAAAGAACTTCCAAAGGATTATTATGAGCTTTACAAGTATCTGATATGAAGTCAGTTTTAACTTAAATTATTTGAAACGTTGAGTAAGGAGGAAATTGGAATTTTTGATGAAGACTTATTTGAGAAACTTTCGTAATATTGAACGTGTTTATTAATTTTTTTGTTGCTACTTCATGCATGCTATTTTTATTTTATTTTTAAGTCAAGCATCAATTCGCGGTCCAGACTAAGCGCTTTGCTTCGTCGTTTATACCGCGTACATCGAGGAACTGGAACAATTATAATTGAAGTATCTATTGCGCGTCACCATCAACGATTGCATGACCGCTTACCATCAGGTGGGATCGCAGTCAAGCACTAGTTTATAACAATTGCCTGTAAAAAGACCCTTAACGTTAACGAAAACTCCATATTTTATTCATCACTGGGATAAGATTATAATTGTAAGCTATTGCGCGTCACCATCAACGATTGCATGACCGCTTACCATCAGGTGGGATCGCAGTCAAGCACTAGTTTATAACAATTGCCTGTAAAAAGACCCTTAACGTTAACGAAAACTCCATATTTTATTCATCACTGGGATAAGATTATAATTGTAAGCTATTGCGCGTCACCATCAACGATTGCATGACCGCTTACCATCAGGTGGGATCGCAGTCAAGCACTAGTTTATAACAATTGCCTGTAAAAAGACCCTTAACGTTAACGAAAACTCCATATTTTATTCATCACTGGGATATTTTTTTCTCCTAGAACATACCTGGGAAATCATCGGTTCTGGAGATATTGAAGGTCAAAGTCAATTTCTTATATAGTGATTTTTTTTTAATATCGTATTCCAAGTATCATTAGTAAACTTTCTTCCGAACAAAAAATTACGCAGTTACAGAAATGCAATGAAAACTAAACATAACGAGTGCCTCACACAAACAAGCGTGCGGTCAGTTCAACGACCAAGCGCGAGCGGCCGAATGCTCAGCTGATCGAAATTATTATTAATTAATTATTTTTAAAGATGGTAAAAAAGGTTTTTTCTCAACAACATTTTTTGATCAATAGTTATTTGTGCAACAAGAGAGCAAAGTTGGTTTTTGCCGCGACTGTTGATTTTGAATCCCGAGTAAGCGAAGGATTCTATATTTGAATCACGAGCGTAGCGAGTGATTCTAGGTTAGAATCCTGAGTGCAGCGAGGGATTCAAAGACACGAGATGCAAATAACTTTGGTCTCGTGTAGCACATACAACTTTTCACTTCAGCAGCGAGAACAAATAATGTAAAGGTAATAAAAAATACAACTTGGTAATATTTAAAACAGAAGAAGAAAACAATAAAAAATTAAAGCCCGCTATTTTTTAAAGATGCGTTCGGAAATTGCACTATTACTAAATTATTCTGTCACAATAAAGATTGTTAAAACTTTAAATAATTATGTAGATACATGATAAACTTCGTATTTTTTAATTCAACATCTCTTTATTTGATCATAAAAAAATATAATTCGATTATTAAGAGAAAATTATACTAATTACATTTAAACTTTGATTTGAAATTTTATAGGTGACGTGTTTCCGAACGTTTTATTGTTGGTTTCTTTTTTGAGCCTATTATATATGGAATTTGAAAATCGAACTTTGAATCGACTAGTTTCTATCTCTCGCTCTTTTCGTATCGAAGTGAAAGCGACAGAACAAAGTGAAGTTCAAATCTTTCGAATGTTGTGAACTTGTGAGTAGACCCAGCACTGACTCGGCATTAAAAAAAAAATTAAAAAGTTACTTTGTCTCACGCTCGCAGCAAAATCGAATTTTGCTCACTGTCTGCTCACTGCAAAACATACTTGTTTGAGGTGCTGAGGTGAAAAGTTACTTACGAGTTATTACATGTATAGAATGTTTAGTTATCGGCTATGTGATCGGTCTATTTACGCCCTGTGTAATACTATTTTTTTATTATGGGTATAATGACTGATGATATCTTTAATATTTTATTGTATCACACAATCGTTGGTCAACCACTGCACTAACTGGGCTGTCCAATTTTCTTGGCCTGAAGTAGTTATGAACTATTATATTGTCTACAAAACCCGACGATTTGTGGAAATATCAATATTCGATCGGCTCGATCTTGGTTACAAGGAGCTGAGAACTACGTCAGCGAAGCTTTATGAGAAGGTGGTCAAATACTGAAAATATATTAGGTACATTCGCAATCTAATGGAAAACAAAGTGCTTGAATTTTTATGTATCAAAAACTAAATGAGTAGGTACTTTCTAAACTTGATTCTAGCAAAGTCTACAAACCGTAAGATAAAAAGCTAAAAAAATCTTTCTCGTCTATTTTCATCAGGTAAGTAATTGATAACACTCTTAGTCGAAATTCTTTTAGGCTTTCTTATTTTAGGGTTCTGTACCCTTAGTCTGCAAAAACGAAACCCTTATTGGACTGCTTTGTTGTCCGTCTGACCAGACCCTTTTCTTAGGAATGCGTGGGGATATCATGTTGAAATTAATACCAAATACTCAGGGTTGCTACCCCTTCAAGCAGAGGAAAAATCAAACTTCTAAATTATCTTAACTCAGTCTAAATATATAGCCGTTTATGACGTACTAGCTTCTATCCGCGACTTCGTGTGCGAGGATTTCAGAAAAAAAAGAATCGGGATAAAAGGTAGCCTATGTTCTTTTCCATGTCAAAATCTTAATAAAGGTGATATCTATGGGACATACGCATGCCAAATATCATCTAAATACGTTCAGCCGTTTTTGCTTGATTAAGTAACAAACATCCACACTTTCACATTTATAATATTAGTTAGGATATTTTGACGCAACGATTCCAGTGGTCTAGAAAGCATCAAGAAAAAATATTTCACATTTAGTCTTTTCACAGTCGTTTCGGATAGTTAGAAGCCAGTAAATCTGACTCCAGTCTTGCCATGAAGTACCGTATTACCCCAGTTAATGGGTTGTGGAGGTCTGGTAGGCAGCCGCTCCTCGTAAAATACTGGTATTCAGCTAAATCCGGCTTGACTGGAAGCCGACCCCAATATAGTTCGGAAAAGGCTAGGCAGATGATGATGATGATGATTCCAGTGGTCTAGAATATTGAAATTACGTAAAAGCAATGTCTCATAGCATAAATGAAGGAAAACGTCGGAAAACCGATTTGTAGTGACATCACAAAACAATTTGATACTTTTTGGCGATTCAGAAACAGCTTCGAAATTCCATTCGGTAATCATACATTGTGTACGGAAACCTCGGTGCACGAATCCGAATCGCACTTGACTGGCTTTTTATTCTTTGTAACGCTAAAAATAAATCAAGGACGAGCAGCATTTTTTCATGACAAGATATTTTTGAAAGCAATCATTCCACTTGGAACTTGTATCAAGATTCGTAATAACACTTAACGATCCAATACCTTTTATAGGTTTCACAAAAATCTGTTGGCCGACGGGCACTTTATTTCGGTGAGGATTTTACTTCGAAAATAATAGTTTTACCTAAAGCTTCAGATATTTTACTTTTTTATTACCCATTATTATTCTGTGTTCAGATAATCAGTGCTGAGGCAGGAGATATACTTTTTAGTCTCGAACAGGACATTTTAATGATATATTTTTATTTTAAGTTATGGATCGATTAGCTACTTTTTGTTTTCTGTTTCTGTTCCTAATGTTGTTCGTCTTGTGCTAGTCACATTGTTTTTTTCTAGATTATTATACTCCGTTTACTGTAAGATTAGAAATTTAAAGATACATGTTTTACCGTCCGTTCAAGCGATTTTGACTTATATTGCATTGATGACATGACAAATGACGACTGCAGAAAAAGTTGGTATTGTAACCACTTTTTTTGCTTTTAATGTCATCCTTATGTCTATGGAATGGAAGTCAAAATCGGTTGAACGGACAGTAACACTAGTTTCTTTTGTTTTCTAATCTTATAGTAAATAGAGTATAAATGTCTGCTAACGTGACGTGCAACTACATACTAAAGAAAAAAAGGTTACTGTGATAAACTGGAATTTTCATTTGGAGTTTTCACTGGAACACATTTCCTTTGGATGACTACAGAACCGGATGAAAACTGACTCAACAAAAAAAAGCCAGGTGCGTGTTGCCTCATAACCGGTATTCGTGTATGGCCAAATACATGCATAAATGTAAACGAACTGAACGAATGTGTAAGGACTATAGCAGTTTAGGTACACCACATTTTTACAGTCCATCCCAAAATCCTAAGGTTATCCAATAGATATCGCTGCTAGCGATAGAACTGATAGATTTAAGTAAGTGTAAAAGTTTTATTACTATTTAGGTTAGGTAGGTGAACCTACCCTTAAACCTTGCGCGTGTTACAAGCAAATGAATCACTGACATTGACAGCCCACAGGTCATCGAAGACTATATTTATATATTTACATGAAACGATCTGTTCATAAACAAATATCCATGTTTCTGATGTTCATTAGACGTAACAAAAACAATGATTTAGATAAGTTGTTTGTAATAAATAAGGAAATTGTGTAGAGTATGATACAGTCGTAGTAAATCGTGTGTACTGATAGTATTATATTAGGTTACCTATATAAATAATTTGTATTAAATACCTACTGGTATTCAGCTAAATCCGGCTTGACTGGAAGCCGACCCCAATATGGTTGGGAAAAAGGCTAGGCAGATGATGATGAAGATGACCTATATAAATAATTTGTATTTAAACTAGCTTATGGCAGTGACTTTGTCCGTGAGAATAGCGGTTACTGCGGATGGAAGCCAAATGAAAAGTAGCCGATATCCACCAAGACAGACAGAGTTACGTTCACAATTATAATGTTAACGTGAACAACTTTCAAACCACACAACAACTTAATCTTTAAGATTTTCTTTTTTTTTTCTTAAAAAAAAATAGTATTTTTCCCCAAAGACTCAAAGTTATTCAAGAAATAAATGACTTTTTGTGGAGGGTCTGGTCTGAGATGGTAACCCGTGTGACAGGATTTCCTAGTGTAGATATCAGTTCTTTTACCAATTAAATAATTTACTTTATAAGGTGCCTTTGTGAGAGACAAAATAAATGTTTATTGTTTTGTTATGTGATTATTCGATTTAGTCCTATAGCAATCAATCCGACCGGCTTCTAGTCAAAATGGATGCAGCTGGCTTCCAGTATTTACATGCAGTTATATGCAGTGACTGACTATCTGACCTTCGCAACCCAGTAATCGGATTTCTTGGCTTCAGACTATCCGTAACGAATGTCAAAGGTTGAAATTGACACTAGAACCAAAAGCTTAAAGTGCTTTTCGAGGCACAGAAAGGCTTCGGTATATTGAAATGGTTACCCATCTACAGATCGACCTTGGTAAGCAATATTTAACGTTGGAGATTGACCTGCGTGGCTGTTTAAACTGTTGAATTTAGTGAAGAAATAAAATTGGGATCTTGGACCCCTTTCAAGATTATAATTTTATTTCTTTAGTAATTACTGTCTTCAAAATTATTTAAGAGAGCTAGGTCTCACTTTATCTTTGCTACATTTTACAACAAAGAAAAATACACGGACCCTTAATTAGGGGATCTCGGGAGCAAAAGAAATTGTGAGAAAACAATCATTAGTAGTGGCATTCCCTGCCGGAATCTACGTTTCTTGATAGCTACAACCTTGGGGCTCGTTAAGTCTAGAGTAAAGAGTTTTACTTCTAGGCAAGCATCCATATAAATCCGACTACATCATTGCTTATCGTTAGCTGAGACAGAATTCAAACGAGGGCTTATCAATAGTAATTAATCTTTTTTTTTAATTAAAGCTATCTCACCCGTTTTTAAGCGATGATGTAGCCGACGATAGAGCACACTTGCCTAGAAGTAAGTCTTTCACACTTGACCTAAAGAGCCTAAAATTGTAGCTTTCAGAAAATACAGACTCTGGCAGAGAATTCCACTCCTTAGCTGTACCACAGATAGGAGGAGCTCGTGGCTAGATAATAACAGCCGCACAGGTCGATCTTCAAGGTTAAGCAACGCTTGACTAGGTTGGTCTGTGGATGGGTGACCATCTTAACATAACGAGTTTCCTCCGTGCCTCGGAAAGCACGTTAAGCCGTTGGTCCCGGCTGTCATTTGTAGATCTTTGGAAGTTGTTACGGATAGTCAGAAGCCAGTAAATCTGACTCCAGTCTTGCCATGAAGTACCGTATTACCCCAGTTAATGGGTGGAGGTCTGGTGGGTAGCCGCTCCTCGTAAAATACTGGTATTCAGCTAAATCCGGCTTGACTGGAAGCCGACCCCAATATAGTTGGGTAAAGGCTAGGCAGATGATGAGCTGTACCACAGATAATATAATATACTAGCATGCTGTACTAATTGAATTAGTATGTTAAACGGACTGACATAGACAACTGTTTCGTTGGGTCTGACTCAGACCCTACGAAATAGTTGCCTACACAAAAAATGTTAGACAGCAAAAGACGAATTCTGGGGTCCTCCATAATGCATTTGTGTTAAATCCGCTTAGACTTTTCTTCGCGGTTGAGTCACAGACGTTTCTGTATGTAGACTAACTTAGAAACGTTGACAAATGAAAAATTATATAGAAAATAACAGTAGGCTGTTTTAAACTAACATTATAATTAGGGTTAGTCACATTGAAACTAAAAGAAATATAGTTGCATATTCATAGTAATTCTAATCACCATATTTATCAGTAAAGTTTTTTTTATGATGTGTCAACCAGGAGTAGTCAGGAGCTTAGATATCGCAGTGCCAACAGTACCAACGATAGCGGCCCCCATTTATCAGAGCCCTGATATGGGAGTAAAAAATGTAAAACTATGTCCACAAATTCAAATTTTTGATAATTGAAGGCTCTTAAGTTGACTTACCGTGACAATTTGCACTTAGTAGCTTTTTGGGAATAGTTATGCAACTGAGTAGCAAAGGTTCGTCGTTTTACTGTCATGCATTAGAGCTACTTCGAAAATCTCGATCCTTTTACGGGATAAGTGGCAACTGTAAGAGCTTTTAGTCAAAATTCGATATTAGTCATCGCCTTATAACTGCATTAAACTGTATGGATCCTATCACCCTAATTAAATCTAGCTGTTGCCTCTCAAGATGCCAAATGGGGGAATCTATCTCAGTTCATAAGATGGAGATAATAATTTCAAAGATGAGATAACTTGAAACACTTATGTCTTAATTTGTTCTTAAAATAGGTTTGTTTCTGACATGTTAATTAACTTGTCAAGTTTAAGGGACTATCAAACATGCTCTGCTAAACTAAATATTTCACACGCTATTTATAGGTGCTTGACATTCGTCAAATTGGGGAGACTCTGGCACAAGAGATCATGAGTGGTACTAAGAGTGATGTCACATCACAACATATACAAAATTAATTCAGGATTTCTAAACAAGTGTTTCAGTTGCACAAATAGAATTTTAGGGTACTGAGCCTGTTCAGTATCGCTCTTTGAGGCGAGCGTAAAATATTACGCGCTACCGTATTATTGGACGATGATACTATCGCTCATCATTCACAAGTTCGCACGTAAGGTGGCCAAAAATCGCTCTGAGACGTCTCCTTCGACTGGCGGGACGGTTAAGGGGTTACGATATCCGTTCTCTCAAGGTTGTAATTACTGTTTCGCAGAAGGAGACGTCTGTTTGTCATTTCCTCTCACTTCAGAACATGGCCTGAACCAGAGCCAAGCGTTCAACGGCAACAAAAGATTGCCTACTCAAATTTTGCTTATTAGCTCTATTCCTTTACTCAAGAAAGGTTTTTTTACTTGTTTCAATGCTCAACACAGCTGAATTTCTAATAACAGTGATCTCCTAGCAAAATTTTGTCCTCATAGCAATGAGAACAAAATTTTTCGTGCAACATTGTTAGAGAATCCTATTCAAGCAGCTATCGCAAAGCACGTCAGCGATTCACTTCGAATTTAAGACGGAACAACTAAAACTATTTGGGCAGCCTTAAACAGGAACCACATCATTTAAAATTAGACTCTACCACCTTAACTTATAGAGCAATTTTGTATAACTTTAGAATGTTTGCCTGCTAAATTGAATTTCAACTATACGAAGTTGTTTTAAAGTTGAATTTTGATTGTAACAAGTTATTAAGTTTGGGGTAGAATGTCTGAGATTTTGGCACGCTCTCTTGGTATTTTAGTTGTGTTCGCTTTAGTTCTCTGTTGGTATAAGGAGCTAATTTATCAAGCGCTAACGTTTCTTTAAGATAGGAGTATTATAAAGACTTCTATTATGTAAGAAGTTCGGTTATTCATCGTCAATTACTTAAGTTGTCATTGCTCCATTGTTGGAGGTATTGAAGTAGAAATAACACCCTATTGTAGTTTTGTAAGTTAAATACCAGCCTCTTAGATTGACAATAGACGAGATAATTTTGCGTGGTAACAATTTAGAAATAAAAAAGCGAGGCTTTTTCGATTTGGTTTTACACCCGATTTCTGGGAACACAAAAAACAAACATAAGTCTGTTAAAACCTAATTACTACCAATCATAGTTTAGCCGATGTGCGTTTGATGATTTAGCCTTTTTAGATTATCGAATTGAGCGATAATCTAGAAACGGCGATTTAACATAGAGTTTTCCTCCATCATTAACTGTTCTTGAATAACCATTATAGGTAACAGATTATTATTTTTATTTAACTAATAATTGATAGAAAACGTAATTATCGCTTGAACGTAAACAATTAACTTTGGACTCTACACATGCATTTGTTTGCACTTAGGACCTCTTCTGGGGTTATCTATCCAAGCCACAGGCTAAATATAACTCATAATAATGTTAGTACAAAGAGAATTATAGTATCTAGGAACAATAGAATTAGAGTAGTTGATACTAACAATGCGTTAAACGACTCATGAGGCACTTATTCATTTATTTATTTGACACTTTACGCACGCAATTGTACAGAGGCGGACTTTATGCCATTTCATTGTACGCACATCTGAGTGTTTCCTACCGGAGTTTGTGTTCATACTTGTATAACCCGGTGGTTCAGATAAAATAAACCTGGCTGTCTTGAATAGATTACTGTCAGGTACTCTATCGTCGACCAAATCGTTACTTCGCATTGAGATAGTGACATAAGTCTTCCGAAGCGACACTTGATTCAATTATCCTATGCTTTTTGGATGCAGCAGAATCTCTCAAACTTCACCAGGGCCCAACTCGCCCGTACACTTTGAGGATATTTCTATACCTAATAATATATTATTATTGATAGGGTCGCGTTTAATCACTATCACAAGAGATTGAAAGTAAGCGATGATGTGGTCGACGATGGGCACCCTAGCCTAGAAGTAACATATTCTCTGTTGATTTAACAATAAAAGACGCAACCCAGTAACACACATTACCTTCTAATTGGCACACCGTAAGATCTTCCCATAACCCTGCAAATTCACGAAGTAGGGCACACAGTTTAGATTAATATATGTAATTGTGTAATGACCATAACACGGTCGGGTTATACCGTGATAGTCCATTTGATAACGCGATTACCCCGCCATTTCGGATTGTGAAATTGGACAAACGACCTATATTAAGCGGTCTTAATAGTTTAAACGATTATGGACCTTATTTTGTAATTGACTTGGTTATGTTTTCAACAGGAATGAAGGAAGTGGATAATGGATACAAGTGCTACTTTCTAACAATGCTTTTGCCGAACTTAATTCGGAATAATCGCGGAATTTATTTGGCGGAGTGAAATTGAGTTTAGTGGGTGGGGTAGAATTTTCTTGCGAACATTTGTAGGGGTTTGACAGCTGATATGAGTGGGAATTGAATTCATGTTCACTGGCGAAGTTTTATTAGGTGAACTACTAAGAAAATTATTTGTTACGTGAAAACAGGTATCATTTATTTACAACATGGTATTTACAGTATAATAAAAACTAACCCTAAACTAATTAAAACAAACTTAAAACAAACGAAATTGTTACGAAATTTGAACTCTATCCGCCTTATTTCGAATCGTAATCTTTTAGTTCCCGAATTATTACTAGGTTTAAGTCATAACTCTTTTAAAATAATCTACACATCTTACTAATATTATAAATGCGACAGTATGACGTATGCATGTCTGTTACTCTTTCACACCAAAAAATTGAGTAGTCAATGGATTTCATTGAAACTTATCTACGTGTAGACCACGTCCTGGAACAGCACACGAATACTTTTCATCCTAGGAGTATGTTCCCTTGGGATAACTTTCTACCATCACGAGAAGTATATTGTCATGTGATAACTGTATACTATCACTTGGGTGAAGCCGTTGGCAACAGCTGGTCATTCATAATCTCCCATACAACTTAAAATACCTTCACCAAACAAACCCAGCCCCCTCACACACTGACCTCATTAGCTTACGAAACAAATCAATCCCCACACTAAGAGATAACATAATAAACAGGAAGCTGGATCATGTTTTGGTTCCAGTTCCATTATGCGTCAGATGTGAGATGACGTGACGCGTTCAATGTGGGGCGTGTGTGTCAGTGTCATACGGAGTCCTGTCACACCGTACCGTAACCGTGTTACTGACAAAAGGTGGAATAACTCGGGATCAGTTGTGTGATGGTTGTTGTGAGCGGAAGTTTTTGGGTTAAGGAATGTTGGATGTTGGTAGAAGATACAATTCAATGGAGGAGCTCGTGGCTAGATAATAACAGCCGCACGGGTCGATCTTCAAGGTAAAGCGAGGCTTGCCTAGGTTGGTCTGTGGATGGGTGACCATCTTAACATACCGAGTTTCCTCTGTGCCTCGGAAAGCACGTAAAGCCGTTGGTCCCGGCTGTCATTCGTAGATCTTTAGAAGTCGTTACGGATAGTCAGAAGCCAGTAAATCTGACTCCAGTCTTGCCATGAAGTACCGTGTTACCCCAGTTAATGGGTTGTGGAGGTCTGGTAGGCAGCCGCTCCTCGTAAAATACTGGTATTCAGCTAAATCCGGCTTGACTGGAAGCCGACCCCAATATAGTTGGGAAAAGGCTAGGTAGATGGATGTTGGTAGATAAGTAAGATACAATTCAATGTACTTTAAAAAAAACAAGTAAAACTTAAGTGACTTGCAAAATTAACAAGCTGGAGTGTCGCGCTTTCATTTGACGGACTATAGTAATTGTATTATCAAACCAGAGATTTTTTAGTTAGATATTCGCTATAATATCTCATATTTGAAAGCATTGTGTCTTATATGCAGTTCAAGAGTGACCACAATTTAGGTCGTGTCCCCTTAAAGTTATCGTTAACTTGCAATATGCTAGCCTGGAAACTATTTCAGAGAAGGTATTATATTGCAAGCTTGAATCCATAATTTGGCTCGCTTCGTTCGAGTATAATTCCTGAATGGTTGCGATTCGATCTCTTCGGCTTTAGGTGCAATTTGCTGCAGAAAATGAAGCAATGATATTGTACAGGTTTATTGTTCAACGAAGAATTTATGTTTCACTATATTTTGGCGAGATAACTAAGGCTATGCTCGGAATTTCCTTGCGTAATCACATCAGGAATGAAGATACCCGCAAGAAAATCAAGGTTTGTGACGAGCCCGAAGAGTCGCCAAATTTAAGTGGCAATGGACAGGGCACATTGCTCGTAGAACGGATAGTCGATGGGGACGAATGGTTCTGGAGTGGCGACCATGTACCGAAAGACTCAGCTTTGGAAGGCCTCCCATAAGGTGGACCGACGACCTGGCGAGGGTCACGGGAATCCAATGGATGCGAGACGCCACACAGGACCGGTCGTTGTGGCGACGCTTGGAGAAGGCCTATGTCCAGCAGTGGACGTCTTTCAGCTGAGATGATGACGATGATGATATTTTTTAAGTATTACGTTTGAGACTAGGTATACTTAACTTCTTTTTAGGGCTGCGTACCTAAAGGGTAAAACGGGACCTACTAAAAATCTGCTTTCCGTTCGTCTGCCACTAAGCTATATCTCATTAACTGTGATAGTCAGACAATATGTGTGTCTGTTGCTGCATGGTACAATAAACGTGATTTTTTTTGCCGTTTTTTTACTACGGATGGAACGAAACCTTTCATGCGCAAGTTCGACTCGCACTTAGCCAGTTTTATTTTATTCCCCAGACGTGCCCCAGACACACTTTCGTTTTTCTATCACGCAATGTTTTAATGATAGATTTATTGAAAAAATGTTTCATTTTATAAATATCGGCGTTTATTTTAATAGACAGCAATTTCATTTTTTTTCCATAAATCGTTTATTTTATTACACGTCAATAACTTCTTTCATAAACTTTATTTTGACATCAAAGTCACTTTGAGAAAAAGTGAGTGATGGTTTGAAATATTACATTTCGCGACCAAATACTTTGAAAACTGTTTATCAAAATCCAATCATAGAATAAAATTATTTTCTGCTAGCCTAAATTGCTAAATTAAATAAAATGTAATTTGATTTGAAGTTTCAAAATAATAATACCTTACTGACACTTCGTGTGACCCAAGGACTGGCTTTTATCTTGGTCAGAGAATAAGCATTGCCATACAGCGTGGCAATGCTGTCAGCCTTTTGGATACATTACCAGTCGAAAGTGATGCGGTGGAGTTTTTCGTCGTCGTTTTCGGTTTCGATTATTTCAATTATTTTTAGTTAGTCGTTAAAGTTTTTTTATTTAGTGTTATTTGTAATGTGCATAAATTGATATACATTTTCTAAAAATAAAGGAATTAATAATAACAAGCTTTTAAGTAAAAATCTTTTAAATTATGCGTTTGTTATCAATAAGGCTTCAATAGTAAACAGTATAAGTAGGTAAGCCTGAGGTTTCAAAAACGTGGGCGTGCATAATTTGAATTTGATGTGTTTAACTTAAAAACAAAATTATCTTAAACTTCACTACAAAGCAGCTAAGTATTTAAATTCTTACGCCTACAATGTTTTGTTTTTTAAAAAAGTGAAAAAAAAGATTTACTCGTTTATGTAGGTAAAAACGATTATCAGTTTACTAGCTGCTATAAGAGGTTTTACCTACGTCAAGAGTTGAAAATTATTTCCTGGGATAAAAAAAATCCTGTGCTATTCCAGGATTTAGTCTACACGAGTGCCAAATTTCGTTCATATCCGTTCAGCCATTCCAGCGTTTTAATGGTTTTAGATAATGCAATATTACAGAAAATACGAAACGCAAATGAACCAATAAATAATTATTATTACCAAAAATAGAATAACATACCTTTAATATAAAGTTTATTAAAACATACTATTTCAATTCAATCCAATGATACTCGTATCAACAATTTAAAGTATCCCGTTTCAAAAAACGGCAATTTCAAAGGTTATTACAATTTCAATTCAATCCAAAGATATCAACAATTCAAAGTATCCCGTCTCAAAAAACGCCATTTTAAAAGGTTATTTTAAATATATGACTTTATAGTTGTTTTAATTATTCTTTAGTTACTCAAGTCACTCATACTCGTACCTCAATTTTTTTTTGCAAATTACAACGACGGTGTGACAACAGCCCTCATAAAGATTCGCGAGAAGATGCTCGCAATGTATTCGGGTCAAGTGTGCGTACTGCGTAGTCTTCGTACTCCGAGTGCGTACTCTAAGTGCGTATTGTTCAGACTACGCACTCGTGAAGTGCTTGAGGGTTCATAGCGGATTATCATCAGAAACGTAGATGTTATTGAAAGGGAGTCGTTCATTAAGTTTGGTTTTGTATGACAAAATATTTACGTCTATTTTTGTTGTTATACGTAGTATAAATTGCGTTCCAAAATGCAAATTATTGATGTGGGTCAAAAGGCTCATGCTTGGGCAGGACATATATGCTGCATATCTGTCGACTGTGGCTCAGTCACAACAACATTACGAGGTCACGACATATACCACGTAGGATGACGGGATGGCTGCGATGTCTTTCGGAATAAGAAATCTAAGAAGGATTAGATCAGGGTACTGTAAAGAGTTATTACTAAAACTCTTTAAGTAAGAGGAGAGAGATAACACTCTGTCACTCTGCCTTAGTTGATGCCAACATTGCTTAAGGGACATAGTGCCTGCAAGGTGTGTCAGGTTGACACAAACGGTTCAGCTTAAGACAGAAGACACACAAGTTTAATTATGACTTATTGATAATTTATAATGAATTTAAAGTTACATTTGAGAATTTTATCCTGGAACGCGGTCTTTAATTTTATTCGTTTGTCAGAACGCATGCCTCCTAACCTTTCGTTCCGTTTGGTGCATTACCGCTCAAATAGAACAAAAGTTTATGAAGTTGAGTTCTCTCAAGTAAACCCTCTCTGGGTAGATGTGATTTTGTTCACATCAATTGTTTGTTTTAATAGGCTTTGTCGCATCTTTTTCGGAGGTTTTGATGTGACGAGACTTAAGCATGACAGCGTTTATTTTATTTATGCACAATGGCATATTAAAACTTAACTTGGTGGACACTTAACAGTGTCAGACTTACGCGAGTCGTTGGTCATGTTGTTAAGCCTTCTCTTGTAAGAGAAAGACCTAACTATGTATCTTCCACCGTTAGGTAATGTGCCAGTTAGGTATAGGCAGGTAGGGTCAAAATATTTGAACAGTCTGAATAAAAGTATTGTTGACTAATACTTTTATTCGAGTGGGGCGTAGCTCATGTAAAGAGTTATTACTAAAACTCTTTAAGTAATGTGTTGCTGGCGCGTCTCAAAAGAAATAAACTGTTCTAAATATTTTGAATGATATTGTTTCTTAGACAGACATGTCATCGCGGAAAATGATTTAGAAAAATATGTGGATTATTATATTAGCCGCGTCCATGTAAACACCTCTCTAATAAAATAGCTGTTAAAGTACCAAGCCCTGCCGTTTGAGTTACGAACCCTCCCACAGTACCTTACCCTGACCTAAGCCTGATGAGCCTTAGACTTAGATCTATTCAGCTAAATCTGGCTTGACTTGGAGCCGACCCCAATATAGTCGGGAAAAGGCTAGGCGGATGATGATGATCGTTGGAAAGAAAAGAGGGAAACCTTTGCCCAGCCGTGAAACGCAAAAGCGCGCGCGCGGGTTACGCGTGACTGGCCACACACACAACCGGATAAGAATAATAAATATTAATACGTTTTATTATTTCATTTGTGTTTGATCCTTTGTACAATACTAAAGAAGTAATTTGTGCATGACTTTGCTGTTTTCGTCTATGTCAAAAATCTTTTTTACGTCCAAAAAAGGAGTAAGTATTTATTTTGTAAACAAATTTTTTGCCTAATAACAACGCATAGTTATGTACTTAGTTGTTTGAAATCATGAATGTAATAATAGTAATGTTTATTTTTTTAAATGGAAAATCATCCAATGTCTTCTCCCGCTTTAGGGTGGAGCGGTAGGGCAAATAAAACTTCGACTTTTCAATTTTTGTAATGTCTTTTTTGAGATGGGATATCATCAATGACTTTACTTGCTTTAGGGTAGAGCGAGAGGGCTCTCAAAACGGTGAAGGAAAATATCATGAGGAAACCGACATGTCCTAGAACCAAATTTCGAAGACATGTGACATCCACTAATCCGCAATGGGCCCGCGCGGTGGATTATGGCCCATTCCCTCTCCAAGAGAGGAGGCCTGAGTCCCAGCAGTGGGAACATTATAAGGCCAATAATGCTAATGCTAATGAGAGGGCGAGTCAGACTTTTACTCTACTATACTCTATTTTTAATTTTTTATCTTCGGCCGCGGTTTCCTCACAATAGATGACGAAAAGTATGACATGTATGTACCTAACCTAACTCGCAACTATTCACTTGGCTGGTTTAGCGGTCACATCGGAGGTCAACCACAGTTAGACAAGCAACCGTGACATTGTCCCGTGTGTAACGACCCTGTTTTGGTCTGATACACTCGCGAACCTGAACGTGTGAGTTCTAAGCTATTATATTATTCATAAAAAATATTGGTTTGGACGAATTCAATTGAAAAACGTTACCAGACAAATAGAATAGAATAAACTTTATTGTACATCAAAGAATAACTCGCGGGCCTCTTTGATTTTTTGGATCTCGGACAAGCCGATTATTCTTTATAGTTTGGTTTGGATTGCATTGCATTAGAATATTGACGTACACATTTTAATGTATTTTTTTTTGTATTTGGTAGCAAACGTAGTTAGTAAAATTTCTCGTCAAATATCGCTGAGGTAGTCAACACTACAGTAAAATTCTCAGAGCGCTTCAATTTACCGAGATAACGCCTGTATCAATGAATCAACATAATATTGTCTAGCTGCGGAGACACTCCAGATACAAAACCATGTCAAATTTTTCACTAGGAATCAATTTGAAAAAAATTAAAACATACACTGAAGTAATCCCGCCAAAAACTCAGGTCATACTACATTCCTTACGAAGTTACAGACAATCAAAACCGGTTGTATAAGGTCTCTTGAAACTTACCAAGCATGATGTTATCTCTGATGATCTGCACGTGGTGATCCCTGTCGGGGCGGGTGTGCTCATGCCAGAAGCCGACCACGTGGCCTAGCTCATGGACCATGATGCCGAACTTGTCGCAGAGGCAATCAAAACATTGCTCTGCATTCTTCACGCGAAGAAATCCCGTCAAAAACTCTCGTAAAGAATCTAGCAGGATTCTTTACGATGTTGCAGAACTTACAGACATAAAAGGAACAGTTGTCATAGGTGTCTATGTAAAACTTACCAAGCATGATGTTGTCCCTGATGATCTGCACGTGGTGATCCCTGTCGGGGCGGGTGTGCTCATGCCAGAAGCCGACCACGTGGCCCAGCTCGTGGACCACGATGCCGAACTTGTCACAGTTCTTGCCGATGGAGATCGCTTGGGCACCACTGCCGCGCTTGCCAACGAAGGAGCAGCAACTGTGGATGGGGAAACCGGTTATTTGGTATTATAATTTATTGAAATGTGTTGTGGAGGTCTGGTAGGCAGCCGCTCCTCGTAAAATACTGGTATTCAGCTAAATCCGGCTTGACTGGAAGCCGACCCCAATAAGTATAGTTGGGAAAAGGCTAGGCAGATGATGATTGAAATGTTTTTTGCCTTGACTGTTTGGTATTTTTTTGTCAATTTTTAATTTTTATTTCACATATAACTTAAAGGAGCACACGTTTAAGGACCTCCTGCCTATTCATTTGTATTGTATCTGTGTGTGGCCTTTGTTGGAGATCTAAATAAATAAATAAATAAGCGTGAACTGATTAGGTAATGAAGACATAGATAAGTATAGTTTCTTTTCAAGACAAGAAAAACTGAAAGTTAGCCGAAAAATATTAACAATACGAGTACTCCACTAGCAGCCAAGTGCTATTGAATAATGCATTCAATAGTAGTTGGCTGCTAGAAGTCAAACTTTGAACGTTTGTACCATGTTTCTTATGTAAGTGTTACTGTAGTCTTTTATGAGAATAAAGTTTTTTAGACACAAAAATATGGTTTCGGATACAAAGACAGACTGAAAGAAAAATCTTTTTCCGTTACAACTTTGTATTGTGTGCAATGTGTGTGTCTATGTGTAGGTATGTGTGTCAAAAAGATTTTTTTCTTTCTTTTCTTTAACTTGTTACAAAAAATCTATTTAATTTTTTGACGGCATTATTGGCGCAGAGGTTAAGTGATTAACTGATTCTCGCACGGAATAAATATTTTTATGATCTACAGGTAGGTATAGTTGTTTAAATCTGTTTCTTTTTCTTTTCCTCTGCTTTCAAATATTTGTGAATGCACCCACAATTCGTAAGAAATTCCTAGTATAGAGCAACATTTATACTATGGTATATCGGTTTAGGTAATTAACTAAATGTAAATAATCTTGGCATGTCTTTTTATCCAAAAATTGTATGTAAAAATCTTTGCAACTAGGTATTTACCTAAATCAATGTTAGCTGATAAACTATATTTAAATTATCTTTGTGTATATTATATCCGTGGCTGGCGTGAATACGTTGACAAGTCTAAAACAGCAATTTGTCAGGACTGCCATTTTAATGTTTTGAATTCTTCTGGTAAATCGAGAAATTAATTAATCGTGTGTGTTTTGCGTTTTTAGGAGATTATTTTAAACCACCTATCATATGATAACAGTAAATAAACGGAATTTCCCATAGTTTAGAAGATAATAGACATGTCAAATCGTTTACCGACGAGTTATCAACTTATTCACCGAGTTGTCAATATATTCACAACAGTTATCAACTTATTCACCTTCTAAATGGTACAAGCGGTGTATATATTAGTATGTAAAAAAGTTATTTTAATGACAAACATGTCATTGTTATTAGATAGCGAATAGATTAATACGAACATTTGAAGATGCTGAAAGTAATATATTTAATTGATTTAACATAAAACTCTTTAAATGAGTCGACTATCAAATCAATCAAGTTCATTAAATCTTATTTTTCTCTGCATTGATTGTGATGATAATCTTCTTCCTGCCCTTATCCCATATCACTTAGGGTCGGCGCAACACGTTTTCTTCTTCCATTCTGTTCTGTCGTCCGTCACACTGTCACTAACTCCCTTTTCTTTCATATCAATCCTTACACAATCCATCCATCTTTTCTTTGGTCTCCCTCTCCGTCCATCCACATGCGATTATCATTGTGATGATAATGAAGTAATGTAATATTACTAAAACTTGCATGTACATATTTATTAAAGTCTCGGCAAAAAATAAAAAGAATGTTGTACTATTTAAGATGGCCACCTTTGGCTTTTGTATAGGTCCTTAATTGGTCTGGCCACGAATCTGTGGATTTACACACTGTTTCCATGGGAAATTTCGCCACTGTTTGCTCCAGAATTGTTTTAAGAGACTCAATGTCGCCGTGTCGTTAAGAATAAGCCATGTCCTCTAAAACTGACCATAATTTGTAGCCTAAAAGGTTAAGGTCTAGGCTAGATGAGGGCCAGTCTTCAGCTATTATAAAGTCTGGAATGTTGGTTCAAGTCAGGCTTGGCTAGTTCGTGCCTTGTGATAGGTGTAGGGTTTTGCTGGAAAGTCCACGGTACATTTTTTAAAAGTGTTTTACTGAAAGGTTTCACAACACGATCCAAGACTGTCTCTTGATACACTTTGGCTAAAATTTTCACCCCTTTTTCAAAAAAATGTAGCTTTGTGACGTCTTAATAAGACATGCCCAACCAAACCATCACTGACGCTGGTTGCTGACTGATAGATGATGAACACTTTGTACCTTTCTGACTTCTTGAGCAGTTTCTTTAGAACTGTGAGCGTAAACTTTAGGAGGAAGAATTGTTGTATCTGATGATAGTACGATATACGAACATACGGCAGATACCAAGATTTTGAAGTGTCTGAAGTATGACCGACGGCTCCATATCTAAGTTTGTGCAAGGCGACCACCGCAATCCTATTTTCAACAGGTTTTCAACATAAACTTTTTCAGCTAGTGGTGTTAAATGAACTCAGCAGTCAAATGGATGTTGCCATCCTCATCGGCAACTTTAATTTTAGCATTTATCAACATCGTACGTGTACACTTTAATGTTTTTAGGGTTCCGTACCTCAAAAGGAAAAAACGGAACCCTTATAGGATCACTTTGTTGTCCGTCTGTCCGTCCGTCTGTCAAGACCCTTTTTCTCAGGAACGCGTGGAGGTATGAAGCTGAAATTTATATCAATTACTCAGGTCTACTGTCCCTTGAAGCTGTGAAAAAATCAAACTTCTAAGCCGACGCAATCAAAAGATACAGCCGTTTATGCCGCAAATTTTCGACACTTGCAAGGGAATCAAAACCTACAGGGTGCTTCCCGTGAACTCAGAATCTTGAAATTTGGTACGAAGCAACGTCTTATAGCATAGATAAAGGAAAAATTACGAAAACCATAAATTTTTAGTTACATCACATAATATATTTTTTTTAAATAATTTTAAACTTACTACCCATTTCCTCATAAACGCGTAGAGGTATTAAATTGAAATTCATACCAAATACTCAGGTCTATAATACCTTTAAGCTGTAACAAAATCAAACTTCTATGTCAACGCAATCAAAAGAAACAGCAATTTAAGCTGCATATTTTGAAACTCGCAATACTCGCAAGGGAATCAAAACCTAAAGGGTACTTCCAGTCGACCTAGAATCTTGAAATTTGGCATGAAGCAACGTTTTATAGCACACATAAAGGAAAAATTCCGAAAACCTTAAATTTTTAGTTACATTACAAGATTTTCTTTTTTGTAAAATCTTTAAGACTCGATTCGAGAATTGAACTGTTTTCATCTTGATAAATTGGTACGGAACCCTCAGTGTGCGAGTCCGACTCGCACTTGCCCGGTTTTTTTTTTTTCAAGTGGGGAATCATCAAAATGATTTCTCCCGCTCTTGGGTGGAGCGGGAGGGTGTGTCAGACTTTTACCTACTGCCTAAACCCCACCCTGTTCCTTCGTTGAATTCGCTCTGGGGACACCGAGCTTACCTTTCGGAATTCCGATCCATGTCCCGAGAGGCTTCGGCACTGCCGGGCCCCTACTGTTCGCTGAACTCTCCTTGAAGCGCGCGTGGAGCAGCCGCGCCGTTGACGACTAGGTTATTTTCGGGTTAGTACCGGACTGCCGGACGGCAAGCTACCCAGTACTCGCCGTCCGCAAGCCCGCGCCTACGGTGGTGGGAAATCGGGATCGGGATACCGGCGGCCTCACGCTCGCTGTCGGCTGCCTCCTTTGCTAGTATGACTGCTTCGCAGAAGGAGGCAGCCACGCGCCACCCCCTCTTCGCTTCCAACCATGGCCTGTACCAAGGCCCGGCGCGAGAGGCCCCCGCCGCCGATAGCCTCCACAAGTACACGGTGGTGCTCGCCCAAGCGCGGCACACCTCTACGGTGTGCTCAGTGTGGGTGTGTACCTCTACAGTGGCAACACCCGCGCCTCCTTTTCACCTGAATCCGATGCAGGAACCTCCCGAACTTACCGTGTCCGGTGAGGACCAGCGTCATACGGAACGTGAGGACGCCGTGACCTCTTTCCAGCCACTCCTCAAAGAGGGGATTTACCGGTACACAATGTTGACAACTCGATTATTTTTAATACAAGTTGGGTGCAAAAGTTGACAACTAAACATATCCATTTAATGATGAAGTATTTTATAACCCACATTAAGTGATAACTATATTTGTTACATTTATGATACCAAACTTACGTTGGCTGTAACTTGACATCTCAATTTGTCAATTTATAATTTAAAAAAAAAAGGAAATAATAATGATGATAACTTGACTTATCAAATAATGAATATTATTTTGGTCACTGAGCATATGTTGATAAAATGATATATCAAAGTTCTACCATAAAAATAAGTAAATCGGTAATTTGACATAAGGTGTTGTCTACAAAAACACGCCAAAATGAGAGTTGTCAACATACTACCACCGTTGATTGCTCCGAAATTAAGATACTTACGGATGTGTCAATTTTTTTCCTATAAACTCCAAGTGCGTAGAATTCATTAAGCCAATAAAAAAAAATTCATACAAGTCGACTTGTCAACGTATTCACGCCAGCCACGGATATACGACCTCTTTAATATAAAAAGACATACCAAGATTGTTTACCTTTAGTTAACAACCTAAACCGATAGACCATAGTACATTTTTTTGCAAGATAATGTAAATAGTCGATCATTAAACAGTGTTAAATAACATTGTTAGTTATAATTTAAGTTCTTTTTTCATGAAAACTGATAGCTTGGATCTTTATTTGTTTATTTAAGAAGATACACCTCATAGCTATTCGCTAGTTCTGACATCATGAAACAATGATGCCATATACCATGTATATTTATGAAGTAAATAGATCCTGCTTCTATCCTGATTCGTAATATGGCACAGGAGGTAGTGACGACACTAGATCTGTGGCCAGTCATGACCAGAAATATACGAAGTAAATGGATATACTGTGTTGCCATAGTAAATAAATATTTACTACTTTATTGTTAGTTTCATTATGAGTAGGCTCGCCATGAAGTACCGTGTTACCTCAGTTAATGAGTTGTGGAGGTCTGGTAGGCAGCCGCTCCTCGTAAAGTACTGGTATTCAGCTAAATCCGGCTTGACTGGAATTCGGCCTCAATATAGTTGGGAAAAGGCTAGACAGATGATGATGAGTAGGCTCGCGTTCGACCACTATCTCACGTGACGGTAAGCGGTGATGTGCCCGACGATGGAGCACGCTAGCCCAGAAGTAACTTTTGACTTAAAGAAACCCAGATTCTGGCAGGGAATTCTACTCTTTAGCTAAACGAACATACAAATTTTACCAAAACGCTTTTTAGGTGGGGGTGGGATGTCTACCATGTACTGAATTGGCTGACAAATTATTTCTATTAATTATGCACCAAAGTTTTACCGATGGGGTCGACCCCATTGTGCCAACGGCTTCCATCTCATTGGTAAAACTTAAAATACTTGGAAACTAGTAAGTAACCTTGGATCTTTTCACATTCGAATTCGAATTTCGAGAGCTATTCTAGCGCTTTCGCTAGAAATTCAAGAGAAATTCTATAAATTCTAGACAGATATCGCTGTCAGCGATACGACCGCTATTCTATCCATAGATTTAAGTTGTAAGTGTAATAAGTTTTGTTACTATTTTGGTGTACAATCTGGTTTAGCATTAGCATTATCATTACCTTATAATGTTCCCCACTGTTTGGATTCAGGCCTCCTCTCTGTGAGAGGAAATGGGCCGTAATCCACCACGCGGGCTCAGTGTCGATTGGTGTCACGTGTCTTCGAATTTTTGGTTCTAGGTCATGCCGGTTTTCCTTCACCGTTTTAAGAGCAACTACCCCGGCAAACAAGTTGTAGGGCGCGGGTTCAAAGCCAACAAGGCGCACTAATTTGTGTAACTTATTTTATCAATATGGTTTATTTTATTTGATTCAATTCTATAAATGCTCATTTCATCAAACAAAAACGGTAAAAAACTTACCCACAAGGCCTCTCAGTAAAAACGATATAATCCTTATGTAAATCAGCATCTCTCTCCACAAACTTGACGCAAGTGAAGTTCTCCCAGTGCCTCATGGCTTGCTTGAACAGAGACTTGTGGGCGCCGCTGAAGTTGCCATCGATCTCGTAGGGAATCACGCCGTTCTCCCAGATTCGTTCCTTCCTGTTCGTTGCTGCTCGTATTGAACGGTGCCGCTTTTTTGCCTGTAAAAGGGATTGAGATAAGCCTGTGATGATGTTTGAAGGTGATTTTTTTTTTATCGTGATGTGGTTTGTGGATCGTAAAGTTTTTGTTGGTGTATGTGGTTAGGGTGTGCATTTTTTTATTAAGGGTAAACCGGGTGTAAGTGCCCCAGTTTCAAAACTAAGACACGCATTTAAAATTACATAAATGACTTACGTTGTACATCGTCGTCATACTCTTGTTTATAAACTAGTCAGATTGGTTCAAATTAGCACCTTTTAATTGCGAGTCTTAGTTTTGCAAGTGGGGCATGTTACTGAGTGAGGCAGGTATGCCTGGTTTACCGTAATATAACCAGGGAAACTTTGGAGATATTATGGAGTTCTTTTTTGTTAGGAAATTATCGAAAACATTCTTGCACTCTGGGTGAAGTGCGAGTGTCAGTCTTTTACGGATATGGGCGTTGCTTTTTTATACGGTCCAGGGCTCTTTCGAATAATCTCACAGTCAAAGATGTGGTGGGTATTCTGAATATAATAATAAACTACAGTCATCTAAAGACGTAGCTACTGTAGTTACTTGAAAGAAGATTCAAATGCCAATATTTCAGTGAACACACATCAGATTATAAGTCCCAGTCAGTTGCATCATTTAATCATTTGAGTTTTGTGCCTCACTTCCACATTCAGTGCATTAAATACTTTATTTTAATTTTAAAAAGACCTGAGGCTAATTACACTATTTAAACATTTACCTAATTTATTTAAGTCAGTCATGCGTCCTTCACACAATAATTCAAACATTCTGACAATATCATCTTCCATTCATCCGCAAACATATCAAGATGTCCTGTTTGAGTTCAGGAGAGCGTTAATAGTGGCTAATGTCCAAGGAATAGTAGTACATTATAACTCAATGGGAATAGTACGGAATGTAACAGTACGGCAATTTGAATACAACTAGTAGATCGTGTTTTGCCGTGACAGTAATTCAACTAGTGCGCCTCACCATCTACGATTGCATCACGGCTTACCATCAGGTGGGATCGCAGTCAAGCACTAGTTAAAATAACTTTAAAAAAAATTGTTTGGGACGAACAGATTGCAGATTTTATTGTCGGGATATATATGGGAAACTGAATTTTTTAGATGTTAGTTGTAGCGTCATTTATGGCGTGACATAAGACTAATCCTGCGCGACTTGAATAGATACGACAGCCCAAAATCATCTTTCGGCCGGTTGCCCACCAGAAATAAAGCATGGTCGGAGGAGCCTTCCTTTTCAACGGAAGTATGTGAGAGCAGTGGTGGCCCAGTGGTAACTGCCCCGAATTGAGCAGTGATGGCCCAGTGGTAACTGCCCCGACTTGCAAGTTGTAAGTCACGGGTTCAAACCCAGTTAGGCGCATTACTTTGTGTAATTTATTTCATCGCCACTGCTCTCAAAACGGTGAAGGAAAACATCGTGAGGAAACCGGCATGTCCTAGAACCAAAAATTCGAAGACATGTAACATCCGCGAATCCGCACTGGGCCCGCGCGGTGGATTATGACCCATTCTCTCTCGTGGAGAGGAGGCCTGAGTCCCAGCAGTGGGAACATTATAAGGCCGATAATGCCAAATATGGGACAATACCCTCTGTTACTGCGTACCTCCAAATGGTTAATCCAAACAATTTTGGCATCACAATTAGTAAGGTTAAAGTAGTCTAGCTTGAATATCTAATTGATGACTCTCTCTCACTTATATTAGTTATTTAACCTATTGTAATTAAAATTAAAAGGGCACGATGGGGTTGGCTTATTCATAAATACGTGCCCTTGTTGATAAAAATCCCGTAATTGCATGATATAGAAAAAAAGGATATAATGTTTGCAAAACTTCTGCAAGCCCATTCCGAAATCGAGAACACAGGAAGACATATTAGCAATTCCCCTCGCTATCATTAAGCTCCCCAATATAATTAAACTGCATGTAGATGACAAAGATATTCCGATTCCCTCTGTTACCGCGTTGTCAGCGATTAAATCAATTACCGGCCATTATGGTAATCCCGTAATTGGAGCCCTAGCTTAAAGGCGCTCTCATTGAAGCCATTACCATGATAACGTATTATAGAATTACCAAAATGAGCTCTGAGCGTAATTTCGGACGGGATTTAGCTGATTAGATCGTTTGATGTAGACGATGAATTGTATAAAATTATTAGGATAAATAATTTAAGTACATACTCGTATAACATAATACATGCTCACCCTGAAAGTAGTATATTCAGAATCAATGAATCAATTTCAGGTGTTTCTAAAATATGTGTCCTAAAATAATGGTTATTATTATTTTGATAAATTACTAGATCATTTGTGCGGCGTATATAGATATCAATAACGATGCGTACGAGATGCTTTCCGTTCTATTCAATTTTATAATTTGACGGTTTCACTTCGATAGATTATAATCTGCCGAAATGTAAACGTTAAATTGTAAGTTAATTGTTACGCTTTACAATCTTTCAAATAGTTTACAGTCTCGCAAGATGTATTATAATTTATCGGTATCGGCGGAACAGTTTTGTGGTGACGTATTATACATTATTAAATGCTTTCGATACCGAAATATTTCAAGAACAATGAAAAAATTTAATTATCACTGAATGAAATATGAAATTCTGATAAGCTTTTATTATAGGGAATGTCTATTAATTCGTTTTCGACGCGATATTCATCTTGTTTACCGAACTATATTGAGATCCTCCCACGTCCCTATTGAAAGTATATTTATAGATGTTTAATTGAACTATTTTGTAGTTAGTTACCTCCTTTAGAGATGCTCTAATTGACGCAGATGTTCGATAGAAATTAGACTAATTGGCTTTATCTCTCTATTGATAGACATCATTAATACATATAACTAGTCATAAGTTTGGAGTTGGGTAAAGTTCTCATACTTAGGTGTCTCAATCATGATTCTGATTAAAATATAGTAACGTTACTTGATGGCTTAATGGTATTGAGAGTGTCTAGTGTTCTTATAAATTCTAGTTACTAAATAGTATTAGTATATGCTGAGTTAGGTGCCTTTTATGCTTGGCACAATTAATTTATTTTCTTCTTTTCCTTTTGCCTATATAATTATTTTTAATTTATACGCCGGAGGGTGGTCGACGCTGTCGGGGTCGACCGCGGCGAAGATGGTGTGACGATTTGATCATGTCCGCGGGGCAAACTTGGCCAGAGATCGCCCTAGATAGAGAAGTTTAGAAGAAGAAAGAGAAAGCCAGCAGTGGGACTCAAATTAGGCCTTAAAAAAGGTTTGTGAATCACAAATAACAGATTTCTTTCTTTTTTTCTGTAGCGACTCAGTGTCTGTAGTAAAGTTACCAACAACTTTCAACACAATTTCAAATAAAATAAATTAAAAAGCCACTCACCTCAGTATTATTATAAAAACTAGTTTCAGCGGCTTCTAAGTCTTCCATGTCGTCACGAAAAAACCAATTGTCAAAGTTCTGCTGTTGCGTCTTGTTCAAGTTTTTTGGAGGTGGTTTGGCTTCGAACCTCTCTTCAAATTCATGTACAGGGATTTCAAATTTCTTCTCCGTTCTGTGTTCGCCACTATTGTGCTTCTTGTGGTGACGAAAAAACTTCTTCCGAACGAATTGGGAGACTGTTTTGTTTTCTGCTGTGTTTAGGGTGTTCTGTGTTGCTCTTTCGCTTGAATGTATGTTTCTGAGCCTGCAAAGAGAGTCCTGTTAATAAAGCAGTTTTATTTTAGAAAGGGAGACGAAATGGAAAGCCTTTGGTGTCTTATTACAGACTGAAAAAAACTGTCTGCTAAAATCCACCCATCCTTAGCCAGGATCGGGACCGGAGGCAAACTCGAGCTTCAAAAGGCCAAAAAGACTCTACAAGACGTCATTACATGAGGAACTAGCACCAATTTGGGTATATCATTGGATACTTTGCTATACAAGCCCAATATTTCAAATGTATAAAATGCAACTCAATGTCAAAGAGACAGATCGAAGGATTTTGTCCTGCGATCTATTTCTTTTCTTCGAGACACCAAAGGCTTCGAGACACCTTATTCATTCGGTATGTTAATTCTAAAATAAAGACCAGAAAGAAACCACAAAGCCCAACCAGCTCATTAAATTTCATTAGAAAAAATACAGATAGCTGAACAAGCACTTGGAAAGTCTAGTCGAGTCTACTTTAAATAAAGTTAATGAATGAACTCATTAAAGCTATGTAGATTGCAAAGCTAAATGCCCTGCATATCCAAGTGTGCCATTTGTATTTTTAAAAGAACCTTACTATGAAAAGAGAAAAGTTTTGTAAGAAGTCGATTGTATTTGAAACAGAAAAAGGTTTAGTAGATGATATAATACCTAATCAAAGTTTTATCTGTTTATTCGATATTGAAATAATCAAACATTTTAATATGAAAGACAATAAAGATAACAACTACAATATTGAGTTTCGTAAGTAAAAAGATAAGTAAAGAAAAGCAGAAACTAGCGTAGCTATAGACCCAAAAATAGAAAGTATGGCCAGAAATATACTGAAATTTACCGAGAAAAATATTACATAAGGATTGAAGGAAGGCCTTTACCTTGTAGAGGGACACGACTGGCCGATAACAATAATACTCATAACGTTAACAAAGCTGATATAACGATTAATCATTACGTTAAAAAATCTGACACATAACAATAATTAATTTCATTTACAAGGCTGACATAACAATAATTCATAACAAAGTTGATACAACAATAATTCATTACGTTAACAAAGCCGACTCAACTCACAAATGTATAAAGCAAAACTTCACAGACGCAAAGCCTAGAAAACGCTTAAAAAGAACATTTAAATCCCCGCATAACTCTAGATTCAAAATTCATAGTAAAGGAAGGAGTCGTAGTCGCAATTATGGTACGAGGCTTATTCGCAGGATTCAATAGAACTGATCCTTAGGGACGTATCACACTAGCGGTTTGTGAGCGGCTGCGAGGCGGAGCACGCGAGTAACGAATACGTCACGAACACGCCGCGGCTGAGCAGCGATGACGTTGCGGACGCGTGGCGAAGCCACAACCTTCTCGTCGCGTATTTGTAGGCGGGGGATACCATCATCATCATCATCTCAGCCGAAAGACGTCCACTGCTGGACATAGGCCTACCCCAAGCGTCGCCACAGCGACCGGTCCTGTGCGTCTCGCATGCATCGGATTCCCGCGACCCTCGCCAGGTCATCGGTCCACCTTGTGGGAGGCCTTCCAACGCTGCGTCTTCCGGTACGTGGCTGCCAGTCTAGAACCTTCCGTCCCCATCGACTATCTGTTCTACGAGCAACGTGCTCTGCCCACTGGCGGGGGTACGGGCTGGCGTTTTACGAGACAGTACAAAATGGCGTCCGAGCTGATGTACCAATTACTTGTTTTTTCTCATGATTCATGGTGTGCCAAATAAACGTGTTTATTTTCTTTCTTCCTGACTATTCGGGCCGTCTCTTTCCCGTCTCGTCTGCAACAAATTCGCTGCACTCGCGTGGCGTGTTCGTTGTATACCCGCTCCACTTTCAGTACGCTCGCAATTCCCTAGTGTGTTAACGTCCTTAGCTTGACGGCGAAGTAAAAAGTGCGCAGTGAACAGACACTAATGAGTCTTTATGAGAACACAAGTATTGGTTCGAGATGAAGAAAGTTCGATCGAAAGTTGTAACGATTTGGATTTTATAGAGGTTTTTGTTAGTTTGACTGTCTTCTGCTGATGCGGGTTATTGAAATCAAAGTGATAGTACTTAATGATGTTTATTTTGTTCAGTTGAACTAGCCGATGTAGCTAGAAGATGTTGCAGTCAAACAAGCGAAAAGTACCTAGGGTCTAGACAAACTAATTCTTATTCTATTAGATAAAATGTTTGCCAAAAGTCTAAAAGCCTGAGATTGTTCAAATGACATTTTGTTACTCCGTGATATTTTGGACCTTGTGAAAATCTATCGCGGGGGCTTTTTGGCGGAATTTCAAGCCGAGTTTAAAGGCTGTTTTAATTATTCCCAACTTGATAATTATTTGATTCCTAATTTGATATGTGATCTGATGTTAACCTGTGGATCCCCGTGGGGACCGCCAGTTTTTATTATTTATTTATTTATTTAATATTAATAAATTAATATAAATAATATTAATAATAAAAACTGTTATTGCTCTGTTTCTGTTGCTTCTGTAATTATACTACTAGAGTACAATTTTAAATCGGTCGGGGTTTCGTGGCACAATTTTTTTCCAGCGGTTCTCAAAGTTAAAAGGTAATTACTTGTTTACTGGCACGTTTTTGTGCCACGGGGTCCCACAGATTGATATAGTTTGTCAAGTGTCTACACAACTAGACAAATAAAATTATTGAAACAGACGCAATTTCGGTAAAATGGAGCTGAGAATTTTATTGTGGCATTGACTACCTCAGCGAAAATGATATATTTGGTGCCAAATACTGAAAAATATTTAAATGTTGTAGTACCAAACTATCCTAATTAATTAGAATTAGAATTATGAGTGAATAGGCTCTTAATAAACTAGTGCGCCTCACCATCAACGATTGCATCACTGCTTACTATCAGGTGGGATTGCAGTCAAGCACTAGTTTATGGTATATAAAAAAAATGCTTTTAATTGAAAATCTTATAAACGGCCGGAAAAAATGTAAAATATAGGAAGAAAAATTTGTTGATTACATGTTAAGTTGCTTTCATTTACTCGTATACTTTAAATAAATAAAATGAAAACAATGTATTTCATTATAATAAGGACTGAATCTTATTGATAATTTATGTTATTTATTTATTGTGAATCCCTACCACAGTGTAGTCTTCTTTAACCCTAACATTGACCAATAAAGAAAACCTTGATGCATTAAGTCGCCTATTTACTACTATTGTACATAGAGTTAAATAAATAAAGCGGTAAATAATAATTTAATGTTGCTATATAAGCGCTTTATTGTGGGAAATAGGATAATGTCAGTAAATTGTTTGTGACGTCGAGAACAAGGAAATTTAGACGTAATCGAATTGTATTATGATTTGATTCATTTAGACTGAAGTATTTTTCCTTTATAGCCTCTATTGCGACTTACTGTTTGATAATAAGTGGACTTTTCTCATCTGTATATTTATATACAAGACAAAGTTTTGACTTAAGTCTAGAATCCACGAAAGTGTAGCTCCATAGACGCATATTTGTCATCTTACTATTGGAAACTTTGGTAGGTACGATGTTGCTGCTTTGTCGAGTCAGAATTTCATAGGTTTTGTATGCAGCTTCTCGTACACCCAGTGTATAATGACGAATACGCGTCTTTGAAGCTACGAGTTCGTGGACAGTAGGCCTTACTCACTGACTCATCAATGCCCAGCACAAGCTCTTGGACCTAGAACATCGAAATTTAAGACAGACGAATACTTTTACGATGTATGCGATGTATTTATAAAAAGAATAAGAACTAATTCACCACCATTAAATGGGGGTCAAAACTTTGTATGGGAAAACCTACTTTCACGTGAGCAAACCCACTGGCAGAAACTATAAGTTAACAATATTCCAATAAAAGTCTGTCTAAAGTGTACCGACGATAAAAATACTTTAAATGGAGTCTGATAAGTTTAATTCTGTCTTGTAGTTTGAATACGGCACTGATCTCCATTGCAATATAGCCGTCGACTTGCACTCGTTCAAAATGAATTTAATCATATCCGCTTCATAAAGAGAAATTTTATTTTTCTCTTATAATTCTTTCATCTCGCTGCGCTAAATAAAAATAAACGCAACCAAGACGCTGGAGGGTTCTAATTCTGCATTTTAATCATAAATGTTTGCTGAATATTAATAATTAAAATTTTAAGCGTTTATATAAGTGCCGCTCCTCGTAAAATACTGGTATTGAGCTAAATCCGGCTTGACTGGAAGCCGACCCCAATATAGTTGGGCTAGGCAGATGATGATGATAAGTTTATAGTGTACAGGTTTATTTATGTAAATATTAAAGCTTAAAGGAAAAAGGTTAACATGTATGTACAGTGGGTGGCCAAATTATTAGGGACAGTACCTGAATTTCATAGATTAGTATCAACTTTGATTGCATTTTGCAGGCAAATGGTTGGTTGTAGGTCCAGCTAATATTTTTTATTTAAAGACTTTATTGGTTGAGTTAATAAAAACATAAAATTTGAAATCAAATTCTTTTATATATTTTTGAAAAAATAAGATACGTAATACGATGATTTCGAAAAAAGTCAACTATGTTATAAATCTCACTTTTTAAGCTAACCAACCGATTTTTATGTGGTATTATTACTGGCATCAGTATTATTATTTTTAATATAAAGCAACATTGTGAGATCGCGCCATTTTTTTTGAAGTGATATTTTTTAACTTTGTTGACTTTTTTCAACATTTGGTGAATATTTGGATCCTCTTGCCGGTGAAAAAAATAACACCAGCTGATTGTAGCCCTTATTAAAGAGTGGCCATTATACCAAAAACCTGCTACAGAAAGTCAGAAGTTGTATAGAGAGCATACCACGATAAATGGATGCTGTCACAAAATACTAGCAATATTTATCCATTTTATTACGTATCTTCTTTTTTCAAAAATATATAAATAATTTTGACTTCAAATTGCATATTTTATTATCTCAATCAATGAAGTCAATAAATAAAAAATATTTGCCGAACCTACAACCAACCATTTACCTGCAAAATGCAATTAAAGTTGATAATAATATAAGAAATTAAGTACTGTCCCTAATAATATGGCCACCCATGGTATATTTGTTAGTTAAAAAAAATCAGCATATTTTTATGCTTTTTGCTTAGAAGCTATATTCTAATTTCTGCAGACGGAACAAAAATTGTGAATTCGAAATGACAGCAAAATTTTCTTAAGGCGAATTTTATGAAGTAGTTTTTTACTTTTTTATTTCGTATAGTCTCGCGTTTGACCACTATCTCACTTGGCGCTAGATAAGTGATGATGTGGCGGACGATGAATCAAGCCTAGAAGCGACTATTAAGTCTTGGCTTAAAAACCTAAGTCAGGAAAGGAATCAAAGGTTTGGTTACAAAACAAGTTTAGTAGCAAAGGAAATAGAAAAGAAGTAAGGAAAGTCAAAGCCATACCGTCTTCCATTACCGTGTCTCCGTCTTCTTCGTCTGTTCCTCCTTCCACCAGTTTCCTCCATCAGATTCTGGAGACTCTCCGTTGGCCGCAGCATATTTGGTTCAGATAATTTCCCATCCACATCAAAGTCTGTCTTGTTGATAACCTTTTCTTCCTCTTGCTCATTCGAAGGCAAAACTCCATTAGTCGGAGCAGGAGCTACAGTTATGTTATCAGGAATACCTTTAAACTTTAAGTTGTTTTTAGAATCACCAGTTATCTCTCTACTGTTACTCTGAATTTTGTTAGTTATCTCATCCATTTTGTTAGAAACATTCGTTATTTGTATATGAGGGTAAAACTCTTCTAAATTGAGTATGTGGTTTGTAGAAACGTTTACTACTAGTACTCCGTCTTGTTCTAAACTTTCTGATTCGGTCAGGTTATCCTGTACCGTAGTTTGATTTAAGTGGTCGGTTTTAGTTTGATTGGCTGCATTAGTGTAATTGTCTAATGTTTCTTCCGGAGGCAATTTGCCGTTTTTTAACAGCAGCGATTTGTCCAATCCTGAAGGCAGAATCTGGAATGGAAAATGTCTTGTTAGGTTAAGTGGTTCAGTATAGTATTTGTTTACAATGTGGTTTATTGATTTAACTTTTTATACAAATATCCTTTATAATATTTCTTAAATCCTTTGTTGTGTGATGGTACCCAAAGGTTGAACCCGGGTTCAATACCCTATTACAATCCATTTGTCTGTGACCAGGCTGCATCTCATGAGCTGTGATAGCAAGGTAGTTGAAAATTTACAGGTGATTTATTTCTGTTGCCGCTATAACAACAAATACTAAAACATTTAAGTGGGGCTTCCATACTACTTTTTTTGCTACTGACAGTATGAATACCTTTTGTTCGCGAGTCTAACTCGTACCTGGCCGTTTTTTTCTATCTTTTTGATATATGTTATATGTATGTCCCAAACAAAAATACAGTTTACAGAAGGCTAAATTAAAAGCAGTAAACTAAATTACGAACATTACAAAAAATTATCATATCATAGCAAACATTTCTTTCGCACCAGGTAGTAATTGAAGTTTGTGGTCTGTGAAAGACAGGCGATTGCTTTCTTAATATTTTTCGTCGGCATAAACTTCAGAGGATTTATCAAAAATATTTGATGTCGTGGAGAAGTTTTGTAGGTAATTTACGTCCCTTTAATCTTTATGTGTTACGCTCTTAAAACACATATTATTTTAATTATTCTTTTAAGAAATTTTGTGATATCGATTGCAGGTACAGTCAGTTGCTAGTCCGTGGTATTTACCGTGGTCTTTTCACGTCGCCGCGGCGCCGTCACTTTGTGTGATATAGTTTATAATTTGTTTATAGTGTCTTTTATATGTATTAGTTTATTATTTTGTGTATTTTTTGACCCTTAATTACCTATTAAAATGTTTATTATCATTATTTTCTATTTTACATTAACAGTGCTTTTAATTTGTAGCAAAAAAGATGGTTTTTATGTTTAATACATTAAATACTGACGTGCAATTGACTGTACCATTTCATTATTGGTTCTAAAACCAAATTTAGACATGAAATAGCTTATACTATTCTTACCTTCGTCATCAGTACAGCATCATTATATTTCTTGGGCTTCTCTTGCGACAATGGCAGTGGTTGTTTCGTCCTCTTCCTCAATATATCCGGTAGTCCCTCCTCTTCTACTTGCAGTCCCTCTAATAGCACCTCTTTCTTCAGCCTCTCGACCTCTTCCTGGAGGGACTTGTTTATTTTGTTGACCGGCGCACTCGTAGGTGGCTTGAAGTAGTCCACGTTTGGTATCGCGATGTCGCCTTGGAAGTTATCTGTAGAAGAAACGAGATTTGTTTTTATTTCTTCCTTAACTATATTCTTTTGTTTCCTCATTTTATTTTTCCTTCTCAAATGTAATTGTGTAGCTGAATATCTGTAATATGTACTTAATTATATATATATATATTATATAATATTTTTCTTATAATTATTTTAAATATTTGCTTTGTTTGAACGTTGTACGCCTCAGACTATCCCTTGCATTATTTTTCTTACGATCCATCCTAAGGTTGTCTGGTAGATATCGCTGTCAGCGATAAGACCGAAATTGTACCCATAGATTTAATGTTTCATGTTTCTGTACAATTTATAACTTCTTTTCGTGTACACAAAAGTTTATTCTATTCTTTTTTAAACAACATCATCTTTTCAGTCGAAAGATTTCCTCTGCTATACATTGGCCTCCCTCAAGCGTCGCGACAACGACCGGTCCTGTGCGTCTCGCATCCATCGGATTCTCGCGACTCACCAAGTCATCGGACTACCTTGTGGGAGGCCTTCCAATACTGCTGAGATTTTAATATGTAACTCTATTTATAGAGTAGGGTAGGTGCGGCATTTTGATGTAGAAGGCAAATAGATGTTAAATGTATCTCATACAATAGAAAATATATTTCTAATGTATAATTTATGAAAACTCGAGAAAAATATTTATTTCAGATAAAAATCCATATACGTTACTACTATTAAAACTTAGTCTAATGTTAGTATTAATTCATGAATCCCCGCGACCGGTCTCATTGGACCGCGCTGTTATTGTCTTACTATTGTGTCTCGTTTCGCGGGTATTGATAGGTTATGTTTATAATAATAATAAAAAAACTAATGAACAATGAGATAAGTGTAATATGTAGGCACTTTTTTAAAAGCTTAGTTTTAAAACACTTTTTTTAAAACAATTATTATCTTGTTTACTTACACAATAAACTAGTGCCATGAGTCACAACTACGTTTAATAAATTAAGTAGCTAATCAGTCCAAGGTTATAAAAATATCTTGTCACGGATAAATAAATAACATTTCGCCGAAATTATAATTCTGAGAAGTAAATATTTATAAAACAGGTCATTACTTCAAGGTTTTCTATAATTACTTACCTAATATTGCGAGCATACTCTATTTTACTTAACCTTACATAGTATTGTTATTATTGAACGAAAGAGAATTATATTTATAACCCAGGGCCACAGTAGGCTTCAACCCTGTTGGGCCCCTATACTTTGCTGACATCTCTTTGAGGCGCGCGTGATTCAATACGCGCCATTGACGAAATGGGGTTGGTCCAGACTGTTAACGGACCGGCGAGCTACCCATTTCTCACCGTCCGCAAGCCTGCGCCTACGGACTACTATCTGGCTTTTACCCTATATTTAAATACCTAGATGGTGCCTATGAAGATTTTTGTCAACCCTCAACCATAATTAATCCTTAACACCTAAACTAATCTCCTGGTAGTTACATCAACACCTAATAACCACAGTATATCCAGTGTTATCGTCAATAACAATCAATATATTCTAACCAGTGTGTGTGTGTTGTGTGTGTACTGTGTGTGTTGTGACGGCTATTAAGTTAGGCCATTAGTTGCACCGCACTGCGCCGCTGTTGTCATCCAATTACTGAGGAACTGAGGACTAGCGGCCCAATTGTATGCATAATCTACGTAGGTAGTGTTGTTTTTTATTGGTAAGAGTTTTTGTTTACAGATATAGGGCTGGTTAAGTTTGACAGGTTTTTAGGTTAAACAGCTGTCATCTATGATTGTTTTTCTTTTTTATTAATTACTCACATACCCGCGAAACGAGACACAATAGTAAAACAATAACAGCGCGGTCTCATAGGACCGGTTGGGGATTCAAACGTTAATAAGCTTTAAGTCGTTCAAGCTGTAATAATTTTTTTTAATATTTTTTATTTATAGAAGAAAATAAATATAAAAACGTGACTCCTGTATTTAAAAACTCACAATTGGCGGCCGTATCGCGTTCTGTGATCTCTAGATAGGTAGAGAGAATAGACAGAGCTTGCCTGGCCAATTAAGTACTCTTGGGATGATTTAATGTGGATTTCAAAATATTAAAATCATGGTTCCTTGTAAAAGAATCCAGAACTACAGATAATAAAAATAAAAACATAAAACTGCATACAAACTCCTTCGTTAACTTAAATCCTCATTCAAACCTCAGTACAAAACCACATGCATTCAAATTCCGTTCCAAATTTGAAATTTACCGAAACGCGTCACCGATTGCAAGCGGCCATTAACAACACCGTACATCTGCTGCGATCATAAAATTTAATCGCCGACCCGTGTCTATGTCGCAGATGCTGCCTAACGCTGGCTGGCAATTAATTAATTGCGTATGTATGCTTACACGGCGCGTATTGGACATGACGGTTTACGATAGTACGGCCGCATGAATATTCATGTGCGGTCCTGTTTGAGGATTGAATTTGATTATGGTACGGGGCTCGCGTAGGTTGTTCAAATCAGCTGTTAATTTAATTAACGTTTGTCACGGATTTAATGTTATTTTAATTGAGGTTATTGAGTTGGGGGGCTCTTTGATTAAGTTGGTTAGTTACAGTAGATGTAGTTAGCAAGCCACCCACGTTTTTCACATGTTCACACATAAGGATGAGTAAAATGAGCTATAAATTACAAACTTAGAAATGATTAGGTACTTTTCTTATAAAATCTAGTTAAGGCGGGCGCGACGTTAGAATTATCCATACAAACGTAATACCAAAATCATTTGCAATTTAAGCATATATACACCATAATATGATGTTATTCGGATTCAGACAATAATTATCTAGGTTCCTACATCGTCTTTTTGTTGAAAAACTTACCCCAAACGAAATTTAAGCGAATTTAAATTTGCACATTTTCACAGCGAAAATGTCATGTTTTTATTTTGTTTTTTCTATATTATAAACAACAATATTTCAAAATATCTTTTCGTAGGAACACAGATATTATTATCAAGTTATAAATACTCGAAACAATAATGGAAATACATTAATTTTTCATTCATCATTTTTGGTATTACGGAACCTCTCCCAAATTTCCAATAGTTTGTATTGCTATCACAGCAAGCAACTGTCAGTGTGCGGATGATGAGTTTACTCCAGTCGGTGTGTCCAAGAATTGTTTAAACTATCTGGATTGCTTCCATCAACCTCAAAAACGTGTTTTATTTCGTCTCAACTCGAGATAGCACGCGGTCTCCGCAGGCCTCTTAATGTGTCTGAAGTTCTCATTATAACCGAGAGAATGAACAATTTATAAGAAAAATAAAATTAATCAACGTAGAAAATAACTTAAATCCATATAATCGTGTAACGGTAATTCAATTAATATTTAAACCACGATGAAAGCATCGGCTTCACACACAACATACCTCCACCAATTTCCCGGCACACCATAAAATCATGCTACAGCAACTCGCTACGAAACCGCTACGCAAACATTTCGTAGCACGTGTATATTGCTACGAGGCTACGAGTCTCCGATGTAATGCTATGCGTGTAGCCCGCAGGTTATACCAAATATTATTACACTAGATTCTGCCGGCGAATTTGTCTGCGTGAAACTCGAATATTGTCCCAAGGGAACTTAGCTGCGACTAGAATATATGATAGTAAATAATATCCTATGAAGAATTCTTCTTGAAGAGCTAAACTGTTAAGCAGCATTGTTTTAGCATTACTGCTTCGCAGGAGCAGGTGACGGCGTTCCGTGCCCTCTCACTCTGGACTATGACCTGAACCAGGGCCCGGCGCGAGAGATCACCGCTACCAATTGCCTCCACGAAGACACAGCTGTAGTCCACCCAAGTGGTACACATCTCCTCCACTCCACTCCACCGTGTCTTCCGGGCCATATCCGGTGAAGACCTGTGTCATGTGGAAAGTTAAGATGCCTCTCCTCAGAGAGGTGACTCACTAATGTGATTATAGCTCGCCCAAGAACTTAAAAAAGAAAACAAACCGATAACCACAATTACTTTCGCATTCATAATATAAGTAATTTTTTTATAGTTATGTAGATTTATGCGTTGATTGAAGTGTTGTCTTGGTAACTTAGTAAGGGTGCTGGTGTCGCCACATATAAAAAAAAATGCAATATACAGACACTTCAATGGTGTGTCATGTATATGTACATATTGAAAACCTGTTATCTTGTCTAACCCTAAGATTAATAGTATTCAAGGGTTTGAATCAAATCTTATCCAATTATAATTGTAATCGGGTTGGTTTTGGTGTAGGTAGATTGATAGATTGACTATATGAAAACCATCACAATTTCTGAACGACTACGAAAAAGCTTTATTTAAATTAAATAAACACCTGTGATCCTGGAACGCAAAGACAAACAAGAGACATAGTTGTAGTTTTAGTCAGTAAAAGTCTGTGAAGCGCTCTACTCCACCCTAAAGTGAAAGAAGGCATTAAATGAATTCCCAACTTAAAAAAATCCCATTTCCATAATTTTATTCAGTGTTGAAAATACAGTGTGAACATGTGTTGTGTGAAGCTTATTGTGCTTGAATTTATTTTGTAACTTACATAATTTACTCACAAAATAAATTCAAGCACAAGCTTGGACATAAGTGTCGGACATTATCCTCGCAATTTGTGTCGGCTAAGTGTCACAATTAAAAGCCGTTTCATTGTATTATGCATTTGGCCGACTGCTCATCGTCGCTGTTAATGCCCGTCTACACTAACCGAGTTATCGGCGCGTTCCCTCTGATTTGTGAACAAGTTGACAGCAGGTCTAATTGCAGTCAGGTGCGGGTCCTAATCTACCGTTTTGCGTACGAAATGATGGATTAAGCTCGAGAGGTAATGGTTTGCACAAACACGGTGATTCTGCTTTTGTTTTCATGTAGGCAATAAACCGTGGTAAAAGGTAATCTATACTCTATACTAATATTATAAAGAGGAAAGATTTGTACCTATTTTTGTATGTTTGTAATGAATAGGCTCAAAAAGTACTGGGCCGATTTAAAAAATTCTCTCACCAATAGAATGCCACATTCTTCCAATTTGACATAGGCTACATTTCATTTTGAAAAAAGTTAGGGATCCTTGGTAAAATTTGAACAATGTAACTGAAGGTGTAGAAAAATGAGTCTTAAGTCACTAAAAAAAGTGTTTTATATCAAAATTTCCAAAAATAAATAATTGTCTACCCCGTGCGAAGCCGGGACCGACTGCTAGTGCTACATAAAATATTACGCCTGTATTCGAAAGAGTTGGCAGTGTCTGAGCGTGTGTGTAGTATGGTGTATTTATTCAGCTACGTTGACAAAAAAGTGTAAAAAAATGGTAAACTTTTTCTTGTGTGTGGTAAACAAGAAAAAGTTTACCATTTTTAGGAGAAAACTGATCAATTCCGATATCAATTTAACAATTAGTTAATTCAACACGTTTAAAATAGGTATGGTATATTTATAGTCTTCAAATTAATTACCATGTTCCTAGGATTTAAACAAGGACCTCATATTGCAAAACGGAGCCCCACATGTGCCATATTCCCGGCATCGTCGCAACAACGCACGCCACCCACATCCGTATCGCAGCTCAGTGTAAAGGGTCCGTAATGCGTTGTATAATTTAATCGGGACGCCGCACTGCATGCAATCGGAACGCAATCGATTGCTTCGCTACATGTTACTACATGTATTGTATTGTACCGTTTAAAGGAAATGGTGGAGGATTGATACGGGCTTACAAGAAACAAATTAGGTGACAGAGTTTAATCAATACTATTGTTATGATTATTACAGTTTGATAAGGAGATTGTTTAATTATTTTTATTGTTTTAACTTATCATGAGAGTCGCTGGTGCTTGTGTTACAATGATTTTCCTACAGGTTGCCAAATACTGGGCAGAAAAAAAATTGTGAGAGGATCTACATGAAAAGAAGAATATTAAAATAGATTCTCGTTTTCCCGTATATAGTAAGTATTAACTTACTGGCAAAACTATATTTTTAATATCATTTACAAAAAAAGAAATACTATTTATTTATGGACAATAACGCAATCTTAGCTTTCTAGTTTTTTTTAGCTAATTTTAACAGACTTATAGTGCAATATAAATGACGGAGTTTTTCATAAGGCAGATACTAAAATTGACGACCCAGTTGGCCCAGTGGTTCAGCAATAAAGCTGCTCTTGCTGAGTGTAACGGGTTCGATAATTGTTATGAGTCTAGGTGTCTTGTGAAAGTGAGTTTTCATGATTGTGAACGCACCCACGACGCTGGAGATATTTCTAGTAGGGTTTGGTCCCTAAACCCCTATGAATACCAAATATTGAAAGGTTTTCAGACTAAAGTACAGTTTAAGAAATACTCAACTTCATATGCTTAAATCAGAAATCGGCGGCCACTCTTTTACAAGAACCAGTTTACACAACTTAACGAAACGTGATCATACACTTTTCCGTATTTCCCAGGTGAAACATCCTGTGTGAAATACAGGAGGCTGCAATATAAGCCGCCACTATATTTTTCTTATTTCCATTTTAAAATATTTCAATATGACGGATATTTATTCCGAATAGCCCGGGATCGAAGCGCGATCCTTGGTGGTTATAGGGCTGGCACATACGAAACTACAAAGTTTTTTTTTTCTTCGATAATTTTGTCCCACTGTTGGGACTCAGGCCTCCTCTCTTAGAAAGGGAGGGTGTCCCAGAAGTGGGAACATTACAAGGCCGATAATGCTAATGCTAACGACTTCTGGGCATAAGCTCTCCTCTCATCATCATCTGCCTAGCCTTTTCCCAACTATATTAGGGTCGGCTTCCAGTCAAGCCGGATTCAGCTGAATACCAGTATTTTACGAGGAGCGGCTGCCTACTAGACCTCCACAACCCATTAACTGGGGTAATACGGTACTTCATAGAAGACTGGAGTCAGATTTTACTGGCTTCTGACTATCCGTAACGACTGCAAGCAAGCGTTGCTTAACCTTGAAGATCGACCTGTGCGGCTGTTATTATCTAGCCACGAGCTATATATCCTCCATAAGCTCTCCTCTGTTCTAGCTAAATCGGTGTAGTTCGTCCCGCCATCTGCTTCGTGGTCTGCCACAGACCTGTCTCACTGTCTCATTATGCCAATTTTGTTAAAAATGTAATTACTACTATACCAAATGTTTTTTAAGTACTTAGGTACCTAATTCATTAGGATAACTACAATTGTTAGGAAAATATAAATTATAAAAAGATTTGAATTTAAACTTTAAAAAGACTAATGAGTTTCCATTTTCATAACAAAGGTTTAAATTAGTCAAGTTAAAAAACAATTACATTTTTTAATCAATTTTGAAGATAAAAATATTTTTCTTTAATTATATTTATTCTCGATTAATAAAAATATGAACTTATAACAAAAGAAATTTTTTTGTGACATCTTTAAACCGTTTTTAGATGAATTACTCTACTCGTCAATTAGGTAGGAGCTTTACTCACTGGCGCCACTTTAGGTTCTCTACTCTCTTCCTCTTCCTCCTTTCCCAAAAAAAGTTTTATACGCAAATAAATTTGATGTATTATAATAAATTTTATTAAAAGAAAACTTCATAATAAGTACGAGTAAATAATAAGTAACTAACCTGTCTTTCGTTCGTTTTTTTATTTCGTTCAATTATTTCGTTCAAATAAAACACAAAAAACCTTATCAGAAAACCTTTACATTTTTTGACAACCCTGACCACATTTCACCATTCATGGAGGTGGCAAGCCAGCCGATCCCCGTCCCGTTGCCGCTGGGTCGCAGGTGATATATCGTATATCGAAGAAATGATGCCAATTTTTAAACGTATACACCGCAAAATATGTCTTATTCGATATTTCTGAACAAGGCTTATTTTTTTTTTGTGAAAACATAAAATAGAAGAAAGTATTATTAATACATGCAAAGATGGTTTATTTATAGATCCTTCTTTTCTTTTTTTATTGAGGTGTGAAACCATCAAATGTTTTCTTCCGTTCTAGGGTGGAGAAAGAGCGCGTCAGATTTTTACAGCCTAAAAAAACAATTTTAGGTTCCATATTTGCGTTCCAGTGACACGGTAAGTATTCAGAAAAATCCCTTCGTCTAAGCGGGCATTGACCCTGCTGCCCTGAGGGGCGTGCTTCCATATGCCTCAAAGAGATGTCAGCAAAACCTTCATTACGCACCGTCAACGACTCTCGGTCCTTATCGGACAACCAAACGACGAGCAATGCATTGCTCGTCGTCTGGAAGCCCGCACCTACTGTGGCTGATCGCGGGAATCTTATTTTAATAAAATGTATTTATAAAAATAGTAAAATATAGTATAAATAGCGTATAAGACTGTTCTTAAGGAAGAAATGGAATACACCCTAAACTGAGTAAAGTTCCTACCTAATTGACGAGTAAGAAAGATGTGCAGATTATAGTAAAAATGAAACGACGTTTTTCGATAGACTTGTTGGTTGACATAGATTTTACAAAGCTATATTGAAATAATTCTAGAAGTATGGTAACCCTAAAGCTCCTACGGCAGTACTTAGACAAATGCGACTAAAACTTAGATTAGAGTGGTCTAACCATTAAATAGAAGAGGGACACTGGGACTCAACAGACGCTTTTCAAATAAACAAAAGTTAATCTAAGTTTCTAACTAAAAGGATGACTGAAAAAAATATAGTTGAAAATGAAATCGGGCTCTTTTAGGGCCCTCGCCCATATCGACATTTTGTAGCGCTATTAACGCGTTACCGACGCATTTGCAACGCGCTACAGAAGCGATGCTAACGCGCTACTGCATCGCGATCGGGTCAGATGACATCGGGGACGGGACATAGGGAGGATGGCACTTGAATGAAACTCAAAAACAATCTACGGCGAAGTGCCTATACCTCCTACCAGTAAAATCAAAAATCTTTCCAGACCCAAATACGTTTGGAGGTAATACTATAAATTTACATGTTGGAGAATTTGGAGCAATTAAATATCCACTTCGGAGATTTCAGTAAAGTACCTATGCGGAAACATAAATATAAATTATTATAGCTACAAAGTAATTTTTAAAAATAATAGGAGGTATTGGCACTTCATCGTCGATATTACACGCTACTGTATCGCTCGTTACTGTGGCGTGGGCGAGGGCAAGCAGCTAGCGACTGCATCACGACTGTATCGATGCGAACGCGATACTGCATCGTTTCAAAAAATCACCGTGGGTGAGGCCCCTTAAAAGTAGACAAGTCTCACATTATTCAAATCTCGTTAACTACGAACTGCCTGCACCGGTTTGAGCCGGCTTAATCCGATATTATCCGCTTATAACCGGTAATGTGCATCTAAGTGGCGGCAGTGTTTTGTGTAAGGTTTCTCCGGCGATGCGATTTCGGGACCTGTCTCAAAGGATTCTCTGATTTTAATAATAAATCAGCTTACGTTAGTTAGAGAGGGATTGGTATGTCGGATAACTCGTGCGATTTGAGCACAATGGGCATGTAAGGTGAGGAATTCTGTTGAAAATAAACTACTAACAATACGAGCCTTGAGGACCTCTTTTTTTAAAGTGAGCAATCTTTTATTGACTACTCCCACTCTTGGGTGGAGCGAGACAGATGTTCGACTTTGATTTTGATCTTGATTATATAGAAATATCCTAAATTCACTCCGGAAGGGGATGAAACTGGAGTCCAAAGTTTGTACGTAGAAATCTACCATCGTTCGAGCGAAGCCAACAGTAGAAACTAGTTAGTCAATTTATAATTCATCCGATTCCTTGAAAGCACATCAGTACTATTTCAAATCCAGTTAAAACCTAAACCTATACCGAGAATAAAAATAATCCCTAACAATTCTAACAAATATTTTATTCGCATACACAGAAATACGTTTCTCTTCCTTTAAACTAACCTCCGACCGCATACCTACATACGACCGTTAGTAGAACTGCAAAGTTAACTGTGAGGTATCCCGCCTCACTCATCAGGCAGGATAACAGAAATATAAATATATTATTAAGCTCTTAAAAACATTCTAAGAGAAACAGATACATGTGTCTATTTTAAGAGCGGCGAGTAATTGACCAGCAATTTTTCTAAATTTAGATTGAGAAAGCGCGAAAATGTACTGATCTTAAGCTCCCTGTAAAATTATATTTATGGTGTAAAAAAAAGAGTATACCAATCAATCAAATGTCTAACGCCCGTTTTCAATAACCTATCTATCTAAAGTTGCAGCTACTAAAGATAAACAAATCTATCCTTTTGCCCTTAATTGCTTTCCTATAACCTACCGACGGATAGCATTTTCTACCAAAAGTTGTGGATTGATAGATAGAATCTTACTGTTTATCGAGGCTAGCTATTTATTTATGAATAAGATGGTTATTAAAAACGGGCGTAAATCTATCTACAGAATGCAATTTATAATTCACCCGATTCCATGAACGCACATCAGTACTATTTCAATTTAATTCTTACAATTCTCACAAAGATTTTATTCGTAAATACACATACAACGTTCCTCTTTAAACTAACCTCCGACCGCATACCTACATATGAACGTTAGTAGAACTGAACTGCAAAGTTAACTGTGAGGTATCCCGCCTCACTCATCAGGCAGCATGTAATAGCTTTGTTTCAACGGAACTCCGCGCACAAAGCGTAGGAACACGTCTTTTCAACTCAGAGATACGCCTGAAAATGAGTACTGCTTTACGTGAATGAGTATTGAGGTTGCCTTCAGCTTTTATTCTTAGGGTTTAGAGATTGTGTGTGAAATAGGATATAATGTGGCTTTTTTAAAGTTTATGAGGTAATGTGAATTGTTTGGCAGTTTGTTTATGCTTTTCAATTCGTTATGTACAAAAAGAATATTATAGCTCGAAACAAAATTTTCTTCGACCAGTGTTTGCTCGCAAGTTCTATGATCAAACAAGAATAAACGTAGATTACTACGCGCTTTATTATTTCTAAAAAAAAAACTGTGGAAGCACATATTAGTAGGCACATTCTACATAATAAATTATAAAGATTTTAGGTTACTATCAGAATATAAAGACAAGGAAGTAAGTATGTACGATCAAGTCACCGCCACGTCCAAATCAACTTGCTTTTAGTTACCTAGTGCTTAACATAAAACAAACTTATTTAAAGCAGACCATTTTAAAATTGTAAAAATGACTGTGTAAATAAATTCCTTAATCATACTTGTGGCCCCTTTGCGACTCCTACGATTGCCTTAGGTGGTGCACCTCTATTTAAAAAAACCCTAATAGCCCATGAATTGACTGCCTAATGCCCTAATGCCAGACATACTCATATAACTCGCACACCCATAAATTGTGATGTTTTTTTTTTGGCTCTTAATAAACTAGTGCGCCTCACCATCAACGATTGCATCACTGCTTACCATCAGGTGGGATTGCAGTCAAGCACTAGTTTATATTACGTAAAATAAATAAAAATTTAAGTCTTATTTTTTCGCCATTGTGTGATCTGAACAAAGTTTTAGCGTAGAATAGAAATTTCTAAAAGTTGTCCAGCCTGCTAGCGTCCCCTAAGGCTGCCTAACTTCAGGACTGTTGTTATGTAGTAGGCACTGAACACAACACGTCGCCCGTATTCTCTCAGGGGAAAGGTAGAGGTATTTAGTAGTTTTATTAAGATTAATTGCAGTAGCTATGTAGTTGAGATTGGTAGCTAGTAAAAAGCACTTGTCCATGTGGTTCTTGGTCAGAATCCAATAAAATACTGTTAAAAAAAAACGATTTTAATAAAAAAAAAGACTAGTAAATGGTGGATGGTTGCGAGGACCGGTCGCTGTGACGACGCTTAGGGGAGGCCTATGTCCAGCTGTGGACGTCTTTCGGCTAAGATGATGATGATTAAATGGCACAAGAATAAAAATTTTGTTGTGATGTGTGTTGGGTACACATCTGAAACCAACCAGCCTTCGTTTAGCATGGCCCAGACGGATGCAATCCAGCGTCCTAAAAGAGGTCACCTTGGTTGGAGCTTAGTTTGTCTATTTGGATTGCGCTGCGGCTACACGGAATGAATCCACGCACCAACACGTTTGCAAATCAGTCACTGCGGTCGAAACTGCGATTGAAAAAACGCTTCCAACGACGGTGATTGTCATGGATTTCATCTGCTGTCAACAAAATTACAAGCTAGGTCACTTCTGTTGGGACGCTAGATTACATCTGTGTGGTTCATACTTTAGGTACCCAAAAAGCTGCCAGTAAGGTCACAATAAAATAAAGTTTCGTATCAACAAGAGAATAAAGAAACAAATTGCCGACCAAAACTAGTTCCCAGCATGTTCTCGTATGTAAAACTTAGACTATAACAAGTTGTGGAGTGCATTACTCACGAAGCAATGGTACTTGGCAGCTCCATGAATTTCTTGCACAGTTTCTGACTGGTTTAAACGCTTTTGTCGAGTCAGATAATGCTTCTTTTGCGTGTGTTTTTTATGTTTTGTTGCTGCATATTTAAACTTATTTTATGTGTGAGCAGATGAATCATTTGTTTAGGTTTTTATCCAAGTCAGCCTAACATTAGTCAGAATCAGGCTATCGATGAAAACATTTTTTTGTAACAAGCAGTTATCGCGCGAAATATGAGGAGTACTTATCAAGGCCTAAGACACCAAGGAGTGTAAACATGATTTTTTTTAGGGGTGAAATCATTTAATGACTTCTCCCGCTTTAAAGGGTAGCAAAAAGGCTTGTTGTTACTGACTAAACCCCACTCCTACAGTATATTCTTTCTTTTTCTTCGTTCCAGGGCCCATAACCCTAGTAGGCTTTGACCCTGCTGCCAAACACGATGGGATTATTCTTTTTACGCTCAGTAGCTCCTATGCCCAATGTCCAATTCCATCATCAAACCAGCTCTATGGTATCATATAAATGCATTGTCATCCAAATTATATAGATATATGAAATTTCAGCCCAATCGGTTAGGGGTAACCGTTTCAAAATTCATTTGCAAGATTCGCCCCTAAACAAACATACAAACATTGCAAGTTAAATAAAAGCTTGTAAAAAGCCCCTTTGCGCTTATTAGTAGCTCTGTTTTTCCTCGTGCCTGATGTGGGAGAGATGAAACATGGATATAATATATTATCTAAATCTTCCCCTGTTCTTTCCTGATTAATTTCGCCGCGGGATCCAAGACATTAAATTGTTTTACGGAGCCCCTTGAAGTTCATTTTCTTGACGTATTTATGGTGGTGTTTATTTTTTTTTAGGGTTCCGTATTTGAGGAGTGCACACCAGATCCTATAGTGATAAGCTCTGGTGGCACTCTTCGTGTTAATAATCACTTTCCGTCCGTCTGTCTGATTGTCCATCTGTTTGCGGGTTGTATATTATTATGAACCGCAAGAGGTAAAGACTTGAATTTTTCATAGAATGAATATTTTTATCGCTACAATAACACGAAACTAAAATAAAGATAAAAATTCAAAAGAATGGAAATCTCCTTCTTCCATCTTTCAATCCTGGAGGTAGTACTGATTCTGACTATCAGAAGTTTCAAGTCACAAAACAAACAAATAGAAAAAGGAAAGAAAGAAAATAAATTCATTTGTCAGAACACAAGACACACCAACAAATTCAATAATCACGTAAACACGAACAAAAAAAGAAGCAAAAATCATGTTTAAAGGTAGGCCCATTTTGTTAACTTCCAAAGCACAGTACACGGCGAACGTGTCAGAAACTCGCGCCAAAACAGCGGCGGCCATGTTGACAGATAAAGCGTGTTGCACACAAAGGCGAGGGACACAAAACCATGGACAAGGACGAGGCACGAACGCTTGTCTATGCCACGGTTATAAATTGCGTCGAGCACACAAAAGCTATGGGATCTGAATCGGCGGCTACGTCCACGTTGCTATGTAGATGTTTGGATGCTGACAAAGCATTTACCGTCGGTACTTGTTTATGCTTCTCTACGGAAAATAAAGTAGAATGGACTATGAAATATTATAACGGCGATTATCACCAAAATTAATGTTATATTATACGTGTTTTTTTATATCCCGATAACTCTAGGGTATGAATGAGACCATAATCAAAAAATCAACTGCCATAAATAAATTATTTTATGTGGCAACATCGCGAAAGTTAAGATTTTTCATACGGATGACAATTTTTGACTTAATTTAATCATTGATTAATGATAATTATCTTCGTACCACATATTCTAAGATTTTCGTATTATTTTTTCTTATAGGATATAAACCTTGAGTTATGGGATATCAAAAACTACACACTGTTTAGAGGTGCTTTATTTATTTATTTATTTATTTTATACTTTATGTAAAAAAACCTCATTATAAAAATTTGCACAAAGAAGTAGTATCTTTCAAAACCGAAATTTAGCCGACCTGCAAAAGGAGAGGTTAGAAAAAATATAGAAAATAGTCTTTGCTTATTGTAGTAGGTAATAATCACAGTTAAAATGTTACATTATCGCTATGTGACATAAGGTCGATAATCGAACGACACTGCTCAGGTAAAATAAAAAATTGAAAGGTTTTCAATAGAACTCTTTGTCGGGGGTCGAACTACGAATTACACTTTAAGCGATCAATCAAAATATAGTTTACTATTGAAATAGTTGTTAAAGGGCGCTAATATATTTGTTACAGTACAATATTTTGTTGAGGAGCTCGTGGCTTGATAATAACAGCCGCACGGGTTACCCCAGTTAATGGGTTGTGGAGGTCTGGTAGGCAGCCGCTCCGCGCAAAACCCTGGTATTCAGCTAAATCCGGCTTGACTGGAAGCCGACCCCAATATAGTTGGGAAAAGGCTAGGTAGATGATGAGTAGAATATTTTGTTAGCGGTTTTGATTCAGTAAGGAACTTTATACTTTGAGATTTTCCCAAAATATGTATGTTTGAGATAGGCCTTAGACGCAACGCCCAGTACAGACTTTAGGGCCTAGAACGCTGAAACAAAAGAATAAGAAAGGATTTTCCAAAATTCATCCTCTATAAGGAATAAAACGGGGGTCCAAAGTTAGTAAGGAGAGACTTACTTTTAAGCAAGTGAAGCCGCCGGCAGAAGAAAGTTTACTTAAGAGCGCTCAACCCGACAACATAGATGTCTCATCGATATTATCTAGGTTTCTATTGAAATCAAAACAAGGGTAAAACTAATATAGAAAAGACCACTGAAAATCTACTACTGTATACTGTATTCATTAATTAATAATTAAAAAAAAACTATAGAAACCTTGCACATTTAATCGAGATTCTGAATCATGTACGTCAACTTTTTTCTAAAAACTTTTAGATATGTAAAAATACACGTTTAGCTGGAACAAGTATTGTGATATATTCGAGTGAGTGACAGAATCACCGAATGCCAATAGAGCGCTCAGGTGTTATCTCTTTTTTCGCGTTGCCACTTTATCACGTATTGCGTTGGATTAGTTGGATGAAACAACAAGCTTTGAAATCATGATCACGTTGACAATAGACGGTTCGGGAAGGGCCCTCTTAAGATTTTCAGTTTCATTTAATAGATTTGTTCGAAACAAGATCAAAATAAAAATCCCATCACATATTGGTTTTCCGACTTTACACGGCTAAACATTTTTGTGACATGTTTCTTACAAAGTACACCTTTTTTCTATTTTCTTAACAAATATTTAGAGAGTATTTTCGTATAGAAAATATCTGTCGCGAAATAAACGGCGCCAGTACAAGATGAGCTGCCTGTCTCCTTATTTTCATTTGGACTGCGAATAAAGGGGAGGAATGTCGTTCTGTGGTAGAGGTCTTAGTAAAATGGATGTTATTTTCGTCACAAAGATGGCTATGATTGGAGATTCTTTTGTGACTTAGGCGTATTTGTATTGACACAGAATATCGTAGACGGTATACAAAATAAATGTGCTGCTATTCACTTGTGTGTCGTGTATCAAACATAAGTGGTTCTGGGACTACAATAAAGTACTTTAGGTAAAGGATCCAAGTTTGTAGGATCGGTTAAACTTTAAATGATGCCTACGTTGTCATAATGTTATCATTGGACACAGTTCTATGAGTTGATAAGTTTGTTTCGAGTGGTCTAACCTTAGGTATGCTACCCACATTATGGGTATAAGTAGGTACTTTAAACGTACAGGGTGATATCAGATTCTTTTTCAATCGTTCAGGGGATCTTAGTTCGCTTAATATTACATAACTAATGAAGAGCTAACGATGAAGTATCAGAAAAAGTGAAGTGTACAAGCATTTTTTTTATAATTAATTGTAACTTAATAAAATAATGTATCCACCAATACGCACTGGGCCCACGTGGTGGATTACAGCCCATTCCCTCTGCTGGAGAGGAGACCTGAGTCCCAAGAGTGGAAACATTACAAGGCCGATAATGCTAATAATAATGTGATTTCAATTTATTTTCAGTTAGAACATTAGTAAATTTTATTTTCGTATTTTTATGTTCAATGTCTGACTTACAAATAATTAAATAATTGTACTGGGAATGATATGTCTACCTGTAAGTGACTTTTTTAATCAAGATTCTATCGTAAATTTTATTACTAATTGCCGACTAAATAAATTAAACACATTTGAAACAAATTTTACCGCACGGTTGGCGCAGTGGTTAAGCGATTGGCTGCTGTGTTGCGTATTGCGGGTTAGATTCCTGCACATTATGTCTATTGTCAACACTAATTCCAGGTTTGGTTGTCTAGTATTTGTCAGTTTTGGATCTTGTAAAAATGTAGATCGTTGTCTGACACATGTCTAACGAGCTTTAGGGCCCGTAAAACACAGGATTGCGCCAGACTTCGAAGAAGATGGTGGGATGATCTGGATGTCTTCCTTAAGAATTGGAATGAGAAAGCGAAGAACTGCGATCGTCGGAAAGAATTGGGAGAGACCTTTGCCTAGCAGAATAACAATACGGGCTAGCTATAATAGTAATAACAATCAACCAGTACCTACAGTAAAACTCCTAATAAGATTATAATAAACACACCGAATTAAAATTCATAAAGACTTGCTTCCACATACTTCCGTCACAATAACGCAAATTAAAGTTTAATTTTTAATTAGGTATGTTGATAATGATGCTGTTACTGCGTTGCAAAAGATCAAATTAAATAATTGAATACGAGAGGAGTCAGGTTTAACTTTTTCAGTTTATTTGGACATCCTTTGTTCCGCAAAATAATATTTCCTTTGATATCAGAGTAACAGTTTTAACGGACACAAATAAATGTTTCATGCATATTTTCGATATCAATGGTGCTGTTATATTTTAAAATGAAAAGGTCGTTGACTCGGTTTATTTAATAAAATAATATAGTTGTTTTAATATCCGGCCATATCGTAAAATTCATAATGAAAAGTGTAGCACTGTGTGTGTGTTGTGTGTATAGCTTATCTATAGGTACGAAGCTTATCTATAGGTACGAATTTTGTAAAGAGGAAATAATATTTGCTTTAGTTTTTAACATAATCAATAAACCTAGAGACTACTGGACCCATAAAAAAATCCTTTACATTAGAATGCTACTTTATCATTGAGTGGCATATGCTTATTATTTTTTACTTTTACGCTAATGAAACCTCACGCAGAAGCAAGTAACTATAATCTTTTATAATCTTGGGTTAGCATAAAAATTCAAGCAGAAAGTTGTGGTCAAAAGGAAATTAAGAGAAGGAGGGCCTTGAGGTCGGTTCTAAATGGGATAAGGTCAAGCCAGAACAAGACTGTGATATAACATAATTAATATAATATAACATAGTTTGACATCATCTGCCTAGCCTTTTTTCCCAACTATATTGGGGTCGGCTTCCAGTCAAGCCGGATTCAGCTGAATACCAGTATTTTACGAGGAGCGGCTGCCTACCAGACCTCCACAAGACCTCCTTCATGGCAAGACTGGAGTCTGATTTTACTGGCTTCTGACTATCCGTAACGACTGCCAAAGATCTACAAATGACAGCCGGGACCAACGGCTTAACGTGCTTTCCGAGGCACGGAGGAAACTCGTTATGTTAAGATGGTCACCCATCCACAGACCAACCTAGGCAAGCGTTGCTTAACCTTGAAGATCGACCTGTGCGGCTGTTATTATCTAGCCACGAGCTCCTCTCGTATAGTAGTATAGTTTGACAATCTGATATAATTTGCGAGGAAAACTTAACTAGTGATCGTCCAAGATAAAGAAGAAGCAACTTTGTCCAGCATTGGGACGCTAACATAAAAAAAGGGTGCAGCTGTACGTACTTAGGTGAGTACGTATAGCTGCACCCTTTTTAAGTCAAAATACAGCGATTTCCATTATTTCAAAGTTGAACTTACAGTAAAATAATAGTGTTTCACGAGCACTTTTACGTCCAGAGATTACAAGTTATATTAGAATTAAAAGTCACCCTGTACGGTCTAGATTCCTAGGTGTACGTAGGAGTCATACAAAGGCATGAGGCTGGCTGAAAGCTCTCCTTTGTTCACGTCTCTTCAATGTTCGGTACGACTTCAATGCTCATTTGTTATTCTATAGAACTCACTGTGATATGCGATGTTTGGATAATGCTGGCTAAATGATTGGTCTGACTTAAGTTTTGTGTAAACATTTAGAGGTTATACAACTGTCGTCATCTGCCTTTTCCCAACTATATTGGGGTCGGCTTCCAGTCAAGCCGGATTTAGCTGAATACCAGTATTTTACTAGGAGCGGCTGCCTACCAGACCTCCACAACCCATTAACTGGGGTAACACGGTACTTCATTGCAAGACTGGAGTCAGATTTACTGGCTTCTGACTATCTGTAACGACAGCCGGGACCTACGGTTTAACGTGCTTTCCAAGGCACGGAGGAAACTCGTTATGCTAAGACGGTCACCCATCCACAGACCAACCTTGGCAAGCGCTGCTTAATCTTAAAGATTGACCTGTGCGGCTGTTGTTATCTAGCCATGAGCTCCACTCCAGAGGTTATACAATTGTAAATATCCAAAAAAATTATAAACTAACTTCTGCCAGCGGCTTCGTCCGCGTGAATGTAGGTTTCTCCATCCAATATTTGGACTCCCGTTTCATCCCCTTAGAAGATAAATTTTGAAAAATCCTCTCTTAGTGCTCGCTTACTTTATAAAAGAAAGCCTAGTGTACTATTTCACGTTTCTAGTCACAGTAATTTCGGCTATGCGGTAATATCTCAGTCAATCAGTTTTTCCTTTTGTATACAATACTAGCTGTCCTCTGCGGTTTCACCCGCATTTTTCGCAACTGCTCCGCTCCCGTGGGTCGTAGCGTGATGGTATATAGCCTATAGCATTCCTCGATAAATGGGCTATCTAAAACTGAAAGAATTTTTCAAATCGGACCAGTAGTTCCACAGATTACCCCCTACATACAAACTTACAAATTTACAAATTTTACCTCTTTATAATATTAGTATAGATGTAACGTAATTGACGCACATCCTCTTGAGGGATCATTGTACCTACTCATCATTATGAACCAAACCTGAAATCGAGAAAAAATTATCAGCTGTTCCCAACATTTATGTTCGTTTATTTCGTCAAAATGAATGGAACAGCTGATATTTTTTTTTCGATTTCAGGTTTGGTCCAATAGTAAAAGTTGTTAATAATGATGATTACAATGACCCCTCAAGAGGATGTGCGTTAATTATGTTACATGTTACTCGTATATATAGTTAAACCCACAGATAGATGGTATGAATACCATAAATATTTTGATCAGAAGCCATATTTATTGATAACAGCTGACAAATTGATAGCAGTTATTATTTGATCCGGATGAACCAGGATTAACTTGTCAATGGGGAAGCATTTTGCGTCAATTAGCATCAAAGTGATGGCTGGAGGGAGGTTGTTTGGGTACAAGAGAATTATAGTAATCTATATACAAATATGAAAGCAGAAACTGATTATTTGTTTTCTCTATTGATTTTTTTTATAGTGAGATATAACAGTAAAAACTGCTAAATATTTTAATTAAAAGTTACATAATATGTAGCGACAGTTTCACAGGATCGCTTAAATCGATCTTGAAAGGTATTAATGGATTTATAAGGAAAGAAAAAATACGATCATCTGATAGTTCTATTGGTATACCTAGGTACTATATTTAGATTTGTATCAGTGACATACTTAATTGAACAATTAATTTAAAGTAATCATTTTTATAGCTGATCACTTCAGTTTGTTACTATAACGATTCTCCTGGTTACAATACATCTTGTTCCATAAAAACACTTGCTAGATGTGAATCAGATAAACTCAACACAGACTAAGTACTTTGTTAAGTATTACTACTAAGGAGAAAAATATATGTGAAGAAAGGCCTATAAGTTAGATATAGAGTGGGACGTGTGTAATGTGGCGGACAGCGGATAGTGCGCTGTCCAAGCGACATGCGACATAAACTATCGATGACCGCGGATACACTGACCACACTCGCCATTTGTTCTCTGGCTAGCTAAACTTGCTTGACCAAAGGACAATTGGTGAGGACTATAGGTATACTATAGAACTTATCTATGTGTATAAGATAATCTTTGGAACTCACAAATATACCTACATATAATAAAAGGATTTATTTATTTAAAATATCATTTATAAATCACAAAGCAAATATGTCTTACTTCTATCGTCGATTCGTATCAGTGATTTTTATTAATTGAAATTTTACTTACAAGTTTGATAAAAAACTAATATATGTGAAGAAAGGCCTATAAGTTAGATATAGAGTGGACGTGTGTAATGTGGCGGACAGCGGATAGGGCGCTGTCGTGCGACATGCGACATAAACTATCGATGAGACGCGGATACATTGACCACACTCGCCATTTGTTCTCTGGCTAGCTAAACTTGCCTAGCCAAAGGACACATGGTGAGGACTATAGGTATTATACTATAGAACGTATATAGGTGAATAAGACAATTTTTTGAAACCACAAATGTAGAAAATATTATTACTTTATTTATTTTAAAATTTCATTTATTAATCGCAATGCAAATATGTCTTAGTTCTAATGCAGTTGCTTACGGTATCAGTGACTTTTTAAGTTTTGCTGAATATTTGGAAAGATTGCTTTTTGAAATTGATAATAATTATGTTTTGTGTGTTGAGAAATCACTCAGATTTAGGTGTACCTCTATCTGTGGAAACTGTTTCTTCTTCTGCCTTAAAATAATATTTTTCCTATAAAGAGCGATTTTTTTTAACTAAAGCAGGGTTCATATTTAAACCAAACATCTTTATTTTTTACATTTTGAGCTAGTTGGTGCCAACAGCTACGCTCGCATGAAACTAGACAGCATACAGCCTATGTTACTCAGTGATAAAAAAGTATTCTACTGGTGAAAGGATTTTTTAAATCGGTTCAATAGTTTTTTTTTTTAAGTTTATTCATTACAACTAAAGAAGACCTGTTCTTAATTTTAGTATAGATAGGATAAGAAACATGGTTAACATTACGTATTGACACTATGTAGAGTACTTTACTCTTCAAATATATTTCCGCGAAACATTCTGTTATATCCTTATTACCGTATTTCTCTTGCGCCAAAACAACCCCCCTCCAGCCGTCACTTTGATACTAATTGACGCAAAATGCTTCCCCATTGAGAAGTTAATCCTGTTTCATACGGATCAAATAATAATTGATATCAATTTGTCAGCTGTTATCAATAAATACGGCTTTTGATCAAAACATTTTTGGCATTCAAAACGTCTAGCTGGGGTTTTAATTATTTATGTATTTTCTGTGTCCATTATGTAGTCTATATAAGATTTGTTCCATGCGGCAATTTACCTAGTCTAAGACGAAATGTCAGTTTGCCTGCTTGTACATACGCTATACCTTCCACGCTGCTTTTTAGGGCTGCGTACCCAAAGGGTAAAAATGGGACACTATTATTAAGACTCCTCTGTCCGTCAATCTGTCACCAGGCTGTAGGTATATTTGCGTCTAGTTGTCACGGTTGCAATGCAATTTTCATGGATAATGTACTTCTATCACCGCTTTAACATCATCATCTGCCTAGCCTTTTCCTAACTAGGTATATTGGGGTCGGCTTCCAGTCAAGCCGGATTTAGCTGAATACTAGTATTTTACGAGGACCGGCTGCCTACCAGACCTCCATAACCTATTAACTGGATAACACTATCAATCACCGCTTTAACATCATAAACTAAAAACAAAATAAAATAAGTAAGTATTTAAGTGGCCCCAATTAAATCTATACTAATATTATAAAGAGGTAAAATTTGTAAGTTTGTATGTTTGTAAGTTTGTATGTAGGGGGTAATCTCTGGAACTACTGGTCCGATTTGAAAAATTCTTTCAGTGTTAGATAGCCTATTTATTGAGGAATGCTATAGGCTATATACCATCACGCTACGACCCACGGGAGGGGAGCAGTAACGAAAAATGCGGGTGAAACCGCAGGGGACAGCTATACCCAATAATCCCATACAAAAAACGAGATTTTATTGCTGTTATTTGAAACGGATGGTACAAAACCCAGAGTGCGAGAGTTCGACTCGCACTTTATCAGTTTTTTGAGTAGTTGCCATAGCATAGTCATGTTTTGTTTTTGTTATGGTCATCCACCGCTCGGCTAGAACGTCCGAACCTTTGTTCGGTCAGTTCATCGAAATTTTACTGGAAATTCACAAAAGCTACCTGTAGTTTTGAACAGGCATCGTCGACGCAAAAAGTTTACCTATCATAGGTTAAAGAGTAGGTAGGGGTACCTGCCCAACAATACATCTAACTCAATCCTTTTACATGAAAAATATATGAAAAAGATTTTCAATATATCGTTTTGATATTATGTCGTGTCCATTGAAGTGAGAAACCTCGCCATTCCTCTTATTAGAGCCATAATGGGTGCTTGACAAAGGGGCCGTCGACCCCGACCCGGCGGCATTCAGTGATGGCTGAATAAAATCGTACAATACAGGTAACGTGTCCAGTTCACTTAGTTACGTCAGTGGAGCGATGTAACGTATCAATGTTTAGTTTTTTAAGTTGAGAGATCATCCAATGACTTCTTTCTCCCGCTTAAGGATAAAGTGAGAAGGCTTGTCAGACTTTTAATGACTATACATTTGTCCCTACTTTAACTTTTTACCTATTCACTGAAATTCGCCCCTACTACGGTTTTACTGACATCTCGTTTAGGCGCGCGAGGAACACTACGTGCCTTCGTTAGTGGATGGGCAGACGGCGAGCTACCTATTGCTCTTCGTCCGCATGCCTGCGCTTACTGTGAGCGGAAATCGCCCTGTGACTCCCAACGCCCATCTATACTAATATTATAAAGAGAACTTTGTTTGGTTAATAGGCTTAAAAACTATGGGATAGTTTTTAAAAATTCTTTCACCATTCGAAAGCTACATTATCCACGAGTAACATAGGCTAAATTTTATTTTGGAAGAAAATAGGTTCCCGTAAGATATTTGGATTTTTCAGACACAAGGTGTAAAAAATCAGGTTACATATAATTTATATGACAGAACAATGTATGCCGAGTCAGCTAGTGTGTTATAATAACAAGGTAGTCTACGTACCTAATTTTTTTTTTGTATTTTGGTAAAGATCGTCACTAAGTGGACCTGTTATCTCGTCTTCTGTTCGTTGTCATTAAAGCTTTTAGGCATCTACAGAAGTTAGATATTAGACCAAGAAATTACTTTAAAAAAACTTAACAATTTTAACATCTCAATTAATGCAGATAACATCACTCTTGTGTAGATAACACCGGGTTGTATCTATGCATCAAATCATAAATCACTTTTGTAAATCGGTAGATATCAATCAAATCAGTAAATGGAAGCTGTAGGTGAGCGTACAACCGCAGTGCATCAACACTTTGAATTGATGAATGGAGTGCCCACAGAGGTGTTATGCCAGTTATAGGAAAATTATACAAGAATATTATACGTATTTAATGTATACGTATAATATTCTCTTATTATAGTACCCTTATTCTACTTATATTAGTACCTTTTTTACAATCATTCATCATCAGCCTAGCCTTTTCCCAACTATACTGGGGTCGGCTTCCAGTCAAGCCGGATTTAGCTGAATACCAGTATTTTACGAGGAGCGGCTGCCTACCAGACCTCCACAACCCATTAACTGGGGTGACACGGTACTTCATGGTACCTTTTTCACAATCATTGTGGTCTAATCTATACTAATATTATAAAGAGGTAAAATTTGTAAGTTTGTATGTAGGGGGTAATCTCTGGAACTACTGGTCCGATTTGAAAAATTCTTTCAGTGTTAGATAGCCCATTTATTGAGGAATGCTATAGGCTATATACCATCATGCTACGACCCACGGGAGCGGAGCAGTAACAAAAAATGCGGGTGAAACCGCAGGGGACAGCTAGTAATACATAAATTGGCAACAATTACATTTCTTTTAATCCTGTGTCTATGGATTTATTTTTGTTTTTTTTTTTTATTAAAAAATTATTTCATTTCATTTCATAGTTTTTTATGATTGATGGGCTTGTTTAACCACTATCGCACCTTAAGATAGTAGATGGTATGTGGTCCAATATGGAGCATACTTGTCTTGAAGTAACCTATTCACTCTTGACTTTATAAATAAAGTCAGAAAAGAACATAAAAGATTGCGTTATTAGGAAACACAGACTAAGGCAGGGAATTCCACTCCTACGTATAATAAAAATTTACTTAGTGCTTTACATTTTTGTATTATTACTTTTTTGTTCCTATCCTTTTGTGACCCGCTCTTTGGCAAAGGTCTCCCTACACTCCTATTTTCGGCGGGCCTGCGCTTCCTCCTCCCATTTCTAGTGACATGGGTCCAGTTCATCCTATCTTCGTATCTATGGGCCAAAGTATCATAACCCTGATATGTTGTTTTGGCCTGTAGTTTTTTATCAAGCTGCTAAGAATACCTATGATATGGCAATGTGTTAGTAGCCTGCTCCACTTTTTATATAAATCAAATCCACTGTGCAGATGATTAAGTTAGGTTGTTATTTTCTAACTTATGTTAGATTACGATGGGCTGAGATGCTTTATAAGATAAACTACCCTAAAGAAAGATTAAAAACAAAAAGATTATTTACGGATTTGATTTATAACAGCAATAGGGAACCGGAGGCTTTTCACAGAGGTAAATTATTATACGTAAAGCAAATTCTTGTTAGACAAAGTAAGACAATATAATATACAAATAATAATGATAGAAGCAAAATACTCCACATTACTATAAAAATTATGCATGTATATACCTGCATTTCTACCTTCCTCATAAATCACTCTGTCTATTGGTATAAACTACATGAAAATGCAACTAGTTTTTGAGTTAACCGTGAACATACAGACAGACAAACATGGTTACCTATCACATACCCGCGAAACGAGACACAATAGTAAGACTATAACTAAGTGGTCTCTAGCGACCGGTCGGGGATTCATGAATTAATAATAATCCAAGTGGTTGTAAATAAATACTTTAACAAAATAGATACGCACATAACAGTATCTACGTAGACTAATGTATGTAAATTATACCTCAACAGCTCTGCCGTAAACACAGTCAGGCTGGGAGCGTTTGACATTGAAATTCCAAATTCCTGAATTGTTTTGCAATCCGAGCCGGCGTGCCTGGCTAATGCCGCCCAACATTACGCTAACTGACGTACTAACGTCTGACTCTGACAGTTATTGTGTTTCATAATCTGTTAATATGGAAACTACCTGTAGTTTCAGGTTTTCATTGCTGTTTTAACGATAATGTGTTGTTAAACTGTGTTAAGTGGATTCGACATTTTTTTTTTAATTAAAACATTGCGTCACTCAAGATAGCTCATGTATCACATATACACATGACACCCAAACTCGGAAAGGCCATGTGTAGACCATACAGATATGTAAATGTGCAGTAAACCATGACCACATCGGACATAGGCCTCTCACAAGCGTCACCACCAACAACCGATCTTGTGCGTCTTGTTACCATCGGATCCCCGCGACAGTCAAGGGTAGATGTGCTGCCGAGCACTAGGGGCCATGTTTTTTTTTTGCTGAAAATCATAACAGCATCTATGATCTACGTAGACTAATGTATGTTTATATGGCTAATGCCGCCCAACATTACGCTAACTGACATCCTAACGTCTGACTCTGACAGTTATTGTGTTTCATAATCTGTTAATATGGAAACTACCTTCTAGTTTCAGGTTTTCATTGCTGTTTTAACGATAATGTGTTGTTAAACTGTATTAAGTGGACTTGACATTTTTTTTTAAATTAAAACATTGCGTCACTCAAGATAGCTCATGTATCACATATACACATGACACCCAAACTCGGAAAGGTCATGTGTAGACCATACAGATATGTAAATGTGCAGTAAACCATGACCACATCGGACATAGGCCTCCCATAAGCGTCACCACCGATCCTGTGCGTCTCGTTACCATCGGATCCCCGCGACAGTCAAGGGTAGATGTGCTGCCGAGCACAAGGGGCCATGTTTTTTTTTTGCTGAAAAGCATAACAGTATTTACGTAGACTAATGTATGTACATATGGCTAATACCGCCCAACATTACGCTAACTGACATGCAAACGTCTGACTCTGACAGTTATTGTGTTTCATAATCTGTTAATATGAAACTACCTTGTAGTTTCAGGTTTTCATTGCTATTTTAACGATAATGTGTTGTTAAACTGTGTTAAGTGGACCGGACATTTAAAAAAAAATTGTTTAACACAATGAATTAATCGGGTTTTGTAGGTGTATTCATTCACACATACTTAACTCATTAACTGCATTAGGTATTGTTTAAAAGTATCTGACTGCTCCATGTTTGTTTTATTTTATAAATTTAGAGCAGTAACCAATCGCACAGATAATGCTGCTGCCCATTCTCTGATGTGTCCTTTAAAAAAGAGAACTAAATTCTGGAAGAGATACTGCCAGCGGCTTCACCCGCATGAAAGTACTAAAGTTTCTCTATACAAACTTTGGACCCCCATTTCATCCCCTTAGGGGGTGAATTTTGGTAAATCTTCTCTTAGTGCTCATGTCATAACAACAGCCGCACAGGTCGATCTCCAAGGTTAAGCAACGCTTGCCTAGGTTGGTCTGTGGATGGGTGACCATCTTAACATAACGAGTTTCCTCCGTGCCTCGGAAAGCACGTTAAGCCGTTGGTTCCGGCTGTCATTTGTAGATCTTTGGCAGTCGTTATGGATAGTCAGAAGCCAGTAAATCTGACTCCAGTCTTGCCATGAAGTACCGTGTTACCCCAGTTAATGGGTTGTGGAGGTCTGGTAGGCAGCCGCTCCTCGTAAAATACTGGTATTCAGCTAAATCCGGCTTGACTAGAAGCCGACCCCAATATAGTTGGGAAAAGGCTAGGCAGATGATGATGAGTGCTCATGTCATAAAAGGAAACCTTGTGCAAAATCTCACAATCCTAGTTTCGTCTGTACGTTGATATCCCAGTCAGTCAGTGTCTTCTTCTATATAAATAGAAGATAGATTCATTTTGTAAAAATAGGAACGTAGGATAGTATATCCTACATTTGTTAGTTTACAAAAGGGACTTACCCTTTTGTGTCTTCTAAGACCTGAGCATAGGTGAACTACTGTTATTTATACACACACATACGTTAGGTGCTCACTACACTTAGCATAGTTATTAATCCATGTTATACAAGTTTAGACGAACATAACGTTTAATAGATGACGTCACCGTTTACATCCACTTTGAGATCATTTGTCCTGAAATGTACCTTATGGCTTAAAGGCTAACTAAATAACCTATAAGACAATGCGTGTTCCACGTAAGAGCTTCCAACACGTTGTAGTACACAAAGCCTTAGAGCTGTATCACCATTCACCACAATGAACTGAGGGGACAGTCCTGTTGCTGTAACATAGGTAAAGGCATTGTGGATGTCCCAAATGCAGTCGTATATGGTTATACGGTTACGGCCGGTATACGGTTGCCATTAAACGCCATTAAATTGAAATTAATCTACAAATATTATTTGTATAAACTTTCAAAAATCAACACAGTTAAGTTCGTCTGCTATAAGTTGGCGAGTGTGAAGTTAGGCTCTGCGAATTTTGGCGCTTGAAATATCGTACAAAAATAAAGGTTTTAAAAAATAAATGCAATTTGCAGTTGTTAAAAACAGTTAGGTATTGGTATTAATTTTTTAACAACCTTTATTTTTGTACGATATTTTAAGCGTCAAAATTCGCAGAGCATAACTTCATACTCGCCAACTTATAACGGACGAATTGTATTTGAAGTTACATATAAAAGGGAATTTAGGTTAACTAAGAATCACTGGCTACCGAAAGGCTAAAGGAGGTACTGCCCTGGAGCCCCCGATCTCGGACAAACCAGAGTTACAAACCTCTTATTGAACTAGAGAAAAACTCTCCCACTTTTAAAATCTAAATAATTTAGGTTGCAACACTAATTATAACAACTCGTTTTATTCAATAACCGTCTGACATTCCTTTCCGCTCCACTCAGAAAAAAAGAAGTTATTTGGAAGAAAGAAAAACAGTTTATTCGTACGGAAAGACGCATACAAGAATAAAAACAGTGTAGAAAAAAAAAGCGAAAACATGCGTCAAATCCGCGCAAAACGGATTAAAAAAAAAATTTAAAGAATTTATTTCAGAGAGTTCCTACTTTTTTGCCCCAGGGTGATTGATCATCTAGCTACGCCACTGCCAAGACCCCAGCGTTTCTTAGCACATGACGTTACCTACAATGATGCACTGACGTCAAACGACTTAAAGCTAACCCACCCTTAAGACAAAGCGCGTACGTTCCGGTACACAAAGCGTCAGAGCTGTATCGCCACAGTGGACTGAAGGGATAGTACCTTTCATGGAATAACTGTAGTTCTGTTGCAACAGAGGACGTTCTCAATGTGGCTACATTAAATAGATCTACTATAATTATGAATGTTGTGTATTGTCTTTAGTATGTGTCTGTAACTTTAAAAGTACGTGAAAATATACGTGGCTACCATTTTCTAGCGGTATCGCTGCGATGATACATACTTTAAGCTGGAGATTTTTTTTTATAATCTTCGTAATAAAAATATCTCTGCAAAATATTGCTAGCCTGCCACGACCTTGTTCATGACCGTTTTCCTTGTGTTTTGATAGCAAAAAGTTATTTGATGATATCCAACGTACGATTGATGCAAGACGCACAGGACCGGTCGCTGTGGCGGCGCTTGGGGGAGGCCTATGTCCAGCTGTGGACGTCTTTCGGCTAAGATGATGATGATGAACCCACGCCCAAAAAGGGACCCCAGTTCATTCTTGCCCCAGGGTCGTTGCTCATCTAACTACGCCACTGCTAAGACCCCAGCATATCTTAGCACATGACGTTACCTACACAGATGCACTGACATCAAACGGCTTAAAGCTAACCACCCTTAAGACAAAGCGCGTACGTTCCGGTACACAAAGCGTCAGAGCTGTATCGCCACACTGGACTGAAGGGATAGTACCTTTCATGGAATAACTGTAGTTCTGTTAGAACAGAGGATGTTCGAAATGTGGCTGTGATGTAAAGGACATTAAAAAGAATTTGTATTATGAAATGTTGTTACGGAGTCTTTAGTGTGTCACCGTATCTATAATAGTACGTATTGGATTCCAAAAGGGAAGTTTGTGACCCCAGAACGAAGGGAAAGAAGGAACGGGGTGGATTTAGTCAGTAAAAGTCTGACAAGCCCTCCCGCTCCGCCCAAGAGCGGGAGAAGCCATTCTGATGATTCCCGACTTGAAGAAAGGGTTCCCTTTTATGGAATAGCAGTTCTGTTAGAACAGAGGATGTTCTTAATGTGGTTGTGATGTAAAGGACATTATGGAATTCTGTTATGAAGTAATGTCTTTGGTATGTAACTAAAACAATAACTTTATTGGGTAGTAGGTACGTGAAAACATGCTTGGTGTGGTTCGTTAGCATTTTCCAGCGGTATCGCTTTGATAATGCATCCTATAAGAGCCTCTTCATAATAACAATGCTTCTGTAAAATATTACTGGCCTTTTTTCACGACTTTGCTAGCGGCCATGTTCCCGATAGCGGTGGGATAGCGCTTCTTTTTTAATATTTTCAAATGATATGTTTATTTAAAAAAAATAAGTAAAATAATATAAATATAAACCTTTGTTTATACCGTACGGATCCTTAACCGCACAAAAAGACGGACAGAAACGTTAGATAAAAAGACGGACAGACATACAGACGGTCAGCGGAGTTTTACCCTTTACGAAACCCCTAAAAAGAACATCACGCTTCAAATGTTCCTAAAATAATTTAGAGTAAGGGCCTGTTTTACAACGTCCGAGTAGGCACTACTCACTGAATAAATTCAAAAATGGAACAGAATTTGTATGAAATTATCTGCCAAGTAAGATACTCAAAACTTAATCATAGGTGGTGAAATAGGCCCTAAGACTGTCACACACAGAAACGTCCAGTACTCTTTGATGCCAGTGTTCTTTAAGCAATACCATCACAAAAGAAGTAGCGCGCGACAGTACCTCCCATACATTTCGATACGGAAGGACAAGCTACCATGTTCTCACAGCCGACTCTACGTACAGTCGGCGGTAAAATATGAACTACAAAAAATCATCCTTATTACTTCGACGCGAAGGCACTGTTAAGTTAAACTGTAATAGTGGGCGTGCAGTTGACTGTACATTAGTGGACAGTTGCACTGATCGTAAAATGCCACTCGCTTCCGGCTTCTATAGTGATGTTATTATATCGATAGGTTTTATGAGTTTTTGTTAATTGAAATTGTAAATGAACCGTAAAGGCTTGTGATGTAGGTACGTGACTGGCGGGCGACTATAACATGGCTGACTACAAAAAATGTTTATTTAATGAACCATTCGATTTTTTCTAGGGATTAGGTATCAAACAATGACTCGAATTATGATAGTGTCAACTTTTTTAGTAGTTATGTTTTTTTTAAATGATTAAATAAACACTCATCCATCATTATAAGTATGTATAAGGTTTTAGGGGAAAGAAACCCTAAAAAACCAAAATCCATTTTTTGTGAGCTATCTAGATGATTGTCATTGATCATAACAATCATCGATTTTTTTAAATATTTGTAATTGACTGATTCATTTTTTTGTTTGTGTGTGTGTTGTGTTTGTGTGTGATTATGTCAATTATAGCTTTTCTTTTTTATTACGCAATGAACTTACTATCTAACATGCTTAAACACTTTTGACTTATTTTTTTTTCTTTAGTTTAATTGAGTTAAGGCCTCTTCCAAGATTTTCCGTTTATCTGTTGCTTTAGTCACCCAGCCACTTCCTACAATTCTTTTTATTTCATGATTGATCATAGTAATTTTATTTATTTATTTTCATCTAACCTTAATTCTTTCTGCTCTCTCTACCATTTTCACACAAAATATTCTTTGACTTAATAAGGAAAATGCTATGTAGGAAAAACATTTCTCATATTCTTAATCAATTTCGAATGTGACTGTTATTGACAATTGAATACGCTCAGTCGAAGGATGTCATTCAACAAATGAAATTATTGTCAGTCATGTCATATCTCAAATTGAGTACAATTCGATTTCGAGCAATATTTACCAAATAGATAATGTAAGGAAGTAGCTCTCATGAAAAAAAACAGAAGTCAACATGTTTTTTTAGGTTGGAAATCATTCAATGACTTCTCACGCTTTAGGACGGAGTGGCAAGGCGTGTCAGACTTTTACGGACAAAACCATACCTGTGTCCTTCAGGTGCCCCTTGCGTTACCCTGTCGCACTGTTTCAAGGCACCAACTTTGTGCTACTTTGGCCCACAGTTTGTCGGGCATGCGGCAGATATGTCCTGCTTAGTCCCATTTTAATACAATTTAAATTTTATTCATATTCTACCATTGGTTTCAATGAAAACTTCCACTATATCTGTCGAACCTGGTTACTTATCTCCTTTGTTGACCGTACCTAACCACCAAAATATATCTCCCAACCTCAAAAGATTTATCGATTCTTTTCCCAGCACTATTCCGCTTCCGAGCACAGTGCGCGACATGATCGCCCATCTAAAGGTAGATACAATATCGATAAATGAGGTACAGCTTTGCGTGGCCATGTCCACATTTGATGCTATTGTGTCTCCGTACAACTTTTACAATGCACTCTATAGCACATTTATTACTACCACATAAAGTTCAATATTGCTCAAATCAGTTCGATTTTGTTCTGGTATGTTGGACTGTACAGCAATTTTTATCTTGCAGGCAGTGTAGACTTTATTTCTTTTTAGTTAAGGTTGTATTTCGATTGCTCATTGTGTGTACGGTGTGTCCATGACAGTTTGAGCTGGCTTCTGCGTTTCGAGTGTGTCAACAGACTCCAGAGCACTTCAAGATCTTTGTTCAAGTATCTATTTCAGATGTACTACAGAACAACTGTGATACGTATATCTCTTACAGTGGAATCTAACAGAATACTGCGTTACCTATTTGTCGTTTTTAGCTGACTACAAGAATTCGCACATTATCCTAAATTAGGCGCCTTTTTGGCATCGCACTGATTTTAACTTACTTAGTTCATTGTATATTTTAAATTTATATGATTGATTTTTTTTTGATTGAATGAGGCGTAAATAAACGTTGTTCCCTTCTTTCTCTAGATGTGTATATAATTTCTTTCTGCAAGAAAATATCCGGGTAAAAATTTTCTTTTACCATTTGATTACAACACAAATCCATTAACCTTTACAGACTTTTACTACAAAAATATTTCTAGGAAAAAGGTAACTAAATAAACGTAAAGCCGTAAGTTCTAACAACCACATCAAAGCAAGTTGAAGGGAGACTTGTTGTAAAAATCTCGACACTTTAATTTGGGTACAAAATTTTAAATTCTACCTATTTTTTGAGCGACCGCAACCTTTTGGAAGATCGCTACCGAACGTGGATCCTATGTCCTTTGTTACTGGTTACCGTTTTAAAAACCTTTGATATTTGATATGATAGCCACCGACACGGACAGTTTGATCAAAAATTTCCACTATATCCAATTTTAGCTTTACCTTTAAATTTTTTGGACATTGTGAAATCAGTAGACACAACATATCTGCCCAGCTTTTTCTTACTACTTTGGGTTTCACTTCCAGTCTAATCAAATGCAGCTGAGTACTGATACTTTACATGGAGCATCTGCCTATCTGACGTCCACAGTAACTTTGTAATACACATATTGGTACGCCCGTTCCTAACAGAGCTGCATCTTTATGGCTCAAAAACTTAACCTGCCTTAATAGTTTAGGAATTTGAGGACTCTCTGTAGATAAGAAAAAGATCTTTGGCAGTCGTTACGGATAGTCAGAAGCCAGTAAATCTGACTCCAGTCTTGCCATGAAGTACCGTGTCACCCCAGTTAATGGGTTGTGGAGGTCTGGTAGGCAGCCGCTCCTCGTAAAATACTGGTATTCAGCTAAATCCGGCTTGACTGGAAGCCGACCCCAATTAAGTTGGGAAAAGGCTAGGCAGATGATGTAGATAAGAAAAAGATATCCAAATGTCAGCCGGAACCAACGTCTCAACTTAGCTGAGGTTTAAAAGATACAGCTCATTGATTGCCAGACAGACTACCATCAATGGGATCTCCAAAAATGTGTCCTTATAAGGATTTCAAATAGTTTCTCTTCATAGAAACAGTTTGAATAATATTGTCAGAAGGTTTGTAAACCGATCACACGTGTGGGTAATCCTCAAATAATATGGCAGGGGTTTTGAACACGATCCCTGTTAGAAATCTTTGATAGAGCTAAAATATTGTGTCGCTGTAAATTTCTTTGGTGCTTTGGTAGAGTGATAGTTGTCATGTAAAATTCTAGTAATAGAAATATGCGTGCAATTTCTTATTTTCCAAATTAATTATTTTTTAGATCTAGTAAACAAATATGAAAGATGAGAAAATCTTTATCAGCTACGAAGTTATAAAGCTTCAAAGTTTAGCAACATTTATATTATATTTTTAAATAGGTTTATAGAACAGAATAGAATAAGTATTTACCTTGCTGTTCAATAAGGGTCAAATTCAAATAAACACACACGACTTCAATAGTAATTCAAGATTTTGTAACCGCCAGACCAAATCGGTAGTCAATAAAACAAACTACAAAGAGACTTAAGATTCAAGACAGGTTGAAAACCTCTAATAATTCAGTCTGGAACTGCCCCTTAACGGAGAGGGGAGAAAGGTTGGCGATATCTGAACTGTGATCAAAGTTATAGCTGACCCTACGAGAGCGAATGAAGAGTTTCGTTCAAGGAATGGTTGACGTTTTTGTACAAACTCTATTAGAAACGTTATAAGTTGTAACTTAGTTACAAGTTGAGGCACCTGCATTGTGGCCCGTAACTGTAAGAATGTGCATGACTTTGTTTGGATAAAAGTAATCTCTTTTTGTTACAGAAAATAAATCTTTTGTATTGGGCAGCACAGTGAATAGTACCTATAATATTTATTATGGTAAACCAGGCTTACAGTCGGTAACGTACCCCACTTGCAAGTCGCAGCACTTGCAGTCGGTTACGTACCCCGACTGGGGCACGTAGGTATGCCTTATTTACCCTATTCTTTGCTATGGAATTTGCTAGCTGCTGCTAGTGGCTTTGCTTGCGTGATAGATATTATCCCAAGGGAATATATTTCCGGGACAAAAAGTATCCTATGTGCTATTCCAAAACGTGCTTAAATCTCGTCGAAATCCGTTTGTGCAAGCGTGAAGAAGTAAAATATTTACATACAAACACACACATACACAAACTTTTTCATTAAAATATAAGTGTAATGGTGCGTAAATTAATTGGCAAATAAATAAATAAACCTTCAACATTTTAATTAAAAACAATGCAATTATGTCGAAACTATGTAGTCACCGAATATAAATAACGCATGACGAATTGACGATAAACATTCAACACCAAATAAATGTGAAATTATTTAATTAATTCGAGCCAACAGTCATTATCTAGAGTAAATATTTATGTGTCTTCACCAATATAGTGTGGACTTTAACGGGAAATCCGTCATGTGAATGTTTGATGTGATTTTATTAAGAACTTGGTTCTGTTATAATAAGAGGAGCTCGTGGCTAGATAATAATAGCCGCACAGGTTGATCTTCAAGGTTACGCAACGCTTGCCAAGGTTGGTCTATGGATGGGTGACCATCTTAATATGACGAGTTTCCTTCGTGCCTCGGATAGCACGTTAAGCCGTAGGTCCCGGCTGTCATTTGTAGATCTTTGGCAGTCGTTACGGATAGTTAGAAGCCAGTAAATCTGACTCCAGTCTTGCCATGAAGTACCGTGTTACCCCAGTTAATGGGTTGTGGAGGTCTGGTAGGCAGCCGCTTCTCGTAAAATACTGGTATTCAGCTAAATCCGGCTTGACTGGAAGCCGACCCCAATATAGTTGGGAAAAGGCTAGGCTGATGATGATGATAGTTCTGTCTGCGGTTTAACTCGCGTGATAAAAAGAAAGAGAAAGCGTTTATTTACGTTTTTTTCGTTTGTCCCTTACGACAATTGACGCAACTCTTTTTCCCAAAATGTAAAAATATCCCTTAACTCTGTTAATTTATGTTTCAGATATCCTTATACGTATGTATGTATACTAACTGTTGCCAGCTACTTAGTCCGTATGTTAGCAGAAAAATATCCCAAGGGAACATACTCACGGGATAATAAGTATTCTATGCGGTATAGCCAGTTAATAGTCTATACTATTAATGTGTACAATTTTATCAAAATCCGTTCAACCGTTCGAGCGTGAATAAATAACAAACTTAATTCATAAATCCCCGACCGGTCGCATGAGACCGCGCTGTTATTGTCTTACTATTGTGTCTCGTTACGCGAGTGTATGGTAGGTTAATGACATAAAAACTTTCCATTAGTATGATACTTTTGTCCATTTACTATCACGTCATAATTCATTTAAAACGCGACATGGCGTAGTTTCAATCTAACCCAGTAAGTACTACAGCAATGCCCAAAAGTTTTACTTCTAAAAGGGAAGCTAATAAATTGTAAGTAGGCCCCTACTTATTTGCAATAATGATGTGAGCCATTTCACACTCAGTCTCAGCATCCAATAAATTGACATTAACATTTATTAAAGGAGACATAGAACCGAATATCTGGCGAGGCCAATCGCCAATCAGACGCTGAAACAGTGAGCACACAGCCTTACAGTGGCCTTACCCTCATCAAGTGTCACACAGATTAAATAGCGAACAAGAATAAATCGAAATAAATAAAAATAACATACGCACTCGAACAAAGCTTTGTAATTTCATTAAAAAGGGTTTTTCCTCTCGAAATATTTCGTTCATAATTTTTCGGGATACAATGACTGAGGAAGCTGCGTTATTTTTTCAAATTTTTTGCTCTGGCAATGAAATATGAGGGCGGTGTTGCAATAATTTTAGCTTAGCTCTAATTGGTTGGCGGTGCAGTAATGAATTGCTGCTGCGTTTGAGTTCTGACCCGTTTAAGCCGTAGCGTGGATGCGAGCTAGGATGCTGAGTGCACTCGCAGTGTGTGAATGGTTGTTTTGACGTGCATTTTGCCGCCTTGCTTGCTTAGTAAGAGCTACGTAGCAACATGTTTATTTATGAGCATAAGGTTGTGAGCTAAGTAGGTTGGTTCTTGAAAGTTATGTGATGAAATTACTGTTTTGTTGGGGTTACAGCTATGACATTATTATTGTTGTTAGACGTTTAATACACCTTGTTTTGAGGTAGGAATTCACGAAATAACTGAGCTCCGTCGATTTCACTGTCACTTGCTTGGGGCGCGGGTTAAGTATAACGCGCATTCGACTCGGGCTAGGTCCGTAGCAGCCGGCCGGATGGCGAGCCACCCATTGCTCGTCGTCCAGCCTGCGCCTACTGTGGCCGGGATTAGTAATTAGTAGAGATGCGCCGAGTAACACTTTTGCCGAGTAACGAATACCGAGTTTTACTCGGTTCATTTTTTTTTCAACCGAGTACTCGGCCGGGTAACTCGGTTCAATCAAAATCCCATTTCGTGCGCGGTTCAAGTACAAACAGGTTCGCGCCGGTCGAGACGTCGGCTCGCATTGATTGGCGCAGAGAGCCTTGTGTTCCTGCATCATAACTTACCTTTACTAATTTTTTTTTTTTTTTTTATTACTGTTCTCGTAATTTTGTCTCATTACTGCTCATTCATTAGCATAATTTTGATTTTATTACTTGAGATGTTCAAAGATTTCCTAAATTACTAATAAATACTTTTTGATAATCACTATTGTTTTAATTGTATCTACCTAAATATTTTTTTCTTAAACAAAGGATACTCGGCATCCAAACCGAGTTATTCGGCCGAGTACGAGTATCAAAAAACCTGCCGAGTACGCCGAGTACCGAGTATCAACCGAGTACTCGGCCCATCTCTAGTAATTAGTAATAATTATTATTACTAGTAATTATTCCGTAGTAACTACTGAAAAACTATGTGATATGAAAACAGACGTTCTTATGAAAACCAAACATTCGAAGATTCTTCTCCGAGGAGGTCTGAATTCCAGCAGTGGGAACATTATCAGGCTGCTTCATCATCTACTTAGACTTTGCCCAACTATATTGGGGTCGGCTTGCAGTCAAGCTGGATTTAGTTGAATACCAGTATTTTACGAGGAGCGGCTGCCTACCAGACCTCCACAACTCATTAACCGTGGTAACACGGTACTTTATGGCAAGACTGGAGTCAGATTTGCAGGCTTCGACTATCCATAACGACATTATAAGGCTGCTTATTGCTTTTGCTTATGAAAGACATTTTCTCGATGAATATTCGGAAAAATACCGGGAAGTAAAATAAAAAAACACATCTATAATAAATATTAAGCATAAAAAAACGCATCGTGGTTTTTTTTATCTACAGATAAAATAAAAAGAGCTTTGTTACTAACAGCGAGAATCTTCGATGTAACATCGATGCAACTACATAAATATAATAAACTAAGTTATCACGACACAAACAAGCTAATTAACAATAACTGGGAGATAGCGTTTTATAAATAAATTGTTTTACATGAAAAAATAGCAGTCACGCGATACGAGCGCGAGCGGCGAACGGTTACATTCAGTGACGTAATTATTTAGTTATTGGATTTATTTTGTTATTCTACGTTTACTTAATTGTATTAAACGGAGTCGTATTTAATTTAAGACAAGGTTACATGGTGGGCATCTCAACCATACGCACAAATCGATTCAGGAATATACCATCGGACAAGCCGTCGTGCGGCGAGTATCCACCCTTACGTTGTCCAAACCTCTACGGTCCGAACAAAGCGTTTCGCCTCGTCGTTCATATCGCGTACATCGAGGGACTGGAACAATTTGCTTACTGCGGTTTTTCCGTCCGATTATAATTTGGGTGTCTTCAAGGCTAGAGTGAATAGGCTCTCAATAAACTAGTGCGCCTCACCATCGACGATCGCATCACTGCTTACCATCAGGTGGGATCACAGTCAAGCACTAGTTTATAACCAGTAAAAAAAAATATGCTATTGTGCGTGAGCCCCGTAATGGACGATTAAAAATTAAATTAACTATTTTCACATTAAATTTTCTACATAATTATTATTTTCCTGCCCTTATCCCGTGTTATTTAGGGTTGGAGTGACACGTTTTTTTCTTCCATTGTGTTTTATCATTCGTCACGCTATCACTAACTTTTTGTTCTTTCATAACACTCCTTTAAAAATCTATCTATCTTTGCTTTGGCCATCTCTCTCTCATAATGAATTTTTTCTACATATTTTTTACCTACACTAATATTTAATTATGGTGTAAATTTTTGAATGTGTGTGTCTGTATATGTTTTTTACTTCTTCACGCTTGAGCGTCTTTCGATGTAACTTACCATGTCCTCGAAAAGCTAATAGAATACTTTTTATCTCGAGCGTTGACAAATTTTCTACTATAACGCGGGTAGTATTGTAGTAAATTATTCAGCAACTCGCACACCAACACTACTTAATCTCAAACTTTCGCAGCACCAACAGAGAGCTGTCAATTAAAATATTAGGCCGTCAGCAGACAAACGACAGTTGGAACGAAATGGAGTGTTAAGTTCGAACGTTTATCATGCACTCCAGTCGAGGTCAGGCGGAGAAGGGTTAACTAACGACCCGCACCAATCAGGCTTAAGAGAACCCGGCTTTTAACCGTAGATATGGAGTGCTTAGAAAACTTTTTAAATTTTTGGAAGTAAGTTTCTGGAAGGTACTCGGTTTAGGGAGATAGGTAGTGTAGTAGATACTTAGCGTTAGTCTCTTATAGCTTAGGGCTTGGCTAAGCAATGTTTAATAAGGTCAGTCCACCAGTTTTGGAAGTTACTCGCTTTATGTTAATAGATAGGTAGTAGACACTTAGCATTTGTCTCATATAGCTTGGGACTTGGCTAAGCAATGCTTACAAAAGTCAGTCCACCAGTCTTACTAAGGGAAAATCGTATGGTAATATTAACCAGGTACACGCGGCGGCGGAGATTGGGTAGCAGGTCATAAATGCGTGCGTGAACGCTACCGCGTGAAACACAACAGGTATTATCGTTGTGTGCTACAAAGTAACTCGTCGTTTCTACACTCACACTCTTGCAAAAAAGCAAGCCGTACACAACTATGAAAGTACAGCAAAAATTGACTACTGCTGTTATCGGCGCCATGGCGCAATGCGTATGATACGTGACTGACAAGTAAGAGGTCCCAAGTTCGATTCCAATCGTCTGGTGTAACAGAAAGTTTGCTTGTTTTTATTTTCTATTTGACCCTTTTTTTTAATAGTAATGTTATAGTTACTCTCATAATAATTAAAATATTTTGAAAATATTGTGATAAATAAAACTGCGATAGCGATCCAACTATGTTTATTACAGCTTATTAATTACATATATTAAACGGAATGGTCACAATTAACGAATCTGTTCATGATTATCCTTAATACAATATATAAAGTGAAAATATTCTAAGTCAGACAAGGATGGACGTCACTGATTTTTAAGTTTTTTATTAGTGATATAAATCAACATGTTATCAAGAATGAATTATGATAGATATCGCAACTCTTGATCTCAATAACAATAACATCATGTCACATAATAACAACAACAGTATAATTACCTACAGCTTACTTCTTAGTCTTTTTTTTTACTTATCAAAGTTATCAATCAGCATGTTTTAAAAAATGAACTATGATAGGTATCGTAACTCTTGATTTCAATAACAATAGGTAACATCATAAAAACAACAACAAGAAGAACAAAATACAGTAATACAGCTTTTTAAAAATATTTATAATTGGATTCAATTTAAATCAAAATTAATATCTAATTGGTGCACCTTCATTGTCGATTACTTCTTGTAACCTCGTTCTCATGCTAGCCACCAAATTTTCACACAGGTCAGTGCCGCGAAACGATTCCCACATGGATAACACTAAATTATCTAAATTACGTTTAGATCTCACATCAGATGAATCCCAGTTGAGCACCATGTGACCCCATAGGTTTTCTATGGGGTTCAAATCGGGACTTTTAGAGGGCCATTCAATAACAGTCAAGTTTTCTTGGACACTTAACCAGTCTTGCACCATTCGTGCGCAGTGCACCGAGCAGTTATCGTGCACGAAGTAAATATGCTCGTCCGGGTATGCCACGCGCACGGTAGGCAACATAACATTTTGCAAAATGTCCAAGTAACCTTGACTGGTATTGCGACCCCCTACCTCCACTAACTCACCGGGACCCATCGATGACATCCAGCCCCAATAACCTAACGTAATGCGACCACTAGACCTGCATGGGAGAATATTTTTGTGATGGTAACGTTCGCCATCTTTTCTCCATAATATTTTACGCCCATCCTTATCTGACTTAAAACACTTTTCATCACTAAATATAACTATGTTATTGCACCAATCGAAATCTATAAATTTTCTTGCAAACCGCATCCTTTCTTCCTTATGCAACGCCGTCAGTAAAATTTTTTTCGCCGGCTTGCGACATTTTATTTTAGCTGCTCGTAAGTGGCGTCGAACCATTGTCAAAGACACGTCGTGCATAATTGCAGTGTTTCTTGTTGTAGCAAAGCCGTCAGCGCTATACGTAGCAACAATATTTCGATGCAGTGGGTTGGCATCCGTATATGTAATTGCTTTTGGACCCGGACGTTTGGCATCGATTGTCCCTTCAGCTGCATATCTATGCACCCAAAACTGCACAGTTTTCCTCTGTAAACAATCACAAAATTACGTTAAAACCTAACAAATATCAACAATGTTAAATTATTTTGCATTACCTATGTTAAGTTTGGATTTGTTACTTACCGGTAGCATTAATCTCCTCGAAATTTCACTTATGGATACATTTTGTTTATGTAATACTATTATCTCAGCCCTCAAAATTGTAGACAAATGAGACATGTTGTTTATTATTTATAAAAAGTATCACTTTCCACAACGATTAATTATTTTTTGTCTCGGAGTAAGTTGTAGAACACACGATCGTGATAGGCAAAAGCGTTATGCCAGGTTAACTTATTATCCGACTCATTTCTTAGTAAATAACTAATAAAGTGGGTAGATGATAATATTCATACACTTAGTTTTTAATTACTCAGATACCCGCGAAACGAGACACAATAGTATAACAATAACAGCGCGGTCTCATAGGACCGGTTGGGGATTCAAATGCTAAAGCAAATATTCTAAGTTTTAGTTTTATTAAACTTCGTTATCATTATATATACTACAATAAAGTAGAAAAAAAACGTTTTGTCAATGGCAAGGATCGAACTCGATACCCCTTTAACGGCAAGCAAGCACTTGATAATCAGTGCTAAATTACCATCTAACGAATGAAGCGAATTTATTTATCTGATTCGTAGCAAACACATATACAAATATGTGTGTGTGTATATCGAGTAGTAAACGAGTTTTATTTTGTTTGCGAGTTTAGCTGGAGACATAATATTACTTGAATACGTGAATTATTGTCAGATGATACTTTATGTTTGTTTTATACCCACAGCTACTTGATTATTGTGAACATTATTACTGATTACCTACCCATATCATAAAAATATACTTTCCAAAGATTAAGTGTAAGTGTTCGATGTTAATTTAAATAACTATAATAATTTCATAAGTGAATGTTTGCGAAAATAAAAAAAAGTTGACAATGAAAGTATTGTCAACTAACAATAATTATAATAATATATGGGGTGATTGGGGTCCGTTTACATCTTAAGGACCCAAGCCAACCTCACCTGCTAGCGGTGCACCCTGCTGTTCAACGGACGAGGCTCTGGCGATCCTGGTTTCCCTCTCGTAGGGTTGTGGGGGTCAGACGGCTGGTCGCCCCACGTAAAACCAACTTCAGTCACATATTCATGGATAAGGCAAAGAATAATGTGGGTACTTGGACTAGGGCGTCGCCGAACAACGACGCGCAGGCACATCGCCTTAAACCTGCGATAAGTGGGCTAGGGCTACCGTGTCAAGTACGGGCACGGCTAAAGAAGTTAGTACCCAAAAAGAAGCTCCGCTTTGCCACCTGGAACATTGGCTCTCTAACTGGACGTTGCAGAGAACTCGCGGACGTACTTGCGAAACGTCGGGTCCAGTGCGCCTTCCTTCAGGAGACGCGCTGGAAGGGGAATAAGTCCCGTGACATCGGGCAGGGGTACCGGCTAATGTACACCGGATCACCATCGGGCAGGAACGGAGTAGCCGTAGTACTGTCTAAGGACCTTCAGGATGGACTTCTTGAAGTAGACCGATACAGCGACCGGTTGATGCGAGTTAAGGTGCTGATCGAAGGGTCGGTAACGAACTTAGTCAGCGCCTATGCTCCTCAAACTGGCTGCTGTGAGTCTGAAAAGGAGGCCTTCTGGGATGAGTTCGAGGACGTAATGCGCGCTATTCCGAATTCTGAAGATATTTTGGTTGGGGGGGATCTCAACGGTCACGTAGGTCAGCGTGCTGGAGAGTACGGACGTGTTCACGGTGGTTTTGGCTATGGCCAACTAAATGCAGAGGGAGTCAGCATACTCAGGACCTGCGCTGTGTCGGACCTAGCCATCGCGAATACGTTCTTTCAGAAGAAGCCCCAGCATCTTATTACGTACCGTGGTGGCTCATACTCAACCCAAATTGATTACCTGCTGGTGCGACGGTGCAACATTGGCAAGGTTACCAACTGTAAGGTTATCCCAGGCGAAAGCTTAACGGCTCAACATCGCCTCCTTGTCATGGACCTGGCGATCGTATCAAGGAAAAAAGTGACCCAGAAACGCAATCCCCGCACCAAGTGGTGGTTGCTTAATGGTCCTAAACTGTCGGAATTCATCGCGGAGGTCGAGCACCTCGAGATCAGTTCTCCGCATGAGTCCGCTCAAGAGATATGGAGTAGGATTCATTCAGCAATCACCGCCGCGGGTAAGCGCGTCCTTGGCACTTCTCGTGGTGGTCGCACCATGGACAGGGAGACGTGGTGGTGGGATGACGGGGTGCAGGAGGCGACCCGGAAGAAGAAGGTATTATTTAAGAAGTGGCAGGAGTCCAACTCTCCGGAGGACAGGGAGGCATATGGAGCGGCTAAGCGCGCTTGCAAAAAAGCAGTAGCCAGAGCCCGCAGCAAAAGTTTGGCGCCCTTGTACGACAAGCTGGAAACTGCGGAGGGGCAAAAGCTTATTTTTAAGCTGGCGCGTGCCCGGGAAAAAGCTACACGGGACATTAGCAAATGCCTCTGTGTAAGGGACGCCCAGGGTAAGCTGCTCTATGATGCCCCCTCTGTTAAGGAGAGATGGTGCACATACTTCGAGGAGCTGTCTAACAAACAGCATCCCCATAACCTTCCTCCCGAACCGCCTCCTAACCTTGGTCTTATTTCCCCTATTTCCCCCGACGAAACTCGCATTGCTCTTCGCCACATGAAGAACCGGAAATCGGTCGGGCCTGACAATGTGCCAATCGAAGTGTGGAAGGCCATGGGCTCACATGGTGTGGACCTTCTGACGGATCTTTACAACCGCATCCTGACCACCAAGGAAATGCCGAACCAGTGGCGATCAAGCCTCATTATTCCTATTTATAAAGGCAAAGGTAGCGTACAGGATTGTAGTAACTACCGCGGTATTAAGATCATGTGCCACACCATGAAGCTCTTCGAGCGCATAATTGACACAAGGCTCCGTAGCGAGTGCACTGTCTCTGAGTGTCAATATGGATTTCGGGCGGGCAACAGCACCATGGACGCAGTGTTCGCCTTGCGGACTCTGACTGAGGCTTACAGGGAGAGAAGGAGAGCTCTGCATATGGCCTTTTTAGACCTGCAGAAGGCCTTCGACTGTGTTCCTCGGCAGTCCATCTGGTGGGCACTTCGCTTCAAGGGTGTGCCCGAGGCCTATGTTGACATTATCGGAGACATGTATCGCGATTCCGTGTCCTCTGTCCAGACCGCTGTTGGCGAATCCAAAGTCTTTCCAATATCTGTTGGCGTTCACCAAGGATCGGCTCTCAGCCCGTTCTTGTTTAACGTTGTGCTCGATGTAGTTACGGCATGCATCCAAGATCAGCCTCCATGGCTAATGATGTATGCCGATGACATCGCCCTCGTTAGCCAGAACAAAGCCCAACTTGAGCGGAAGGTCAACATTTGGAAGGACACGCTGGAAAACGGCGGTCTGAGACTAAATGTGGCGAAGACTGAGTACATGTCCTGCGGCAGCACGGATTCAAATACCATCCGAATAGGTTCGGACCGGATCAGAAGCTCGGATAAGTTCAGGTACCTTGGATCCGTGCTGCACGAGTCTGGCAACGTGGACGACGATGTCCAAGCACGTATAGGCGCGGCTTGGTCGAAATGGCGAGAGGTAACTGGCGTTGTATGCGACCGCAAAATGCCTCCGAAGCTTAAGGGACAGATATATAAATGCATCATACGTCCTGTCCTCCTGTACGGTGGCGAGTGTTGGCCAGCACTAGGCAGACACACCCAGGAGCTTCGCGTCACGGAGATGAAGATGCTGAGGTGGATGAGCGGCGTAACGCGATCTGATCGCATACGCAACTCATTCATCCGAGGTAGTCTTGGTGTCCGTGACGTGGGGGAAAAACTGCAAGAGTGTCGTCTGCGATGGTATGGCCACATCATGCGCCGCCCTATGGAGTACGTTGGCCGGAGATGCATGAATATGGCTGTCCTTGGCGGTAGGTCGCGTGGTCGCCCTCGCAAGCGCTGGCTGGACGTCGTCAAGTCCGACATGAGAGCCAATGGCCTTACTGCCAAGGATGTAGAAGATCGGGCAAAGTGGAGCAAGCTAAGCCGGAAGGCGGACCCTGGCAAAAGCCGGGACTAACGCCTAGTAGAAGAAGAAGAATAATTATAATAATAACGTATCTATTATTATATTACGTAAATAATATATGTATTATAAAATTATTTATATTACAAGTTATATACAAAAATTTCGTTAATTAATTTCGTAAATATACATAGTTTATATGTATAAAATTACAAAATTATATTTATCAGACGATAGGAATCGAACTTGGGACCTCTTACTCGTCAGACATGTATCATACGCATTGCGCCATGGCGCCGTTAACAACAGTGGTCAATTTTTCCATCGTCTACTGTTTTGGAGATGAATAAAATACTTCTTCGATAGAATTTAGGCGTATAATCATGAGAATATAGTTTTTACAAAATTGCGTGTGCGTTTCGTTTACCGGTATAATGGCGGAATGACAGTGGCGGCGCGCGCGTAAGAAAACGGAACTAAGCCCCGCACTTCCCCTCTGGGCCGACCAATCGTAGCGGCTCGCTGGGATGACGATGCGCAGACGAGTTAATTTGTAGCACACAACGATAATACCTGTTGTGTTTCACGCGGTAGCGTTAATGCACACATTTATAATTTTTGTGTGCGGTGCTACGCGAATTTAGTAAGAGAGTGTACAGTTACTTGTACGGTTATTTTAAATGCGTGTCTATTGGGGCACGTTACTGACTGGGGTACGTATGTCTCAATTAAACATATAAATAAGCAATTTTATAGTGTAAGAAAAAATCCAGCCAATAAACACTGTGATGATTCTACCAACTTATTACGAATGTGTTCCTGTCTTCATCTTGTAACAGGAAAATCATACAAAAAGTAAAATAATAAACATATTCAATTCATTCAAGGCAACACAACGCCATCACCTTTTCCCTAATATATTCACGCTCATATATAAACGTTATAAGCAGTAAATCACGACACACGTCCCGAGTGTGTCGCTAGCAAAAAATACGGACGTTGAAACTGTCACCCGTACTTAGCCTGGTCTAGACATCAGTTTAGCATTTTTTCCCTGAAATAAGAGAAAAATACTTACAGGCAGAAAGACCTAGCTTTTTTGGTCTACTTTCAGCGTGTCTTGGAAAATTATGAGCAGTGGTAATCGAGTAGTAACGGCTCCAAGCATTCCTCGAAGTAACCTATTGACTCTTGACTTCAGACCCCCAGGTTATACGAGAAGGTAGCAATTTTTTTTAAATTATTGATTGTGTAATAGTTAAAATAAAATTGTTAGTGAGGAAAACTAAAGTTTGTTTTTTTTCTAGCTAATTGGACACTGTTTTTTTACGTATGATAAGAGATATTTTGTGCTAATAACAACGTGACAACGTAGCTAGGTGATGATGACGAACAACGTGACAATGTGATCTATTCCTTCTTACTTAAAAAACAAAGACCTCTACCGCATATGTCTGTCAGTATGAATACTATTTAAAACGACCAACAGATTAACATGCATAAAGTTTTCACCAATAGGTAGAGTAATTAGTGAAGAAGATTTCAGTGTGTAATACATATTATAGTAGGGAAAAGCTGACAATTTCAAAGATTTCTAACACCTGTTTAAAGTTTGAACAATTCGCTAGAAATACTATGAAGCTAAAAAGTTTGTCTGAACGCGTCAATCACAGGAACTACTATATCGAATTTACAGAATTATTCAGTTTTAAATAACCCATTTATCGAGCAAGGCTATAAAACATCACGTTCTACCAATAAGAGCGGAACAAGAAGAAGAAACCGCGGGGGCAGCTTGTATAAAAATAAAATTATGAAAATATCAACTCTTAAAGCAATTAGGAAGTTTGAATGGCAAGATGAAATCAATTTAGACTCGATTGCCACTTGAAACTTTTAAGTGGGTCAATCTCAAATTAAAATAAGGGGAAGCATTGGGAGAAAGCAGTTTAAGTATAAAATAAACAATCTAGTGTTGAATTGATTGCACTCAGTGTATGGTGATGAGCACACACATTCATTATAGTTCAGTTAGTATCTCAGGGAAATAACATGAAAAATAAAACACTAAACTAATTAAAACTACATAATTATAACTCTAACTCTAAACTAAAGTATGGCGTCATAAAATTTTTTCCGCATCGCTGTCGACTGAGGTAAAAGCCAGCCCTTGGGTCACGTGAAGATAGTTATTTAGGTTTAACGGTTTAAGAGCAGTGGTGGCCCAGTGGCAGTGGTAGGTAACGGACTACTTACGAATTGTAGGCCACGGGTTCAAACCCAGCGTTTGTGTAATCAATTTCATCATTACTGCTCTCAAAACGGTGAAGGAAAACATCTTGAGAAAACCGGCATGTCCTAGAACCAAACATTCGAAGACATGTGACGATATATGTGTGAAGATATATGTATCAGCAACCCGCACTGGGCCCGCGTGGTGGATTACTGCCCATTCCCTCTCCTAGAGTGGAGGCCTTAGTCCCAACTAGGTTTAACAACACCGGTTTTTTTTGAGGTGATATTTCATTTTCCTTTTTAACTCTATTCTATTATAGAAGACTAACAATAGTTCTTCATAAAAGGAACCTCTCTTCAAAATGTCATCGTTCTGGGTCTAACGGTTTGGACTGTGCAATGATGAACCTGTGAGTGAGTCAGGGTTTTGCCTTTTATATATGCTGCTAAAACTTCAAAACGAGTCATCTTCGAAATGCGTATAAGTTTATAAACACAAGTGTGTGACTCTCCTAAATAATTGACTGCTACCATCCCGGACCAACAACTCGATGTGTCTCGATTAATTTGATTATACTCCGCAGACTGCGTGTCGCCGGGACGCACGTCCTCGCATATCAAATTACATTCCGCTTGCCAGTTTACGAGCATACAATGTGCTTACAAGAGTAAGCATTCAAGATTAAACTACACTATGTAAACGACGATGGATGGGAGACGCATATGACCGGTCGTTGTGGCTACGCTTGGGAGGGATCTATGTCCAGCAGTGGACATCTTTCAGCTGAAATGATAGCTACGTTGATGTATACGACAGACAACATGTTCATGTTCAGGAGCTCTAATGGAGAAATAGGGCTGTAGTGCAACCACGTAATATGTAACCACGGACGTTCAGAGTTGTGACACCGTTTGCCCATCGAGTGATTCTAGGGAAGAAGGTGGCACGATGATCAAGTGCTGCCTTGTACAATCAGGCTCTTACAGGCCCCTTTACAGTCTCCTTAGAGATGTGCCCTAACTAAGGTAACTGAGCCCCTTCTATGTCCTAATTTTGATCATTAGGATGGTTTTAGTGAGGAAAAAATTACGTACACTCGAAGCACTTATAAGTTTGGGCACTTTTTAACGGTTTCCTCTCGAAAAATAAGTATTACCGGCAAATCTAAAACCATTAGACGAACTTCTAGATACTCGTATTTATCAAAATATGTTTACTAAATTAAAAAAAAAATATTATTTTCCCTTGTTTTGGTATGCGCCAGAAGCCGGATAAATTTCCTGCATTATTATTGCTCTCGATATTAGCCGTAAAATCTTTTTCCATTAATACTATCAGGATTCAGTGAATCAGAACAGGACGCGAGGTTTTTGGCCGACAATCACTCGACTTTATGTTTCCAATAATTTATTAAAACTTCATGTAACATAAAGATAAAAAAAGCGGACTTAATGCTTTAGGCATCCTCTACCAGTCAATCAAGGGTGGTGAATACAAAAAATGACAGGTGCATAAAAAATAAGGTATGAATGTTAAGAGAACAAGGGTTTAAATATAAATAAATAAAATTAATATTTATTTAATATTATACATATGCTCACATATATACATATTTATATAAAGTAAAAGAAAGGGGTTTTGAGACTACTCTGCTATTTATTTAGATTATAGATATTGAGAAACAATTCCGCACCTTCCACTTAAATGCATTTTTCTTTCAAGTTGAGTATCAGAATGACTTCCCTCGCTCTGTGGCGGAGTGGGAGTGGTGTCAGACTTTAACTGACCAAACCCCACCCCGTTCCTTCGTTGCCTTCGATCTGGGGACACAGAGTTAACCTTACGGAAATCCGATTCATGGGCCCATCCACTTACATGCTTATGCTTTACCTACTACTGTACACACTACTTATTCGCCGCTCTGCCCATCCGTGTGTCAGACATTTATCTGTCATTTGAGAGAGCTCATATCCTGAGCGTGCCTCATGTCATTCGAAATGATACGTGATAAGAGATGTTATTACTTTTAAACGCCCTTATGAGTTGGTATTGGACGGCAGGATAGGGTGTAGACATTAAATGCTGATTTCCATGTCCTAGTAAATGGAAGAACAGGTTATCATGTCTGTCAGTTTTGAGTTCTTTATGTGACCTACTGGAATGTCACTTCTTTGGAATTGGTTGTTAAGTCGTTGAGCTCCTTAGTAGTCCTGAATCGAGCTACACGAATACGGACAAATGCTTGCACTGACTGGACAGTTTCACTCAAATCAGATTTTGCAACGAAATTCATATCTCGACAACTAGCTTTGGCCCACAACTTCGTCCTCCTGAATGATCCTCGATTATAGCAGACAGGAAGTTGAGACCTGATAAAAAGTAGCCAATATCCTTCTTTCAGGTTCAAGCTTACTCCATTCTAATTTTTATGAAAATCAGTTTAGTAGGTTAACCGTGAAAGTGTGGCAGACAGAGTTACTTTCACATTTACAATATTACTTGCACATTACAATTGGACCATTGCCATTTTTGTACTTTGTGGTCAACTAAAAAGGTCATGGTATGTTTTTTAGCAATTAAGCGGATGTTAATCTCCGAAACAGCTGTTTTGCCTTCAATTGTCGTAAAACTCTAATCAGTTCTCTACTACCCCACTAAAACTAGATTTATTTACATTAACAAAGTTCTCATTCTGTTTTGTAATACAATACAACACAACAAAAACAGCCATACATTTCTCTAACAACGCTATTTGTTTGAAACGTATTCAAAACTTATCAATTTGTAAATTGAACACCAAGATTAAATTGTGAAGAAAAGCGTTCCGAAGTTTCCGTAATAAAAGTTGTTCGTTCTCGCGGAGGATGACAGACAGCGTCATCCGTCACGACAGGTGTTATTGTAGGGGGATAGGCAGGCTGGCAGCTTGTTAGTAGTTACCTGTGTGCTTATTATGTAGGTTCATAGATAATGTGGCTTTATTAGTGGCGGCGCGAGAATCCATTCACGTGAATGCCTAGAGTTTATAAACAAGCTACTTATTATGTTACATATTTCTTACTGATTTACAGTAATGAGCCAGCTACATTTAAAATTAGCATTAGCATTATCGGCCTTATAATGTTCCCACTGCTGGGACTCAGGCCTCCACTCTAGGAGAAGGAATGGGCTGTAATCCACCACGCGACCTAGTGCGGATTGGTGGATGTCACATGGCTTCGAATTTTTGGTTCACACATGCCGGTTTCCTCACAATGTTTTCCTTCATCGTTTTGAGAGCAGTGGTGATGATTTCAAATTACACAAAGTAATGCGCCTGGTTGGGTTCGAACCCGCGACCTACAACTTGTAAGTCGGGGCAGTTACCACTGGGCCACCACTGCTCCACATTTAAAATATAAGAAGGCAAACACAAGAAAATTCTATAACGCCAGATCAACATCCAGCGTTGTATAATTTTCTTGTGTCATCATCAACAAGGTAGCTGTGAATTTTCTAGTTTCACGAACCCAAACTCATGAAACTAAAAAATTGTCCCAAGGGAACACACTCCCGTGGTAAAAAGTATCCAATATGATACTCCAGGACATGATCTACCCGTGTGACATTCAAATCCACCATTCAAGTGTGACGAAGAACAAAGATCACACAAACTTTCGCCTTTATAATATTAATGTAAATACAGCGATAATGAAAGACGATACAAATTAGGATTTAATAAATGGAATTAAGAATATCTTCCATCTTACTCAGGAAGCACTTGGCTCAGTCAAACAAGATATATAACTTCTAAAAGCATTTTTTATCCGTCCTGAAAAAAAGCTTAGCGATATTAATATATCTTCTTGGGAAACTTAATTTTCTCATAAATTCTCTCAAGTTAAAGTACTGCGGACTTGATGGAAACTATTTAACGAAGTTAGCATATTTGCGCGCGATAATCTTCACAACTACTGACCCGCTTATAATTAAACTTCTGACAAGTTTATAATTGTTAAGTTGTGTGTATTTAACTATGTGTGAAAGCTTTCGCTGTTCAAGAGTTTATTGGGTGTTTCTTCTTTATGAGCGATTTTAACAGTAGCTAGCTCGGAGTTTCCTTGTGTAATCACATCAGAAATGAAGATATCAGCAGGAGAACTGATATAGCCCGAAAAATCACTTAAGTAACGAAAGGTTCTGGAGCGACGTCCACATACCGGAAGACGCTTCACGTGGCTTTGGTAGACCTCCTACAGACCTAATGAGTGTCGCGGGAATCCGATGGATGCGAAATGCACGAGAACTAATAATTTAAACTTTTCTTTTCTTTTTCTTGCACACTATCTTGTCTACATCTCACATAATCTCTCTTTCACAGGTCTGCTGGTAGAAATTTCTTTTAGAAATAAGCAGTACCTTTGTATATATTTTTATATTATAATGTTTCCTTGTTAATATTTGTGTGTACATAAATTATAAAATAAATAAATAAATGAGAACGGTCGTTGTGGCGACGCTTTGGGCAGACCTGTGTCCACCAGTGGACGTCTTTTGGCTAAAATGATTTCATGTCTGTGGACTGCATCTTTATTTTGTTACGGTCTCAGATATCGTCATTTACTTTGTTTTCAGTACTCATTTAACCATACTACGTTAAGAATTTTTTATTTACTTATACACAAAATTAAGCTCTGCTGTTTTCCTTACCTGTTTAGGTATACTCGTACTTATCTAAATTGGTTTGTTTCGTGAGTGATCCTACATCAAGACGAGCAGCTCCTAAACTGAAACGTTTTGAGATAAAAGATAGAACATGCCTCAATATTGCATAATGCCTATAATCTTTTGAATGTTGTCACTTTGAATATTAAGCGGTGTTCCGAACAATTGAAAATTAAAGGCTTTGTTTATGGGGATGGTTGATTTGAAATTGAACATTTTTGAAGCTTCGCAGCAGATTGTTACAACGACGATTGAGTGTTGAATATTATCAACTAGCGACCCGCCCCGGTTTTGCACGGGTGGAAAATTATCAGTGTGTTACTACTATGTTATGCATGTATTATACATATTATACATGCATAACATAACATAAAACTTTCTCTTTAATCATTCTATCTATTAAAGAAAACGTCATCAAAATCTGTTGCGAAGTTTTAAATATATGCACACATAAGGGCAGGCAGAAAGACGAACAGCGGGAAGTGACTTTATTTTGTACTATATTACGTAGAGGTAGTGAAGACGACTATTGTTAAATAGTTAAAATCCAGTTTAAGTATTCCGTGTAAACGATGGAAATAATTAACTATATTCTCGATCGATTTTTATGCATGTGCAATACAATGTAGACCTTGTAAGACTATGTGAGAATTTGTGAGGCCACATGGGATGCACAACTTTTTTGTTAGACGATTATTTATGAAACAATCAATCATAATAATAATATCGTCGCACTACTAGAGTTTTTTTGTTTGAACGCGTTGATCTCTGGAACAGCAAAATTAGCCTACTGTTTTAATTGGAATTTTGTTTTGGTGCTATTTTTCCGGGTAGGCTATGGGTGTATAACATCCCGCTATAACACACGGGAGCAGAGCAGTAACCAAAAACAGGTGAAACTGTGGAGGACAGTTACTATAGCTGTTGACGAACAGGAACTCAATATTTATAAAACAAAGCAATATAATTTTCAATATCGTTACTATAGAGATAACTTTAATACCTAACTAACTTTATACCCACAGAAATCTATACAGCTTTAGACATTTTAATATTCACAATACACAGTTGATTAACATAAAAATACAACTCACATTATGTCCAAAGAAACATTCCAACGCCAAAGGCTGAAATGCCCGCAATACATGTACGGAAAACCGAGTAAAACCGAGTAATTCCTCGAGCGGGGACAAATTCTAACCCCTAAATATTTTATGCCCTTGTACTTAGGAACATAAAAAGCTAGTCGTAACCGACAAAGATTAATTTGTGCTCATATGTTACAAGCGGACGTAAATGTTTGGATTATTTTTATTGCTACAGTATTTTTGGCTTGTAAAGTTTTTAGATTCTGTGGGTTCTGTGTAGCTATTGTTTCATTTTTAATTTTATTTTATGAATTGGATCGCGTGTAACCACTATCAGTACCTATATACCCTGGCGTTTGACTACTATCTCTATCTATAATGTAAAAAACTGCTAATAGAGTGTCTTGCACGTTCTTCTCCTTAGAGATCTTCGTTTTGGGACATGCAATTTAGCTTCATTTTGTGTTTTGGCTGTCTGACATTGTGACAATTCAAAAGTGCCTATTTAAATGATTCTAATTAATTGGTCCATTTCAAATAAATGTGTTTCTGTTTTTGTATCTCACCTGGTAGTAAGCGATGATGTGACCACCGACGGAGCACGCTTGCCTAGAAGTAACCTATTAAACTGTACTGTTACTCGTAGTTTTTGGTGTACAATATAGTTTATTCTATTCCATTTCATTCCATTATATTCACTATCGAATTAAATATCTCTAAATTGTAGCTATCAGGAAACACAGACTCTGGCAAAGAATTTCACTCCTTAGCTGTAGGTACCTTTAATGAATATATTATTATAGGTTTTATGTTACAATAAATATTATCCTACCCTTACGTGGTCAAGGCGCTTATTAGAATTGCTCGCTATATTGTATCAGAAAATACAGATTCTGCAGGGAATTTCAGGCAAAGTAAATTATTTTGTGTTTGAGATTTAGACTGCTTCTGATGTTGGCTGTACATACATGGGTAGGTACAGCACCATTCATATCAGCCGCGCTGACAGATATCTTTCAGTATGGGCGTCACGGCGCGATATTGCAAATGTAACGAGCGTCGCCACAGAGGTACGGTTTTATTTCGCCACACAAATTACGATATATGAGTGATACGATTTGTAAACGATATGGGTATTATTCGTGGAAGGAAGATTTTCGTTGAAATAAGCAGCCGTATACACAAAACTCGCTAACCATATACTTAGTTTAAATACTAATTAGCGGATTCTAAATTCAAATACTCCATAGAGAGAAGCATTTAATCAGGCCATAGTAGTCGCATGACCTAGACTTCTACCTTAAGGGCTGGCTCGAGAAACAAGTACCTGCGCCTGGCTAGGTTTGAACCCACGACTTACGACTCATATCCATACATACCACAAAATTCAGTTTTTCAATTCTAATTTCTTTTTCATTCTTTTTTAATATTATTATTATGTCTACATTGTGTGTATCTATGTATTAAATAAATATTTTTCTTTCTATCATTCTTTCTTTAAAATTATTCAAGGTAAATATATTCAAAGAATATCCCTACCTACGTTAAAACTAAATGCTTGTCGAAAACTTCGCTCCAATGGAACTCAAACTTGAACAATACGGAACTTAAGTGGTAAATCCAGTAGCTATTAATTGTGCGCGGGTCTGCTCGTGAACGATATCATTAAATATTGTGGAGAATGGGTTTGTGGAACGCCCACAAGTAACTACCTAAACTAGTATTGTTGTGACTAATTAGTGAGTAGTAAAGATGATTCGATTGAGACAATGGCTATTTTCATGAAATTAACATTGATTTTCTTTTGTGGTATTATAGGTCTTTAAGTCAAGAGTGAATAGGTTACGTCTAGGCAAGCGTGCTCCATCGTCGGCCACATCATCGCTTACCATCAGGTGAGATAGTGACCAAACGCTAGCCTATGCATAATAAAAAAAAGGTACTAAAATTTTGTTTTTGAAGATTGCAGCCGTGTGGAAAAGGAATAAAACTGATGATGCTAATGAAGTTACTTGTTTTTAATATTTTCACCACTTCATATTTTACAACTTCAAAATTAAAATTACGTATTATACTATGTTGGTGTGAAAACGAATGACTGCAAATCAGTCAGAGAGGTGTTTTGTTTTTGAGGCATCAATGCAGAGAAGAAAAGAAACCATTCAATGACTTCTCTCGCTTTAGTTTCGGGCGACAGTCTTTTACTAACTAAACCCCACTTGTGTCCTTACTCTCGTATTTTTGAGGAACACCCGCATTCTCATCGCAATTGTAAATTATCAAAAACAATTAGTAATTTTCTGACGTTTTGACAAGTTTGTGACATTTATTGTTGCTAAAAAGATATTGTAACTTGAATTTGAACGTTTTTTAAATACGAAAATTGACTTTGTGATCACATCTATAGAAATAAAAATAAAATTACAAGAGTAACAAATAAATTATTTTTAATGACAAGATTAATGTTTAAAATTATTGCCAAGCAAAATGAAAGTGAAGCTACGCGGTGCTACGGCGACGTGCTACGAGTTTTAATCGCGTAGCAGTTCAAGCGTAGCGCTGTCTACGAAAAGCCAGATTTCTTTGACTTACATTTTACGCTTCATCAATTTTATGTAAAATAGTCATTAAAATATTTTTAATCTCATCCTAAAGCTGCTCGGGGACTTTTAAAAACATAAAAATCTCCATAACACTAGTGCTTTTATTCTTTTACAGAAAAAGCATTCATAGTTTAAAAATCCGAATGAATATTATTGACAGTTTCAATTGAATTTTACATCCCTTTTTGGAAAAGTATTAAATATTTTCCACATATCCTGCGGCAACGTTGCAGCCGACAACAATCAAAAACATGGAAAAAAGTAAAAAAAAAACAATTTCATCGTCAGTCGCGGTGACGGCGGTATGAAAACCGGCATTCCGCCGATTTTTACGGTTCACTTGATGAGGGACCGCTTTATTGACATTAAAGGTTTATAGAGTGCCAGATTCCAATTTAGTGCCGTGCGACCGTTTCGTGCCGATAAACTTTGACGGTTTTTCCATCATCCGACGGGTAGGGATGCGTTAATTGTTTATTTTATTTTAAAACGCCAACGGGCAGCCCTATTTATTTGTTCGCCAGATGCGGTGGGTTTCGATTTTAAAATGTTTATAGTTGGCCCTCGCTGAAATGGCTCCGTAAAACTTCTAAAGGTTGATTTTTATGAAGTTTAATTATTTTCTTTTGTATTATAAAAGCCTACTTACTACTTTAAGAGTTTGGGTCTATCCAAGTTTCTTTACTTATATAAATTATTTAAATGATTTTTTCTTTAATCTTTAATGTGGCTCAAAAGGCTGCTCAACTTGAATGGGATTTTGGAGGACATATGTGCTGCGTTCATGAGCCGTGGACTCGTGAAACATAGAATTAGTGCTCAGACACAGAAACAGGAGCCGCAGCTGACGACGGATGGCGGAACAACCTAGATGTCTTCCCTAGGAATAGAAGAAGGTAAAAAAAATCATGACCGCTGCAAGAAATGGAAGGAGGTTTTTCCCAGCAGTGAGTCAATGCAGCCTATTAATAAAATAATAATACATTTTTTTTGTTCTTTAACTTAGAAGAGTAATTTACAACCGCATAACAGTATGCTTTTCGTTTTAACTTAACTTCAAAAACCTTTAAGTTACACTACACATAAATATTGTTTCACAAGTAACGTCAAAACACTGAAATGCGGGTTCCCACAATGCGTAGTGGAATGTGCTGCCCCCATATCAAGGTTACGGGTCACATTCTTACTCGTACATGACCAAAATGACACAAGTTCACTGTAGAGATACTAACTGTAGTAAATATACTTATCTTTGTACTAAAGACAGAAATATTTGTCGTAATCACACAACATTGAATTAAAATAAGAAATTATCAATCAATTTAACAATATATTTTTTTTATTAGTATTCATAGGCTAGTGTTTGATCACTATCTCACCTCGGCTGCCCCATGTCAAAAACTAGTAACTGTTTTTGAATTTTTCAAATTTTACGATTACAGGGGAGCGTAAAAACATGTTTTAGGCTAGCCCTTCTAAATTATACATTAATAATAATAATAATAATATTCCACAACTTTCACACAACATCATCTAGTCCCAAGCTAAGCAGAGCTTGTATTATGGGTACTAGACAACTGATAAACATACTTATATATTTCTAAATACATACATATTATAGATAAATTACACCCAGACACAGAACAAATGATCGTGCTCATCACACAAACATTTGTCCTGGGTGGGAATCGAACCCACGACCTCCGGTATAGCAGTCAGGGTCACTAACCACTAGACCACCAGGCCAGTCTGTTGAGAATTGATTGTTAAGAAGAAGAAGTAGTATGAAAACCTTAACTTGTTATATAAATTACCTGTTTATGATTAACTGATCGTAAACAATGGTGCGGTCGGCGATGGAGCACGCTAACCTAGAAATAATGTATTCGCTCTTGAGAGATCTCTAAGTTGCAATTATCAGAAAACAAAGACATCGACAGGAAATTCCACGTACAAAAAAATGTGTTCCAAAACGTATTGTACGTATCATCAGGATGTCCACTGTATATCGGAGGTATAATGCCATACGTGGTCTGATGATGGAATGGGCTAGGCAGAATTAAATTGTGCAATTCCGAAGCACACTCCTCGAAATGTAAGCGATAGAAAACCGACAGACCCGTTCAACTCTTGCAACTTCTGGTGTCTTCAAAGGAATTTAAAATAAAATGCGGTTTTATTATTTTAAACGTCTACTAACCTAGTTTTAAGGAATATTTTAAAATCTCTTTTCAACGCCACGTTTTTAAACACACAAAAGCGGAATTTATAACCGTTTCAAAAAGGCTGTTGAAACTATTCCCACGACTAAAGGCGGACAATGTAGGGTATTTAAATCTCGGCCAGAGAGGTACTATTAAACAGTGCTAAAACTGAAATCAACGGTGGACGATAAAAACAAACCCTCTGCGCTTGCTTCAGGAAAATAGTGCAAGTTTTGAGCTGTAACGGGCTACGATTTTATTTGACGTACCTACGAGTATACGTACGTACGGCTGACTGTCTTGCAGTAAATAGGTGTTAAATGACACTATATAAAAGTAAATATACCAATCCTACACAATAGAATTTTGATTACTACCTATACTAAAGCGAGTTTTTTTAAGTTATCAAAGTAATATAACTAAGATGCCATCACGTTTATATTTGACCATCACATGACTACCAGTAGTAGATAGCGGACGTTATAATAAGGAGTAACTTACAGAAAATAATTAGTACCTATTCACACTAAAAGATGAAATTACAATGTCCTAATAACAGCACACTACTTACTTATTGGCGATGCAACTAAAAACAAGTTACTCTAATATTTTTTAATTCGCTGCCACTCTTCCGTCGCACCATACCGCGGTGAGAATTGTGTCAAATTCCGTGCGGAGGTAATCAGCGGGAATTATAAGCTGTCCATGACGTAAATCCGACCTATCTGCTCGCCGTCCTTTCACGGTTTGTTTGCTCCAATTGCCCGACGCTGCCCGACATTGCCCCGGAGCAATATTGTTAGGGCGGCAGAGTTTAACAGGATCGTCTATACAAACGGTCAAACGGATTGGATGTTGAGAATAAAGATACGGAAAATGTTTCGTAAAATGTTTTCCTAAATTACAATAGAATGCCCCGAAATTCTGTTGTGTTGAGTCGGGTAGGTACGGTTTAAGTAAAAGCTTTCAATGTTCACGTAAAAAGTTTTGATGTGTTCAAGTAGTTTCTCATTTTTTGTCTTACGAAGTTTTGGTTTTTAATGAAAGTTTTTTTATTAATAATGGCTCAAAAGGTTGTGAAACAAATAATTAAGGTTAAGATGCACTTAGGTTTTTATTAAAAGTCTTTTTATGAGTAGCACATTTTTCAAAGATAAAACCTGTTCATATAAGTTAAGACTTTAATTTGTTGCGATTGTTCTTGGTGACCTTCAATACGGTTTTCGTTGAAATCGGTCAACTGGGGATCTTCAAGCATATGCTATATACATCTCGATTGCAACCATTGAGAAACACAGGGAAGAACTTGCAGTCTGCCTCGACATCTCGATACTTTTCGATAGAGTCTGGCACGAAAACCTTATTGGTGAGCTTTGGTTCTTCGGTCGACAGTACCTTCCTTTCTTTAGCCTACAGTGTAGGAACTCTGCGATTTAGTCACATAATCCAGATGAGATTGTGTGTTTGTATTCAGACTTCCTTGATAGATTAATCCACCTGACTGGTCATCGAAGGTTGCTGATCTGACCCCATCTTTAATAGGTTACTTCTTGGCAAGCATGCTTCAACGTAGACCGCACTATCACTTGCCAACCGTAAAAATATTGATTGAAAATCATTGTCAAGAATCAAACGGCAACAGAGTTCAGAGAGCAAAGCCGACTGAACTGGTAAGGTTTACAAATCCAGAATTTCCTCAAATTTCTTCACTCTTTTCCCCTCATAAAACGTCAGCGGGGAATTTGTCTACATTTGATATCTGACTCGCGCCCATACGACGGATTTATATGAGCGACAAAGAATAAATGAGGGTCTGAAACTGTCATTTTACGAGAACATATATAAAAAGTTCAACACCTACTGATTTTTATTGAAAAGAGATCTTTGTTACTCGTCAAAGGGACGTACAATCTTTAACGAGTTTATCTCTTTGTGATCTCCGAGTTTATGTAGTCTGTACTCTTTTATTTCTCAAAGGTTCGTATTTTTGTTGCCATTATGGTTCATATTTTTGTGAACATGTGTGTGTGCGTATGTACTACTACGTATTTATTTGTATTTGATTTACCCAGACAATTCTTAAATATAAGTCAATTATTGATTAAAAATCCATAAAAAAATGAATTAACTCTACTTAAATTATTCAAACAACTTACCAGCTTTACAGGGGTCCATTCCAAGGTCTCCAGAATCTTTGTGCTCAAAATCCATAGACAATATCTCGTCTATTGTGAACTTGTGTGGTTCTTCCCTTCCCTCCACCGAGCTTACTTCAAAGGCCGCACTCACTATTATCGCCAATACCGCGCTAACCGCCACTGCGGACGCACGATTATGACGACAAGTCATTATGGATAACATTTTTATTTACACTTGGTTGAACACTGGCATATTATTGTTAATTTGTAGATTTATCTGAAACAAAGAAATAGAAATTTTAAAATAATGCCAGTAACACACATTACATTTTGAAGAAAATAAAACATTTTATTTTTAATTGATTAAACTTTATTTACAGTAGTGGTAAATAAGTGGACTTATGAATGCGTGAATGCCTTGTTGCATAACAAAGCATTCACTACCAGTCAACCTTTTTGTTAAAAATAATAGGTACACTATTTCCGTTTGAGAGTTCAGTTCAGAAATCAATATTCAAAAAGCAATTAACAAAAAGAGTAAATGAAGTAATCAGATTCCATTCAATGGATGAATAACGCTCCAGTACACAAAAGCAGTACATTTTAATTGATACGAAAGTATATGTCTGCTATTCAAAGACAGTTCAAATACATGGAGCGGGCCCTAATTCTGAAAACTTTCAAATTGAAGCAAATACGCTCTGAAGATTTCAATGAAAGCGTTGATGATGTAAAGCTAGGGTTCTTTAATCAATATACTGCATAATCAAGAACAAGAGATGAAAGAAAGCTGATTCTTTCTTTAAACATTTTTACAAAACTTTTTTTTTTCATAATTTGATAAATAAAGTAATAAAACAAGATAAAATAAAATACGTTATTAATTAAAACTCTAAATTATACACTCTATAATCTAGTATTCCTTAGCTAAAATGTAACATCAAATCCTCCGCATCGCTATCGACTGGAAGTGTGCCCAAAAGACTGGTGGTATTACCACGTTGCATTGTACCGCTTAATCTCTGACCGAGGCAAAAGACAGTTCTTGGATCACACGAAATGTCAACAAAGTGTTTGTATAATTCTTTAAAAAGCGTATGATCACTTTTCAAATCTATTCCAGACTATTGAATATATAACATTATGTAAAAACAAACACTTATACTATATTGAGGAGCTCGTGGCTAGATAATAACAGCCGCACAGGTCGATCTTCAAGGTTAAGCAACGCTTGCCTAGGTTGGTCTGTGGATGGGTGACCATCTTAACATAACGAGTTTGCTCCGTGCCTCGGAAAGCACGTTAAGCCGTTGGTCCCGGTTGTCATTTGGAGATCTTTGGCAGTCGTTACGGATAGTCAGAAGCCAGAAAATTTGACTCCAGTCTTGCCATGAAGTACCGTGTTACCCCAGGTAATGGGTTGTGGAGATCTGGTAGGCAGCCGCTCCTCGTAAAATACTGGTATTCAGCTAAATCCGGCTTGACTGGAAGCCGACCCCAAAATAGTTGGGAAAAGGCTAGACAGATAATAATAATAATAATAATAATAAGGAAGGAGCGCTTGAAGCAATTGAAGCAATCATTGAAGGAGCGCTTCTTTGGCCGCCTGAAGAAGGTTTTAAACAGCCTTCTGTCGGGCGGAAATAAGGTGCGCGCCTTCAATGGTTGGGTCATGCCGGTCTTGATGTACGCTTTTGGCATACTCAAATGGACTCAGACTGAGCTAGACGCTCTGGATAGGCGAGTTCGTACATTGCTGACCGCAAATCGGATGCATCACCCACGCTCGTCGGTGATGAGACTGTACATCCCGCGGAAATGTGGAGGTCGAGGCTTTTGAAACGCCAAAACTCTGCACAACCGCGAGGTGTGCAGCCTCAGAGAGTATTTTCTCAATTCCGACGTGGGTATGCACCGAGATGTGGTAGCAATGGACGAGGGACTAACCCCGTTGTCCATGGCTAAAGAGAACTGGCACAAACCTGTGGTACTAACTACTGATGACCGCAAGGAAGTATGGAAAAGCAAGGAGCTCCACGGGCGCTTTTATCGGGCTCTCCATGAGCCTGATGTAGATTTCTTAGCGTCCGTGGCCTGGTTACGGTTCAGTAACCTCTTTGGGGAAACTGAAGGTTTTGTCTGTGCGATTATGGACGAAGTTATCCTGACGAATAACTACCAGAGACATATAATTAAGGACGGGACGGTGGACGTGTGTCGGGCATGCCATCGTCCGGGAGAGTAGATTAGACATATTATCTCTGGTTGTTCTCGTCTGGCTAACGGCGAGTATTTGCACAGGCATAACCAAGTAGCCAGGATTATTCATCAGCAACTTGCTCTGAAATACAAACTTGTGGAATCAGAGGTACCGTATTACAAGTATGTGCCCGACCCAGTTCTCGAAAATGACCATGTCTATCATCACTGACCGGACTATTGTAGCCAATAAGCCGGATATAGTGGTGATAGACCGATTAGCGCGCCGCACAATGATAGTCGATGTCACCATTCCGCATGACGAGAACCTCGTGAAAGCCGAGAAAGAGAAACAGATTAAATATCTCGACTTGGCACACGAGGTTGTCGACATGTGGAATGTGGACTCGGCTGTCATTGTGCCGATTGTTGTGACCGCCAATGGCCTGATGGCCAAAAGCTTCGACGACCACCTGTCGAAGCTGTCGTTGCGCGGTTGGATCAAGGGCAGGCCTCCGTCACTCCATGTACTTGCGCGCTATAAGTGCCTACCGCCCAGCCGAGCGGTCTCGGTCCGCTTGCGGATCTAATTCAGTGCGGTTTTCGCAAGCGAAGCGCGCGCACGCCGTTCAATTTTAATAGTGATGTTCGTTCGTACGCGTATTACGATACCGTGTGGTGCCTTATGTGCTGTAGATGGGTGTAAATCAAGCAAAAGAAAGGATAAACACCTAACATTATTCCCTTTACCTGTCAAAGAACGACGAAACTTATAAAAGAAATATTTTATAAACGATAGAATTTAAGATTTTAAACTGTAATTAATTATAAATAAATTGTAACTATAAGTCAGAGCATTCACAGTTCTGAATAACATAAACACAAAAAGTCATGTTAATTTAATTTTATCGAAGAGGCAGCCCTGCGATTGCTGCGGGTTCGCGCGGTGCGAAGCAATCACAATTGTACGCTTGAGCATTTAGGCACATTTTAGCATGCAGCGGTTGCTAACGCGACGGTGTAGGCTAATAAAGCAGTAGGTATTGTAATTTTTCTACTGAGTGAAGTATCTGTTACGTAGTAACTATTTAGTAATCTGTGTCAAGGGCCTGATACAGAAGGCAGTACTCCTGGATGCGGCTCGTATCGTGAGGAGGTTCCTGTCTCTGGAGCCCTAACCACCGGTAGCTTGGACCCTGCTCCCGCTAACGGTGGCATTCTATTTTTTATATTTTTAAATGTTTTTTTATTATTTTTGTAAGAAATATTTAAAAATATATTTAATATGTTTTAAAAAATTAAATAAAGAAATAATAATAATAATAAATAAATTCTTTATTGGTATAATCATAGGTTGACACAGTTTATGAAGCCTCTGACTCCCGAACTAGGCAGGCCTGTATGTCAGGAGTCAGCGCCCTCCCAATTTTATTTTGACTTAATATAATTTAATCAATTATTGTGAATAATTTTTTAAATTTCGAATTAAATATTTTAAATACTCTTTTGAAAATTGTTATACTTAACTAAAAACTAAAAATCTGATTCTAAAATTAATTTACCAAATCGTGCTGTGTGTGTATGTAGTGTTCGTGTATATGTGCGTGTTTATGTATGTGTATATATGCGTGTTTATAAATGTCTATATCCAGAATAATATTTTCTATACGTATAATTGAAATTAAGTAAAAATAGAGTTTAATTTACATTATGAAATTACTTTCTCCACACCATCATAATCAAGAGTAAAGAGCCAGTTTCGTACCTTCAATTTACAATCGCGTAGAGATAGCGGGTAAAAATTGAGTATTCTATTAAGTTTATTGTAAACATATACAGAGAGGAACGTTCTTTGCCTTCTTGCGAAAGCTGTACGACATCTGACCGATTCGATAACATTCGGGATTGTACGTTTATTTCGAAGTCTAGACCGATCATATGGGGTACATACGTGTTGCATTGTTATCAATTGGAAAATAAAAAGTTGTCTCACAGTAAATACCCAGCATATCTCGTACAAAGACTTTGTGGGGAATCTGTATGGTTTACATAACATAGTCTTGAGTAGTGACCGTTGTGCTCTTTCAAGATGTAAGAGATAAGTTTTACATGCACCGCCCCAAGCTCGTATACAATACCCAATAACCGACTGGGCCAGAGCATAATAAACAGTTCGGAGGAGATCGCTGTCTGCCACATGCCTGAGATTTTTAAAAACCCATGTTAGTTTCCTAACTCTTGATGAGACCATGTTGATATGTGGTTGCCAAGTAATTTTCTCATCCAAAAGTACCCCAAGATATTTGATTGTCTTAGTTTTATTTACTACTGTGCACGAGCATTGTTGAATGAACTGTGGCTGAGCACAAGTGTGAAATCGAACATCCACATTCGGTTGCTTTATTCGAGCGTTGTGAACTGCATACAAGAGGATGATGAAACACTTATACTATATTAATAATATAACATCATCTATCCAAATTCTGTGTACTGTGTCGCTATTTGAACTTCCACAGAAGCTTATTTGAATTAACAATCAAACAGTAATCACACACATCGCTTCCTACAATCAAAAACAACCTGAACGGATCTCTAATCCAGTAAATGTCCGTACATTTAAACCCTTCGTTTAAACCGTAGTAAACAAATAAAGTGGTACGGAACCACAAGACAGAGTCCACCATTAGCGGAACTAACCACAGATAGTCGCTAGCAAATATTTGTTTTTTGTAGTTTACATTTACTCTAGACTAGTTCCAGTAATAGGAAATAAAAAATAAGTATCTAGAACTGTTGGTTTATCAACAGTTTAGTCGACTTAGTTAATGTTAAATGTTAATATCTGGTCTTTTTTCAGTAACTTCAATAAAAAACACACTTACTCCTGTGTTGTGGGTGCATTTCAGGAATGTTATAGATATAACATAACGGATGTGGCGACGGATACAGGTATAGGAATATAATATCGGATATCGGTATCAGACGCGGTTGTGGATACGAAATTATTTCGGATTATTTGCTAGTTTCGGCACAGATTACTAAATAGTTCCTACGTAACAGATACTTCACTCAGTAGAAAAATTACAATACCTACTGCTTTATTAGCCTACTCTGTCGCCTCAGCAACCATTGCATGCTAAAATGTGCCTAAACGCTCAAGCGTACAATTGTGATTGCTTCGCACCGCGCGAACCCGCAGCAATCGCAGGGCTGCCTCTTCGATAAAATTAAATTAACATGACTTTTTGTGTTTATGTTATTCAGAACTGTGAATGTTCTGACTTATAGTTAAATTTATTTATAATTAATTACAGTTTAAAATCTTAAATTCTATCGTTTATAAAATATTTCTTTTATAAGTTTCGTCGTTCTTTGACAGGTAAAGGGAATAATGTTAGGTGTTTATTCCTTCTTTTGCTTGATTTACACCCATCTACAGCACATAAAGGCACCACACGGCATCGTAATACGCGTACGAACGAACATCACTATTAAAATTGAACGGCGTGCGCGCGCTTCGCTTGCGAAAACCGCACTGAATTAGATCCGCAAGCGGACCGAGACCGCTCGGCTGGGCGGTAGGCACTTATAGCGCGCAAGTACATGGAGTGACGGAGGCCTGGTTTCGGATACAAGTATTTAAAAAATTATAAAAATAAAATGCCAATAGTAAGATTTGACTTTTATTTCTAGTCTAGAGTATCATTCGTTTGGCTGGGAGGAACAAACAAAAATCTTTGACTTGACTTAATGTCCTATGTCCCCTAGATGGGGCAGAGGGCGTCCACAGTAATCCTCCATCGCGAACGGTCTTGAGCTTCCCGCTTCACCTCGCTCCACGTCATTCCGTTGCTTGCCGCTTCTGCCAGTACGGTGCGACGCCAAGTTTGGCGGGGACGGCCACGCTTTCTTTTTCCTTGGGGGTTCCAATCCAACGCTTGTTTGGGTATGTGATCGGAATCCCTTCGGAGCGTGTGGCCAATTCATCTCCACTTGCGACGCTTGATCTGGAGGTCGATCGGGCTCTCGTGGCATTTTTCTAACAGGTCTATGTTAGATATAGTCTCGGGCCAGTAAATTCCGAGAATGCGACGGAGACAGCGGTTGACGAAAACTTGGATCTGGCGTGAGATATCTTTCGTAACCTTCCATGTTTTGCACCCGTAGAGCAGTACAGGTTTAACATTGGACCCGAAGATCTTGAGTTTTATCCTTCGGGTCAATTTACGTGACTGCCAAACAGGTCTTAGCTGCGCGAAGGTTGCTCGGGCTTTGGCGATCCGTGAAGTGATGTCCTCTTCACTACCTCCGGTTTCTGTAACGACGCTTCCTAGGTAGGTAAAACTTTTACCTACCTAGGAAAAATCTTTAATTACCTGTTATTTTAGATTCCACCTTTATCAGGTAGTATCCGATACTTTATATCGGTTTTAGATACGATTTATAAAATCAACCTTTCATCTATTAATTCCCCATCAACCATTTAAAAAACTATTGTATTTACACAAAATACCAAGACTCGGATCTAATTTTTAATGCCATACAAATACACACATCAAAAGTATCTAGGGATCAAGCATTTTTATGCGGATTTCTTGAGATTGAGATGTGGCTTTGTAATAAATTTATGATTTTATAAATTTATATGGATCCTTTTTGGTGCATTTCATAATTTGAATCAGGAACTGTGAATCAAATTCGAGTAAAAGATGAAAATCAGCTGTCAATATTTTCCCTATAAAAACATACAACGCATTGAAGACATTATTAGTGCTACTGTTTCCCTACTACTGATTAAAACCAACGTTATTATGAAGCGGCGACGTAATTTAAGCAGGGAAGAAATGCTCAGAGCCGTGGGAATGATAGAAGCTGGTTCCCGGCAACGTACTATGGCTTTAGCTCTGAATACAAGTCAGAGTGTTATCAGTCGACTTTGGACACGTTACCGAAGCACTGGTACCGTGGCTGAGCGCCATGGAGGACGGTATCGCTGCACCACACGGAGACAAGACCGATACGTTCAAATCTTAACTCGAAGAGCTCCAACAATAACCGCCATGATGTTAGCCGTGAGGCTTCATCACTCTTCAGGGAACTTAATTAGCGACCAAACAGTCAGAAACCGCTTGCATGAAGTGAACCTTCATTCCCGAAGACCGCTACGGGTACCACCTATAGCAATGCACAATCGTAGGATTCGATATCAATGGGCTCTTGAACACAGAAATTGGGCAGAAGAACAATGGCGTTTCGTGTGCTTTTCTGATGAGTCTCGTTTTGGTATGAGACCGGATACAAGACGTATACGACACTGGAGAACCCCTGGACGCCAACAGCGATTAAAATCCTGCCAGGAAGTCCATCCTTATAGTGGTGGAACCATCATGGTATGGGCGGGTATTTGGATCGGCGGAAGAACTGAGATGATTTGGATCAGAGGCAACCTCAACGCTCAAATTTATGCTGAGACGATTGTATCAGACGTCATCGTTCCTCTACAAGTGCAAATCGGTCCCTTATTTCAGTTAATGCATGATAATGCACGACCGCACACCGCAAGAGTTGTAAGACAGACTCTCGCCGCAGCGAACATCAATGTCCTGCCCTGGCCTGCTCAGTCGCCAGACTTGAACCCGATTGAGCATGCATGGGATATGCTACAGAGAAGAGCTCTGCCGAATATGGAGGGTATCCAGTCGCAAGAAGACCTTTTTTTGTTGTTGCAACGAACATGGGCAGCCATTCCACAGCGTGATTTGGATGAACTCATTTTGAGTATGCCAAACCGATGTTCTTGTGTTGTTAGTGTTCGCGGTAGAAACACGGATTATTAATTGTTTAAGTTACCCAATAAAATTTTAAAGAAAACTGTTATTTCAGTCTTTTTTTCGAACTTTAATGTTAGTGGTTCAAATGTCAAAAATCCCTTTATTAGGAAAATGGCAAATTTCTTTATTAATGCAAAGGTGACTTGGTTTATCGTTACTGTGACAAACGAAAACACTTTATTTGATGAATCCTTAAAGAAAATTTTAATTAATATCAATCAGGAGAAAAGTTATTGCAAAAATATATGTTGATCCCTAGACACTTTTGATGTGTGTATTTGGTTCTGTATGGGAATCGAAACTGCGACACACACCGCAGAAACCAATCTCTCAACTATTGCGCAAATCATGCCGATATTTGAAATGTATTTCTCAAATTGAAAACTTATTTTTTTAGACTGTTTTAAGGATTTGTGCGTGATCAATTAATTTTAATTGCTTAGGTGCTTGACAACTTTGATATTTAAAGAACATAGTACGGAGTCGAATAATTTATGAAAGAATTCCTAGAAGAACAGTTCTGGAAAATTAAAGTTAAGTAACTATCAATTTGCCCGCCATTATACTTCTAAGAAAGGAATATTTTTTGATATTTTAAGAAAGAGACCATTTGTGAAGGAGCACACTTTCTGGGAAAAGCCCATTAATCGAAATATAGAATTGTAACCATTGTAACCTCATAACCTGGCAAGCTGTCGCTAGTGGCTTTGCCAATGTGAAAGTTTAAAAAATGTCCCAAGGAACTCGTAGGATACATATCCCGGGATACTCATACAAAAGACAAACTTTTGAATTTGAATTATCACTTATTTATTTATTGTGCAGACCTACCACAGTGTTTTCTTTTTAACCCTAAGGTTGACTGGTAGAGAATGCCCTGATGCATTAAGTCCGCCTATGTACCACCACTGTACATGAAGTTTAAATAAATAAATAAGAGTATCATGTGGCACTGGAACGCGCAATGATCCAACGGGACTAAGTGTGGAAACCAGAACGCAATAGATAAATCCCGGGATACTCTTGGGATACCTATCTGTATTCTGTAGGCCATACAAATATTAGTTCCGCGCGGGGACCGAAGCTACGACACGCAGCGCAGCAGCCAATAGCCCAACCACTGCGTCAAACGTACCATTGTAATAGTATTGGTAGATTTATGTGTTTGCATTACTCAAGGCAAATTAACATGTTTAAACTTAAATTACACTAAGATACATTTATGTATACTTAGACATTTTGAGCAAAACCATTTAATCTTATCCTCGAACATAACAATGGACATAATACCTATTAGTCACAAGAAAATTACTCATTTAGAACAAAAGCCAATAAGTTATCAAAGTTTTGTTTGTTTTTGAACCAATTAATTGTGCGGTCATTTTTATTTTTAGTAAATTACACCATTTTGTATTTTTTATTTTTAGTAAAACGCATATCAGTGACAAGAATACTATCTTAGCTTCTTCCAGGTAACTTAAACATTCCTCATGCACCACCCTGCCTATTCGTGAAAACTGCATGAAATGCATTTAGTACTTTCCTAGTTCATCCTAAACATACAGACACACAGAAGAAACTGTGTTTTATAATACATAAGTAAGACCCAAAGATCTACGTAACCTCTAAACCTGCTATAAAAGGCAAAACTCTCTAAATACTTGTGCATATTTCATCAATTTTCTCGCTATTCCTGACCCCAAAGCCCATTCCTTAAGATCGCTGACCCTTTAAAAGGGAACAAACCTTAATAAATAACATTGAGGTCCACTCAAGACGTTTGTACATATGTACACGTATCGTATATAAGTCTATCGTGATGCTTTTATCTCCGGCGGGGTCAAGGGGCCCACGGCTTGCTCAAAGCAGGGCCGTCCCTACCACGTGGCTCAAGAGGCCTCCCCCTCCGTACTTATCATCACGACATACCCCTCTTGAGGTTAGAAAAACGGTTACTTTATATTTAATACAGGGAGGAAGGTAAAGTGGGGGAGAATTTGGGTTTGTTACCGTTTTTTATTTTGAGTTGTCAGAATTCTGAATCAAAAACGGCAACAAACTCAACCAAATGTAAGTATATGAAATATTTCGTATGGCTTTTTGATTTTAATATAACTTAATTGATTGGATTTTAGAGAGCAGTAAACATAGCAAAAATGAAGCTATTATTTGATTCAGAATATTATGTTTATTGAGACGTCACTCTTATATGTATAAAAAAGTGGAAGTTTTTAATATGTATTAGTATGTAGTAACAAACATATCGTAAATGGAATAGCAGATACTTTTTATCCTAGGACTATGATCCTTTGGGATAATCATCTACTTTCAAGCGGGCAAAGCCACTGGTTGGAGAAAAAAAACCGGCCAAGAGCGTGTCGGGCCGCGCTCAGTGTAGGGTTCCGTAGTTTCTCGTCCGTCACAATAAGTGTCATCAACTTTTCAAAAACTGTTCGTCCCATCAAGTTAAAAATAAAATAATTTTCCTAGAAAGTCTTTATAAAGTTCTACTTTCCAGATTTTTTTCATATCTTCTGAACTTATGGTTCAAAAGTTAGAGGGGGGACACATTGTTTTTTACTTTCGGAGCGATTATTTCCGAAATTATTGATATTATCGAAAAATGAGTTCAGTAAACCCCTATTCATTTTTGAATACCTATCCAACAATATATCACACGTAAGGGTTGAAATAAAAAAAAATCGCTTTTTTCTTTACATGTAGGGGGGCTCCCCTAATAAAACATTGTTTTCCAATTTTTATTTTTGCACTTTGTCGGCGTGATTGACATACATATTGGTACCAAATTTCAGCTTTCTAGTGCTAACGGTCACAGAGTTTAAGCGAGGACGGACGGACAGACATGGCGAAACTATAAGGGTTCCGTTTTTGCCAATTGGCTACGGAACCCTAAAAAACCCTATCATTAGCACGACAATTCAACAATTTATATCTAAAATATTGAGAGGTCTTATCTCAGTCATACAGAAAAAAATAAATATCGGTACAAAAACAATTTAAAAAATAATACCTTAGCTACCCAAAATATTCCCTAGCCAGGCCTCGATAAGAGACAGAACAAAAAAGCAGACAGGCTAATGTTTTCATCCCTGTAAAACAAATTGCTTCGATAAAGTTTATCGCAGTAGCTGCGACCTTTAAATTGGACATGACGAATTTAGGCTACTTTTTGTTGCGGCCAAACTTTCATGATGTGGCCATCCGATCTATTGTGTGTGGCAAATCAATTGCGGTTGGCGCGGCTATGGAGTATCGGTTTAACGATATAATCTGTATGAAGTTTACTGGAATAGTTTTACCTAACTCTGATTATTTAATTATTTCGAATACTTCTCTTCATATGGGGGCTGCCAGGTCTTAGAACCGAAAAACAGGACAGAAAGCCGGGCGTTTAGCCGGGACTTAGTCTTACACAGCATTTTTTTTATTCAAATACAAGGCTTATTTATTATTTGCCATAACATTTAAAATTCTAATAAACAACTACAATAAAATAAAAATAATTGAAAGAATCAGCCTTTTTTTAATCGTTTCATAATCAATCAATTATGAATTTCATTTTTTGGAGTGGTGACCATGGACTGGGAGACGCAGTAGAAGTGATGATGATGATGATGAGTAACCGCTATTGCAGTTTAATAACTAGATTGCTCACTTGTATTAGTGATAAAAAGTGAGGCGGTTATTCTAGAGCGGAAAACCATACATGAGAAATGTAAAAAATTGTTAACATTTAAAAAAGTTGAACATAAGCCGGACAGGTCGCTAAGGGTAATTGAAGGATAACAGGCGGATTTTAGTCGGTAAAAGTCTGACACGCCTTCCAGCTAATCTTAGAGAAGAAGAAATCATTTGATGACTTCCCACCTCAGAATAAAGCCTAACAACCAACTACAAGAATAATTCCTTTATCTAGGTATTTACGAAAATCTAGTCATTTAGGACACTGGTCATCATTCTCTGGGTCTCATTTAGGACAACGGCGCACCTAACAAAAAGGATTGTGACTGTCTACAGCGATTGACGCCAGACCTCAATTGATAAGCCCAGCCTTAGGTTTTGCTGTTTCTTATCTTACTTGATTGATTGACGGAATAGGTACGTCTCGACAGCCAGAAACTAGTACTACTGTAGTTATTTTAAGAGGAATTACGGGTAGAGAGAAGGCAAAAAATCAGACACCAATCTTGTCTAGAGATGTAGTGTTTCCCCTAAGTATGTTATGTAGGTCAGTTTTTCCACACTACTAGCAATAGAATCGCCAAACTTAAGTGGCAGTGGGCAGGGCACATTGCTCGTAGAACAGATGGTCGATGGGGACGGAAGGTTCTAGAGTGGCGGCCACGTACCGGAAGACGCAGCGTCGGAAGGCCTCCCACAAGGTGGACCGACGACCTGGCGAGAGTCGCGGGAATTCGATGGATTTGAGACGCGCAGGACCGGATGCTGTGGCGACGCTTGGGGGAGGCCTATGTCCAGCAGTGGACTTCTTTCGGCTGAGATGATGATGATGATGTTGACTAGCATTAGAGAGATGTCAGTAAACTGTAGGGGCCCAGCAGGGTCGAAGCCTCTGGGGCCATGGGTTTGCTTCTGAAAGAAAAACCCCGGACCCTGGAATGAAGGCAAAGAAGGAACGGGTCGGAGTTTAGTCAGTAAAAGTATGACAAGAGCACCCGTTCCACCCAAGACCGAGAGAAGATATTCTGATTATTCTCCACCTTAAAAAAACAGTATTCAGTGGCATCCATCTTAAGTGGAAACAGAATTAAGAAAAGCTGGGCGGACTGATTTTATGTAGATGATAAAAAGATCTAGACTATGTGGCACGAGATTACAAAATGGTGGTAGAAGGACTTAGCCTAATTGCCAGTATAACAACTGCTACTTAACTGTTTTAATATCTTTGTGGGACTACGTAGACTAAAATATATAATTGCCCAGTTGCATGACTTTGGGTAATTTACCACTATTTAATTGTACATACTGTTTAAATAAGTAAATAATTATTACGATCTTGAGAACCAAGACACTTAATGAAAACAAAACCTTTCCATCGAACAATATTGTCACTGTCGCGTCCCGTGTAATTGCCTAGCAAAGTAATTATTTGGGAAATAGGTAGGAGGCAGTTGTTTATTTATATTTTACAATTTTTAGTTTAATTCCTTGAATACACTAGTTTAGTATTATACATATAATAGTACTCATATAAGAGCAATCTACCAGCGCCATCATTCGCCAGAAAGTTTTCATAAAACCATTGATTTTCATGTATAAGAACCCAAAAAATAAAAATCCTCCATAAAATCTTTAAATTCCCTAAATTGTTCTGTTGACGGTTATTCTGAAAACCAAATGACAACATTTATTATTTACTTTAGTTACTATTTGTGCTTTGGCAGTTAGCAGAAAGGAATAAGGCCTCATTTACGGAGACGCGGGGCGTCGCGCGTTGCGATGAGCGGCGCAGCCCGCACTGAATTCAAATATATGGCGTTATATGAGTGCGTTTACGAAGAAGCGATTTTAGATGCGTTTGTTTGAAATGGGGCGTTTTTTGCGGCCGAGCCCGCGGATGGCACCGACGCGTCCCACGCGGCGTTTATCGCTGCGGCGCACGCAGCGGCAATTCTCGGTGAAGCTATGCCCGCCGCGTGCTTCGCTACACGCTTGAGGATTTGCCGCGGGCGCAGCGGCGGGCACCGCCACTCTTCCCGTCTAGCTTCTCTTTGAACAACGTCGTACATTGCTATAAGTTTATGTTTACGCGTGCGATGATGCGTGCCGCTTCACGCGCCGCCCCGCCGTAAACAGAAAAAATGTCCGACGCGCCGCGAGACGCCACGCCACACGCGACGCGAGACGCCCCGCGTCTCCGTAAATGAGGCCTAAGATCGAATTTCACTCTTTTTGCTCCCTCAAAACTTAAATTTTCAAAAACCCCTTCCTGTTTCTCGCCTACATCATAAATAGAATAATATAATTAACATTGTGCAAAACTTCATGTTTCAAGACCCAGTAGTTTCGATCAGTTTCTCCGTTTATATTATGGATTATTTTTAATTCTCATGCAAATCAGCAGGAAAATAATTAAAAATACGAGTACATTATTATAACCGCAGAAACAGGTAATTTTTATTCCTAAATACTGTGAATAGGCGCTTGCTAATTAAATAATAATGATCTTCCTGTATCATAAAAGTAATAATTCCTGTAAATTGAATGGAATCGTTACACTCAAGCAGTTTAAGGAAAAAGACATTCTTCTTTTTCCTTAACCAATAATTTCAATAATAAAAAATCAATTAGTAGCTATATAATTTAAATGAAAAATTCCCAGACGAGGTATGTAGGTAGAGGTTACATCCCTACTCATTTTTCAATCATTCATATTAACCAGTTATGTATTACTAGCTGCTGATAGCTCGCCCGAGTGAAAGTAGAAAATTGTTCCAAAGGAGAATACTTCTGGGATAAAACTACTGCTATTTCAGGACATGGACTACCTGTGAGCCAAAAATTTAAATCCGTTCGTGCGGGGGGACCGCCATTATTTATTATTTATTTATTTATTTAATATTAATAAATTAATATAAATAATATTAATAATATAAACTGTTATTGCTCTGTCTCTGTTGCTTCTGTAATTATACTACTAGAATATAATTTTTATTCGGTCAGGTTTTGGTGGCTCAATTTTTTTCCAGCGGTTCTCAAAGTTAAAAGGTAATTACTTGTTTACTGGCACGTTTTTGTGCCACGGGGTCCAAGAGGTTAAATAACTAAAAACTATACCAAGACACACACTCAAAAACTTTCACCTTTATAATATGAGCATGATAGTAAATCATAAAGCCCATTGTAAGTAAAGCGACCTGGGTCTTAAAAGAACTTCTTAATAGAGTAGACCAGTATTAATCTAGAAAACCCTTTCTCAACATCTCAACTATTTGGGACCGACTTCCCGTCTAACATCGAGCAGCTGAATACCAACACAGCATCCGTTTACCTAAAACGTATCACCAAAACAACGATTTCATCACTAAAAACACAAGAAAACATCAACAGAGTCACAAACAAGCACACAATTTCAGAGAGTCGCAAGCAAATTAATTTTTCACCGTAGCCATGTTGCTAATGTAACTGCAATTACATTAAAGTGGCTAAATTTCATAGCATCGTGCCAAGGCAGGGCTCAGACGCAACGTGGACAGAACGGAGGGAGCACCCTCCTCCGGTAATGTAGTGGTCGTAAATAAGAGCTATAGGTACTCACGGGAAGCATCTTTGAGTGTGAAAGGCAGACAGTTTTGGGGGTAGTGATTTCTTTTTTCTACTATGTATAGTTATTGTTTTCTTGTCGTGTGTTTAGGTTGCTGTAGACACGAGTCACACTTTACTTTTCGATTTTCACATACTATTTCCTTGAAAATACACATTATATGACTAATTTTTTTCATATACACTTTGGACTTCGTTTTATCCCTTTAGAGGATACATTTTGAAAAGTTATTTCTCACAAGACTTTTTTGTACACAAGGAACTTCTATGCAAAATTTCAACGTTCTAGAACCAAGAGTCTGGCCTGGGCGGTGATGAGTCAGTTACAAACTAGGAAATAATTATATCCAATCTTATGATTAATGCATAAGCTAAGGAAAGGTTTAAGGATTTGTCTAAACAGATAATAATGTTACTTTTTGCTACCGCACGAGTACACAAATTGAGTTAAGTATCCTTGAAAATAACAATTTACAGCATAAGCAAAATAAATAAATTCAATGCACCACAAAATCTCTGTCTGTAGCAATCATTAGCGGTTGCAAACTACGGAACAAACTCTCTGCGTAGTTCCGTAAGTTTGCCGAGTTTCAGAAGATAGTTCGGTGCTTTGTAGCGGTGGTGATGCCAATGTTTTTTAATAGGGAAACAATACCCCAGCGATTACTGAGGGTCGCAAGTTTCCCCGTATTGTTTTAGTACGTGTTTATTGTTTTACTCCAAGGAGTTAAGGCTTTAGACACGCGAGTACGGTTGTGTGCGCCTTAAACTTGTGCTAAGTCGAGAGGTTTTAGAATAGAGTATTAACGGAGAGGATAGAGGGGTGAGGGGTTCCTCTCTAGAGAGGTTATGGGTATTGGAACGGTGGGTTAGTCATTATGGTTTAGTGATGAGGGTGTTCCACATTTCACCACGCTTGTGTCTTAACAAACATTCTTTTGTGACGGATAAATATGAACCCGCTTGTTTTAGTCCGTTTTGACCGGGGTAAGATATTAACCTTCATTTCATCGTAAACTTTAATATAAAATTAAATTAGTCCTAATATTCCTAAGGGCTACAAGAGGTTTGTTCTAAATAAAACTAAACAAGACCCCTTCGAGCTAAGAAGAAATCACAAGGAAAGGTCGTTTTCTATTCATTCAGGTGCATATTTTGACACTCGCACTCAAAACATATACATAGGGTGCTTCCCATTGGTCTAGAATCCTACATTTCAGGATTCTAGAGAGTAAGAAGCAAGGTTTTACGTTTAGAAACCGTTTATAGTTACATCACAGAATAATAACTTTTTTGCGATGCAGAAAAATGTTCGACACTTGATTCGAGAATCAAACTACATATTTATACGCGAGTTACTAGAGTTGTCAGACATTTTCCTTTGCTTGTGCTGTGAGATCTTGCTTCTTGCCTAGATTCTAGGTCAGCAGGAAGTATCTTACAGTTTTTGATTTTCTTATTAGTATCAAAAAATGTATTATGCAAAAAATAAACGTCCTTGTCTTTAGATCGCGTTGACTTAGAAGTTTGATTTTTTTATGCTTAAAGGTGTAACAAACCTGATGTTTGGTTATTAAATTCAGCTTAATATCTCCACATGTACCTGAGAAGAAGGCTCTTGTCAGACGAACAACAAAGTGATCGTATAAGGGATCCGTTTTTACCAAGGTACGGAACCTTAAAAATAGCAATAACCTTTTCCAGTTTCCTTAAATCAAGAGGAGGAAATGCCGCATCTTTCCACTTCCTCAACTCAAACGCCTGGAAGGTCGGTTTATCGAAAAGTTCGACGTAGTACAAAAAATTTGTTCCTCCGCGATACAGCCCAAAGTGTGTTATGAACTTCAGCGATAAGCCGGGGTCAGGGCCGGATGATACGACGGTCCGGTGGTCCGGCCGTCCGGCCGTCCGGCTGATGGACGGCTTTTTATTTTATTTTTGTTTTGGGCAGGAATGTTTGCTTATATCGCCGTTATGGATGAGTCTAATGACTGTTTACTGATAGGTTTTTGCTGGGGCCGTTTCGGAATTCATTTTGAAGATTAAATGCCTGGAATGGCTGCTAAAAATAAATTACTTCAGTATCTAGGTATTTATCATTTCAACAGTGATTTGTGTTAGTTCGTTTTTGGGGGTTCTGTACTCCAAGGGTGCCATCGAAACCAATAAAAATTAATAAAATATGCGACTGACAGTGATCAGTTCGTGTAAAAGCCCTATGTTTTTTTAAGTGGGAAATCATCACAATGACTTCTCCTTTTCTTGGGCGGAGCAAGGAGGCGTGTCAGACTTTTACTGACTTAAACCTACTCCTTTTTTCCTCCTTTGCCTTCTTTCCAGGGTCCCGGGTTTTCCTTTCAGAAGCGAATCCATGACCCCAGAGGCTTCGACCCTGCGGGGCCCCTACTAGAAACCATAATATTATGTGCAGGCGCATTTTGACCTACCTGTCTTCAGGTAACTACAGAGTTATCAACGGTTTTTAAGGTCTTGTTTGAACAAGGTACAACATTGACGATGCCATCTTACACCTAAATGCTCCCAATAAGAGTTAACTACGGATTAAGATGGGATTAAGATAAATTTATTACCATGTTCATTGAATACGAATCGTTCTATTGAACACGAATTCTGATCACTAACCCCCCATCTGCACGCCCATTCAATTGAATCTCTAGTCAAATCTCATGTTAAGTGATTTGATTAACTGCTAGTTGACTTAAGACGAAGCTGTTAAGGGAACTGAAGGAGGTGAACGTGACTTTTATAATGCGCAGAACTACGAGTATATGATTCACACACGCAGTAAACAGCGGATAAATGATAAATATATTTATGCGTTTTTATTTTATAGATAGAGTGATAGATTTATGAGGAAGCATGTGTGGTTTAGATATATGTAGGTTTTATAACTTACATATAAACTGTACATGCATAATTTACCACACGTGCGAAGCCGGGGTGACCCACCCCGGCTTCGCACGTGTCACTCGTTACATACATAGCGTTGTTATAGCGTTTTAATTTTGTAATCAAATCTGTGAATTTTCAGAAAATCGCTAAAATGCTTCATATTTGCAAGCATTGTGTCTTTGAACATCTCATTCTTTTGTATGCAGTCCGAGAGTAACTGCACTTTACCTTCTGTTATTTATAACTGAGACTAAAATGACATTACAACACAAAATAACTAAGTTTGACATTACTCGTGTCAATTTAGTCTCAGGGTAAAAAAAAACAGACGATAGGTGCTGTAGTCCTCAAATACTGCAATTTATACCGACTTCAAAATTATTCTCTATGTGACTCAGTCGGATAAAAACACTTCCTCATAGTTTTACATACACGTGAGTAACAATATCATTTAAAACAAACTACCCCAAAGCATTGATACGGTCTTGTAAATACATTACCTATCATCGAACCAGCACGTTTGTTCTAAGTACCAGCAATCGGCATGCCTAATCAGCCAATGTTCTTTGACCTCTAAGTTTGTGTTTACTCAAACATATACCACACAGACCACACTTAAAACTAAACCTTTTTACTTCATAGTAGAGTTCAGTTTGGTTTGTTTAACGGTTGTACTTATGACGTTATGACGTGTAGCACATTGTGGAGCATTGGTCACCGCTATCAGGGGTGATAAGAGTGATACATTCCAATAATAAAGTGGATGCTTTCTTTGTATTATGGCAGTTAGTGAGATTGGTAACTGTTTTGTGATGTTATTTTGTAGAAAAACGTAGCAGGTCAGGTCTGTTTAAAAAAGGGTTATAATTTTGGTATATATTGGTATTGGTACATATTGATGATTTGGCAGTAAGGATATTGCAAGAGAAGGATATACCTATATTTGTTATTCTTTCAAACATAACTATCTAAACTGATTTGGATGAATTTGAAACCAGGGTAGACCAGGTCCTGGTTTATTTTGTAACGGGAGTATGTTCTCTTCGGATAATTTTCTCCAATCACGTAGGCAAACTCGAAGTAACATTTTCGTTAGTTAGATATTAATCGTAATTTCAATAAAAAAACAATCATCTTGCAGTATACTTGTATACTTGGAGGCAAGTTTTTAATAAAAATAACCCTGTACCTACAACAAAATGACTAAATTAATTACTCATTAAATGGTAAATATTTTTTCCCCCTGAATCAACATAGTTCTTAAAATGTATATTACCTCAGTAAATTTCGATGAAATGTAAGAACTCATGTTAGGTAAATCTTTATTAGAAGGTTAAAGCCCTCCAAAGGACAATGAAGAAGGCTATACTCAGAGTCCTCTTGTGTGATTAAATCACAATTGATGATATCTCAATAAAAATAAAGGTTATTGAAATAGCTTGAAAATTTGCCAAACTTACGTGGCAGTAGGTAGAGTACATTGCTTGTAGAATAGATGATCGATGTGGCTACAAGTTACTGGAGTGGTGATTGTGTGCTGGAAGATGAAACGTTGGAAGGTTTCCCATAAGGTGAACCCACGACCAATGGATGAGAGACGCATATGACTGGTAGTTGTGACGACAATTGGAGGAGGCCTATAACCATCACTGAAATGATGATGATAAAAGCAGTGCTCATAATTGTAAAAAGGAATTTCAGACACTTTTAACCCAAGACTTTATACTTATTTTTACACCTAAGTAATGGTAGAACGAAATTCTCTAAGAACCTTGGTAAAATGAGAATACATATAAGGGAAATGCGGAAAAAGAGGGAGGCCAAAGAAACGATGGATGGGTTGTGTGAGGATTGATATGAAAAGGGAGTAAGTGATAGCTTGAAAGTTGACAGGAAAGTGTGGAAGAAAAAAAACCGTGTTATGCCAAACTCAAGTAACAACAACAGGACAGGAAGATGTTGACGTGACAATAATTGCTGAACACGCCATGAAGTTCTCTCGCCTAATTTAAAGTGAGACAACAGACCAAGAATCAACATAACAATATCAAGTTCAAACACAGTTCCCAATAAGCCAATTACTCCTGTACATAAACAATGTAACCACGCTCGTTAGCCCACACATAACGCCTAACCATGACGTAGGCACTCCAAGATAAGCCCTTAGGGCCCTCGTCCACGACGACATTTTGTACTAACGCGCTACAATCGCATTTGAAACGCGCGTCAGCAGCGCTACTGCATCGCGACTGTAGCGCTGCTAACGCACGACCGGGTCAGACGACAGCGGGGAGAGGGCGGAGGGAGGGTGACGCGTGAATAAAAAACAAAAACAATCTATATACAAAATCTTAATTTTTGTGCTACTGTATCGCGTTTGCATCGCGACTGTAGCGCGTTAGTAGCGCTGCTGACGCGCGTTTGTATCGCGTCTGAGAATCATGGCGTGGGCGGGGGTAAGCCGCTAGCGACTGCATCGCGACTGTATCGATGCGAACGCGCGACAGCCGCGCTACTGCATCGCTTCAAAAAGTCGCTGTGAACGAGGCCCCTAACTATGACGTAGGCACTCGAAGATAAGCCCTTACACTCTGACGTCATCAAGCCACAGATATTTGTATCAATTTTGACAAAACGTAAATTAAACTGTCAAGTTACGGGCTTAAGTGTAATTTATGCGTGACTGGTATATTAAGTAAATAATGAAACAGCTCTGAAATGGTTGTCGAGTGTTATTTCAATGTAATGAATAAGCGCGTAGACTCAGCGTTGGAAAGCCTTCCACAAGATGGACTGATCTCTTTCAGCTCAAATGATGATGTTTGAATACCAGTAGCTTATACCAGCGTTTATTTTAGTTTGGAGTGACCCAAGTGCCCAAACTCCTGCACTTTGGAGGATTTAATGAGTGCCACGGATGCTACAATTAAAGTAGCTACCTACTGGGCCCAAACCATCTAAACAGTTTACCTTCGATTCGAAAAGAAGAAGAAGGAGTGTTTTAGTTTGCTTGAAAATTTCTTTTTTGTTATAGACGGGCTCTTGCTTGACCACTAGCTCACCAGATGGAAAGTGACGATGTGATCGACCTGAAACTTGCCTATTTACTCTTGACTTAAAGACGCTTAAGCTGAAGCTATCGCGAAACACAGACTCAGGGAATTTCACCCCTTAGCTGTACTCGCAAAGAATGTGTTTTCAAATTGTTAACTAGACGGAGAGATTCGTGAAGAAGATTATTATAGTAAAGAAATGCAGGGAATTTACAAGATTTCTCACACCCATGCGAAGCTGGGATAAGTCGCTAGTCACACTAATATTATAAAGGCGAAAGTTTGTGAGTGTAAACGTTTGTTACTTCTTCACGCTCGAATGGCTGAACTAATTTGGATTATATTTAGCACACGAGTAGATGTCCTGGACTAGCACATAGAATACTTTTTATTCCGAGAGTGTGTTCCTTTGGGACACTTTTCTACTTTAACCCAGGATATGTCGCTGGCAGCAGCTATAGCATTATACAAATACCTGAGTGCCTAATGCAAGTTTATTTTACGTTAACGCGATCGACACGTTTATAACATTCGGCGCTCTGATTGGCGCGCTCCAAGCTCTTAATCAATCAAAGAGTCAAAATTTGGCTTCCCCGCATTTAATGCACTAAACATTTCGATCGCGTTAACGTAAAAACAACTCGCACTCAGCTCCCTGATCGGATCGAGCTTAAACTTTTGCGTTAAGCTAATGAAAAAACTGTGTGCTCAGTAAAATAACTTCCACATAGCGCAGCAAAACGTTTAGTTTTCGTGTTCAAAATAATATTTGCTAATTTTCCGTTTGACCAGGGAGCAGAGCTGTTATTTTCTTCACAGGGCTGTGAAATACAAATATTGTAGTCGTGTTCAAAGGGGAATTTAATTCTAAATGTGGCGTAGTTTTGTGCCCACACCTATCCATGCATTAAACTTAATTACAGTGCTCTGTATGAATATTAATAAACCGTTACGGTTTTCTATTGTAGTGTAACGCTGGAACGTGGTTCGGGACAATGATTTTGAGGTAAAATTGCTGTAGGTATAGCAGTCCGAGTTAATTTTACTTTTAGCAAGATAATTTATGGAATCTGGCGTTACTTTGCAGAAATATACGTAACATATTTCAGGCTAGATATTTTATAAATCTGCCATATTAATGGTATTGTTCAAAAGAGTTACCGTGATTCTGGAATGCAAAGGACAACGGTAGAAACGCAGGTGAGTTTTAGCCCGTAAAATCTGATATTCCCTCTCACTTCGACCAAAGCGTGAGGAGTCATTTCATGATTTCTTAGCCTATCAATATTTTTAAAAAGTCATTGCTTTAAAAAGAGCAATGACTTTTTAAAAATATTGATAGGCTCGCGTCTGGTCACTATAACACCTGACATAAAGCGACGATGAGGTCAACAATAGAGCAAGCGTGCTTAGAAGTAACCTAATTCGAATCTAAACAAAGCTAAGTACCTAAGTTACATTTTATTTTTTACCCATGAATTCTATGTATACCACAAAAGCAAAACAGCTGTAATTAACCTAATTATATCATGGTAATAATAAGCATTATGAGAAGGTACAATTTTACCAGAACAACAAACACATAAGCCAATTAGTATCACACTAATTAATTTCTCAGTGGCCATTAAATAATGAAATACTTAAACACGAGACAAATACTGTTTGTCGTGTACAAAACAAGATAAGATATTTTATTGAAGTATTCCTGTTTCGCACCCAGTTTTCTATTCCCATTTCGGCACCAATAGGTTTTGGATTTAAATTTTGTATAGGTTACTAACGTCTGTTTTTTATTCCCTGAGACTAAAATGACATTACAACACAAAATAACTGGCATCATTCCTATAGTAATGGGATTCACAGAATACATCTACTTAACAAGTTTAACCTATCAATACCCGCGAAACGAGACACAATAGTAAGACAATAACAGCGCGGTCCTAGGAGATCGGTCGGGGATTCATGAATTAAATAGCTCTAATAGTTTCGGAAAAAAGTGGCTGTGACATACGGACGGACGGACAGACAGACAGACAGACAGACATGACGAATCTATAAGGGCTCCGTTTTTTACCATTTGGCAAAGGAACCCTAAAAACAGACGATACCATCCAAAATAACTATTGGTGCCGAAACGGGAATAGCTAGGGTGCCGAAACCTCTGTTGCCAAAACAGGAATACTTCATTTTATTACCCCCTCCCCCTTTCCGTGTCCCCCTAAACATAATGTTTATTTATAATTAAATCAAGAAAGGCGTTAACAGCTCTATGCATGATAATACCCCTCTTGTTAAAATCTTCAATTTGTCGTGTCAATCAAAAATTAACTTAAACAGCAGAGGATAAAGTTGCATTTTAATTGTAGAGATAATTTTAAGTCAGAGTGCAAGGTAAATAGCGTAGTAGGTGACTCGGTCTGATACGTAGAGGATTAAAATTATTTCCTGGAGTTTTTACAGTAATTTCTGCTTTTAAGTTTTATCTCACTACAGTAAAACTTTGAGATGCCTATTTATCTTTATTATAAATAATTTTTAGGAATGTTTTAGAACATCGTGGCTAAAATTATGACAGTCACATGAGTCATGAGTTTAGCTTTTGGATAGGTAACCATCTTAATATACTGAGATTCCTCTATGCCTTTAAAAGAACGGCTAAACCGTTAAGATATAAATTATTACTGCGGTAATAGTGTCCCACAGCTGGGTAAAGGCCTACTTTACTCCTTCCAAACCTCTCTGTCTAGGACGATCTTTAACCGAGTTTGAGCCAGAGGGTGTGTAAGACTTTTAGTGAATAAAACCAAACCTGTGTCCTTCAGTTACCCTGTGCATTCTAGGACCACGAGTTTTGTTTTACAGAAAATTCTTGTATTTATTAATTATTCAAAACTTTTGCCCTATAGTAAGAAACACTTTACAAAAGCAGACTTATTGCCTTACGTATTTACTATCAGTCAACCTTAAATTCCTATCACATAACAATTATACTTACTTCTCGACCTACTAACAACCAAAAAAGCCCTTATCCCCTAAAAACAATAGCCCACCAGCTAACAAATCAAACAATGTGCTTATGTGTATATAATAATTACATTTAACACAACATAATACATGTCTTGACACCTGAGACCGTCCATTAATTACTGCAGCCGTTTGTTTACCTCAATATTACATTAACTATGTATTCATAAGCTTTTGTGGCTAGTAATAGGGTAGGAAACTAATTGTTTCGGGGGTTTGTCGAGAGGACAGGCACCCTTATCCTTTGTGTTTTGCTACAGAGCGGAGAATCGGTAGCTAGTGACCATTATTGGTATACAATGTGGAGCAATACAACAATAAGTGGAAACACTGGTGTTACTGATCATTATTTTGCACCCATACGTACGTATAAAGGGGCCTGGGTTGCCGAAAGAGAACACCGGGACCCTGGAATGAGGGTAAAGAAGGAACAGGATTGGGTTTTAGTCAATAGAAGTTAGAAACAGTGTCCGCCCATGTCATCTTAAAAAAACCCCATACGTACAAAAAGTTTTGATAATACATTTATTAAACGTACAGCTAAAGAGTTTGTTTCCTGATAGCTACAACTTAGGGGTTTTTAAATCAAGAGTAAATAGGTTACTTCTAGGCAAGCGTGCTCCATCGTTGACTACATCATCGCTTATCTTCAAGTGAGGTAATATTCAAACGCAAAAATATCAATAATATTACAATAAATGATGTGTGTAGCTTTTATACATATAATTATGATTTTTTTTTAAATAATTAAAATTTGAATAAATATATAATTATATAAAAATAAATAAATGATTAGGTACTGATCTACACTGAAATCACACTTACATTATAAAGGTGAAAGCGTGTTTGTATTTATAGTTTTTACTTCTTCAGGTTATAAGTCCTAATACATGAGTAGACCATATCCTAGAAAAATACAAGATGCTTTTTATCCCGACAAAATTCTAATTTCAGACTCAAACGACTAAAAACTTAGACGAAACCGCTGGCAGCAGCTATTCGTGAATTAAAAAGTGGTCGTGTCGGCGTCAGGATTTTTAAAAGAGTTACCGCTGCCCTGGAACGCAAAGCGCAACTGAGGGAGCACAGGGGAGTTTTAGTAGCCTAAAAAAAACCCTAAACTCTCATCTAAAAAAAACTATTAAACAGAATCGCCAATAAATTACCGAAATAAAAGATTATTATTATCATCTTAATTACATGTAATTAAATAAAAAGATCTAATTCATGTCTATCTCAAGTCTCAATGCGGATTTTGGTGCAAAAAAAGTCTACATAGTGTTTACGTGTAATGAGTGTTTAGCATCTACATTAATTACGATCGACAGTCACATTTCACCAATCTAGATATTTAAGACGATGGTCTATTTCTATCTTTTGATCTGTAAATTATAGAAAACATATAAATCACACGTGTTTTTGTTTACGTATTTTAATTTCTTGAAAAACATCTTCGGTCAGTGGGTCGTCTTAGGCCCCTAAGACTGTCTGACTGACTTCTGTCTTCATATAAAATATATGACTAACGCAACAGATAACTAAAATCTATGATCTGTTCTGTAAGTCATAGACTCTCTACTAAAATCTGCCAAAAGCAAGAAAACCCGCGCATTGAATCATCAATCTAATTCCTGTGTTCCCGTTTCATTTCTCTGTCACAGTCATGAATGAGAAAATTGACGCCACCTCATAAACCGTGTACAGTCATTGGCATAAAAATGTGACAATTACTCTACACTCAGAAGTGATTCTCAACTATAATTTTAAAAGAAATTTGATGTTGTTACGAAAATAGTACTTTTGAAACCTATTTGTTAGAAAAAAGACATTTCTTGAATCTCATTTCATGAAAATAAACCTCGGTATTTCACGTAAGTAAAAGATATTTATGTAGGTGTCTGTACCTTGTGTAATACTACACTTGAGCGCAGGTAACTCGTTGTAGTAGGATTGTAGTAGTAACCTACTTGCACTGCGAGTTCCAATTTACAGGACAGTGTAAACAGTTGTCGGATTATTTGTCTTTGGGACCCGGCCTTTATATGTGGGTAGTTACCACATTGTCTAAACTAGATGAATTAAAAAAAAACTTTTTTTTTTTTTTTTTTTTTTTTTTTTTTGTGGCAATTGAGCCGGTTTCGACTATTCTGCCAGTGTCACGTTGAGACGGCAGCACAGTGAGAGCAACCGTCGAACTTTGTACTTCGTGGTAGGTGTTAGTTATGCTGAAAAGACGAACACAAAGGTTAGTAGAACATATAATCTAATTTACAAGTTTATATACACATTTTATATACTACACATAGACAAACAGCACAAATACAATATATTTTAAATATGTTACGCACCGACTAGAATTTTAAATCATTTTCCTTGAGGAATTTGGCCAAAAAATTAATTAATTTAGGGGAAGAGTGAGAAAGAAGGGAGTGGAAGTTAGTTGGAAGAGGGACGTTACATTTCGGAAGTTTTTGGTAGAGGTCAAAAGATTTGTTATTTAAGGAGCAGGAGAAGAAAATATGGTCCAAAGTACCTTCCGCAAGGCCACACTCGCACAGGGAACTATCCCGGACATGAATTTTGTTCAGGAACACTGGGCTACAACAATGCCCGATTCTCAGTCTACAGAGCGACGAAACAGTTCTCTTCGACAATTTAGGGTATTTAACAAACCAAGGTCTATGCTGAATTTCGGGCTGAATAGCCGCATAGTATGAACCTTTGGTTTTAGAAGTCGACTTCCATGTTTCACTCCACGAGTTAAATAACTTGGGTTTGGCACCATTCCGCAGATCGTAGTTGTGAACCACGTAGTGCTTTCGATCAGCCGGGTTCGATGTGGCATACTTTGCTAACGAATCAGCGCACTCATTGCCAACAATTCCCGAGTGACCGGGGATCCAGGCTATCTCGATGTCCAAACCGTTTTGGGAACAATCAAATAACAAGTTCTTAATGTCTACAATGATTTGACTATGGATTTTACTACGAATTTGATTTTGTTTTAAAGCCTGAATACTACTAAGTGAATCTGAAAAAATTACTGATCTTGTTATTTGATGGGATTTGATATAGTGTATGGCTTCTAGAATACCAATACACTCTCCTGTAAACACTGATGCCTCTGGTGGGCATTGAAAAAGAAGGGCAATTCTAGAATTTTGGAAGTAAACTGCCACACCAGTACCTCCTGATTCGGACAGTTTTGAAGCGTCAGTGTAGAAGAAGTTCCATCCTACCCAGTAACGTTTGAGAGCTAACTCAAATTCGTCCTTCGCCTTCTGGGAATTCTTGGATATACCCAGTCCCAAAACGGCTTTTGGTTCGTAGTGAATCGACTCATATGCGGAGGAGAAAACCGGGAGAGTTGGGTATTGACAAATTGGCGCAGAGAGTTGTTTAAGTTCTCTGTACCTATTTATCAACAAAGGAACGGTTTTATTGTTCCAATAAGGGGAATCATTAAAGGAGAGGTCGATTTGCTCTAAAATTGGAAGTAAGGGATGGGATGAAAGGGAAAAAACTTTAGACAAGAAACGGTCTGCCAAATACTGTCTTCTAAGGTGTAGAGGCGGTTCAGCACATTCAACTTGAAGAGCATTAATGGGAGAAGATTTCATGGCACCAATGACAATCCTCAAACATTTAGCCTGGATGCTGGATAATTGATTCAGCGCATTTTTGTTGCAGGGCTCAAGTAGAAAGCTGCAATAGTCCAACGCACTTCTGGCCAACGCATTATACACTAATTTGAGGGTGCATGGGTGAGCCCCCCACCATACCCCGGCCAAGGCCTTAAGGACCGACACAGATCGCTCACATTTCTTGACCGTGTTTTTGATGTGGTCAACCCCAGTCAGCCTCGAATCCAAGGTTACTCCCAGAAACCTAGCCTTATCCTTGATTGGAATAGTTTGTCCATCGATGTTGATATCTATTGAGGGTACAGAACGCTTGCGGGTAAAAATGACCGCTGAACTCTTTGGCGCACTTAAGGTCAAACCATGATCGAGCAGCCATTGGTTTAATGAGGATAAAGAGACATTCATTGAATGAGCGGCATCCTGAATAGAGATGCCACTAACCAGGAGTGCAATATCGTCAGCATACTGAAGGATTTTACAATCGTAGTTGAGGCAAGAGGGTAGGTCAGCTGTATAGATGTTGTACAGTGGGGGACTAAGAACCGACCCTTGAGGCAATCCTCTCCAGACCGTTCTTTGATCCGAGTCCGCCCCAGGGACCCTTAATTGGATGGTGCGGTTAGTAAAAATGTTGCCAATGATGTGACAGATCCTAGCCGGGATTCTCAGCTCGTGCAGCTTTTGCCTGAGGTTAGGGAGGAGGACAGAATCATAGGCAGCAGATACGTCTAGAAAGACAGCAACCACAGACTCATTCCTGCTGAGGGCCAGCCGGACCGCTGACGTGAGGGTACCCACACTGTCAGCTGTGCCCAGACCTTTCCTGAAGCCGAACTGAGTCGATGGGAGCAGCCTCCCGTTTTCCACCAACCACTCTAAACGGTTTTTTATTAAATGTTCCAATAGTTTTATTAGTATGGACGATAGAGCAATAGGCCTATATGAGCAATGATCATTAGGATCTTTGCCTGGTTTTAATATTGGGATGACAACTTGAACCTTCCATTCTGTGGGAATGTATCCGGAAGTAAAGCAAAAGTTAGCCAAATCCAGGTAATATTGATGAGTTTTTGGACCAGCTTTGGAAATAAAGGAGTAGGTGAATCCGTCCACACCCGGAGCAGAGTCTCTAACATGGGACAGCACAGTTTTCAGTTCTCCCAGGTTAAATGGCATGTTCATAGGGTCAGCAGCGTTGTCTACATTATCAATGCCAACGCTGCTTTCCTCTAGGCTTGGAACATAAACAGGAGCGATTTTTGAGAAAAACTGTTGCCCCAGTTCTTCTGTGATGTTGTTTGAGGAGACAGGTGTTAGACCGCTCCTAAAATGTCTAATCTTTCGCCAGACCGTCGAAACTGGTGTGGACGGACTCAGCGAACTACAAAATTTTGACCAACCTTCACGTTTTTTCTTTTTAAAGAATTTCCTGGACTTAGCCAATATTTGCTTGAAGGAGAGGAGGTTTTCCAGGTTCATATCACAGTTAACTGCCTTTTCTGCCTCATTCCTGGCCCTAATCATGTCAGTGCATTCCCTATCCCACCATGGTGGGGAAGGAAGTTTACCGGAAGGAGATTTTTTGGATAGGAAACAGTCCTCTGCTGTGGAGGCGATGGTAGAGGAAAAGGACGAAAAGCATTCCTGGGCGTTGTGACTGTCAACTTTTGGTAGAGTAGATACTCTCAGGTCTAAAAGTTTTGAGTACCAATTCCAGTCTGCCAAATTTAGTTGATATTTTAGAAGGGGTGGAGAAGGTTTAAAAGAAATATTTTTGGAAGGGAATTCTATTATGATGGGATAGTGATCACTTCCATGGGTCATATCCAAGCGTCGCCAAGTAAGTAGGCTAGATATATTGGATGAACAGAACGTCAAGTCAACACAGCTATTACTCTGGCCAGGCGCAGACCTGCGTGTGGCACTGCCATCATTGACGAGACAAAGATCTAGGTCATCCAATATATCCAGCAAGCCTATGCCAAAGTTATCACAAGTATCTGATCCCCAACGATAATGATGACAATTAAAGTCACCCATGACAAGTATTGGACCGCTGACACTGCATAATATATTTCTAATGATTGAAAGATATTCGAGTTGAGGGTGCGCAATATAAAAGGAAAAAATGTATATATCCTCAGCCTTAACAGCAACAACATTAATGTTGTCACCAACGAAGGTTAGAGGAATCTGGGAGTATGATACCTTGCTATTGATGAGCAAAGCACATCCCCCATATCCATCAGTTCTATCATGACGAACACTGCTAAAGCATGGCAACCTGAAATTGCTTTCAGGCAAAAGCCATGTCTCAGCAATGCCACAGATAGATGGATTGAATTTGTTGATCAAAAAAGAAAGGTCAGGCTTTCTGGGAGTAATACTCCTCACGTTCCATTGTAGGAGACTCCAACGATGGAGCATCGTGGATGTAGTTTAGGATTGAAGTTATCTTTGAGGCAACGTGGTCAGGTACTGATTGATTCGGACTACATAGTACAGACATTAACATGTCGGTAATGAGCTGCAGTATTTTTGTTGAATTATTCTCTTGTCTGTAGGTTGGTACATCTCCTTCAGTTGGTAATGCACAACCTCTCCTACTAGGGGAGAAGGAGTAATTACTGGTAAGCTCCTGGTGAGCCTGTCTATTGTAACCAGGTGAAAGGGGGGCATGGGTCTTGGGTTTAAGAAATACCGTTTTACGGTATGACTTTTGGGAAACAGGTATGGGACTAGAGGGTTGGGATTGTGGTATTATATTAACAGGTTTACGGGATGAAGATTTCGAAACATCGGCATATGACCGGGAAACAGGTGGGAATACCCGACTTGCTTCCACATATGAGATGGATTTTTCCGACATCAGAGCTTTGATGCTCTTCTGTCGGCCCAATTCAGGACAAGCAGTATCGTTCGCGAAATGGTTGCCGGTACAGGAAACGCAGAAGCTGAATTCTTTTGTAACGTCACAACCGTCGCCTGGATGGTTTTCACCACATTTATAACACCTTGGCTTGGAACGACATAGCGTGCGTGTATGTCCAAAGCGACAGCAGTGGTAGCACAGGATTGTCGGGTAAGTGTATCTCTCTACTGGAAGGGATGAGTAGAAACTGATCACCCGTTTAGGTAGAACCTGACCATCAAACGTTAGTACTACGGTTTGGGTAGGCTTCCACTCAGTAATTCCAGAAGAAGTCACCTTACGGCTCATCCTTCTGGCTTTGATGACAGGGCCGCAACCCTCCGGTACCTGAATATTTTGGATAACCTCATCCTCCGACCACTCAATCGGTATATCCCTAACAATACCCATACGCGTAATATTAAATTGCGGGATGGCAGCTATGTAGTTGTGTTTGGCTAAAATTGGATTGTTCAGGAAACTGTTTGCATCCTGATGCGACTTAAATTCGACCGACACGCGGTTTCTGCCAATACGTTTGATCCCATCTAGACGTATGTTATTGACGTTATTGGTCGTCAAAAACATACCAAACTTTATCGGTTGTAGCACCGTGCCTGAAGTTTGTTCATGTTTTAGGGATACATGTACAATATATGGGGGGTTGTCCATCTTAGTGTAGATCATTCTACCTGGCAAATTTTTTCGAATCTTTGGTGGAATGTTTGAAATTGCAGGGGGGGAACCAGCAACCCTTTTACGGTTTGCATTCTCGGTCTCCATGGCAGGATCTTGCGGGGGTATTTCGGTGGCATGAGGGAGAGATACGGTCAACACTGGGGAAAGGTCAAACAATTCGTCAGGGGGGTCGGGATCAGGAGGCTTTTTTGACGTCATGGTGGTAAAATTATGCTAAGAACAGGGGACAATCACAATTAAAAACAAACCTTAACCGGGAACACAAACACTAGGAACAGTCTCGATTAAGTTTCACACAACAAAAATCACTAAAATCGAAAAAATTCGTAGCACTGACAAAAGCACGTGTCGAGCCTTCACCACTACCAACAAAAGAACAACAAAAAAAACTTAATTCAGTATAAAGAAATAAAAATGTGTCACAGTTTATACAACAATCTCCCTCTCATCCTTTAATTCTCATCATCATTACAGCCGAAATACCTACGTCCACTACTGGACATAATTATACCTCATCCAAGCGTCGCCACAAAACGACCAGTCTTGTACGTACATCTTTAATTGTCAATTCAAAATAATAATAATTGTAATAATTTTGTTGTAAAACACTTACAAAAGTTTTCTTTTTAATAAAGTTCGTAAAAAAAACACTATCAACAAAAAAAATATCGATTTTAAAATTATTTTATTAAACTTTTTCAACAAAAAGAAACTTTTTTGTCTACCGTCCAGAAAATATAAAAAACAAAAAAAAAAACGAATTATCGTAGTACCCACCGTAATAAAAAAACACAGTCCAGGACGCAATAAGCACTCGTCACTCGTCAGTCATCAGTCGGTATCACTATCACTCGTCACAGACACTCGGTCACGGCGGGCTCCCGAAGGCGACTGAGCGCGTCACACTCGGGAGACGGTACCGTTGACGACAGAAGCGGAATGCACTTTTTGAATTTCGAACTGTCAATTTAACCTATCAATATCCGCGAAACGAGACACAATAGTAAAACAATAACAGCGCGGCCCTATGAGACCGGTCGGGGATTCATGAATTAATTTGTTTTTTTTTTTCTATAATACAGTTTTTGTGACCAATGCTGGTGTGATGGTGTTTACTTTACTTATTCATAATATGCCTCTTAAGTACCTACTCGTATCGTAATATAATGTTCCATTTTTAGGGTTCCGTACCTCAAAAGGAAAAAACGGAACCCTTATAGGATCACTTTGTTGTCCGTCTGTCTGTCCGTCCGTCTGTCAAGACCCTTTTTCTCAGGAACGCGTGGAGGTATGAAGCTGAAATTTATATCAATTACTCAGGTCTATTGTCCCTTAAAGCTGTGAAAAAATCAAAATTCTAAGCCAACGCAATCAAAAGATACAGCCGTTTATGCCGCAAATTTTCGACACTTGCAAAGGAATCAAAACCTACAGGGTGCTTCCCGTGAACTCAGAATCTTGAAATTTGGTACGAAGCAACGTCTTATAGCATAGATAAAGGAAAAATTACGAAAACCATAAATTTTTAGTTACATCACATAATATATATTTTTTTAATAATTTTAAACTTACTACCCATTTCCTCATAAACGCGTAGAGGTATTAAATTGAAATTCATACCAAATACTCAGGTCTATAATACCTTTAAGCTGTAACAAAATCAAACTTCTATGTCAACGCAATCAAAAGAAACAGCAATTTAAGCTGCATATTTTGAAACTCGCAAGTACTCGCGAGGGAATCAAAACCTAAAGGGTACTTCCAGTCGACCTAGAATCTTGAAATTTGGCACGAAGCTAGGTATTATAGCACTAACATAGGGAAAAGTCTGAAAACTAAAAATTTGTAGTCACGTCACCAAAAAAAAAAGGAAAAATTCTTCAAGACTCGATTCGAGAATGAACTGTTTTCATAGGTCAGTTGGTACGGAACCCTCAGTGCGCGAGTCCGACTCGCACTTGCCCTGTTTTTTCATCAAATTAGAAGACAGGTCACTAAAGGCAAGCCAAATATTTAAAGAGTTTGGTAAGCGGTTTTTCTAATGTGTTTTAATATTTAAAAAAAATAAAAAATTACCTATAATCTTACTTACTTAAATTAGCGATAGCTATCTATATCTAAATATTTTCTTAGACACAAAATAAAACAAGATTTTTTGTATGTAGCTCATGCTTCCAATTACTACTACATAGGTACGTATCATAAAAAAGCGACATTTCAGACGACTAAAAAATCATTACTGTGTCAAAAAACATTAATAAAGGATTACATTTTTTAATAGAGTCACCACGAAGGGACACTTTTTACAAATGTCAATTTTAGTCAAAAGTCTGACATTCCTTAAATTTTTAGAAATTGTCCGATGATTTCACAACGTCAAAAAAAATAACATCGCTTCTCTACTTCTGTCGCCGCCTGTACATTAGTTGTCCTTTATTTATCCATCTGTCAAAAGCGCTCACAACACTCGATTCATTGCAGTGTTAAAGTTTATCTCGTTTTGTAAACATCGTGTCCATTGAACAACTCGCTTGTTAAGTAATTAGTGTAATGAAACTCATTAGGTGTGCCGACGAAGTATTGTTCTGAAGAAAAGTAGGCAATTAAGGAGACTTAAAGACGTGAGATTGATTTATCTCAGGTAAAGAAATAATTAGCTATCATATGGTAATTGATGAGAAAATATTTAAAGCATGACTGGCTTCTGCCAGTGGCTTCACCCGCGTGAAATTTGGCTTCTCCGTATTAACTTTGAACCGCTGTTTCATCTCCTTAACGAGTGAATTTTGAAAAACTCCTCTCATAGTACTGGCCTATTTTATAAAAAGAAACCTAGTACAAAATGTCACGCTCCTACTTCCAGTAGTTTCGGCTGTGCATATCACGTTGATATGTCAGTCAGTCAGTTTCCCCTTGTTATATATTATTTATTTAAACTTCATGTACTTAGGCGGTATAAAGGCATCAAGGCATTCTCTACCAGTAAACCTTACACACATTATAGAGATATTTTATATACAATCTTTCACTCAAGACTTGACTCAAATGCTAGGCTCTTACTATGATTATTATGGATACTAATTAAGCGAATTATAAAGTTGTAGCTCTCATACGTATTTTGATTAATGCTAATGCCATTAGTTTCTAAACTTTAATGAAAATTAACGAAATTAATTACTTATGTACGATGCAGTGACGTGTCTATAGTTAATTGAAATACAAAACTTATTCTTTGATTAATGGGTTTTCAATGTAGCTAATCAAGTAATAGAGCCGACTTTGTTTTTGGAAAATTTGTACTTTTACCGCAAAAAAAAAACAGTTTTTTTTTTAATTCTGCCACTTCTTTGGGCCAACATGTCCAACCAATGCAACTTTTAAAGCCAGAATCAACAATAGCGATTGCCGGAACACCATTGAGATTTTAGAGCTCTCAGACCTTGGCCCACTGCTGGGCAAATGTCCGGGGTTCCTCAAATATATCCTCACAAAACACGTACTGGCCGTATCACCACCGTAAATGATAAGACATTTACTAAAATTATTTCAAATTACTTTCTTACAGATTGACTCTCCGAAACAACACTGGCAGCTTCGCACATCTTCGACACTATCTCTAATGCATCACCCGAAACCCTCAGCTTTATTTACTCGTTACGAAAACACTCGAATATAAAAAGTGCCACATAAAATCTGAGACAGTTTCTCCGCGCCATTTTAGCCGGATTTATTTCGCTGCCGTCACTCAACGCAGAATAAATTCCACTTGACGGACAGACGACGCATTTCATCCATTGTTTTTCCACTTAAATATTTGTCTGATTTGTAAGAATACAATTTGGAAAAAGAAATAGTAAGTACGTTTGTCCTTTAAAAATGTCCTATTATTTAGATGCTAAGTTTTGTAGATGAAAAACCTAGCTTCCCACATAATTATGTGTCATACAATTATTCTTCTTCTTCCTGCCCTTATTACTTATTGGTGCAACACGTTTTTTTCTTCCATTCTGTCTTGTCATCCCCCACACTATAACTAACTCCCATCACACAATAAATCCATCTTCTCTTTGGTTTCTCTCTCCCTCTCCAGCCATCTTTCATAATACAATTATTATCCTAAACAAAATGAGTACCATTCTAAAAATATCTCCAAGAAAGTCTGCACCGTTTGCAAATTTAGGAACTCTAAATCTTTTTTAAATCATAATTATCTATAACTGAAATATTTGGCAAGGTTTTCGGAAGACCTAACTTTACTGACTAGCACATTTTGAACCCGTAGATCGTTTATTTGGTCCTAGCTTTTGCCAGCAGCTTCACCTACGTGAAAGTAACTTTTCCATAAAAACTTTGGATCAGAGGATTTTTTTAAATTAGCCCTCATTTTCAAAAATCCCCTCGCCTACTTTATAAAAGGAAACTTAGTTCAAAGTTTCGTTCTCCTGATCTCAGTAGTTTCGGCTGTACGTTGATATGTCAGTCAGTCAGTTCCTCCTTTAATGAGATAAACTAAGCCAAGTTTATAACAATTAAAAAAGAAAGAATCTTTACGTACAGCTATTATAGAATTTTAGTAGCCACAGAATTATCGTCGATACACCAAAACCTCAAACTGCCATCCATTAAATACGAAATGATATCTAAACGGCTACATTTCTCGATAACACGCAGATTTATTTCTATATAAATACTGAATAATAGGCAACCCTCGTCAAAGGACGGACATGAGGAGTCGAAACTCGGAAGTAATACGAATTTTGTACCTTTTATATTATTAAAGGGAGTTTTGTAGTCTGCGAGACGCCCGATTAGAGCTTGATAGTTTTATAGACAGATGAATTTATTGGTTTTCTTTGATAAGATTTCCACGGAAGAAATTCCAATAAATTTATCTCTAGATGACTGACCTCTACATATCAATCTAAACAGATAAGTCCGCACTTTGTCAAAAATTTTACCGATTTGACATTGTTACGTTTTGTAGGTTTTCCTATCCAAAAACTTGATTCAATAAAAAAGCTTTCACTATCATCATTTCAGCCCAAAGACGTCTACTGTTGGACACAGGCCTCCCCCAAGTGTCGCCACAACCAACGGTCCTGTGCGTCTCGCATCCATCACATTCCCGCGACTCTTACTAAGTCAACGCTCCATCTTGTGGGAGGTTTTCCAACCCTGCGTCTTCAGGTGCGCGGTTGCCACTCCAGAACCTTTCAGCCCGATCGTCATCTGTTCTACGGGCTATGTGCCCGTAGAGCTGCTAAAGAGCAGCATTTTTGGCAGGTGTAAAGACACTTAAACACTTAAAATGTAAATACACTTAAACATTAACAACACATCACAAAGAAGTTCAAAACCTCTCAGGTCTTAAATAAAACTGAAATTAAATGAGCCAGGTAAATAATCATTTTCCCAGGCCGTATTCCCCCCTCCCCGCGCCTCGTCATTTCGACGCCGGCGCTATAAAACTGACAGGCCATCACGAAGTCATTCGCGCGGGTATTTTTAATTAAGCCCATTACATAGATCTTCTCGCTCCAAAAATAATCGTTAAAGTGAATAGTGTGCTTAGGATGATAGTACGCATAGAGCTATGAAGAGGGCAAGACAGATAAAGCTTATATTTCGAGTTACAGACATATTTTCTGCACTTGAATTGACTTAGTCGCTATTAAAACGGAAAAAAATCCCGATGTGAAAAATAATACATTGTAGCACTCGGTTTGATTCATTTAAATGAAGGAAATGGCGTAGATAATAAGAATTGACAGTGTTCTAGGTAAGTTTCGCTCAGTAAAAGTTTGACATTCCCTCTTGCTCTATTCAGAGCAGAAGAAGTTATTAGATGATTTCCCGCTCAAAAAAAAACTATGAATTAATGGGTCCATCCATATATGTAAACAACATTAAGTCACTAGTTACAGATAAAGCTAATGACATCTAATTAACTAAATTAAATCATTAGAATAATAATATTTAAAAAATATTTTAATTTACAATATTAGTAATGAATGTATTTTTTTCGAATAGTTGTTTTCATTTTGTATAACTTAATTATTTAAATTATAATAAATACCATATCTTTAAGTAAAAACAGCATTTAAATCCATTAGGTACGTAGTTTAGAAGAAATTACCGGATAAACAAATAGACATGAGAAGTGACTTTGTTTTATGATATGTAGAGATATCATAAAAAACATCACGGCCGTATTTCCTGAAGAGTTACGTTCACATTTCATCAGTTATGATTATGTCCCTCCTATTTAATAGAGGGAGGTAATAAGGGGCGAGCCTATTCCCATCAACCGACATAAGTCCAGACTCCAGACTTACTGAGAAATTCTAAATCTCATTTTCCAATGCAAAAGGAGTTGAGTTTTTTGTGCTTAACTTCTTTATCATTCTGTAACTTCGTACAGTAATACCAAAAGTGTAAATACCATGTACCTTAAACAACCATTTACTTAGGCTTTAAAGGCTTCTTTATGTTCGTACATAGGCTCACATTTGATTAATATTTCCCTTGATTGATATTAACGTAGAGGTTTCAGAAATACATGATCTGTGAAAATTTCAATTGTCTAGTTATCACGGTTCATGAGATACAGCGGATAGCGGAGACATAGCAATAGGTTCCCGTTTTTACCCCTTGAAAATAGAACCCTAAAAATATAAACCGTTCATTTCACACGATTTAGAACTCGTTCAAACCGTGACATAACTTCAACAAGCCTAAGTGCCCGTACAATCCTACACACTTTTATATTTATTTCTCAGCTTTTGTCTAGAAACGTGGCCAGGCTAATCCCATATCTTCCAATACCAGACCATGGAACCACCTAACGATGACTATAAACCCGAGACGGGTACAAACATAAAATAAATAGCAGAAATATCTCAACTTACAGTGGATTGCTGCCTTAAATGGAGTGAAAATAAGGAGAGGGAGATAAAACAGTTTCATGAAATAAGTGCTGTTATCAGTTTCAGTTTTGTACACGCTTTGTGATTGTTCAAATGAACGTGAATGGAATAATTGGTGATAGCCGTCGGTTTTGTTGTTTATAATTTGTGCTGTGAACTGATATCGGGTAGGATTTTTTGAAGAGCTTTTTTAATATTGACAATAAAAAAATATTCTTATAGACAGTTGTTTAAAGAAAGTTTAGAATTATTATTAATACTACTAGTCGGTATTGTCCCACCGCTGGACAAAGGCCTCCTTCCGTTCCTTCCGCGATCACAGTTCCAAAGGAACTGCAAAGGATCAGTTCCTTTGCCAGAGGCATCACCCATGTAATACCAGAAAATTAACCCTAAGGAACATACTCCCCGGACAAAAATCCGGTATCCTATGTGCTATTCCTTAACATGGTCTAACTTAGCACACAAAGTTTCATCGAAGTCCGTTCAGCCGTTCGATTATTAAGTAGTAACAACACACACAAACTTCCGCCTTTATAACATTAGTGTGATAAACACAGCGATGATGAGAGACGATATAATTTAGGATTTAATTAATGGATTCAAGAATATCTTCCATCTCACTCAGGAAGTACTCAGCTCACTCACTCATTATTCACTCGACTAGCAATTTCACTCTTGATAAATTATGTCATCAGCTGACTAAAGGCGTTATCACACTAGCTGATTGCGAACGTCCTTAAAGCGGAGCGGGTGCGCAACGAACACGCCGCGTAAGTACTGCGAATTTGTTGCGGACGCGCAACGAGACCGCCGCAAATATACATATAATAGAAAGGAAGAAAGAAAGAAAACACGTTTATTTGGCACACCATGAACCATGAGAAAAAACAAGCAATTGTAATAGCAGCTTAGACGCCATTGTGTTTTTTTTTTTTATGGTAGGGGAATCATCAGAATGACTTCCCCCGGTCTTAGGCGGAGCGGGAGGGCGTGTCAGACTCTTACTGACTAAACCCCTACCCCGTTCCTTCGTTGCCTTCGTTCTGGGGGGGACTCGGTTGATACCGTTAGGAATACCACATGTTCCCCCCAGAGGCTTCGGCCCTACCGGGCCCCTACAGTTTGCTGACATCTCCTTGAGGCGCGCGTGGAACAGAACGCGCCGTTGACGACTGGGCTCGGTCCAGATTATTTCCAGACTGCCGGACAGCGAGCTACCCAATGCTCGCCGTCCGCGAACCCGAGACGCCATTGTGTACTGTCTCGTAAAACGCCAACCCTTTCACCCCGCCTACAAAAACGCGACTAAAACGTTGCGAATTCACCACGCGTCCGCGACATCTTCGCTGTGCAACCGTGGCGTATTCGCAACGCATACGCTGCTCGCCCGCTCTGCCCAGCAGCAAATCGCTAATGTGATATGGCCCTAAGTGACGTCACGAAATTCACGAATAAAATAAAAAAAGTTCCATAAGTGCTTATACATAATTTAAGTTCGTGTTTCCGTTATGTCGGCCATCCATCAAAAGTGAAAATTGGGAATTAAAGTTAATTATGTGTGATGACAACATCTGGGCGGCTTCAAAATGAACGAGTCAATTTTCATGCAATTAATTCTGGATGTTAAAATATTTACGCAGAATAGAGCTCACCAAAGGGCTGTTAATTACATTAAGGTGGGTTAAACTCTCGTCCCTACAGTTTAACCGGTATGTCCTAACTCTTTTTTTTGCATGTGGAAAATTATCTAATGACTTTTCCCGCTCTAGGGCGGTGTAGGAGGGCGCGACAGATATTTAGTGACTAAAACTACACATACAGCGGTAGATAAGTTTTTTTTTAAGGTGCGTGGAGGGCGTGTCAGACTTTTACTGACTAAAACCTACTCTGTTCTTTCTTTGCCTTCGTTCCAGGGTCCCGGGTTTTCCTTTCAGAAGGTAACCGATGGCCCCAGAGGCTTCGACCCTGCTGGGCCACTGCGGTTTGTTAATATCTCTTGAGGCGCGCGTGGAACAGGACGCGCCGTTGACGATTTGGGTTCGGGTCCAGATGATTACCGGACTGCCGGACGATAAGCTACCTATTGCTCGCCATCCGCAATCGGCAGACAAAAGTTCTAGGTACAATTAAATTGGTGTCCAGTAACAATTTTGGCTACGGTAGACAAACAGTGACGATTCGAGACAATGCATATTACGTTCGGGCACTACAAGTCTCTGCTGATAATTCCATACTCTGTGTATTCAGCTCATTTAAAGCAGACGAAACAAATTGCAAGGCTGCAGTTATTTAAATAGCAAGCGATTGTTATCGGCTTCAAGTGATTATCATCGCTTGCAGTGCTTACTTCGCTTTATATTGGCTTCTGGATAAGTGTTCTCATTACCGATACTTATATCTTTTTTTAGCCTGGCTTTTAACATATAAAAGAAGAGTAGATATTTTTATATACCTAATAAGACTAACAAAAACACTTGTAAAGAGAAGAAAGAGTCTCTCAAATGAGATCTTTCCACGAATTAGGGAAAAACTATCTACTCGTTATATTTTTTTCTCTAAAGATAAACTTGACATAATAAAGTCTGTAAGTTTTCTTTGCAGATAATGTTAAAATATTTAGATTGGCTTAACTTAATCATTTTTCGAAAAGCCTACTCGAAGGATGTACCTACTGAAAGCAGAGATGTTATGAAGGTTCGATTCTGATTCCGATCGGAACTTCTGATTGGTTTTGCGTCTCCGATTCCGATTTTGTTTCCGATAAATTTTAACCGGAAGTTATATCGGAGGCATAAACAAGTTTATACTTGCCGCGCGGAATATTCCTTTCCATACCTTCTGTCGATTTCTCTTTCACTCATTACTAGTGTTTCAGTTAACGTTAATTCTACCTCCACCACCGACTCCTGTTCCAATTTCGATTTTGATTCCGGTTTTAATTTTAGTTCGAATCAAATCAACATAGTTTTTATTTCACATAGGCCAACATGGACACTTTATACGTCAGAAGCATGTGCAGTTCCGATTCCGATAACCCTTGAAAAAACTCCGGTAGTGAACTTGGTTTTCATATTATTACCATTTCCTTACCTACAACCCTAAATAAAAGGTACTTACCAGAAAATGTTATCGGTAATAAGTTTCAAATCTAAGTAATTTCATAATGTAGTGATCTTTCAAACAAATCTAACAATGTTTTCTTTCATTTTAACAAAAATCATTTAGAATACTTAAATAATCTGACGACTAAATAGACATTAAACTTTCACAGGTAAGTACTCTTTTCAATTCTCATACAAAAGCAATCGTCAAAATACTTTTACAGGTCAAGTGAAGAGAATATAATTTACGTTGTTGTTAAAATGTGCTTACAAGGAGACCTTTAGGTACGCAACGCCAGATAAAAATAAAAGCAAGAGCAAAAAGGTTACAAGCTTAGTACGGAAATTACGTAATTTAAAAATTCCAAGACCTTTAGCGAGAAAATCTATTTTTATTTTCAGATAAACACCAAAATTGGACAAAAAGCGATACTTCGGTAAACATTTTTTCAACCTGAATTTTGAAGCGAGGGGTATCTTAATAAAAATGTAAATCTAGTCGAGACGACCGTGTTTAGACGTCTGCGTTCTTTCATCCCCGAATAATGAGTCACCCTCCTTTAGAACCCCTGCCTTTTTTATTTCCTGGCTATTTGCAAAGTGATTTCAATTCTTGTTAAAAGTTAAAGTCGTATTTTGTAGAGCAAGAGGGGATTCCGCTGACTTATACTTGTTAGTTTCCTGTCAATTCGATTATAAGTAGGGACGTAGCATTTTTTTGGAGTTATTTATGACATCGTGCTCAGAAAACTCGAAGACTTATTTCAAGTTTATTGAAATATTTTCTCAAATAACTTAGGTTTACCCTTGACCACTAAGCCTTGAACCGTACACAATCTAATCAAATTCTAGGTAATAGGCACACACAAAAGAAAAAAAATCTCCGGTGTTTTCACCTGACTTAAATTGAAATCGTAAATGTCTAAGTTCACCTTTATATTCCTATTCTATTCGTTTGAATACCTTTATTGTAGCAAAGCTTTTAACAGTATCTATTAAATTAGAGAGAAAAAAATCTCCCTGTATACAATAGAGGTACCATTCCTCCTCCAGCACTTTATCTCGGCATTTGTCAAGTGTTTCCTTAAATCCCTTTTTTTAAGCTTTGGCTATGTTGATCTTTTTTTGGCGGACGAATTTAATTATGGAAAGTAATTGTAGGTTCGGTACTAGGGTAGGCTTTCGTGACTAACTTATGGTGTTGACCTAGTTCTTGCTAACTTTGTGTTCTATTTTAATTGAACATGGCGTTAAACCTAGTTTGTTGTTCTGAATTCGTTTTAAGACTAGGTTATTTATGAAAGTGCTTTTGCTTTGCAATACGTACCTATAATTGGGATACAAAGGATCTTATGTCCTAATCTAATAAGTTATCCCAGTATTAAAAGTATCTAATACCTGCCAGAGTAGCATAATACACCTTAGGTATAATGTTTACATTCCTGGGAAGCAAGCCTCTTCTCTAGGAGAGGGAATGGGCAAGCGAGCCCAGTGCAGATCGGTAGATATCATGTCTTCGAATTCTAGAACGCCATGCCAGTTGCCTCACGATGTTTTCCGTCACCGTTTCGTGAGTAGTGCTGGGGAAATCAATTACGCAAAGTAATGCGTCTGGCTGGGTTTGAACCCGAGACCTACAACTTATAATTAGTTACAACTGAGCCACCACTGCTGTCCAGTCACCATAAAATAAACAAACTGTCCTAATCGTGGCCATGGTCTGCTCGTGATCGCACCTGAAACCGTTAAGTATTTGAAGTATGATTGAATCACAAAAACCCTACACAATTTTTCATTCGAATACATAAAAAATCAACACCAAAACCATAAATTGTGTGCAAATGAAGACTTTATCTGAATATACAGTATATATTCTACAGGTTACGTACATCATACTTTCCTCCCCGTTTATCTAATCTCTACGTAAACACACGTGAAGATCAAAGTCAAAAAACGATTTCAACGCATTCCATTTCGGAGAACACTCGGTAAAAGAGTAAGGCGGAAAGCGAAGACAATATTTGAGGTTATGATTGTATGTAGATGATGCTGATATACGAGAAAATCGTTCAAGAAGTGTAATTACATTCGTATGGCTCTTGAAATAGACATGTCAATACTAGCTTCTGCCAACGGCTTCACCCCCGTGACAGTAAGTATTTTCATACAAGCTATGGAATTCTGTTTAATTCCCATAGAAAAGGAATTTTGGAAAACTCCTGTCATTGTGCTCACCAACGTCATAAAATGAAAGTTTGAGAAAAAGGAGACAATTCTTTTTGTTTGGGGAATAGGCCCTCCACAAACTGTGGCGTATAGCAATGAAATGCACGTTAGCTTATTCCTTATAATCTCTAGATTACAGTGGTAATATTAGCAAAACTGTATGTAACCGGAACACTGTGAAATACGACAGTCAAAACATGACTCTCATAATAACTTAAAATCTCACAAGAGCTATTGTGTATTGAGTGGATAGGTCTCCTTGGTATTTTAAGTCAAAATAGTGCACTTTTCAAGTATAAAACAAAGTCACGTCTGTATTACTTGTCAGATTTTGATGTGATTTAAACGATTTGATAGACTTATTCATGAAACTGGATTAGATGTGTTCATTTCGAAATAGTGCCGCTTTTGCCGGCCAATACTGTAGATCTAAAATAATAAGACGATGTGTTATAAGCCGGTTGTGTAAGGAGAAAAAAAAACACATTATGGGTACGTCACAAGAAATATTTATTACTGTTCATCATCATCATTTTCAAAGTCATCTCATCTTAAAAGCAATATTTCATCTAAAAAACTGGGCAAATGCGAGTTGGACTCGCGCCCTGAGGGTTCCGTACAAACTTACCTATGAAAACAGTTCAATTCTCGAATCGAGCCTTAAAGATTTTTTTTTCTTGAGACCTAACTAAAGTTTTTTAGTTTTCAGAATTTTCCCTATATTTGTGCTATAATACCTTGGTCAACGGGAAGTACCCTATGAATTTTAATTCCTTTGATATTGTCGAAAATACGTTTTTTGCAACATAAAAGGGCGTATCTTTTTTTTTCGTCAACTTACAAGTTTGATTTTTGCACAGTTTCAAGGGACCGCGGACTTGAGTATATAGTTTTAATTTCAACTTAACGTTTGAATCCCCAACCGGTCCTATGAGACCGCGCTGTTATTGTTTTACTATTGTGTCTCGTTTCGCGGGTATCTGAGTAATTAATACCTTCACGCGTTCCCGAGTTAAAGGGTCTTTACAGACAGACGGACAACAAAGTGATCCTACAAGGGTTCCGTTTTTTCCTTTTGAGATGCAGGTGGCTCAACCTCACCTTGATGCCGCACCCAAGATAAATACCACACTATACACATCACAGGTGCACAGCAACCAACAGTGCGTCTGCACACTAAACAATTATGACAATATCTAGCAAGAGCAGCTCTAAAAAAACCCCCTCTAGTATTAGTAATTGATGGAGTGGTGTCAACTCTTCTTCTTCTTCTGCCTGGCGTTAATCCCGGCTATTGCCAGGGTCCGCCTTCCGACTAAGTCTTCTCCACTTTGCCCGATCGAAAACATCCTTCCCAGTAAGGCCATTGGCTCTCATGTCAGACTTGACGACGTCCAGCCAGCGCTTGCGGGGGCGACTACGGGACCTAACCCCAAGGACAGCCATATCCATGCATCTCCGACCAACGTACTCCCTAGGGCGGCGCATGATGTGGCCATACCATCGCAGACGACACTCTTGCAGTTTTTCCCCCACGTCACGAACACCAAGACTACCTCGGATGAATGAATTGCGCATGCGATCGGATCGCGTTACGCCGCTCATCCACCTCAGCATCTTCATCTCCGTGACGCGAAGCTCCTGGGTGTGCCTGCCCAGTGCTGGCCAACACTCGCCACCGTAAAGAAGGACAGGCCGTATGATGCATTTATATATCTGCCCCTTGAGCTTCGGAGGCATTTCGCGGTCGCATACAACGCCCGTAACCTCGCGCCACTTCGCCCAAGCCGCGCCTATGCGTGCTTGGACATCGTCGTCTACGTTGCCAGACTCGTGCAGCACGGATCCAAGGCACCTGAACTTATCGGATCTTGTAATCAGGTCCGAACCTATCCAGATGGTGTTCGGATCCGTGCTGGTGCGTAGAGTGGTGTCAACTAATATATAAATATAATAAGTTTTACTACTTGTGTGCCTTGATTGTATCCTACCTCGTAGGTGATAATTATTTGAACCAAAATCATGGACAGGTAGTCGGTATACCTCGATTTTGAATTGTCCGGAGGCCCTGACATGCTCGCCTTAGTATGAACGAGATTGTTTGATTTGATAAATTCATAGAGAAAATAGAATTAAGTCCTGGAATGTCAATTGAGGAAAATTATCCAGCTCTGGAAGGTTGAAGGTTGCTGCTGGGTGTGGAAACTGGACCACAGAGTATCTGCAACCGGCTATTAATTACGTTTCGTTCCACGGTGATTTTGAAAGTACGTGAATTGATATATTATAACGTGGTAACCGTTAATAACAACATTAAAAACAAGTTCACTGTACCAATTAATTATTATTATTATTGAAAGCCGATGTCATTACCGATGCGCACCGTAGTACTAACACATTTTTCACGTTAAAATAAATCTAAAAACGCTCCTAAACAAGCATTTTTGCCGTAACACTATTTTACTATTATTTCATTATTCCGGTTACATTTCTGTATAATTTTTGGTCTGGTAATTATAGCAAGATGATAACTTTTTTCATGTGCAATTTGATTAATAAACGTTACCGTTTAACAGTGGGCCCAAAAAAAATTGTCTCCTTTCACGCTTATTAGTCCCAGTAGTTTCAGCTGAACATTGATTTGTCAATCAGTTTCGTCTTTTATATATATAGATGGTGCTGATATACGAGAAACATGTTCAAGAAGTGTAATTACGTTGGTATAGTCTTCTTGAAGGAGGTATGTCGGTATTACATCAATCAGATAGTAGAAAACATATTAGCGATGAAGATTTAAAGAAATTGATCTCTGATTTTGTGTTTGTTGATGACGTGTACATGATATTAACATGATTCACAATTTAAAATGTCACCTACGGGATATCTTCCGTGATTATTTGTTGTTTTGAGTTCCCGATATTTCGACGCTGTTGCAAGCGCCATGATCGCGGGAGCTTCATCCCATTTTAAATTGTGAAATAAACCGTGATAGCCTAAAACAGTGATTAACATGATTGTAATATACCTATTTATAATTTTTTACTGTCAATTTTCTGGTTAAGATTAACAACTTTTGCCGTGGATATATGAATGGGTGTCCATCTTAATATACCGAGATTCCTCTATACATGGGAAAGCACATTATGCTATTGATACCAGCTGTCAATTGTAGATCTTTGACTATTGTTACGTATAGTCGGAAGCCAGAAACTTTGACACCAGCTTTACCGAGAAGTATCATATTAGTTAGTTTCTAAGTTATGCAGATCGGTATAAGTAGTCTGTCCTAAACTGGTATTTAGCTGCATTTGCTTCAACCCCAACATATTTCGGAAGAAGCTAGGCGGATTGATTATTTGTTTTGTATGTGTCGTCAATGCAACAATTGCAATTGTCTTATTATTTGAGCTCACTAGATAACTATGGTATAATAATTATTGACAACCATCATCATCATTTCGGCTGCAAAATGTCCACTGCTGAACCTCCCCCAAGTATACAATCAGTCTTGTATGTCTCGCATTCATCGTTTTCCCGCGACCCTCACCAGGTCGTCGGTTCACCTAGCTTTCCAACACTGCGTTTCCCGGTATATGGTCACAACCCGGCTACATCTACCATTTGATCAGCGAGCAAAATGCTCTACCCACTACCACTTAGATTGACAATCAGGATTCAAGGAACCGCAGACAGTACATAGTTTTAATTTCAACTTGATACCTTCACGCGGTTCCGAGATAAAAGGTCTTGACAGACAGACAGACGAACAACAAAGTGATCCTATAAGGGTTCCGTTTTTTCCTTTTGAGGTACGGAACCCTAAAAAACAAAAAACTTTACTCGTATTTCTGCAACAATGACACAGAACGCGTGCCCCAACCATATAAAAGTGCAGTACAAAGCAATACGTGCCATATCCGAGCCAGATAGATAGTAATCGCTTTGACGGCGATAGCGCTCCTGATAGCAATCCCCATTAATTGGACACTGATGCTGATGCCGGCCCCGTTTCGTTTGCTCTGCGTTTTAAAAAGATTACGGTAATTGCCGCCATGTTTTTCCTATTTAAGGGAATGGTAAGGCCGGGTGATAATTGGGTTACGAATATGACAAAAAGGAAAGATGGTTAAAAAAAAGCGTAAGTGTAGGAAAGAGGGAATCCGCTGGACCGGCTGATATGGTGGGGTTTGGACGTCTTTTGGATGAAATATTGATGGTGATGAATTGTTTCAGATTTTCCCAATCTGCAATTGCCAATCTTTATCAATAAGCGTCGAAGTGTTAAACTCAAGGTGTTTGTTCACTACACTCTCCCATAGAGCAGTTTCTATTTCATTCAACATAGGCCTTTCCTAAGAGTCACCACAACGAATGTCAGTCCATCAGTCTACCTTATGGGAGGACTTCCAAAGCTGTCTTCCGTTACACGGTGCCACTTCATCAATTCGTCAGCAAAGCAATTCAAAATCAAATAATTCAAAACAAATAAAACATTGAAATTCATCTTAAAGAGTCAAGTTCTGTATAATAAAATTCCAAGTTATGCCATTAAGATATTGAACGAAGCATAAAATGTGAGTCAAAGTGAGCGCTTAAAAAGTTGTCTTCGTTCAAAATAACATGGACGCGCTGTGAAAAGATTCTGCCTATGTTAATGGATATTTAATTTTATGTCACGACCATTTGAAGGCTTGTCGTGTCATAACTTAGATAGGAAAGGTATATTTCTGTTTCTTTAGAATGTTTTCTGCTCACTTTTTTATGAAGGTGTGGAAATTATGTTAAAGAAACTTTGCTAGGGCCGCAGGTTCGTGTTTGAAAGAGCTACAGTGACACTCGCAAAGGGCTTCTGTAGGAATACAGGTAGGATTAAGTCAGCAAAATTCTAATACACTTTCGTGAAAATTTAGCAAAAAAAAGTAATTTGTTGATTTTTTACGTAAAAAAGATTAAAAATTACTTTACGCCCAGTAAAACCAATCCTTTGAATAAAAATTTTAGAATGTAAAACATTTTATTTATTTTTTAACAAACTCCAAAAAACGAGAAGGGCCTTAATTCAGAGATATATTTTCAGTACTACGAGTATTATTATTTTGTAATTACGCATTAATTTTCAGCTAAAATAATTAGCCAAGTTTACTAAACCATTTCAAAGGCGAGACTTCAAAGATTAAATCGGCATAAAGGCCGCAACACAGTCCTCTAATTAAAAACAAACCGCCTTAACACCTCCTTTATTGAAACTGTTTCGTATATAAATTCAAATTAATTTGTCACTGTCTCTGGCATACTTTCTCCTTTCTCCCACCTCTCCTGTAAAATTGCCAATTTTCAAGGGTTGCTACACTTCCTACCGGACTAAGCGACACCCCTGCCCATTAATTTGTTCCGAACAATCAGGTGCATTTGATGGTGTGGCGACAGCCCTACCCTATGGTAAGTGGAAAAGTGTGTAGGTACTGATTCGAGGTACAGCTTTAGTAGATATATATGTGTTCCTGTTCTTTTGTATTTATTCACAGCTATGGGATGATGAACGATTAGGAAAAGGTGTTGAGTTCGGAACTTTAGCACGTGAATTTAATTTTTTAGCCTATTTCGTCACTAGTTCGACTCGATTGAAGCTAGACTCTTCTACAGTAATTAAAGGTTTTTAACTGATCTTTACAATGACCAAATAAATAAATATGGTAATAAGCTAGTAACAATCATAATTACTAAATATCTGGGCCCGTTTTCGTAGAGCTGAAAACACAACATATTTATCAAAAAATTATATAGGTGACATTGTTCCGACAATAATTAATTGATGTTTAATAAGTACTTAGTTTATTACGTCTCATCTATCGGTTTCATGATCTCATGAAACATTAGTAATTCAAGGAGGATTATTTTATTATTACAAAAACAAACAGCGGTTTCCAATATTCATGTTTTTGACAGCTGGACACAGCCACACGGCCTATAAAGAATTTAAAAAATAAATATCCACATGATATTTTCAAACGGCCCAACCGCAGGATCTTACCACAAATTCGCTTCAAAGTGAAAAGGAAATTCTTTCGTCGCTCGCTGCTGTCACACCGCATCTACGTAGATTACAATTAATTACTCGGGACGAGCTTCCTAACGCGTCAGCCTGATATAATTACCTTAATAACCCTTCAGCGGCTAAACCTAAAATTAACAGCAAGATAAATCAGTTATTTAATAAACAACTGATTATTAAACAAAATTAAGTATCTTTTTTTCTTCTTTGTCAAATACATTTAAAAGTTGTCTGTAAAAAAACGCTGTTAGCGATAAGACCGCCAATTGGAACACCCCCATCATTTATCTACCAAGCCTTTTCCCAACTATATTGGGGTCGGTTTCTAGTCAAGCCGGATTTAGCTGAATACCAGTATTTTATGAGGAGCGGCTGCCTACCAGACCTCCACAACCCATTAACTGGGGTAACACAGTGCTTCATAGCAAGACTGCAGTCAGATTTACTGGCTTCTGGCTATCTGTAACGACTGCCAAAGATCAACAAATCCCAGCCAGGACCTACGGCTTGACGTACTTTCCGAGGCACGAAGGTATGTTAAGATCGTCACCCATCCACAGACCAACTTTGGCAAGCGTTGCTTAACCTTGAAGATCGACCCGTGCGGCTATTATTATCTAAGCACGAGCTCCTCCCATTGGAACACCCTATCAATCTTAAGCTCTTATTCTAAAATTGTATTTATGATATACAATAAAAATTATACAAATAAATAAACACAGCCCTACCAAAGAACGGTTTAAGTTGGCTTAGCGCATATCAAATAACTTTTATTGGAGAATTTCCGCAGTTTCTCGTTATAAGTTTCTTTCGAAATTCTCGTTAAATAGCATTTTCGAGTTCTTGTTTTTCATATTCAATTAAGCATTTTTAAGTTTTACAACCTTTGGTCAAAGTTTTCATATGCTTTAGGATTTAAGTTGTTATTGCTGATCAATGAACGATGCTATGCTCCATTGAGCTTGGGAGAGGCCGTTAGAGATAGAAATAAATGGAGGAACATCATAAAAATGAATGTGATGAAGCTGGGAAGTCACGACCCTCAGCATCGAGAGATACGACGCAAGGAGAAGGAAAGCTTGACAATCGTGTTACGAAAACACACACTGCGGCTCTAAAATGCTAAGGGTGTCTGAGGGAATACAAGTAGGTTCTAGTCAGTAAAAGTCTGACTGTCTTACTCGCTCTACCCCAAGATAGGTAGACGTTATTTGATGATTCACCTTCAAAAACAACTTGGTAAATAATAATTAGTAAGCTGAAATACTTTCACTTAATTCGTTACATTAAACCATTTAACGATACTCGTGCCATCCATTCTGTCTGGGCTACTAACCCATTTCGATGTCTGACGTCAAATACACTAACACACTTTCAGCCACATCTAGCTCAAAGGATAACTACCGAAACAAAAAGAATGAACACGCAATCTAGCCCAACCTTTTATTTCTATAAACTAGTAAAATTATCGAGCAATCGGGGCTAAAAGGCCTAATACACCACCCGTTTTTACGAACAGTCTTAGTCTACGTCGCATAGTGTAATAAGAGTAAGACGGACTTACTTGTACGTAGACTCAACGACAGTCTACGTAGACCGGTCGTAAAACCGAGTGGTGTAATAGGCCTTTAAAAGCGGACTCGGTAGCGAACTAACGTAGCGTCTAAACAGTTAAACAACAAAATATCAAGCTGTCATGAACATTCTCAGGTCGGTCCAGAATCGATATACATCGATTTGTATATCGATATATCGGTATATAATCGATATAAATTAATGGTCTGTCAGCAGCAGGCCGGTTAGGGGTTTCACATTCAGTTGAATACGATATTTCAGGCTTTGTGCTGTAACATGCCTAACAGGGTTAACCCTCGTTTTGTGGGTGATGGCCAATGTTATTTTCTTTTTTTTTTGAGTCGATGGCTTAATCTTATTAACTTAGTAAGAAAAGAAGTTTATTACAAGGGAGATTAATAACGCATTACAACACCATGAAACGTTTTTCACCGGTATAAAATTCTGTTTATACTCGTTATAAAATGGTGTAACTATCCTTTGAGCTTATTATTTATAACTTACGTAGTTTTTTTTTTATATACCATAAACTAGTGCTTGACTGCAATCCCACCTGATAGTAAGCAGTGATGCAATCGTTGATGGTGAGGCGCACTAGTTTATTAAGAGCCTATTCACTCTAGTTAACGTAAACTACGTAGTTATAACAGACAGAACGGACTATGTTTACACATTCACTTTTTACTTGCCTATGTATGTATTGCATACTGACGGATGCAATGGGACAAAAGTTGTCTGCAATTTTACATCTTTCTGATAAAATTGCAGCATCTAACTGGAAAGAAGACTTGCCATGGCAAATCTTCCACGTTGCAAAAGTGTAAAAAATAGGGTGATATCTGTATTTTTTAAGTGTAAGTTTACGTTGCGTTTAGTAAAAGTTTAGTAATTTGGCGTCTTAAATGTAAAAACGCAGATCATTTTTTAGTCACTTTGCACCTCTCGGTACAGTCGTGCACAATGATGTACACTCATCATCATCTGCCTAGCCTTTTCCCAACTATATTGGGGTCGGCTTCCAGTCAAGCCGGATTTAGCTGAGTACCAGTATTTTGCGAGGAGCGGCTGCCTACCAGACCTCCACAACCCATTAACTGGGGTAACACGGTACTTCATGGCAAGACTGGAGTCAGATTTACTGGCTTCTGACTATCCGTAACGACTGCCAAGATCTACAAATGACAGCCGGGACCAACGGCTTAACGTGCTTTCCGAGGCACGGAGGAAACTCGTTATGTTAAGATGGTCACCCATCCACACACCAACCTAGGCAAGCGTTGCTTAACCTTGGAGATCGACCTGTGCGGCTGTTATTATTTAGCCACGAGCTCCTCGCACAATGATGTACACTAACTGAGCATAATGCATGTACGTACGTATGCGAACAGTACAGTGTACCCTGTGTACGTATTGTTCGCAAGCGCGGTTCTCTCACGCACAGTGTTAACAAAGTGGAAATTTTTAATTAACCCCTAGATTATAAGGGTAATGAAATCCTGTTTCAGTTTTCAGTTTACTCGTACTGAAAGTTACGGATACGCTGCAGAGTTAAAATTAATGAGATTAGTTTAATAGATTAACTATCATTGCATCTGTACAATACAGATATTTTTGTGTTATTTTAGTATAGCTCAATTTTTTTTATGATAATGTATAAAAGTAAACTAACTCAGTTAAAGAACTTGTGCCTACTGTTATGTACATTTTACTCTTTCTTAGTATCTACATCCTTTCCAAATATTTAACTTATATATAAACTAAAAAAAACATACAACTGGGGGCCTTATCGTGAAACCTTCCAGGCAACCTAGGATGGATAGAGATTAGTTGTCTTCCCGCCCGATTATAATTTAGGTGACTTCAAGGCTAGAGTTTATAGGCACTTGTCTATTCTTATTATACAAGGCTTTACCATCAACAATATGCAATCATTCCTTACCATCAGATAGGATCACAGTCAAGCATTAGTTGATACTATCTATAAACCAAGAAAATTAAGTGAGGTTAAACTTTAAAAATAAAAAATCTTATTACAGTTACAAGTAAAAATGATATTTTTGAATTTAATGTGTTCTATCTGCCAGTCTGGTTATTTCATTACAGCAGTAGAGGCCATGGCCATACAGCTAAGGTCAGAGCACGCATTGACGTTGAAACTAAAGCTATTTCCCGCCAATTTGTAGCTGAGGCCACGCTGCAAATTACTTCGTTACATTGTTGCAGCTGCACCACTGAAGCGATGCAAGAAGACGCAACCAAAGATAATATCAAAACTGTGTTATTAGAGTTGTTTTCCCATTACACGATTTTAGGGTTGGCCCGAAAAGTTTATATTCTTATAGTTATAAACTCTGAAAGATTGCCGATATATTAACACAGACTCTTTTTCAGGGTTCTGTATCTAAAGAGTAAAAACGGAACCCAATTACTGGGGTTCCAGCTCACATATATACAGCCTGGTAATATGGCTGTACCTCATGAACTGTGATAACTAGACAGTGGAAACTGCTCTGGGTGGAGCGAAACTCTTTAACTGAAATTCACCCTATATGAAGGATAATTCAGATGCCCTTTGCATTTCAAGGCCACGGTGATTATTTTGAACAATCTCATAGCTCTATACTCCGTCGGTTTAGGTAGTTAACTAAATGTAAACAATTTTGGGCAATCTTGGCATGTCTTTTTATCTAAAAGTTGTTTATAAAATGTATGTAAAAATCTTTGCAAATAGGTATTTACCTAAATCGATGTTAGCTAATAAACTAAATTTAAATAATCTTTGTGTATATTACATACGACCTCTTTAATATAAAAAGACATACCAAGATTGTTTACCTTTAGTTAACTACCTAAACCAACGGAGTATAGTAGAAAACATCTTTTGAAGTGCGACTATCGTGAGATGGACAGGGTTTCCTAGAGATCGTAGATTCCTGAAATATAGGATCAAGGGTTCCTGGAGATCTGGGATTCCTGGGATCTCTCAGTAGCTGTTTGATGTCTAAATTTAAACAGACAAAATGTGGGTGGATGTAATAATATACCTCTAGGATAATAGGATGATGTTTCGTCTTTGTTAAGTTACTTGTCCGTATCTTTGAGTAGGCAGCTATGTGGAGGTGGACTTATTTTAAGACTTGAACAAAATACTTGTAAGCTTTCCTTCCATAGAATAATATTATTCCTGGATTAATATCTAAATAAGGACAGGACATAATGGTAGCATATATAGGAATACATAGGAAATCCAATTACTTCTTTCTAACCTAGAGCGAGAGGGTGTGTCAGTTTTTACTGACTAAAATCCACCTGTGGTCTTAATTTGCGCTTTGTGTTCTAGTAGGTAGTAATATTGTATTCCCATTGGTTTCTCTTTCAGATATTTCCCCCTGGTGGGTCGGATACCCCTGTCCCCCCCTGTTGACCCCTGTAATATGTCAGTCAAATCATAGGGGTACTATACCTACCCCTATGATTTGACTGACATATTTTTAAAGCGCGCGTGGTACACTTTGCATCGTCGAAGACTCGTGTTCAAACTTTACCGGACAGCAAGCTACCTATTGCAGTTTAATAAGAATCATAATCTCTTGACATCTCGTTTCGTCTGTTTTACATAAATTCTGAAAATCGTTCTAAATAAACTCGGTAAGAGGAATGAAAAATGTTAACTGGGGTCACTTCTCTAATTACACTAATCACGTACTCAGTTTTTATATCCGTCGCTAAAAAAGCATAATGTATTTCTAGCATAAATATTTTTCAGACAGCGGCTTCCCCCGTTTACAAATAGAAAATGATCCCAAAGGGAACATACAAAAGGGATAAAAAGTATATTTGTGTGCCAAACATTCAAATTTTTTCAGTCGTCTGAGCGTGAAAGAGTAACAAACATACATACACTAACATACAACCTTTAAAACCAATTCCAATTCTCCTTTGTATCAAATAGAATAATATTTTAATCGGTACACGCAACACTACAGCAACAAAAATAAAAGAAGCAAAGTACAGATTTTTACAATTTTCTCAGTCGACATGCAGTTGCTTTTTAAGAGTGCCCAACCTGAAAAACATTTCCATACAACTGCTCTTACGTGATTATGACGTTATTACACATCTTTCTCTAGATATTTTGGAAACACAGCTGATATTATGTGAATGTTATCGGGTTTCTATAGTATTCAAAACAGTAATGACATCTGAAAATCTACTATTCTGTCTAACTTTGGTTCTTCTTCTTCTTCATCATAATCTACTCATAAATTTAAAAAGTAACGAACATTAAATTGAAATATTAAACGGTGTGTGTGTAAAATCTTTCCCAATGACTTTAGGTTTTAAAAAATCATGAAATGTATAACAAAGAGATGTGCACGCATTGCCAAGAATTGAAAGGGAAGGACAAGTCCGGCAAAAGCTGCAACCAAGCTACCAGACGATCCTTGACGTCATGTGTACGACTGGAAAGAAGAACTTTATTTTTTGGAACAAGTTTTGTGAAATATTTGAGTGCGTGACGGAATTACCGAATGCCAACTAACTAAGGCGTTATCTATCTGTTTTCACGTGGCCTCTTTATCAAACATTGCATTGAATGAAACTACATAACTTTTAAAACATTTTGCCGCTAGATGGATCGGAGAGGGCCCTCTTAAAATCACATTACCTAGAGCTTCATGTTCAGCCTTAGGTTGTCTGGCTTATTGCCAGTGTTCTTGTAGCCTGTAGACAAATGCTGTTATTTATTTTTTCTCAGCGTGTAGGTGCATACGTGACTATATAATGACTGTAATTGGCTCAATTTCTCATAATAATACAGGGTGTAAAAGACCGATCACAAAGCCGATAACTACACATTCTGTACATGTAATTAAGTAACTTAGACCAAAAAATATTGCTGGGAAAAAACTTTTTTTTTCATCTTTAAAAAAAAATTAATTAATAATAACTTCGATCAGCTGAGCGTTCGGCCGCTCGCGCTTGGTCATTGAACCGACCTTACGCTTGTGTGTGTGAGGCACTCGTTGTGTTTAGTTTCCGTTGCATTTTTCTAACTTCAAATGCGTAATTTGGTATGAAAAAATGATAATTTTGATAATGTTTGTTCGGAAGAAAGTTTACTAATGATACTTGGAATACGATTTTGAAATAAAAACGATCAAAAGTTTTTGACTTTGACCTTCAATATCTCCAGAACCAGTGAATTCCCAGGTATGTCCTAGAAGAAAAAAAGTATCCCAGTGATGAGTAGAATATGGGGTTTTCGTTTTCGTTAAGGGTCTTTTTACACCCTTTATACAATTGTTGTCCATTGTATATTACTGTGTGACATTGAGTTATAGATGTCATAACTGTTGGTTACCCTACGAATAAATAACTGATCAAATGTTTTCTCCTGCTGCAATTAAGTAACCCGTAGTAGTCTGTTTTTTAATCTCTGAGACTAAAATGAGATTACGTGGGTTGACACACTTGTCATCATTATCATCTTCAACCTAGCCTTTTCCCAACTATATTGGGGTCGGCTTCCAGTCAAGCCGGATTTAGCTGAATACCAGTATTTTACGAGGAGCGACTGCTTCCCAGACCTCCACGACCCATTAACTGGGATAACACGGTACTTCATGGCAAGACTGGAGTCAGATTTACTGGATTCTGACTATCCGTAACGACTGCTAAAGATCTACAAATGACAGCCGGGACCTACGGTTTAACGTGCTTTCCGAGGCATGGAGGAAACTCGGTTTGTTAAGATGGTCACCCATCCACAGACCAACCTTGGCAAGCGTTGCACACTTGTCATAACACAAACAACCAAAAAAGTGGAGAAATTTTTCGTCAGCTTTTTCCAATTTCTTTTCTTAAATCTTTGCTTTTTAATATAAACTGTATAAAATCGTTATTCTAATTAATTAATCAAACCAAAATAACCCCTCTTTTATAGAAAACCATTTTCCCATTGTTATCGAAGAGAGAACTGTTAGAACTAATGGCTATGTTATTTATGACCCGTGTCGTTTCAAGTTCATGATTGATAAGGTTGGGGTCAAGGTCAAACAGCTTATGAGGAAAACTGTTTACGTACTGACAAGGTCGACACGTTTATATGAATAGTTTCGATCCGATGTTTGTAGACAAAACAATTGCTTCGGTATGGACAGAGATATTGTATTAACTTTCGGACAATCACACGGCGTTCACTTTTAGCGTAACGCTGGTCCTTGATAAATATGTATCCGGATTAGTAATAATGACTGAAGTTAACAATTTGTTCGTTCAAATCGCCAACCTAATCAGATTCAATATTACGCTATATATTTTAACGAATTGATTTGTGTTCAAATTACTCACTCGGCGTATTACGAGCAATTTGAAAAAAATCAATTGATTTGTATAATGATGTGTGCTTTAAATAATAATTTGTTAGACACGGTCTAGCTGCAGAACATCGCTCTAGTGCGGCAGTGTTGCTTTAATGTCTGTGATCTGTGGTCATCATGAAGTTCTTGCTAGTAGCGCTATTCCTCACGTTCTTGGTGCTCGTGGCTTTTGGGGCAGTTTATCCAGGTGCACTATTATTTTTTCGCTATATATTATTAGTCGTAGAGATCTGGTAGGCAGCTGCTCCTCATAAAATACTGGTGTTTACCTAAATCCGGCTTGACTGGAAGCCGACCCCAATATAGTTGGGAAAAAAGCTTGGTAGATGATGATGATATTATTAGTTGTAGCCTCGAGTTTATGAGTTTGTTGACCAATCGCCCCCACGAAGCCACGGCAATGCTCTGCCCAAGCAGGGCACACCTAAACCGTAAGCTCCAGTATCCCCCGGGCGGTCATCACTATGGTGACATATCCGGGCGTTTCTTCCGCACGAATACGATGCAGGAACCTCCCGAACTTCCCATGACCGGTGAGGACCTGCGTCATGCGGAAGGTAAGAACACCGTGTTACCGTTGCAGCCACTCCTCAAAAAGGGGACTTACCGCCATAATGATAGCGTGCCCAGCATTGGGTTTCGACAGTCGCAGTCACCATTCCACCATGAAATCCCGCCGGAACTCTGTCCGCCATGCCACGATTTGCCCGGAGTTACATCTCCACGCGCAAATCGTGAATGCGTGCTAGGATTGTTGCCTCCAGATCCCATGGTGGTAAGCCAGCAAGAAGGCTTCGTCGTTGTGGTATCGTTATTTCGATACCTCCTAAGTATAAAGTCGTACACATTTTTGAGTCACATCTTGAGAAAATATCAATTAATTACCTAATATTATTACTTCTTACAGTTGACCCAGACTACTTGGCCGAACTAGGAAAAGAAGGTAATATAAGACATCCCAAATGTTAAACAAAGAACCTTTTGCAACTAGCAGTAATGCAGATAAGTGGTCCATTCGGAGCTTTTAACCTTCAATCAACAAAAAATTTACGGGGTGCTAAAGATTGTATGAAGGATTCCTATTTCTGGACTTGGCAGCATAAACTTGGCACAAATTCTAACTTAAACGACCCTCAGAAGACCGTTTAGACTGGTCCATCCTGGGACCATAGATTGGATTCTGAAAGGGAAGCTCGTGATCACGGAACGAAGGTAAAGAAGGAACGGGTTGGAGTTTAGTCAGTAAAAGTCTGACACGCCCTTCCGCTCCGCCCAAGAGCGAGCGAACTAATTCTGATGATTTCTCACTTGACAAAAAAGTGGATGTTAAAGTTTTTACGAAAACATTTTCGCGATACGTTCGCAGACCAAGTACCTACATAATATTCTTTATACTAAAACTTATTTAATTGTTCAGGTTTTACAATCTACGACGAGACTTTGGGCTGTCCACCAAATTGCATCTGCAGCCCTGATTTTACTGATGGACCTATGTGCGACAAATAGAACTTGATAAACACATGGATGAACAACAACAGCTAGATATTTACTATACACATGTATTCTCAGGATAATTTTTAGGTTTTCTACTTAAATGAATGTGTGTAATAAAATGCTGGTTTTAGTTCTTTTTTTATTACCTCTTTGTTGCCTTGAGTTTAGAGAGAATCAACAGAATGACTTCTCCCACTTTTGGGCGGAGCGGGAGTGCGTGTCAGACTTTTACTGAGTAAACCCCACCCCACCCCGTTCCTTTGTTGCCTTCGATCTGGGTGATGTTGTATCTTATTCTTTATTGTACACAACATTGATTCTGACGAAAAAAAAGAAAGCTGATATACACAGGTGAGCTTGACCCACAATTTTGGGTTTTCTCAAAGCAAACCTTAGGTTTACACATATGTAGAGAAATTATACTCTCTCCTTGTCCGAGACGGTTTACAGTGTAGTCACGGTCTTTCATGCCGGCGTCATCCACATATTCAAAGCCATTCCAAAGTAAAAAAACTTTCTGCATATTCCTGAACGAACCTGTCAACTTCATTACGGTTTTTGTGCACGGCGCTGTCCTAGCGCCTCTGCAAATAAAAATAGTTTTTTGTGTAATTAAGGAGTCTTAGCACTTAAAATTGATATTTACAATGTTTAAATTAGATTACTCAACCTATCGTCTGTGTAAAATAGTATTTCAACGACAAAAAAGTCGTAAAAAGTGCGTTAAGTGTGGTAAGTGACATTCATGTTTCACAACAAAAACAACAAAATGTTTGGCAGTTTTGGTGAGTTATTTACAAATATTTGTATAAAAATCGGAAGAAAAGTAATAGATATTTTTGTATTATTATATGGATTTGAGTTCGCAACGTGTTTTATGATTGTCGTGTTCATTATTTAATTTTTCGTAAAGTTCATATAAGAATGCATCTGATTGAATGAACTAATTACTAATATCGATGACATATCTACTTCCGATTTCCGTAACGGAAACGGAATCGCGGGAACGAGATTGTTTTATCGGTTCAATCAGTGTCAAAGTGAAAACTTTTAAACTTCAACCGTAACTTCAAAGAAGTTCTGTCGTCTTACTTTCGAAATCGCGCAAAAAAAAGTTATTTATAATGGGAAAACGCAAGAATAAAGAAGAAGAAACAGAAAAAATAAGGCGTAAACTGGAAAAATGGAACAATCGAATAAAGAAGAGTGAGGAAGAAGGAAAAAACGCAAGACTTACACCAGACGGATCCCCCCTCGTGAAAGGGCTGTTTCTGAGGAACCATCAACATCAAATGCCGACATGGCCTTGGCAATCTCAGGTACATGGCATATCTAATAATTATTCACATAGATATGTTAAGCTTCAAACGCATGGGTGTTGGTACCTATATGGGTTCCTTACTTTTCACTGCACCAATACTGGCTAATAGCGGGTAGACACTGCCAGAATTAAATAGTGAGCTATCACATGCAGAGGATAGACATACTATTTTGAACTAATTATTATTACACTTTAGAGCTATCTGGCCTAAGAGCTACCACAATAGCGGGTAGACACTGCCAGAATTAAATAGTTAGCTCTCACATGCAGAGGATAGACATACTATTTTGAACTAATTATTATTACACTTTAGAGCTATCTGGCCTAAGAGCTACCACAATAGCGGGTTGACACTGCCAGAATTAAATAGTGAGCTATCACATGCAGAGGATAGACATACTATTTTGAACTAATCATTATTACACTTTAGAGCTATCACTTAGAGGATAGACCAACTAAAATAATCAAGTGCTATCACATAGAGGATAGACATAATAGAACACTTTTTTTTTCCCTAGCTTACACCATACATATATTAAACTTTCAGATGATGAAGATGTGGCCGAAGAACTTCTTCTGGCCCTGGGTCCTGAAGGTGCGGATACCAGTGAGATAAGTGAACCCCCAGTTAACATCAAGATGGAAAAACATTATGAGGGATGGTTTGAAGAAGGAAACCAGGGAAGAAATCATTAAAAGTGTCTTGACCCAGAAAATTTCAACACCACAGCACCTTCCTTAAACCCCGAAACCAAGGTAATCATGTCTCAAGCCTCTATTAAAAGAGACAACAGACTTGTCATCAGACAAAAATTTACTGGTAAAGTTTCAACAGCTATAGGGAAAGCTATGACTAGTGTTATGAAGGGGAACTTTAACTCAAAGCAGTTGATTGAATACCTCAGTGATGCTGCAAAGATTACCTACTACAAACATATATCATCAAGATTTGTTGTCAAAAAAAAAAATATCACAGCACTAGCAGGCACCAGTTTCCTGGTCAAAGATGCCATAAAAAACGAAAAATCAGACAAGATGCTATTTGGTAGTGCTTGTCCTGAAAAAATCAAATTAGCTCAAACAATTCAGAGAACTGGAGCCCAGATAAAAGAAAAACAGAAAAACTTCAGGAGCCCGCTGCCACCGCAACAAGTGCAGCAGAGGAGACGATCTCCAACATGCAAGCAGCGCCACAATTAGAGGTACATGAAGGCAAAACTAGATCTTTTTATTCTACCTGGGAAAAAATCACAAATGATCCAATTATCTTGCAGTGGATTAATGGTTACAAAATACCTTTTGCCTCTGTTCCACCTCCAAACAAAGCTTATGCGCAAAATTGGTCAACAAAAGATAGACTAGTCATTCAAGATGAAATTGAAAAACTTCTGGCACTGGGTGCAATTTCTGAATGTTCATGAACAGATAATCAATATGTATCCCCAATTTTTGTTGTACCAAAACCAAATGGGACTTACAGGTTTATACTCAATTTAAAAGGACTAAATCAGTACATAAACACCCAACATTTTAAATTAGAGGATTATAGAACAGCTTGCATACTAATTTCAAGAAATAGTTACATGGCAGAAATTGATATAAAAAAGATGCTTATTTCTCTATTCCCATTTGTAAACACTCTAAAAAATATCTTATGTTTACCTTTAAAGACAAACTATACCAGTTCAATTGCTTACCCGTTGGATTATGTACTGCCCCAAGGATATTTACTAAAATAATTATGAAACCAATTGTCACATACCTTAGAGAAAAAGAAAATATTATAATGACACATTGCTTAGATGACAGTTTATACATTAATGATAGCAAAAATGCATACATTCAAAATATTAAATCAGCATGCAAACTCTTTCAGAATTTAGGCTTTGTTATTAATTATGAAAAAAGTATTTTTGAACCTAGTCAATCATGTGACTATTTAGGATTCACCTTAGATTCTAGAGATCTAACAGTTTCTGTACCTACAGAGAAACAAGTTTCAATTCTTACTAAGTTGCACAGCTTCAAATTAAGAAATGTCCTGCTGTTCCTTACGGCTGGGTATACACAAAGTTGATAGAAAAAGAAAAATACTTAGCATTGCAAGAGTCCAATGAAAATTATGATGATAAAATATCTCTTATAAAAAATATTTATCCCGAGTTACAGTGGTGGATAGATAACATACACAAAAAGAACCCAATCAAACAGTACACATTTGAATTAGAAATTCATACCGATGCATCTCGTACTGGCTGGGGTGCTGTCTGTGAAGGAAAAAAGGGCTTCTGGGTCTTGGTCTTCCACAGAGTTGAAGTTCCAAATAAACTATTTGGAATTAAAAGCTGCATTTCTAGGCCTCCAGTGCTTTGCTAAGGATTTCCAAAATTGTGAACTATTACATCAAGTAGATAATACATCAGCTGTAGCTTACATTAATAAAATGGGAGGCGTTCAGTTTAAACATCTAAATAGCATTACAAGGGAGCTGTGGCAATGGTGTGAGAAAAGAAATATTTGGGTTTTTGCTTCATATATGAGAAATGCCAAAGATGAGAGACCCAGCAGCCTTAGCTGTTGATGCATTCACCATGGACTGGAAAACCTTTTTCTTTTATGCCTTTCCACCCTTTTCCCTAATATTAAAATGTGTCAATAAAATAATAACAGAGCTGTAGGCATTTTAGTCTTCCCTTGTTGGCCTTCCCAACCATGGTTTCCGCTCATAGAACCACTTCTAGTCAAAGATTTACTGATTTTCTCACCTAACAAATCTCTTTTGACTTCCCCTTACTGAGAACCTCATCCCATGCATCAGCATCTTACCCTGGCTGCAGGGCTGCTATCAGCGAAGCATTTGTAAGACGAGGAACTCCAAACTCTGCTCTTTGGATAATGCTGAATTCCCTTTCAAATAACACAATTAAACAATACAACTGTTCCTTTAAGTTGTGGTGGAAATTCTGTGATACTTACAGCATTGAACCTTATGAAGGATCAGTGCCTTATATACTAAAATTTCTTAGTGAGTGATTCTATAAGGGAATGTCTTATGGTTCACTCAATAGCACCAGATCTGCTTTGTCTATATTAATAGGATCAAAAATTACCTCAGACGATAGACTGAAAAGAGTTTTTAAGGGTGTATTCAGACTGAAGCCTCCCAACCCAAAATACAATGTTATATGGGATCCGGGTAGAGTGTTAGACTATCTATCTAGCATCCAAGTACCCAAATGAGAGTGTATCATTAGTTGACCTGACAAAGAAATTAGTTACAATTCTAGCCCTAACATAGAGTCCAGAGACTCACTAATAAAGATTAAAAATATAATTTTTTTAGCTGATGTTGTACAAATTAAAGTACCTGAAATTATCAAAACATCAAGCAAAAGCTCACTGCAACCCTGTTTGCATTTAAAAAGTTACTCCAGTAAATTAGAAATTTGCCTAGTATATATATTAAAGTCGTACTTAATTGTCACTAAAAACATTAGGAAGGAAACAGATAATTTAATAATTACATACAAAAAAAACCATATCACAGTGCCTCTTCTCAGTCCATAAGTAGATGGATAAAAATGACACTGAATGGGGCAGGTATAGATACTTCTGTGTTTACTATACACATCACAAGGCATGCTTCTACTTCAGCGGCAAGTAGGGCAGGCCTTAGCATAGACCTTATTAGAAAAACAGCAGGATGGTCAGGCACATCCTCTACCTTTGCTAGGTTTTATAATAGACCTGTAACAGAAGACGCTCTAACCTTAAGTGATGCGGTTTGCAATACCAGTAAAAGACACTGGTACCTACTTTGTTGTGTTGTTAATTCACATAAATATAATGTTTTGTAATAAAAATACTTACCTTTTCAATTACAACAGCATTTCATTCACAACCAAAACTTTAAACATCTACACTGTAAACCGTCTCGGACAAGGAGAGAGTATAATTAGGAGATTAAACGAACTTACCTGTAAGTGAAGTTCTATCTCAATTATACGAAGCTCCTTGTCCGAGACGGGACTCCCTCCCAATGTAATTCCTTACCCTCCCTAGCATATCTATAAAGTCCCCATCACGAGAAGCTATAAATTTTGTAAACAAACATCTTTTACTAAGTAAACCTTTTTAATCGACATGAAATAGAGACGGGTTATATGAAAGTAACAACCTCTTTAATTTAGTCGGATCATATTTTAACGACGCAAAGTGCTATCGTTTTTTGTTTCTTGGTCCGTCGCAGGGATTGTAAACTATCGGGACACCATTTTGAAATAAACGCGTCATTCGAGTTTCGAATGCGTACGAGTTTGTTTCATTGCTTTGCATATATCGCGGATCTGATTGTTATTGTTATAAATCGATGAGATGATTGATAAAACTGTAGATAGCTTCGTGATACATGTCACTGATTCTGACACAGAAATGAAAACAACTGAATCTGACGAATAATTATTCTTAAATAATATACATATGTTAATTAATATTGTTACTTAATAATTTATTAAATCTTAAACAAATTCATTTTTTTGTTGGTCCAAATGTTGTGAACTCCTGAACACTTGTTTACAAAATTTATAGCTTCTTGTGACGGGGACTTTAGATACCCTTGTTGTTCATGAAATGTGCTTTAAACGAAATGAAGTTGACAGGTTCGTTCAGGAATATGCAGAAAGTTTTTTTACTTTGGAATGGCTTTGAATATGTGGATGACGCCGGCATGAAAGACCGTGACTACACTGTAAACCGTCTCGGACAAGGAGCTTCGTATAATTGAGATAGAACTTCACTTACAGGTAAGTTCGTTTAATCTCCTAATTATAAATACTAACTAACAAGCAATGCTCACTGCCTGAGCCAGAGGAAGTCCTATAATATTACTAGTGTTTAACATAAGTTTATAGGTATTAGTATAATCCGTCGGAATAATATTACATGTTGATTGGTTAAGTGTTAATTGAATCAAAGATTTGCGTCTATTGCGATACATTTTACTAGGGTTTTTTCGAGTTGTGCATAGCGGGACCTAGAGCATAGGGAGATTAACCGAAAAATTTGAATGACTTGGGGTCGGTTCATATCTGACGGAAAATGCGTCACGTATTATCGGTCGCGTAACGCCGAATCTGACAAATGTATATTAAAACATTCAACCGTTCACACCTAACCGATGATGGTGTACACACAGCTTCTGTTCCGTTTCCGTCAACGCATTGTCGGTCGACACTCACACAGACTTGAATTGGCCACTTAATATTCTTTTAGTACTTAATTCAAAGGATGCACCCAATGTCGACGTTTTCTTTTTCGATCCTGTTCAAGAGCCTCCCAAATAGCTAGTATCTCGATAGGCTTCATTTTAAAATTCAATATCGCACAAATACTTATTTGATTGCCAAGACGAAATGGTTTTTTCAAGATGTGGGTGACTTGTGATCTTGTGATCTTGGGTGAGTTTACATGTTTGTGAACGACCCACGAACAAAAATAAAGAAAAGGAAAATTTTTGAAGAAAAAAAAATTGTAAGTATTCAGATAACGCTGCCCGCCCACGACTGATAATCGGTGACTGACGTTTTGTAGGTCAAAAATAGAACACACTGATAGCAATGTGCAACGCACACGGCCTACTAGCCTTTTCCCAACTATACTCTCTCTACCTAGCCTTTTCCCAACTATATTGAGGTCAGCTTTCAGTCAAGCCGGATTTAGCTGAATACCAGTATTTTACGAGGAGCGGCTGCCTACCAGACCTCCACAACCCATTAACTGGGGTAACACGGTCCTTCATGGCAAGATTGGAGTCAGATTTACTAGCTTTGACTATCCGTAACGAATATACCTACTATAGGATTATAATTGTGACGATAATCGGTCCTAGAAAAAGTCTTTCGTTGGCTGACAGCGGTAGTTATAATGATCCTCGTACGAGTTAACAATTCATTCGTTATCGTCTAACACCATCCCAATCAGATTTAATATTACACATATTATAACGAACTACAAAAGGCAGCGCGTGTTACTGGAACACAAACCAATTGATTTGTATAATGATGTATGCTTTAAATAATAATTTCTTCGACACGGTCTAGCTGCAGAACATCGCTCTAGCACGGCAGTGTTGCTTTAGTGTCTGCGAACTGTGGTCATCATGAAGTTCTTGCTAGTAGCGCTATTGATCACGTTCTTGGCGCTGGCGGCTAAAGGGGCACCTGAAGAAGGTGAACAGATATTATTATACTAGCCTTTATTCGTCCTAGCTTTTTTAAGTTAACCTAACTAACCCAACAGCTCTTCTCGCTCTGGATGGAGCGGGAAGGCGTGTTAGACTTTTACTGACTAAAACTACATTTGTTCTCAAGGCTTGCCCACTTCACGGGAGACCTTGCAGTGTCCCCGTTTCATCCGGCTGGCCATAACCCTCATCCTAATTTCATATCAGAGTAAAATTTCTCAAATGTTTCGTCGGCTTTTTCCTAAATTAAAAAAAAAACTATATTTTTTTTAATTTAAACTATATAAAATCCTTATATGCCGATGGTATTTTTGAAGAAAAAAATGAATTAATTAATTTTTAACTGAAAATTAATTAATTAATAAGTCATCGGGGTTGATAAAATCCTTCTTCTAATCAACCCGTACGACATTTTTAATTTAAACAGTATAATTTATTCATTTTTTCCCCTAAAAATGTTAGAATAACGATTTTACACAGTTTATATTTAAAAAAGCAATTAAGTAAAAGCCGACAAAAGATTTCAATCACCGGGGACCAAAATCATAAATACTGGAACTGTGATATTCCTTTGTGCTTCGATTTGTGACACACCCCATACTTATCACACACCCTATACTCACACCCTATCTTTTTGTTTTAATTGTTATAAACAAGTGCTTGACTGCGATCTCACCTGATGGTAAGCAGTGATGCAATCGTTGATGGTGAGGCGCACTAATTTATCTTATACTAAAAACTTATTTCTTTGTTCAGGTGTTTTGCCGTGCAATACTGACAAAGACTGCCCTTTATTGTCCGTCTGCGGTCAAAAAATTCCCGGTGGAGCCCGTTGTATAGCATCATTGATAAGATATCATTATAATTATTATTATGGAACACATGGATTATAATCAACGCGAATATGATAATCATTTATTATACACGTATTCTTCATTCTAAATTGTCATTCAATTCTAATATGTAGTAAAGTGTTTGTGTTTTAGTTATTTTTTTATTACCTTTTTGTTGCCCTGAGTTTGGAGAGGTAGTTGCGCCTTGTTACATTGCTTTATAAGCATTACTTTTTAGGGTTCCGTAGCCAATTGGCAAAAACGGAACCCTTATAGTTTCGCCATGTCTGTCTGTCCGTCCTCGCTTAATCTCTGTGACCGTTAGCACTAGAAAGCTGAAATTTGGTACCAATATGTATGTCGATCACGCCGACAAAGCGCAATAATAAAAATTGGAAAAAAATGTTTTATTAGGGTATATGCAGGGGTACATATAAAGTAAAAAGCGATTTTTTTTTAAATTTCAACCCTAACGTGTGATATATTATTGGATAGGTATTCAAAAATAAATAGGGGTTTACCAAAATAATTTTTTGATAATATCAATAATTTCGGAAATAATCGCTCCAAAAGTAAAAAACAATGTGTGTCCCCCCCTCTAACTTTAAAACCATAAGTTTAGAAAATATGAAAAAAATCTGGAAAGTAGAGCATTATAAAGACTTTCTAGGAAAATTATTTTGAACTTGATGGGACGAACAGTTTTTGAAAAGTTGGGGACACTTATTGTGACGGACGGGAAACTACGGAACCCTACACTGAGCATGGCCCGACATGCTCTTGGCCGGTTTTAAATTTTTAATTTAATTTAATCTATATATATAAATCAATTGTTGTTCGTTAGTCTCGCTTTAACTCAAGAACGGCTGAACGGATTTATCTTATCTTGGTCTTGAAATGTTCGTTGAGGTCCAGGGAAGGTTTAAAAGGTGAGAACAATTCGTAAAAAAAAATCGGCAGTACGAAGAAGAACCGGCACATCTAGGTGAAATTAAAATCTCAAGTGATTTGCACTCCTACATCTAAGGGCCCTCGCCCACAGCGACTTTTTGCAGCGCGGCTGACGCGCGTTTCGTAAACGCCCATCAGCCGCGCTACTAACGCGCTACAGTCGCCTTTGAACTACTCACTCGCAGCCACGCGACTGTGTCAGACGACAGTGGCGAAAGGACGGGAGGGTGGCACGTGAATGAAAAACAAAAACAATGTACATACAAACGGTACATGATCGCGCGTTAGTAGCCCCTAACTTAGGGTGCATTCACACGACACACGCACGTCACCCGCGTCCAACTCGCATTGAAATTTGTTAAATAAGATTTTGAGTCTTATAATCCATCAATAGATCTCAAATTGCATTTAACAAGGCCTACACGCGCACGCCAAGTGCACGCCCGCGCTTTGCACGCTCACGTTCTGAAAGCCGCTATGCCTACTGGATGAAGTAGTCGTGCCAATTTGTATTAGTAGTACAAATTGGCGCGAGGCGGATGCAGCGCGTGTGCGAGTGTGCGTGATCGGCGCGTGTCATCTGAATATGCCGCACTATTACCGTTATATGCACTATTACCACAAGTGTTTTCCAAAGAGTAATCATGGATTCGGGCTCCGTCTAGTAAATTACCGGACGGCCGGACGGCGAGCTACCGTCGCTGCCTTGACATTTGTTTACTCTCGCTGAAACGACGCTCCTCGTATGTCATGCGAGCCTGGTACGTGATACGTGGGCAGTTTGCTTTTTCCAGTGAAGTTATGTAGGTTTTTTGAAGTTAATTACTGCCGTTAAAACTATGTCCGAGTATGTTAGATAATCAAATCAAAGGTTTGACTTAGGTATAAATAATTATTATTTTTTTTTTTTTTGACCTAGGGCATCTCGCAGTTCAGCTCGCTACGGCTGTTTACTGCTTAACCGGACAATCCTGTGGCTGCCGAGAGCGTGACTCTAAGCCTCCAGCCAGGGCAAATAAAATTAAGCGAACACGCTAAGGGCACCCCCTGTGGGGTACGAACCTCGGCTTAGGGCGTCGCTGAGACAGCAAGGGACAGCTGGATCATATTTTGGGGACTATTTTAAAGCTACTAGCTCAGCACGCGGGCTGGCTTTGTCGAGCAAGGGTCGGGGTGGGTGAATTACCGCGATTCCGGGGCCCTCGGCGGCGAGGGCGGAAGGACGGCCGTCTGAGTTTGTGTTTTCTAATAGTACTTGTTTCCCTACTACTCTCTTGGAGGACAGTTATGGGGTCGTCGGGGGTAGTGAGGGTGAGTCGAGGACGTCGTATCTTGCTGATACGAGAAGCGGTGTATCGGGCGGCAGATACTATGAGGGGGTTGGAGTGTTTTTCTGCGGAGGCGAAGAAGCGCACAGTAATGCGTTTCATGAATTATAAATAATTAAATGTCATTGAGGTTTTTATTGGTAAAACTTCATGTGTAAACAAATCAAAGGTAGCAACATCTATGACGACATATCACATAAGAAGAACTACGAATCTAAATATCGCGCAATCAAAGCTCTCTACGCGATTGGAATTGTATACATACAACAGCCCGAAATCATCTATCGGGCTGTTGCCCAACAGACATAACACCTGTCTGGTCGGAAGATCTTCGCTTTTCAAAGTAGGACTTTACTGTCTGTTCCTCATACCTCCAAACCAACACAAACCTTTAATTTTTTTTCATTTAATACAGTGTTAACGACAGTAATTAACTTCAAAACCCGCATAACTTAACCAGAAAAAGTAAACTCCTCACGATTCATGTACTAGGTTCACATAATATACGAAGAGCCTTGTCCGCCGTCGTTTTGTAAAAGTTTGGTGATTTCTGCTCTTTAAAATGAAACGCGGGATTTTAAGATATTATTATATCCACTTTATTCTTTTGCTGTATGAAATCAGTGTCAGTACATAAACAACTCTACATAATTCCTCTGGTAATGATGTATGCTTTAAATAATACAGTAATTAACTTCATAACCCACATAACTTAACCAGCAAAAGCAAACTCCTTACGATTCATGTACCAGGCTCACATAATATACGAAGAGTACTATGCGAGCCTACTTCGCCGTCGTTTCACCGAGAGTAAACAAATATCAAGGCACCGGTCAAACTATTAGCTGACATTAGCGTCGGTAAATAATTATAATCGATTATATTATATCCAATCGCCAAACTTAAGTGGAAGTGGGCAGGGTACAATGCTCGTAGAACGGATGGTCGATGGAGACGAAAGGTTTTAGAGTGGCGGCCTCGTACTGGAAGACGCAACGTTGGAAGGCCGGGACAAGGTGGACCGACGACCTGGTGAGAGTTGCGAAAATCCGATGGATGCGAGACGCGCAGAACCGGTCGTTGTGGCGACGACGCTTGAGGAAGTCTTATGTCCAGCAGTGGACGTCTTTCAGCCGGGATGATGATGATGATTATAATTTTTATTTTATATTATTATAGGTTTATTGTCTATGAGAAAATTGTGTAAACATATCCAACACATACACAAACCTTTAATTTTTCATATTCTAATAATTATAGTTTCAACGACAGTAATTAACTTCATAACCCACAACTTAACCAGCAAAAGCAAACTCCTTACAATTCATGTACTAGGCTCACATAATATACGAAGAGTACTATGCGAGCCTACTTCGTCGTCGTTTCAGCGAGAGTAAACAAAATATCAAGGCACCGGTCAAACTATTAGCTGACATTAGCGTCAGTAATGTCGGCTATTAGGCCGATCCATGGATGGGCCGAAAGTTAATAGACGTTGGCATAATGTTTTAATGGATGATATGTGAATTTTGTTGTGGGTTTTAGGCTGTGTTTCATAGAATATCTATTGTCCTATTTGCTATTTAATTTTGTTATGATTTTCAGCATTTTGCGAGTAATGGTAAATAAAATTGGGTTTCGAAAAAAAACTTTTTCACGACAATTTTGTCATCAGGTTAAACTCCCCAGCAGGATCGAGCCTACAGGGGAATTTAACCTGACGAAAAAAATGACGTCAAAAAGTATATTAATAATAATAACTAACTAGGTTACTTCTAGGCCAGTGCGAGCTCCACCTTTTACTACCATCTGGTCAGATTAAGGTTAAACTATAAATGAATAAAAAATAAAAAGAAAACAGTAAAACTTCCAAACGATACGTATTATTCTTTTTTCATTTCAGTTTTTTTTTGTGTGAAACCATCAAATAGCTTCTGTCACTCTAGATGGAGCAAGAAGACTTATCAGACTTTAATTCCTTCAGTTACCCTTTGTGTTCCGGGGCCAAGGTAGCTTTGTCAAGCATTCGCAACTAACTAATTTAATTTTGAACGATAGGCTGCAACCGTATGTGTCATAGTCTCGAGTCCAACACGGAACAATACCTAGGTACTTGTATCGTCTATAGACAGTTGTTCCTGTTATGAGTATCTTGTGTATATGAGTTTACATGTTTGTGAACGCACCAACGACATGAAGTAATTCCTAGTGATGGACAAAGCTTATTTTATCCTTAAAAAACTACTAACTTACCTAGAACACTGCCCAAAAACTTGATCTGGCCTTTTCATAAGCTCGTAGTGTACCTATGTATCCACTAAATAAATAAATTGTTACCACTACTTTGCCTCATGTAATTTCATAATCACTCCCATTTCATAACTTTTATAATTACATATATTGTTTTTCTTACCTCTTTCTTTTCTTCAATCTTCCTCTTCCCTTTAAATTCAAATTAAGGAGAGTTTAGAACTATATTATTTTAGAACCTAAAAAGACTGTCTGAATTTGATGTCCTCCTTGTATGTACGAGTAATAGGTAATTTTCAAGAAAAAGAAATCCTCAAAAGAATGTCCAAGAATACTTCTCCACAAATAGGTACTTATCTTTTACGAGTATTGCGTAGATATGTACAAAAATACTGTAAACACAATTTACGTCATGGCTGGACTCTAAAAATAAAAGGCTCTTTTATGAGAAATCCGCAAACTAGACTGAAGTGGACGTAAAACAAATGCTTTTAGGGTGCCTTTCATTACAGACTATACAAACGTTTTTACCCTAGATTTTGGAAAGGAATGGCCATAGATTAATTTTTCTCAGTCGTACACTCCTGGTGGAGTGGTGGTGGTCATGGATCATCTGGTAGGGTAGTTGCAACTTTTGCTAAACTTCTCCATCTCTCTCTATTAATCTATCACATACCCGCGAAACGAGACACAATAGTAAAACAATAACAGCGCGGTCTCCTAGGACCGGTCGGGGATTCAAACATGAATGGCACTTCGTGTACATTCAATGAAGGGCCACTTCAAAGACAATGTAATGAGACGTCTCCATAGATATACGCGGGTATTAATTTTAGTTGCAGGAAAATGATGATGGATTAACAGTTTTATACAACAGTAAAAAAAAATACAGGAACACAAAATCTGCAACTCTGTCTTTGCTGTTTGTTTTTGTCAAAAGAGTAGTGTGTATCTATCGATCGATATTAAAACAGAATGATGCCTTTTTAGACATCTTGGTCTTATTCATTGAATTTTCTGCATACCACTACAATCAGCAATGTCATTTTACCCAACTGTATACGTAAGAAACCAGTACAACATTTTTTTTACCTTGCCAGTAGATACGACAACAACTCTGACCACTGAGAAAGATTAAAATGGAACGAAAGAAAGAAGATTTAAAAAATAACCGCAGCGACTGGCCGAAATAGCGGTAGAAAAAAAATCCATTCAAAAAAGGAATCTGTCGAAATACGGCTCACTCTGTCCGGTTCACACCTCGCTTTGACGATTTTTTATGTAGCTAAGAGCTAGAATGGGTTTGCCACAAGTATAAAGGTTCCTCTTTTTAGGAGTGTTTATCTTAGTGCATGATTTTTAGTTGCCTACTTCGATTTATCGACCCAATGGCAAGTTAGTACTGGATGGTTTAATAATTATTTTAAGGACAAAAATTTTAGGCTATCTGCATCATTATAAAAATGTAACAATAGTGAACTTAATACGAGTACTGTTAATTTTAAGTTAAGTGTATAGAGATTAGTTACCTTTTATTTTATTGTTGTTTGTCCTGTACGAGTCAGAAATACATGCTTTTCTTTCTTTCTTATAGCCTGCAATCTTGAACTAAAAAAATACGGTCGAGGTCATCTGGAAAGCTACCAAAAGCAATTCTTGTAATGTGCATTTTATTTGTCGTGCGAATATTAACTTTTTTTTTCTTTTTTTAAACGGGAAATCATAAGTTACTTCTCGCGGCCACTCTTTCGAACAATTTCACATCAAGCCAAATCATCAGGAGTCAATTATTGTATGTTTAATACTCAACTTTTTTTCCATTTCAGTCTACTATTCTTTTCTTTTTGATCAAATTTTAGGATAACCTATTTACTTGTAAATATCTCATTGACATTTAACTATTTTTACAGTGTATATTTTTAAGACGAAATAGAAACGAAGTAGGTAAATCCTTTGTGAACAGTTTTCATAAAACTAAACGATTGGTGGTATTTTATAAACTTTTGGTAGAAGTAGCAAACTTTTTTCCTACTGAAAATACAGCAGTTCAACTCCATTCAAGAAACACAAAAGAAACCTACAAAAAGGCGGAACATAACTCGAACACCCTCACACACGGAGCTGCTGAAAAGCCGGCAAATAAAACAGCATCCAGATTCCGTTATTACAAGGCAGCATCGATAAAGGCCGCCAAGTGACGTAGACGCCGACGCGCGACAATCACCCTGGATTATCTTGGATATAGGAATTCCAATAATATTTCACTAGCCGCCCACTGCGGGGCGAAATGTGGTACGAAGTAGAAGAGACAGCGAGAATTGTCTCGCTAAAATTCTTTCAACCAAGTTATCAAGAACTACAGTGAACTATTTTAATAACCTACAGTTATCGAATTAGAATAATTGTGTTCGTGATTTAATAATGATATTATTAAAAATATAATGAACAGAAAATACCTGCACTTACAATACAAACAACAATACTTACTTACAATTTTTAAGACTACCCATTACCCAATGTCCAACTATGCCCGACAATAAATTCATTTAAATAGCTGTAAAATTAGAGCCTATGATATTCCTAAAACGATAAGAATTTATTTTTGAGTTTAATCGTAACATAAAAACAAAAAAAAATCCTATAATTTTTCTTCGTTATAATATTAGTTTGGATTTAGCTCTATATTTTCGAGTCATAATCACGGCATGTAGAGCATAGAGAGCATAGGTATATCATTAACATAGGTGCTATTTCCTACACAATCCTTAAAATTCTCTAAGGGAAGGTTAATATCTGACGGAACATGCGTCGCATATTATCGGTCGCGTAACGCCAGAACAGACAAATGTATAGAAAAACACTTGACCGTTTACACTCAACCGAAGACACGTTAGTGCGTCGAGCGTACAGCGTCTATTCCGTTTCCGTCAACGCATTGTCGGTAGACGTAAGAGCTAGTGAGGACTTAGGTAGACTTTTTTGCTAGATTTTGGCTTAAATTATCTGTCTAGCGACAAAAAAATGTAGCGACTATTCTAACAACTTCTATTTCTTGAGTTTACAATAAAAATAAATAAGTACCTACCGCACTGTAGATGCTGAACGGACAAACTGCTTAGACGCTTAATGTGAAAGGCACGACCGCGAAGCGAAGGTTTGACGGAGTGGACGCGACCGATGATACGCTCGACGCATTTTCCGTCAGATGTGAACCGTCCCTAAATCTCAATGCACAATCCGAAAAACATTTCAAATTAATTTCGATAAGAACGCCTACTCCTTCAACTTGGACAGGAGCATTAGGGCAGCGCGGACTATCAAACAGTGGACCTTTGCATTCGGAAATCTGGCTGGCTTTGACGTCCCATTAATTTGTGCAACTTCCGCCCACCGGCTTTTGGATTTGCGATTTAATGTTGGCTAAATCGATTTACAGTTGGCACGACTTCCGGAGTTTAAAGTTTGAGAGGCACCCCGTAACAAGTTGTTTGCAATTGATTTAGGCCAACGCGTTGATGATTTGGACGTGCAATTTGTGACGTTGGACATCAGACTATAACTTAAATTCAGAGCAATTTGTAAAAATCATTACTTTCGATGTTACCTCATTATGTCACAAAGAAACCTAGTAATGTAGTGCTTATAATACTCGGTTCATTTATTTCTAAAATCTTCTCTTTCCAATCCACATGATTGACTCTCTATAATAATGATAACGTCTGGAATTCCATTGAAATCGTAATGTAATTCGATCAAACCGTAAGCACGTTACCGATACATTTCACTCAAGTGATATCAATCAATACATCTACTTGGAATTCTCGCTACCTTCAGGAATCGTAACGACATATAGAGCGTCGTACGGAACGTATTTGCTCACAATCCGTTCAGAAATTAGCATTCGTCGTTCGTCTCCTACGTATAAAATCCTAAACCAATAAAGTCTAAAATGGTACACGACTGTGAGGTCACACAGGCTTGCGAGATTGAATTTCTCTGGACCATTCGGCTGAACAAAACACTCAATTTGTGATCAAGCACTTTTTTATTAGCCCAATCTACCGCCTTAATTTGGAGAGTAAAGGAACTTGCGTTGTTTAAAAGCGGATTCTGGACGTCTTCGTTTATTTCTTTGAATACTGTGAACAAAGTCTGATTATAACTAAAACCATTTTACGCATGACATTTTCTCAGATGTATTTTAACGTATTCGCATCGCTTTCGTTTATGCTGCTGAACAGTTGTGCAATGTATGCACAAACTTACGTCCTTACCTTCATGGGATTTAAGGCTTTAACCCCTTTTATTGCCTTCACCTTAGTGGGATAATAACAATAGAAGACAGTTATTTCCGAGTTAAAAATGTCTTGTCCTTCTTCTTCTTCCTGTCCTTATCCCATATTACTTGGATTCATCGCAACACATTACAAATGTCATGTTATTTCGAAAAAAAAATGCTTTTGTAATTGATTAAGTACCTAATAAGTTTACATATTAAAAAAAATCATCCAAAAAAGTAGTGTACTAATAAAAGATTGCTGAACAATGGCAAAGACTATTTGCTCCAGAATCAGGCTTACAGGACGATATTAATTTCTTCTGAGCAATCTACAAGTCTTGAAAATTGAATCAGAGCAGATAGGATCAGTTTTTTCCATTACAAAGTGGGCGAACTCACCTCGATCGTCGGAGATTAGAATTTAATAGGGTATATTAATTTAATGGGTGAATTATTTTTTTGCGGAGGTAACACGCTTTTAGGTTTGAAGGTTTTAAGGAAAGAGCCGCAATTTTTAAAGAGTTTTAAAAGTTAATTGAGAGTTAACTCGGTATATTGATAGTTAAAATAATATTAACTGACTTTTTCTTACATTGCACAGAGTTCATCTCGGTTGCGAGATTGTTCAAAAGATCTACTCGTACCGTAGCCCTATAAGGTCAGAGAAATATATAGAAGTATTCATAGTCTCTTACAGCCGAAACCAATAACCTATCTGTCACATATCAGAGATAGAAAAACAAATGAAACAACAGAAAACATGATAATTTTTGTATTGCATCATTTGTTTTACAATCTCCAGTACGCTAAAACTGGAGATCGATAGGTTATTGGTTTCGGCCGTTAGTGAAACAGTGATTGTAATCGGATCAGAACTTAGAAAACAGATGTAACAAAACCGTAGGGGCGGAGGAGCGTCGAAGCCTATTGGGGCCTGTTTGCTTCCAAATGGAAAACCAGAGGCTCTGAAACGAAAAACTTTTGCCTTTCAAGGAACATACAAGTGGGTTTTAGTCAGTAAAAGACTGACACGCCGTCTATTGTATGGCCTTTCGATAGTTGTTCCTGTTCTGTTGTCTTGTGTATTTGAGTCGTATTTAAAAAAAATATTTGGATATAAGCTCACACGCTTAGTCATCATCTGCCTAGCCTTTTCCCAACTATATTGGGGTCGGCTTCCAGTCAAGCCGGATTTAGCTGAATACCAGTATTTTACGAGGAGCGGCTGCCTACCAGACCTCCACAACCCATTAACTGGGGTAACACGGTACTTCATGGTAAGACTGGAGTCAGATTTACTGGCTTCTGACTATCCGTAACGACTGCCAAAGATCTCCAAATGACAGCCGGGACCAACGGCTTAACGTGCTTTCCGAGGCACGGAGGAAACTCGTTATGTTAAGATGGTCACCCATCCACAGACCAACCTAGGCAAGCGTCGCTTAACCTTGAAGATCGACCTGTGCGGCTGTTATTATCTAGCCACGAGCTCCTCGCTCATAAGCTCACACGCTTAGTGAGTGAGATTTAATGAACGAACATGACTGTAATCGTAATCAGATTGTACTAATTTTCCCAGAGATTAAATAAAAAACAATTTCACCTCTTTATAATATCAACCCTATTTTATAAAACATGCTAAGCCCGTGTTCACACTTTGTCGTGACGACAGATAATCGTGTAGTTAAGTATAGTACCTTATTTAAATGGAGTTGTTCATATAGAGCGATACGATTAACTGTCGTCTATGACTTTTTGGCAGTGACAACAAATTGTCAAGACAGTAGAAACGGCTAGCACGACAGTTTTAAAACGATAAAATACTGTCACATTAAAAAAAACCGTGTACAACTGTGGCAATAAATCACGTGTCGTCGTGGCCACGACAAACAGTTGTTATAATGGGAACAGCTACAGACGATAGTCATACGACAAAAAAATAACCATTACGATCTAGTAGGAACGCAGCCTAACCATAAGCTTAGTTTAAAATACTGATCACGGTTTCGAAATTTAAATTCTCTATAGCATAGCATAGCATCAGCCTCATAATATTCCCACCGCTGGGACTCAGGCCTCCGCTCTCTAGGGAGGCTGTAATGCACCACGCGGGGCCAGTGCGGGTTGGAGAATGCCACAAGTTCCTCACAATTTTTTCTTTCACCGTCTTGAGAGCAGTGGTGATAATAAATTACACTGAGTAATCCACCTGGATGGGTTTCAACCCGCGACTCACAATTCATAAGTCATAGCCGTTACCACTGGGCCACCACTACTGTCAAAATTCTCTATAGGTACCTAGAACATTTTTAATTAAGAACATATTTTTTTCAACATAGTTAAATCGTAATAAATTATAACCACATATTATATTCAGACCGCCTTCTTGTAGGACGTGAGTGTTGCACTATTGCTATCAGTGTGTTCTATTTTTCTCCAACGAAAAATCGGTCACCGATTATCGGGCGTAGGCGGGCAGTCTTAAGCCCAAAGCTTTAAACAAACGAGCATCAACGTCATTATATGTCCAAATATTAGGCCACGACAGCCCATGCATCACGCCATGGCCATAAAGGTCAGGCCGGTCCTCAGTAACGGCCTCTTGGCTCTCTGCCTACAGGGAGGGGGGGAGGGAAGTTACCCCATTACCCTCTCATGATGTAACGGAGGCTAAGAAAACACATTACTCTTACTTGACCCTTATAAGGTAGTTCGTTATGGAACGTGATTTTTATGTAGTTAGGCAGCTGTTAATTGGTATAAGGCGAAGTGTGAGGTGAACTTAACTTGCTACTTAAGGTGAAGGTAGGAAATTACTGATTATTTTTTGTTATATCCTGTTGTGAAGTCAGTCGTACGTACTTTTCTACGGAAAATTCGCAATATTCCAGAATTCAAAACTTGAATCTTAATTGATTATCTCTGTCAATTTGTCCTTTATGTGTTCGATAAGTGCGATATCAAGTAAAATAGAAAGTATTGATTTGGTGTTCAATAACTATTGAGTGAAACTAGTGATTTTAATTTATTTTATTTTAAGTTTTAATTTCATTAAAAAAACATATGTGATAATTATAACAAAACGAGTTAGATAAAAAAAAAATGTTATTTTATTTTATTCTCTGTCGCTGTTTTATTCGTATTATTTTAATATATTAAAATCGTGATATTGTATATGAAAATGGCAATGGGTTTATTTTACCATTTATAAAAATAAATATCATCATAAATATATAATAATTAATGTTTAGTTCCTACGTAACAATTATAAATAACAGTCGATAATTCAGTAACATTTCGATAAATTACAGCTACAAGACAAGTCATTTAAGTTAAGAGAAGATATTATTATTATTAATTTTGAAACCGTAAAAGTTAAACTTATTATTTATTTATTATATGCTTTTGCTTTGCTTTACTTAATTCTCATAATTCGTACTAAAGAGTATAAAACGTCAGCAAAAGCTTGTCAAATATTTTAGTGGTCTTTGCACCAATACAACACGTAAATTAAAAATAAAAGAAACAAGTTCACGAAACAATTTTTAAGTGTGTATATCAAGAAAAGTAAGATTTAAGAGAAAGCAATTCACTGAGATGCCATGTACCATAGGGAACTTTGCCCAGCTGTGGGACATTAAAAAGTTGATTAACAAAACATTGTCAAATATGAAAAATCCGAGACAGGTTTTATAAAATTTTCTCACATTAAAAAAATCCTCAAAAAATATAACTCTACTTACCGATACCGAAGCACAAAGCCCGATACAACTTAGTTCGCGAGCCGAGTTCGGCGCCCTTTGGACAAGCGGTCCGGCCCGGCGACGGGCTACGACTGACGTCCCCCGCTACGAAAGTGCTACGACGCTACGAGCGTAGCACCTCGCCACTTTTTCATGAAACACTTTTTTTTGTTACATCTTTTTCTATAATTAATCTGTTGATATTTATTTTATTTATACCTTAAGGTTAAAATAGACTTTCTTAGAAATAATATAAAGGACTATTCAGATAGTTTTTTTACTTTTACAGTTGACCTTCTCTAATTATGTTGTCTGGCTATATATTTTAATAGTATTATAAGCAAGGTATTGAGTGTTATAACCTTTGTGCTATTCAGTAACAAATTGTGTAGGTGGTAGTTACTTTGGAAAATTAGGAGCTGTTTCGTTCTAAACTTTTTTATTGCACTTAGATTTTTAGTAACATTATAAAAACCAAAAGCTGAAATAAAAAGATGGTAATTCAATTTATATTCGTTTAGTAGGTAATTCAAGAGTTGAGTTAACCTTTAAACGATTGCTAATTTAAAAGGGTTTTCTTTTGAAAAAATATTATAAAGACTAAATTTATGAAATGCTTATCATTGAAAAGGCTTGTTGGCCACCTGCGATCTTTTTCATTTATTCCACTTCATTAAAATTATATGTTCTGAATGTCTTTTGACGAGTTCATGAAATTTCAAAAATTGCTAAATGTATGCGTATAATATGCGTTAAGGAGTTCCCACAATTTCTCGTAGATTTTGACATAGGTACTTATCTTTAAATTTGACGTCCTGTATATACGGTGATTCAAATAAAAAATAGGTTTACCAAATCCATATTAATATTATAAATGTCAAAAGTAGCTGCGTCTGCCTTTTACGTTCGCGGTTAAAATACTAAACCGATTTTGATGATATTTGGTAGGCAATTTTTTATTCGTCTTCGATTTTGACTTCCCATCTGCAATAACCAACATTCACGTGGACGAAGCCGCTGGCAAAAGTTAGTTCGTTTATAAATGACGCAAAGTTCTGAGGTAGAAAAAATAATAAGCCATTAATAGCTAAACACTAAGCCAGGCTGACTTAATGCTGTAGGCATTGCGCAGACACTGCTTTGAACAGAACAATACGAAGTTCAAGAGACTGCGACGGGCGTTAATACACAACTTTGTCTTCAGTTTGGTCCGACTTCTACTCGTACTTGACGGTGCTGTTAGAAAGAAAGAAAGAAGTATAGATACACACAGTATTAGAAACAACATGTAGAAACTTAAGAAAAAAAAAAGGAAACTGACATTGTGTGTCTCACGGCTGCGACAACTAGGTTCAGTTCAGTTCAGATCAGGTTCAATTGCCTGATTTAGAGTGTAGTCTATTGTTGAAAATTAGTTTTTAAAGCCTCAAGGATAAGAAATCAAATCAAATATAAATTAAATTCAATGCACTTGATTCAATGCAAATGCATTTGATTTTATTTCATTAAAAAAACTCTAAACTAACCTCAAGTGAAACTTACAAGCAATATCCATTCTTTTATTATTATGTTTTTTGTACACTATCCTCTCATACCTATTAATGTTGAAAGGAAATGTAAAATCTATCTTTTTCAGATTTACCGTGTATAGTTTCTTGCCGGTTCTTCTCAATATTACGGCTTCTGACGTTTTGTAAGTTAACAAAGTAACATATTTTGATTTGCGTTTGCCAGCGGCTCCATTCACGTGTAAGTCGACAATTATATTTAGACAACTTTTTTTTGTACGGTATCATCCAATGACGTCTCCCGGTCTGGGTGGAGCGGGAGGACATGTTAGACTTGTACTGACTAAAATCACATCTGTGTCCTTTAGTTGCTCTGGGTCCACACGCTACCTTTTTTGTACCCAAAAATCTAATGAATTCTCCCCCTTAGGGTGGAGCAAGAGGGCGTGGTAGACTTTTACTGACTAAAACCACAACTATTCGATGCCTTTTGCGCACTAGGACCACAGGTAATCTTTTCAGAAGTCAACCCATGGCCCTAGTAGGCTTCGGCCTTTCAAGGCCCAATACTTAAATAACGTACTACCAATATAAAAACTAACCAATGTCGTCACCAATACCATAGCCTACCTTTGTCCTACAACGGCTAAGTCTTTAAGACGTGATTGAATTACAAACATAAAACAACAAGTATACAAACTTTTACATTAAAAATGCCTACTAAGTACGTATAAGATAATATAATTAAATCTATTTTACTGAAAGATAACGAAGGCTTCGCAAGGCGACCTTTTCTTAAGGGTCGTTAATTTAAGAAAATCAATAATTATGAGACCATGTGAAAATACTCTTGACCGCTAAAAATAACGCGAAGTGTCAAGTAGTCCTATATCTGAATATCTTATATGCCCATAAGAACAAAAACATGTTTAAAAAATACAGTGACATACATAATTTTAATACTAGAAATAAGCACAAATTTGTAGTTCCTGCAACTAGGCTCAAAAAAATAGGGGGCTCATTTAGATGTCAATGTGTACACTTCTATAATAAACTTCCCAGTCATATTCAAGAACTAAGCCTCAATAAATTTAAATCATTTGTATAGCGTAAACTTTGCCAAAAGGCTTTTTATACTATAAAGGACTATGTTGAGGACAATAAGGCTTGGGATTGACCTGCTCCAGTACTCACTGTACTGTCGTTTATTCTTTTGGATTTTTGTTTTTGATTGCATTTTTCCATTGTAAATTTAATGGAGTAGTGCACAATTTATATTTCAATTTGACATTAATATTCATTTTTTTTACAATCTGACATATTATTTTTACAATTTTTGTAAATTTTATTTATATCTTTTTTTTTGTGAATGTGAGGACTATGTGGATAGCTTTCTTTTTCCTTTCTTTTCAGTAATTGTAACTTATGTCTGGCAATTTGAGTATTTTTGCGGCCTAACCAAATGTCCTTTCCTTTGTATTGTTCGTCAAGACGTTGAGCTCCTTAGTAGTCCTGAGTTGAGCTTTACGACGAATGACAAATGCTTGCACTGACTGGACAGGTCCACTCAAATCTGCATGGTTCTTTCTTTAAAAGGCCATTTCAGACCCTAATCTGCATAGTTCGCATATGATTTGACCAATACATTTTGTATGGATTTTTTTTTTTTAAAAGAGACTGTGACCCCTGAGTTTGTTTCGGTGTTTCTTCTCAGGGTAGTCAGATAGGAAACACCGGCCTCATCTAGATTAATAATTATGACAAAAAAAAAATTGACGTGTAAAAGTGTTTCGTGAAACCTATTTGCAAAATAAATATCATTTATCATTTATCATTATCTTAGGCCGCGTACCCACTTTGTCATGACGACAAATAGTCGTGTAGTTTTAAATGCTTATATCATCATCTGCCTAGCCTTTTCCCAACTATATTGGGGTCGGCTTCCAGTCAAGCCGGATTTAGCTGAATACCAGTATTTTACGAGGTGCGGCTGCCTACCAGACCTCCACAACCCATTAACTGGGGTAACACGGTACTTCATGGCAAGACTGGAGTCAGATTTACTGGCTTCTGACTATCCGTAACGACTGCCAAAGATCTACAAATGACAGCCAGGACCAACGGCTTAACGTGCTTTCCGAGGCACGGAGGAAACTCGTTATGTTAAGATGGTCACCCATCCACAGACCAACCTAGGCAAGCGTTGCTTAACCTTGAAGATCGACCTGTGCGGCTGTTATAATCTAGCCACGAGCTCCTGCTATGGCTTACATAAAATATTTAAATGCACCTCCATTTAATATTTTCTTCACGTGTAGGACAACACGATTAACTGTCGGCTACGACTTTTTTTGCAGTGACAACAGATTTTCATGACCTACTGTCATAAACGGCTAGAACGACAGTCATCATGTTTCGTTGTTGCGACTACTATCCTGTCGTGGCCACGATAAACGGCACGTTTTTTTAACCGTACGGTTAACATCCCGTACAGTTAATAAAACTAACTGTGTACAAGACTATTACGAGTAGCTACAGACTGCGAAACAACACTGATGAAACAGGGCGGCAGAGCCGTGCTGTAGCGAGTGATCCATACAACACTGATAACCGTGGCTACAAACGGCGAATGAAACGTGCCATGTACAAGAGGCCTAAGGGTCAGCTCACAGCGAGACGCGACGTGTACATTTTAATAGAGTAACTCAAAATAAAACTTTATTTACTACACGAAAAGATACACATTTCATTGTGAGCATTTAGAATACGTTGCTTCATGCAGCGCTGCGCCTCGTGACGTCGTGACGTTTTTACATTCACGACGTCGTGTTACCAACGATTTTACTATGCGTCTCGCAACGTTGCGATGCATCTCGCAGCGGTGCGCGGCGTATCGCGGCGTAACGCGAAATCACTGGCCTCTTCCTGCATCGTCGCGTCACGTCTCGGTGTGAACTGACCCTTAGTGTGTATCTACAAGGCTATCTTTGGCGTGGCACCGTTAGACACCGACACGTGTAGGTACACCTACATCCTGATGGACTCTGCAGTTCTTCTCAACTTCTTTTCCTTATTTCTTGTATAAAATTGTACTTTTCCATTAGCCTTAGTAAGTTTTAAAATTGATTTCCTCATCTCTTCAAAACTGGTTTTAAAACTTACTTAGGCAGATGGAAAATTCTATATTATTTTTTTGGGATCTTCCCCAACTCGTAAAATGGGGCTGAATTTTTTTCATAAGTACTCCGTAGTGTTGGTTACAGTGGGATAAGTCTTTCAAAAAAATTACAGAGTTGCAAATATTATTTTTCAATTCAATGATCCGGTTATAGAATCGCTGGTCGTCTTGACCCCACCCAGGGATACCGAATCTGCTCTCTATCGAGCTCGTGGATGTCGTCCACAGTGAAGTGTAAGTCAAGTTTAGTTTCGGCAAACGATGCCGAAACTAAACTGGCTTTCCGCCAGATCCAGCTCTACCCGCTCACGGAGGCGACGACTCTTCGGGCACCACGATAGACTGCTATACGGATAAAGAGCCCACAGGGCGAAAGGGGGTTTTTTTAGATCCACGCTTGCACGGCAGCTGGTGATCACATTGCCATCGTCTTCCCTAAAATCACTCAACAGGAAGTAGGAGCCTACTCCCAACGTAATAGGTATTATGTATATACATTATCGTACACCTCATAATGTGGACAGGATAAACATTTGTTGCAATGTATACCTACCACACATCTAGAAAAAATCAATTAAATTGTTCTTAATATTTCAGCAAAAAAACGTACTTATCTTCATTCCCTCGGACATTTTTACTTATCATCGCAATCAGCAGACAAAATATTAAGGCTCTTGAATAAATAAATAGCAGTTTCATGGCGCCTTAGAAAAAGATCCTTTATTTGTGCCTCCCATTCACGCTCCCATCGCGGAGGTGACAATATTATATATTTTTATCACCTTTTAGCCTATTGAAACTTTTATGCTGACGACATTTTTTGTGTGGAATCATTTTTTGATGTAATGTAGGTAAATATAATGAAATAACCTTTATATAAAATGTCGCAAAATTACAGAGCTTTTTGGCAGTGTTTTTTTGGGAAGGTACATTTTGAGAACTGTTAAAACCTAGACGGTAATCTTTCTAAATGACATTAATTCCTAAAGCGTTCATTTATGGACCTGATAAAATCAGAATTATATTCAAAAGATTAGGAGAAACAAAGTAGGTACCTAAGTCTAACTTAGGTAGATACTGTATAAATATACATATAAGCCTACTTAAGAGGCCTGCGGAGACCGCGCGCTATCTCGAGTTGAAACGAAATAAAATACGTTTTTGAGGTAGATGGAAGCAATCCAGATAGTATAAACAATTCTTGGACACACCGACTGGAGTAAAGTCATCATCCGCACACTGACAGTTGCTTGCTGTGATAGCAATACAAACTATTGGAAATTTGGGAGAGGTTCCGTAATACCAAAAATGATGAATGAAAAATTAATGTATTTCCAATATTGTTACGAGTATTTATAACTTGATAATAATATCTGTGTTCCTACGAAAAGATATTTTGAAATATTGTTGTTTATAATATAGAAAAAACAAATTAAAAACATGACATTTTCGCTGTGAAAATGTGCAAATTTAATTCGCTTACATTTCGTTTGGGGTAAGTTGTTCAACAAAAAGACGATGTAGGAACCTAGATAATTATTGTCTGAATCCGAATAATCCGATCTGAATCCGAATAATGGTGTAAATATGCTTAAATTGCAAATGATTTTGGTATTACGTTTGTATGGATAATTCTAACGTCGCGCCCACCTTAATCCCACTCTTTGGTGTCTATTAAATGTGGATACATAAGAGTATTATACTAAAACAAAGCAAAATAAAAAAAGGTATTTTGACACACAATCTACTTGTATGTTAGTAACCTTTTAACAAATTGAAACTTTTACAAACGTAATTATTTTTGTAAATTAATTTTGGTTTAATTGCAAGGTGAAAATCGTTTCAAAAAGTTTTAATTAAAGACTTTAATAAGCAAAAAGTAAAATTATAAACACTACATTTTTCTGTTTGGCTAAATATGATAAAATATAACTCTCGCTGCCTCCAAAACCCCGCTTGTCCGACCTTCTGATGCATTTAAGTTAATCCGGACAATTAACGAACTTAAGCGGGCAACGCACTGGGAATCCCTTCACTACCCTCTGGAAATGTCCGGGGATTAGCAAAAGAAGAAAGCGGACAATAAATATTCCTAATCCCTCTAGATTATACCTAAGTACATTTGTATTGTAAGCTTCTCGATTTGTATGGATAATAGTGTTTATTTCTGTCCCGGCCTTTAAGTAATTTCTCCTGAATATACATTCAGATTTGCATTTGCATGAATAATGTGTTGATGGTTTTTTTTAATTGTTATAAACTATTGCTTGACTGCGATCCCACCTGATGGTAAGCAGTGATGCAATCGTTGATGGTGAGGCGCACTAGCTTATTAAGAGCCTATTCACTCTAGCTTTGAAGACACCTAAATTATAATCGGACGGGAAAACCGCAGCAGGCAAATTGTTCCAGTTCCTCGATGTACTTACGCGGTATAAACGACGAAACGAAACGCTTAGTACCTTAGTCCAAGAGTCCTACAGTTTCAAGTGGTGTTATAAAAATAACATTGGGATTTGATACTGAGTGCGTTCATCCATCTCAATCGAACAGAACCGAAATATACAGAGCCGATAACCGACTATCTTAAGCTTCTTGGTAGGTACTATTTTAATATCTACTTTCAAAATTGACTCATCGAGGCAAAGGCTCAGCTGGCTGCCAAAAAGTTAAGATTCCTAGCAAAGGTGAGACAGTACTTCACGCCGGAACAGCTGCTCAAACTTTATTAAGCGCAAGTTTGATCCTGTATGAAGTAGGTACTGCTCTCATCTTTATGAAGAATCTGCCAGACAGATACCAGCCCTACCAAGATGTACCAGCATTTTCTGTGACGCATAAGACAGTCCGATTCATTGCGGCCACATATATAGCTCAACTCGAATACCTCACCCGATTCTAGTGACTATATTGTATCGACGTTTTCAGCGAAAATTAAATTAATTTGGGTTCATTTGCCTCGCCTTCTAACAATTAATTTATTTTATGCGTAACTTCAGGGTATAAATGAAACTTGGCCGACAACGCAGCCGAAAACCTCAAGGGCGATTACTGTAGGCATTCATTCTGTTCTAATAAAGTCTTACATCACCTTTTATAAAACATTGAAAACTTGCCCTTTAGGTAGGTACCTATTTTCTATGCCATTAATTCATGAATCCCCGACCAGTCCTATGAGACCGCGCTGTTATTGTCTTACTATTGTGTCTCGTTTCGCGGGTATTGATAGGTTAAGCTAGGATCCTCAAGTAATAGACTCATACTTATATCTATTTACTTCTGTTTTTTAAAGTCCTAATAATTACTTGGTCATGGCCTAGATTTAAGTATGCTAGGACTTCCTAAGTTCCTACTGAGAACTTAGTTGCATCTTAAAATAGTTTCTTTTTTGGGAGATGAAAAATTTCAATTCAAATTATTTCCATAGAGGCCTGTCTGGGCATTTATAAAAGTCAGAAGTTAGAGCACGGTTCAAGCTGAAGGGTAAAATTTACAAGTCCGTGATAAGAGTTGTCGTACTGTATGGATCAGAATGTTGGGCTGTGAAAACGACGAATGAAAAAAGATTGCATGTAGCGGAGATGAGGATGTTGAGATGGATGTGTGGTGTAACGAGAATGGATAAAGTGAGAAATGAGTATATTAGAGGAAGTTTGAAAGTGGCACCAGTGATTGAAAAGCTGAAAGGAAATCGTTTGTCTTGGTATGGTCATGTAAAGAGGAGGGATGAAACGCATGTTACGAAAACAGATATGAATTTGCATGTGGACGGATGGAGAGGAAGAGGGAGACCAAAGAAAAGATGGATGGATTGTGTGAGGACTGATATGAAAGAAAACGGAGTTGATGATAGCATGACGGGTGATAGGACAGAATGAAAGAAAAAAACATGTCGCGCCGACCCCAAATAATATGGGATAAGGGCAGGAAGAAGAAGAAGTTAGAGCACGGTTCGAAGTTAGAAAATTCCATGAATTCCATGATACACTTAAAGGCTTCTAGACCAGTGAGCGTGTCAGACTTTAACTAATTAAAACCCACCTACATAATGTGTACCTTTAATGGTCCTTTGCGTTCTAAGACCACATGTTTTCATTTCATAAATTCCTCATGGCCCTAGCGTGTATCGACCTAACTAGGTACCTATGGTTCTGCTGCTACATCTCTTTACCGCACCCGTGGAATAGGTACTACGCTCCGTCACTGACTCATCCTTGATAGCATTATTGCTTCTCAGAAGAAGGTAATGCATCCCATTTCTTCTCGCTACGGACCATGGTGCTAACCAGGGCCCGATCGCCACATTCGACACCTTCGATCGGCTCCACAAGGACACGGTGGTGCGCGATAGTTAACTGTTCTTCTTCCTACATTTCCACTCCTCAAAGAGGGAACTTACCAGGACTGGAGTTAGTTCCATCATTATGGTTTGCCCAATCTTCAAACAAGTTAAAACCAAAATATGTGACTCAGTGTAATCCATGATTATTCTACACTGTTTCATTGTAGAGAGCTTATAATTTTGCCAGCATTTCTAATATTCTTTTACCACAAACGTAAGTGCCTGTTCCATTCCCTATCAATCAAGTTCGCGTGAGTAGGATATTTTCAGGCTTTTCTTTCCACGGCCATCACATTTAGCCTTATTTCATTCCCTAAATGTTGGGAAAGGCCTTCGAACCACAGCGGTAGGCAAAAACCCAATTTTGTTGCGTCTTAAAAGACGTAAACAACCGCGTTTTAGATCCATTAGGTAGGTAAACCGCATTACGGCAAACATTGGCCTAATTTAGAAGCGTAGGTACGCCACTCTTACCGTCTTTAGAGTTCGTTAAACTTTCAACTACCTTTTGTCATCATAACACCGTAACTTGGGATAAATCACGACCCTTTAAAACCCTCATCCTTAATATTTTTACGAGCATGTTCAAACGTCTGAACGGAAACCAACAAAAAAGGTTGAACGGTTTTACTTTTTTCCAGATGAGAACTTTTTGCGGCGAACTCTTTCAATCAAGTGAGAGCGTGGAACGCCAATAAAAATATTGCTAGTCCGACTGGAATTACTGGAATACGCTCTGGACAGCGATGGAAGAAAATAAACGATTTAAAAATAGAGCGCGTAGTTTTAAAAGCAAATACGTCAATGTAACACGTATCGACGGACGCATTACAAGATTTACTTTCTAAAATAACTTACAAATTGATGATCTCTATCTAAATTCCATTTTCGTGTGCTGTAAAAAATACGTTGCGGTTTTTTGTTGTTGCGTAGATATTAATTAAATAGTTGAAATTGAATTAGTTTTTTATTTGAGTGCAATAGTGAAATGGACACTGACATCATCGCTGCGGGGAATTTTTTTTATTGTCAGCTTAGGAACGTTGTGATTCGTTCCTGGGATTCGCCAGACGGATGGTTGTATAGCATTCGCAAACCAATTAGTAAGTATTGTTATTGTTATCTACCAGATTACGATTAGGTACTTACCAGACAGGCATCTCAACAAGGATGACAACCGCTGTTAACTTCAGGTAGCATGGCAGTGTTCATAAATTGGACTGGTATCACTTTTGTGTTTTTTTTGTTTATTTCTCATGAACATAGATAACTACTTAGTTGATCCAGCAAACGTTTGTTCTGTCATATAGAAAAATCGAATCTAGGTGAGTATAAATCGAACCAAAATAATAGAACTGCAATTAAAAATTGGGGTTTGGTGTAGAATGGTGAAAAATACTTTACGAGATTAGATATCTCATACCTGACAAACATAAAAGAAATCAGTTGAGCCGTTTCAGAGTAGTGCGACCACAATCACTGTGATATGATATATTTATTTATTAGTTAGAAGAAAACCATATTCATATAATGATATCGGAATGTCTCATCATCTTCTAGATAATATGGTTGCTTTACTACATTGTCATTGTTTCATTTCATTAAATTGACAAACTACATAATACACGAAGTAACTTTTATTAATCTGTGATAATACTTAGGCATCTAAATGTGTGTGATTGAAACAGTCAAATCATTCAAGTTAGTTATTAGGGTGCTTTTCCACTAAAGATGTACGAGGTAGCAAGGGGTATATTGATACGTATCAAGCGGTGATGTAAAAAATTGTGACTGTTTCCACCAGCTGTTTGACGTGGTGCGAGAATTCCTAATGAAGCTTTTCGTTTTTAAGTGGGAAATTATATAATGACTTTTCCCGCTCCCGCTGACAGGGACGGCGTGCCAGATTTTTATATACTAGGTAACTAAAAACCACTCTTATGTTCGTGAAACGATCTATAGCTAAATAGTGTGAGCTTTGTTACTACGTATAGTAATCTTTTCAGCTGTAAGTACATCTTTAGGTAGGTAACATAGCTACGTTGTCTACTTACATCTCTCGCACGTACCAATATATCTCTTTTTTTTTCAGACCTACCTACCTAATTACCTACTTATTTCCATTACCTGTTTTCTAGAGCTTCACCAAGTCAGGCCAAGAAAATAGAGTGATCTCTTTGGTGAACTTTTATCTCACACAACGCCGCACTACCTTCTACATCTCTGGTGGAACGGCATCATCAATTATTTCAAAAACATAAAACTATACATAATACTAGCTTTTACCCGCGGCTTCGCTCCCGTCAAATAACTACCCTACATAACCTACGCTACCCTACCCTACGTTCCCTACCTACCCTACCTACCCTACACTACCCTACACTACCCTACAGTACCCTACACTACACTACGCTACACTACATTACCCTACACTACCCTACACTACCCTACACTACCCTACAGTACCCTACAGTACCCTACAGTACCCTACAGTACCCTACACTACCCTACACTACCCTACACTACCCTACACTACCGTACCCTACCCTACACTACCCTACACTACCCTACACTACCCTACACTACCCTACACTACCCTACACTACCCTACACTACCCTACACTACCCTACACTACCCTACACTACCCTACACTACCCTACACTACCCCACACTACCCTACTTTACCTAACTTTTTTTTTTTAGATTTAAACTATCCTATCTCTCAAGTTGGATCGAATTGCACATGGTGTGCGAATTTTATTATAATCGGTTAAGTGGTTTAGGAGTCCATTGAGGACAAACATTGTGACACGAGATTTATATATATTAAGATTAAGATAAGATAAGATAGGTAATTATTATTATCTTTAAGCTAAGGCTCCATTTTACAGAATCAATATTATAAACAAGTTCAATGATGGCTGACATGGAGTTACCTGTAACTGCGGTTATCTTACCATTACCACAACTACATACTAACGGTAATTTTATTGAAAAAAAAAAACGATTAGTACCATCCTATTATTTTACCACTTCATAGAAAGTTAGTTTGTAAATGGTCTTATAGACCGGTCGCTAGGAGTTGAGAGTGCAAAATATGAGGAGCGCATTCTGTGCACAGTTTTTAACTCAAAAAAGCATGCAAATTGTGATTCTGGATGGTGCCGGTGGGTTTATTGTTCTAGTTACTTTATTTTTACACGCCATCCCCCTAGATATCAAGTAAATGGACTAGAGCTACGCCCATTTTCAATAAGCTACCTATCTAAAGTTGCAGCTACTAAAGATAAACAAATCTATCCTTTTGCCCTTACTTGCTTTCCTATAACCTACCGACGGTTAGCATTTCCTACCAAAAGTTGTGACATTGACAACTAGAATCTACTGTTTATCGGAGATAGCTATCTATTTATGAACTGCGGTAGGTTATTGAAAACGGGCGCTAGTGTCTACCTATCGTATCGTTGTGCAAGTGTCGTGTCGGTTCTCTAAATACTGGGCCATCAGAACACTTATAGTCCAGTCAAAATAGACTAAATTATTATTCAAGTTTGCATTAACTCCCAACAAGCTGGATTTTTGTGCAGGCCTTGAATACGTCATTACGAATCATATGTCAAAAGTCCCCATCGATTCCGCTTGTGCGTTGTTATTTATTCGAGGTCAAAGGTCACAAATTTGCTTTTTTTGCGTATATCTCTGAAACAACGAGAGCTATCGAAAAATGGTTCAGGCAAAGTTTGTAGATCGTAAAATTGTCTACAAAAAAGATCTCAACACTTGTCTTCTATAAAGCATCGCTTTCGAGATATCGTGACTTTAGACCACAGGAAAGTCGTATTTTAGTGTAACAATCACTGTGGTACGGTTAGCCTCAGCAGCAACTAAGTCATATTCATACTGAATGCGGGCAATAACACTACTAGCTAGCTCATGAGAACGAGTCTGAGCTTCCTTAAAGATGGTTTTCTTGAAGTCAAGGGTTAAAAGTTGAGGACACTCTTGGTCAAAGATGCTGCGATTTTTTTTTATTTCAGCCGTTTTATCTGCTTCATTGCCACAGAACAAACAGTATTTCGTCAAATAGACGATTCATTACCTCGTGCTAGTACGAGGAGGACTAATCCCAGATGTGGTAGCTATCTCCGCCTCACGCTGTCTTTTAGCTGCAGCGATGCTGCTCTTCTGGGTGTATGTTTTACGACACTGCTTATGTATCGTTACAGATGGTTTGTCCTTCAAATATTCATCGAACCCATCATCCCTTAGTATGAGTGCATATTCGTATTTTCTATGTTTAAAATAGCCATAATTCGAGAACAGTGCACCGTAGAAGAAAAAGTGTTAGATCTTTTTTGTAGACAATTTTACGATCTACAAACTTCGTCTGAACCATTTTTCGATAGCTCTCGTTGTTTCAGAGATATACGCAAAAAACACTAATTTGCGACCTTTGACCTCGAATAAAAAACAACGCACAAGCGGGATCGATGGGGACTTTTGACATATTATTCGTAATGACGTATTCAAGGCCTGCACAAAAATCCAGCTTGTTGGGAATTAATGCAAACTGGAATGTCTATTTTGACTGGACTATTAGTTCTGATGGCCCAGTATTTAGAGCACCCGCCTTTCATTAATTGCATATTCGAAAATTGGCTGGTACCAATGTGAATTTTTAAATTTTTATGTACTTATCGTTCTAAATTTATTAAGGACTCCCTACGTCTCGAAAAGCACGTAAAGCCAACGGTCCCGGTTAGCATTTGTAGATCATTAACCACCACCGGGTTCCCAAACAACATAAGGAGGTTCACGTTCGGGTCGACGATAAAATACCTGGGATTCGTCCTCGACAGCAGGAATACTGCCGACATATTTTGACCCCAAACTAAAGCAGACTGGGGCTGCCCTCAAGCGGCTTTTGCCCACAGCTACCTTAGCTTCAGCATAACGAAGGTCCTCATTGGACATGGTAAATTCAGGGCTTTCCTACATCTGATTCAGGTGGAAGAAACGCCAGGGCTTCTCCATTGAGTGGTATACTAACCCATTCTCTCTCGCTGTGGTGTGGTATGTTTCTAAAGTAGACGTTTGGTCAATTTACTTGATATCTAAGGGGTGGGGTCTAAAAAATAGACCCATACTCCTGGTAACATTCACAGTCGAAATCTACATGCTTTTCTTTTCAGAGTTAATTAAGGTGCTATTCAAACTTCGGCAGCAGGCATCCGATGCACGCAGCAGATGCGGCGGCTGCTCGAAGTATGGATTTCAGTGAAAACCATTCCAAACACGGTTGCGGCTGTGCATGCTGTGCCGCATGTGCTGTCTGCAATCGAGGTTCGAATGGCATCTTTTTACTAACGCCCAGAATGCGGTTCTCATATTTCGCATACTCAACTTCCTTTGGCGGCAGCACTATTTTTAAAGAAACCGATGCGTTCCGAAAAAAAAAAAATTTAGAATCAAACTGGTAACACAGATGTAAATAAAATTGACAGTCATGTTTGACACTACAACAAATGACAAATTGACTTTGACAGTTGTTCCAAAAAAATGGCGGCGATTGGAATGTGTGAAACTCCCGGGTGCAAATCCATTGCACAATTACAATGTCCGACATGTATAAAACTTGGAATACAAGGCTCGTTTTTCTGCAACCAAGACTGCTTCAAGAAATCATGGAAGAATCACAAAATAATTCATTCGTTAGCTAGTAAGTGCGTTATAGGTTATGTTACGGTGTTAGGTTACAAGTCGTTATGACAATGTGAATTTTGTTTTAGAGGGTGAGAGTACAGATGTATCTAATGTGGAGTACAACCCGTGGCCATCGTTCAACTATACTGGGAAGCTGAGACCGTTCCCGGCAGGGCCGAAGCGTACGGTGCCACCGCATATTGGGCGTCCAGATTATGCTGATCACCCGACCGGGTTCCCAGCGTCAGAGCATGCCGCGAAGGGCTCCGGGCAGATCAAAGTGCTCGATGATGAGGAGATCGAGGGCATGCGCGTGGCTTGTCGCCTCGGTAGAGAGGTGCTGGATGAGGCTGCCAAGTTAGTTTGTTTTTTAACTTGTTTATCGTTTGATTTAGAAATTTTTGTTTTTTGTTTGTAAATATCATCAGATGATTGTCATCATAAATCAAAGATTGAATGGTAGGTTCTGTGATTCAATTATTTATTTTCAACTTTATTTGAATACCCTTTTTTATTTATTGTTTTGATATACAGTTTTTATCTCAAATCAAAACATTAAATCTTATAAGTATTATAATTTAGCTTTAGATCAATCAGAATCTTAATTTATTGAAAATGGGTGAAAATGTATTCTTATAAGTCTGCTTTGCTCGTAGAGTATGTGATGTGGGGGTGACTACCGAGGAGATTGACCGCGTAGTCCACGAGGCGTGTATCGAGCGGGAGTGCTACCCGAGCCCCCTGAACTATCACAACTTCCCCAACAGCTGCTGCACCTCTGTCAATGAGGTCATCTGTCACGGAATACCTGATCTGCGTCCATTGGAGGTTTGTTTGTTGTCATTGTTAACTCTGCTTACCCAAGCAACTACACTAGCATGAAAATCAAAAGTTATTCTATGAAAGCATAATACTTTGATTCATAATACCTTTTGTGCCAAGTGTCATCTAAATCTATTCAGCCATGAGCATGATTGATTTACATTAATGAGTAAAAATTTTTTAGCTTACAATGAAAATATGTAGTAGCACAAAGTTAAAACTACCTACCTCTGCTAGTACATAAATTATTGCTCCCGAAGCAGATTTCCAAGTAGTGGAAAGGAAAAAAAAGAAATTGATTCTGAGTTTAACTGCTACAGTGAAACATACATATCTATGTAAATCTAAATATTTATGTATGTAGTAAAATCATAACCCTTAAGCTTTTACTTATAGGCAAAAATATTGATAAGCCCTAAATCACATAAATAACTTTAAAATGGACATTGAATTGGTCTGATGCTATATATAGTTGGTAGTATAGCCTCAAAAAGATGTTGTGCACTAAAAATAACTTATAAAAAATTCATGTCATGTTTTGTAACATTTGCGTAACCCCATACTGTTATGAGTTCAATGACCTTAGAACGAGTTGGCTTCTGTTATGTTTTTTTCTGCATAACAAACTCATTATCATTTATTGCTGTTTTTATTATCTCCCAGCAGTAACTTAACAGTTATATTTATTTGATAACTAATTAACAAGATATACTTACAATAAAAAGCGCGATTGATTGAAAATACAATTGTTATCATACTATACTGTCAATACCTATCTAAATTAATATGACAAAGAGTGGATAGATTTTTATTTTTGTGATTCAAGTATTTTGGTTTATTTTGGTTTGGACCAATAAAAAAAGTTGGATTTACCAGTAAAATGACAATTTTTCACTGAGTGACATTGGCATATCATTTTCTACTTTTATGAAGTCATTGGCAGAAATTGGTTAAATAGTATAAAGTTAATAATCTAACTTTTTTTCAGGATGGTGATATCTGCAATGTAGACGTAACAGTTTATCACCGTGGATTCCATGGTGATCTCAATGAGACTTTCTTTGTTGGCAACGTACCAGAATCTACTCGGAAGCTTGTGCAAGTTACGTATGAATGCTTATCAAAAGCTATTGAGATAGTGAAGCCTGGTGAGAAGTACAGAGAAATTGGCAACGTTATCCAGAAACATGCTCAGGCTAACGGGTTCAGTGTTGTACGGTCCTACTGCGGACATGGGATACATAGGCTGTTCCACACCACACCCAATGTACCACATTATGCCAGTGAGTATTGTAAATGTTTTTCTTTTTCAATTAAAATGAATATAGCCCTTAGGAATCTGATAATTCCTTACTCTCTAAGTTAAATTAAAATTATAGAGGCCATAAGCTTTTATTGCTTGTCACGAGACGATGCCAAGAAAAAATGAACTCTAAATTGTGCATATTAGTCTACTATGAAACTGATATAGAAGTATCTATCTGGATTGTGATGCAACCTAACCACAAAACAGACTAGGACATGAGATGACAATTAACAAAGGGAAATCATATATTTTATTTTTCTTTTCCTAGAATACAGCAAAAGAATGGACTCTAAATCTTATTACAGTAGAGTTCTGTGTATAGACTAATAAATTTTCTTTATAATATGAAGACAGTAAGAAAAGTGTCATTGGACACTTTAAGAATGTGTGCAATGAAAAGTGGAATAGAAAAAAAATTAAGAATACTTGAGTTTTTTGTTACGAAAGTCTGTGTGTACATATTGCATTCATCTAATTTAAGCTTCCATTGTTTGATTCAGTCAAAGACTGACATAGAATGAATGGCTATTTCCTTCTCCTTTCAGAAAACAAAGCGATCGGAGTGATGAAGCCAGGGCACTGCTTCACCATCGAGCCGATGATCAACGAGGGTGGCTGGCGCGACGAGCAGTGGCCCGATCACTGGACCGCTGTCACTGCTGATGGATCTCGCTCTGCTCAGGTATTTATTAATTTACTACAATTCCATAGGGAACACTTCCATAGGGAACACTTCCATAAGGCACAAAATGTCCCAACAAGCGGTTTTCAAATTTTTATTGTTGAATTCGACGTTATATGTTGTGGGAAATCGAGCAATGCTACAGTGTCATATACAGGATGTCCCAAAACTCAACGATAATCAGGGACCGGATGAAAGGCCAAGCTATACCAGTTCAGGGAAAAATAAAAAATAAAATCCATATCACTCAGTTCAGCGATAATTGACATTTTTAAAAAAAAGTTGAAATTCGACACCCTTGGTCGCATTTTCAAGGATTGAGATCATCAATATCACAATTTCGCTGTTTTTTTTTTAATTTCGTAATCTTCATTAACGATGCTATTAATCGCAACTACAAATTATTGCAAAAAACATTGCTAATTTAATAAAATAAGTTAAGTTTTAGTGAGTCATGGTTCACAAAAATATTGTTCTTTAACTTTAACACTTCATATTGAAAAAAAATTGTACTACACTACCCTTGGCAAGTTATTTCAAAAGATGGCGCATTTAATCAAGATTTCAAAATGGTGCAACACTTGCCACTTTTCTTGCCATTAAAAAAAATATTTCTTATTTTTTTCAAATTGAGCTCAATTTTGAACAACTCAACATTAGGAATTTTTGTTTCTAAAAGGAGATTGACAGGGTGTGGACCAAGTGCATTTTATTCCTCAGCCCAATACTAACTAACTCTTCAAAATCTGCTCCAGGAGTCAAGGGAAAAAAAGAGTTTTTCCAACCTAACCTAACCTAAGTTAGAAATCGTTTTAAGGAAGTTTGACCAAATGCTGCCCAGAATGAACATCTAGTGCATTTCATACCTCAGACCAATACTAATCAGCGAACCAAAGTGCTTCAAAATCTGCTCCTGGAGTCAAGAGAAAAAAAAGACTTTTTCCAACCTAACCTAACCTAAGTAAGAAATCTTTTTAAGGAATTTTGACAAAGTGCTGCCCAGAATGGACACCTATTTCCTTTTTTTCTCAGGCCAATACTAATCAGCAAACCGAAGGCGCTTTAAAATCTGCTCCAGGAGTAAAAACAAAAAAAAAGTTTTTCCAACCTAACCTAACCTAAGTTAGAAATTGTTTTAAGGAATTTTGACCAAATGCTGCCCAGAATTAACATCAAGTGCATTTTGTTCTTCAGGCCAATACTAATAAGCACCCGAAGCGTTTTGAAATCTGCTCCAAGAGTCAAGAAAAAAAAAATTCCAACCTAACCTAACCTAAGTTAGAAATCTTTTTGAAAAAGTTTGACCAAGTGCTGCCCAGAATGAACATCTAGTGTATTTTGTTCCTCAAGCCAATACTAAGAAGCAAACCGAAGCGCTTTGAAATCTGCTCCAGGAGTCAAGAAAAAAAAAAGACTTTTTCCAACCTAACCTAACCTAAGTTAGAAATCTTTTTGAAAAAGTTTGACCAAGTGCTGTCCAGAATAAACATCTAGTGTATTTTGTTCCTCAAGCCAATACTAAGAAGCAAACCGAAGCGCTTTGAAATCTGCTCCAGGAGTCAAGAAAAAAAAAGACTTTTTCCAACCTAACCTAACCTAATCTAAGAAATTGTTTTAAGGAATTTTGACCAAGTGCTGCTCAGAATGAACACATTAGTGCATTTTATTTCTCAGGCCAATACTAATCAGCAAACCGAAGGCGCTTTAAAATCTGCTCCAGGAGTAAAAAGAAAAAAAGAGTTTTTCCAACCTAACCTAACCTAAGTTAGAAATTGTTTTAAGGAATTTTGACCAAATGCTACGCAGAATGAACACCTAAAGCATTTTGTACCTCGAGTCAATAATAATCAGCAAACTGAAGCGCTTTAAAATCTGCTCCAGGAGTCAAGAGAAAAAAAGAGTTTTTGCAACCTAACCTAACCTGTTAGAAAACTATTTTGAGAAGTTTGACCAAGTGCTTCCCATAATGATCACCTAATGCATTTTGTTCCTCACGTCAACACTAATTAGTGTTTTAATGATTAGTATTGGCCTAGGTTAGGTTAGGTTGCAAAAACTCTTTTTTTCTCTTGACTCTTGGTGCAGATTTTGAAGCGCTTTGGTTTGCTGTTTAGTATTGGTCTGAGGTATGAAATGCACTAGATCTTCATTTTAGGCAGCACTTGGTCAAAATTCCTTAAAACAATTTCTAACTTAGGTTAGGTTAGGTTGGAAAAACTCTTTTTTTTCTTTTTACTCCTGGAGCAGATTTTAAAGCGCCTTCGGTTTGCTGATTAGTATTGGCCTGAGAAATAAAATGCACTAATGTGTTCATTCTGAGCAGCACTTGGTCAAAATTCCTTAAAAAGATTTCTAACTTAGGTTAGGTTAGGTTGGAAAAAGTCTTTTTTTCTCTTGACTCCTGGAGCAGATTTCGTAGCGTTACGGTTTACTGATTAGTATTGGCCTGTGAAAAAAAGGAAATAGGTGTCCATTCTGGGCAGCACTTTGTCAAAATTCCTTAAAAAGATTTCTTACTTAGGTTAGGTTAGGTTGGAAAAAGTCTTTTTTTCTCTTGACTCCAGGAGCAGATTTTGAAGTACTTTGGTTCGCTGATTAGTATTGGTCTGAGGTATGAAATGCACTAGATGTTCATTCTGGGCAGCACTTGGTCAAACTTCCTTAAAACGATTTCTAACTTATGTTAGGTTAGGTTGGAAAAACTCTTTTTTTCTCTTGACTCCTGGAGCAGATTTTGAAGAGTTAGTTAGTATTGGGCTGAGGAACAAAATGCACTTGGTCCACACCCTGTCAATCTTCTTTTAGAAACAAAAATTCCTAATGTTGAGTTGTTCAAAATTGAGCTCAATTTGAAAAAAATAAGAAATATTTTTTTTAATGGCAAGAAAAGTGGCAAGTGTTGCACCATTTTGAAATCTTGATTAAATGCGCCATCTTTTGAAATAACTTGCCAAGGGTAGTGTAGTACAATTTTTTTTCAATATGAAGTGTTAAAGTTAAAGAACAATATTTTTGTGAACCATGACTCACTAAAACTTAACTTATTTTATTAAATTAGCAATGTTTTTTGCAATAATTTGTAGTTGCGATTAATAGCATCGTTAATGAAGATTACGAAATCAAAAAAATCACAGCGAAATTGTGACATTGATGATCACAATCCTTGAAAATGCGACCAAGGGTGTCGAATTTCAACTTTTTTTTAAAAATGTCAATTATCGCTGAACTGAGTGATATGGATTTTATTTTTTATTTTTCCCTGAACTGGTATAGCTTGGCCTTTCATCCGGTCCCTGATTATCGTTGAGTTTTGGGACACCCTGTATATTAAATTTTGTGTGTTCTTCCATTCTTTTTCTTCTTTTCGTATCGATGCTCTCATCAAACTTTTTCTGCCCAGTATTTGGCATTGGCCTCGTTTAGATCCTGCAAATTACAGGTGCATGCAGGATGGTCAGCGTAGCAAGTGCCGCATATCCTGGGTAACTGCTCCACACTGGCACTGCGTTAAGGATGGGTCGTTGAAGCCCCTTTTGGCTTTTTCGTTTTTACAATAAATAAATAAATACCTACAATAGTTGTAAGCTATTATGGGTTCTAATTTTTTCGTATATTATCTCAATATGAACCCTTTTGGAAAGTAATAAGTTGTCTTTACTTTCCAGTTTGAACAAACCCTGCTGGTGACGGAGACTGGCTGCGACATACTCACAAAGCGCGCGACCGGGCGGCCGTGGTTCATGGACCAGCTGGAGAAGCTCAACCCCCTGGCCTAGTGACCACACCAGCCCAGCCACTGAGGTGAACACACACTACTGCCTCCGGGAGGCTCTACAACTAAACACGAACAATTCGACTAACGCCCGAAACCAATAACCTATCGATCTCCAGTTTTGGCATACTGGAGATTGTAAAACAAATGATACAATACAAAAATTATCATGTTTTCTGTTGTTTCATTGGTTTTTCTATCTCCGATATGTGACAGATAGGTTATTGGTTTCGGCTGTAAGAGTTTTTATTAGTAAAGACTGCTAGGGTGTTATTGGAATATATAAAACAAGCTTTGTAAAGAAATTTATGAAAGTCTACATTCTGTCTTTTTTAGTGCCAAGTTTTCCAAATTATACCGATGGAATCAAATTGTTACGGATGAACTATACAAGTATTACTACAGTCATTCACATTTAATGCTAATATCTCGTATGAAATCCATGTTATAGATGCTAGAACACATCATGTGTAGGACAAGACTTAAAGATTGCTTATGTAATGTGCAATATACAAGATTTCCACCTCAGTGGAAGCATAATATAGGGTAGAATAAAAAAATATGAATTAAGAAATAGTTAATTAGATGGTTTTTTTGGTACTCTTGTTTTGGAGTTTGAGACATGGTCATTTCTAATTTATGGACTAAAAAATACTAAATAGTATTTATGGGCTCATTTACTTAGTCTAATTTGCAGACTAGCCCCACCGCCCAGGGCCGAAGTCGATTCGCCTTTTGCCTTGGATCTTGAAGTCGTAATCAAAATGCCCTTATGTATACACAATATATAAACATAGGGCGCCAAAATTCTTGAACTCTATTTTGCATCTTATGCTCTTTTGTTTTTCAAATTTTTCTGCGTTAGTTTATAAAGCAAAATATTTTTACATGAATTATCAAAAAAAAAGTCGTACCTAACCAGGGTGGGGAACTAAAAAATTATGGGTTCGCTTTGCTCTCTCATTCTGCCGTTTCGAATCGAGCCGGACTTAACAGGCATAGTCTTCTACTGGTCCTAAACATTTACCTACTAAATTAGCTGTGCCTTTCCGAATATTGGCCTATGGCTGATATGCGATAAGTGCACTTATTGTAATTCAGCATAAGGGCCATTTTTAAACCTTTTCTCTTCAAAATGTTGGTTGATAATGATATTAAAGACATGTCTCAAATGCCATGACTGTCCATTATAAAATTGGAGTATTTCTAAGTTATTTGTACAGTTCTTGGGTTTAAAGACAAGAATATCCTTTGTTTTGTATGTAAGTGATACATCTTATTTAGTTAACTTGCTACTATTGGTATCTACCTAGATTGTGAGGCGATGAATTCATTGATTTACTTTTTATTTACGAGATCGTGGATATTTTTGCTGCATGAGCGCCTAAAATGAGAATGATAAATTGTGAATTAGCAAGCAGTTCTGAATGTTCTATCTGATGAAGCATTTCTCTGAGGTCCATATAAAATAATGCTCAACTAAAATAACATTTACTTGAAGACAGTATCGCAAGCTATGAAAAATATATGTTTATTCAATATATCAAAACATGTGTAACTTTTGAAAACAATGTTCAGTCGTAATAAGCTCATGAGGCGAGAATCTAGCTTTATGTAAACAATAAAATCCTTTTCCTTCAAATTCACTTAGGGTAGCCAACATAATGTATCTTGGTTCAGTTGGTTACACACATTTTGTTTGCCGACAAAAAAAAATAAGAAAATATTTCCAAATTAATTAAACTGTAAATAGGTTATTGAGTTATCCTTGACAAAACTCTAATAATAATTTTAGGTTCTTATTCTCAATTATGTTTATATATATTTATTGGTATCTGTTCATATTATAATAATGGTTAAGACCACAAACAGACGAGGAACGTCGTTAAACCAAAATACAATAAAATTTATGGCGAGAATTTTGTAAATTGTAATAGCAACAAAAAAATAAAATAAATAAATATAAAGTTGTTTTGTTTTTATTTGAATAACAATTTGGCATTTATATCAATAAATAACAATTATCCTAAATGCAATTAAGTTAAAAATTACTTGGGTTTATTTCATCACTTTCGTGGGAAAACTGAAAACACTTGTGACTAAGCTTAATTTTTTTTTTATCAATTCATATCGGCACAGTAAAATTATGGTTAGTTAATTTTGTTAGAAAAATGTGATCATCAAAAAAAATATGTTTACAGCTTACTGTGTTTACACTGTACTTACAAAAAATGAAATGTACTTTTAAACTTAAGTCATATACTTTTCACTTTGATTCCATTTAACCTATCACATGCCCGCAAAACGAGACACAATAGTAAAACAATAACAGCAGTCTCAAAGGACCGGTCGGGGATTCATGAATTAAATGAACAAAATTGCTCCCAGAAGTGATGAAATACCTACGCCTGCTAAATCTTACGATTATTAACTACATTATTAAGTACTTACCTACTTATTTGAAGAAAAAATGCATAATATTTACATGAATATTATAAATACGAAAAGTAAGGTATAATAATTTATATGATAATCAAGTCCGCTAATAATACTAATCACACTGTTCTTATTATGCTTTCAAAATCTATAGAATAAACCTATCCTTTGACAGAAGTTAGTAATAAAATATATCCAGTATATTTATTACTAGCTCTAATCAATATCTAAGATTTCTTTTCAGCCACAAATCACTAAGGTATAATTAGTTAGCAAACGAGAACAAAAACAATATCTTCCAGTAGAAAAATGCTACCTTAGCATTTAGTTAGAAATACAATGTGTGTATTAAATAGGTACCGGTACAGGGAATTGCTATCTTACCAGTGCGAACCAGGGAAAATGGCCTTTAAGCGCAAGTCCGTAAACCTCTTATACACACATGAATTTTTTTCACATTTCTTTAAACATTTATATGTTTGTCCTGTTTGTTTTATGACGAGTTCAAGAATGAACTCCAAGATATGATAAATATGTCATACACATATGAAAGAGATATATAATTTTGGTGTTTTATACAAAAGGTAGTCCTGCAGTATGAGGTGTTGTATAGAATCTATCTACTAACAGAAATATAAATTACAAGTCTTCATAATCTTCGAAAATTAGTTCACTGTAGAAGTCATTTTTTTCTTTGAGCTTGAGTCCGAACTGTGTGACCTGGTTCGCGTCGACTCCTTGAGTTTTATCAGCCGCCTTAACGGTTGCCGCCTTCCAATTGTCCACGGCGTCCTTTTTGGTAGGAGCATCTTTTACTGGTTTTAGGCTGGATAGTTTTGATACTATTGCGTCTTTCTGAAAATTATTACAGTTAAACTTTAATGACTGCAAAAGTGGCGTTGGTTCAGTTTTAATCCCAAGAATTTTTTCATTGTGTAGCGATATGAGCGTAGTTTCGAAAATATATTTACCAGTCCCAGCTTTCATTACATATCTCAGATTAATTGTTAAGAGAACTTCGTCTACAATCGCATACGTAAAAGCTGCAGTTTTCCCGAAGGGGTTGCCTAAATATATTTATTTATATGTATATATATCTGTATTAATAGTGAGTGAAAATGTCAATTACTAACCTGTTTCGGACTATCAACATAACTGGCATATATCCTTAGGATAGGTTCCCCAGTTTTGTCATCAAACGTTAACTTGCTCTTTGGAGGAATCTTAGCCTTCACCACGGCCACTTGAGGCAATGTGTTCGCCGAATTGACGATGTTTTTAGTGTCCGCTACTGCAAATAGTCTTATTGGGGCTCGTCGAGATATCAAGGTAGCTTTTTCTTTATTGAAGTCTTGATCTTCTGTAATGGTTGCTTCCACAATTTGTCCTGCATAAACAGCCCCTTCTTGATTCACTTTGGCTTGTTTGTCGTCCGCTCTTACCAACGTATAAGCTACGTTCACTGTATCTCTTGATTTTGTAAACGGAACTCCTCGCAACGGCTTCAATTCAGTTTCTGTTTTATTTTCTGATTTTTCTTCGTTTTGCTCAAAGTATGCTTTCATATCCGAGCTGCTGGTTGTAGTAGTGATATTTTCTGGTTTATAGACTGGCGAGTTGTCCACTTGGGCGAGTGCTGCTGCAGCTCTGACGTCATTGATAGCGGAGTAAAACCCATTGGCGATAACACTGCCCACGCTTTGTCCAATCTGTGCGTAGTATATTGGAGTTGTATTCTGTTCTGTGTTACTTTCAATTATGTATTTAACTGTGGTTGTCGTCGGCTCTGTTTCAGTTGCTACTAGTTCTACTGTAACATTTTCTGGTTGAGGCGGTGGAGTATCTTCGACCTGTTTCTCCGTTGTATTTGCTACTGCGAACGGTTGTGGTACTAACGTTACAACGGTGCTTTCTTTTGTTTCTCTTTGCACTACCGTCTTCGGCTCATTGTGATTGTGTTGGGGTGGTAAGGGCTTGTCCAACTGTTCATTTTCAAGGAGTATCATTTGATGGTGAATCTCTTGTGGATGAATGACTTGCGTGTGAAGTACCTGAGGCTGCATCATTTGCGGGTGGATCACTTGGGCATGCATCTGTGAAGCTTCAGGTTGTGGATGCACTTGATTTGGGCCTTCAGCTGCATATGGAATAAATTCTACAGAGGGGAATCGTTGCAGAAGTTGGTTTTGAAGTTTTTGCAAGAACATAGGATCGTGTTGGTATAAGGCTTGCGGTGGTATAAATAAGCCGTCTGCTCCTGTGTTTATCAAGTCTTGTTGCGTTGGTAAGGCGTTTTGTAAAGCCTGCAAACAAAAAAGGTTGGTTACGTACTGGGTCGGAATGCAAAGTTTTTTCGGGAAGAGTATCTAGTCCTATATGTAATTCATCGCTGAAGATTCTAGTTTAGTTTAATTTATTATGATTTATAGCGCCGCAAATATGGCTCACATTCTACGAGATACAAGTCAGTATTTTTTACATCGGAAGGTTCCAAATAAAATAAATAGCAAGTACCTGTAATGGATACTGATGCTGTATGGCCTGATGTTGTAATGCATGATGCTGCAAGCCCTGGTGTTGGTTGATGCTGATAGCTGGCAAGTTATACTCTGATGCCAGCTGCAAAGCTGCTCCGTTTCTTATCAGTGTCTGAAACTCTGGCGTTGTAAAGGACTGCAAAGGTATATTCACGGTTTATGCATAAGGAAGTTATACAGGGTTATTTCTTGGTAGCTTCGAATAGACTTTGTAACATAATTGGAACGTTCAATTTAAAATTTTTATTTTTGTATAAAAATATTATGAAAGTATGATACATTTTTAAAAGGTATAGAACTACAGTTGTTGTTTATGATGACAGTAAAATAGTCCTGGGAGGTTGCCAGCGTTTTATACATAACCCTGTATAGCAAAAAAAAAATCGTTTTAAAAACTTACTGTAGCTTTTGAAAATCCTATGGGCGATTCTACTTTGACCATGCTGTATTCATTCTCCGGATATTTTTCTGTCACTTCATATGACGGTCTAGGCTGAAATGTGGTTCGATTAGTATTTTAGCTGTCTCGATATTGGACGATAACCTGCTTTTGATACGTATTGGGTTATTTAACCACACTTATTTTGCTTTCGATTTTTTATTACATAGTTTTCGCCTATTCACATAATTTACCAAAAATTACTGTCTATTGAACTGAAGATAAGTGTCACGGAACCTTTCAATTTGGAAGCCCTCAGGCCTAACGGCTAATGGGTCCCCAACCTCTTCGATACCCTTTGAAGTGGAAATTGGAATCATAGTCAACTTTATACGTACAGTATAAACATAATGCCTTTGCCATAATGTCTTTGATGTGATCTCTATGCTCATACGCAGTCTGGATCCTCTAGATTTGAAATGTATCTTTTGATTGCAGCTGCATACAGCGATTCTTGTGGAATCTACATTTGTTTAGGCACCCAATTGGGTATTATCCTGTGTTTATTTTTGTACATTATTTTATACTACAACTAAATAACATTAAAATAAAAATTTTTGTTCAAAATTGTTTCTGAAAACAGCATCAAAATTTGTTGTTAAATAAAGCGGAAAGGCGAGATGTTAATATCTTGCTATCTCTTTTACATATGTGCACGTAACCTATTGGCAGTGACGTCTCATTTCTCTTTTTCTGTTACTTGTCTCTTTCCCCTTCCACCAGATTTAGAAGGTTTCCATCTTACCTAATTTTGAACCAATTTGATGGTTTTTTTTTGTTTTCGAGTTTTGATAAAGTTTATTTTTGTGGTGGGATCTACTCTTCTCCATAGATAAAAGTACTTACTATAAATGAAAAGTCCAACTCACCAAGTCCGAGACAGGATTGTCGGAGGCCTCTATGACCACGATAGGCTTCTCCGATAGGCTGAGGTTGGGTGCTGGTATTGTGTGGATGGCACCTGATGGTCACACACGCCTGAACCAAAATGTTTTCGACCACAGCGAAGATAACGTCACAATATAGTTTTTAAGAGGGGGGCAAAGTCCATTGGGTCTTTGGAAAATTGCAAATGAAGTTCAACAGAATCCGGAGATTTGTAAAAAATAATTAATTTAGTATTGTTACGGTTTTTTGGTACTTTTGTGACGTAATCCTTGCTGTGGACGAATTTTTAATTGTGTGCTTTTAGTGCACGAAGTTGAAATATAAACCAATCTGTAGGAAATAAGTGTTTTTACATTATCTAATAGAGTAGGCCTAGTCAGTATAGAGAAGATTAATATACCTGCAATCTGTATAGATAGGTATCTATTCTCACCGAGAATAATTCTACGGTATGAAGACTTTGTAACAAACTGCAATTTATTAATATATAATAGCGAATGCAGGCTATTTTGTTATATTTACACGCCTTAAGCTACTGGAGCGAAATTACGCATACACCTTTCATTTAGAAAAGTACTAAATACAGTTCCAGAGATATTTTCAAATAAAACACAATTTAAGAAGTCACCAACGATCATCTCTAAAGAACCAAACCATAAAACCAAAACCATGCCATATATTAGCAGACAATTAAAAATCAACCAAGAACAGAAAGTCAAGGAAAGTAACAGCACCTTTCAGTACAAAAAATAGTAAAGTGCAGTGCACATAGCCAGTCAACCTGTACCACCGTCAGTGTGCACCACGGGTGCGCTGGAGGCTGCCTTCACGAACTCGTACTCCGGCGTGACGGGTGACAGGGGCAGACGGCCGGTGGTCTTCCAGGGTCCGCCTGCGAACATGTTGCGCGTTGCTGATGGAGAGAAGTGCTTGACGGAGTACCTGGAAGATGATGGGGTAACTTAGTGCTGTAGCTTTGAAGATATTTACAGGTCTGAAGGTGAAGACATGTTCTCTTCGTGAGTTCTTAGCCTAATTGTCCGGGTAAGACCTAGTCTGTAATCGAAAAATTGATTCCTGCGATTATCAACTTATTGCCCGGAGAGACCGACAGGTACACTGTTGACAATGGGCCTCCCCCAAGTGCCATCACTTCGAACCGGCATTCATTCCCACTAGTTCGATTCATTAGTTCGATCGTCGAACTAGTGAGATTATTTTTTCTCATTTGTTCGACCGTCGAACTAGTGAGAACTTTTTTCTCATTTGTTCGACCGTTGAATTGATTAGATTTAAAAATAGTTCTACTACATTTAAATGTTTTACTAATTTCGTTATAAAATATAAAACGCTTGGTTCGTTAAAAATATATATTCTTGTACTTATATTTGTACATCTAAGTACTTATACCATATTTTTGAACAAATAAACAGTTGAAAAACTTCGGCGGTCCTAGTACCGATCCCTGCGGAACACCGCACGACATCTCTCGCCGTCTCCACTCTCCCCGGTGACCGGGGTAGATGATGAACCTATCCGACAGGTAGGCCTTGATCACACGACGGAAGTAGGCGGGCACCTCATGGTACCAATGTGCATTTTTATAGGTGAGGAAGCCAGCTTATAATTTATAAGTTTTTCAACTGTTTATTTGATCAAAGATATGCTATACATAGATGTACAAAAATGCATAATACGGCAATATTCTCCATATTTAGTAGTCAATTATACGGTAGATCCTATTAAACACTTGCCTTATTATAATAGCCGTCGATTAATGTGTTTCTTCTACCTTTACGGAATCACCTGACCATTTAACTCTTTATTTGCGTATTAGGAAAGCTGGTTTTCACTAGTCTTCTATGGATAATGGACACATGAGGTTCTTACTTCAGTAAACTTCATTTTTTAACCCCAGATAATGATTTAACAATTGGAATGTTGCATGTTTTATTTTCCATTTCATAAATATAGTGTGGTACCGCAGTTTGATATTTGCACTTGTTAATTACTTAATTATCTGGAATTAAAAAGTAGTGCCTCACTGCCGTTTTTATGATATCACTTTGAAAATATCAACTATTCAAGACCTCTATTGTGCTCTGATGGAAACAGGTGGTCTGATGGAACCAAGATAGCTGCTAGGAAACTCGGCGTTTTGGCAAAGGTCCGGCAGTACTTCACACCGGGACAGCTTTTAATGTTATACAAAGCACAGGTCCGATCGTGTGTGGAGTACTGCAGCCACATATGGGCTGGAGCTGCAAAATGCCACCTGGCAGCTTTGGACTCAGTGGAAAGGCGTGCAAAGACGTTAATTGGGGATCCAGATTTGGCTAACTCCAATCTACAAAGCCTTGAGCACAGGCGCAGGGTAGCCAGCCTTTCGGTTTTTTACAGGATGCATTTCGGAGAGTGTGCGCAGGAATTGCATGAATTGATTCCGCCATCCCCTTTCCACCATCGGACAAGCCGTCGTACGGCGGGTATCCACCCTTACGTTGTCCAAACCTCTACGGTCCGGACTAAGCGTTTCGCCTCGTCCTTCATACCGCGTACATCGAGGGACTGGAACAATCTGCCTGCTGCGGTTTTTCCGTCCGATTATGATTTGGGTGTCTTCAAGGCTAGAGTGAATAGGCTTTTAATAAACTAGTGCGCCTCACCATCGACGATTGCATCACTGCTTACCATCAGGTGGGATCGCAGTCAAGCACTAGTTTATAACGACTAAAAAAAAAAAAAAAAAGGTGGATGATGTTACGTATAACCGAACAAAACATGCCTCTTCAATGTTGTTTTTGAAAGCTGCCAAGGTTATAGGTGAAAGGTTCCATCCCTTCACGCCAGCTTTAGATCTCAGACGCTGGCAAAGTTCTTCGGGAATCGCTAGGCGATTTCTGGCCACCGTAGGCTCAAGTACGGACCCAAGCCAGAGTTTACGCGCGTCTCAAAGAGATAGCAGCAAAACTGAATGTGCCCGGGCAATACGGTCGAAGCCTAAGCCCTAAGGGCTGCGGAAACGTTTGATAGAACAGCCATGGAACGCGAAGGGCAACTGAAGGTTACAGATGCTTTTTAGTCAATAAAAGTGGCATCATCATCGCACTCCACCCTAGTGCGGGAGATGATGAGCATTTGATGATTTCCAAATCCACCTTAAAAAAAAGTTTAGGTACTGTGCTAGTTAGGCCTTTGTTTATAGCCTTTGTTTCTTTGATTGATTCAGTGCTTCACATTTAGTTAGTTTTTCTTACCTTTGAGGAGGTTTCCTGTACAGCACATAAGGTGCTCTGTGCGAGGCTGCCTGGACGAGCCTGGTGTGCGGCCACGGGCGCTGCAGGCTGGCGCCGGGTCGGAAGGGCGTGGGGGAGCGCAGGCGGCTCACTGAGGACATGCGGCTGATGTACACCGCTTGGGACAGGCTGCACAGGGCCAGGCAGATTATGTAGACCTGGAAAAGAAAGATTGTTTCTGGTAAGGTTGTGCTTAATAAATTAGAAAGTGCGGTTTGTCGCTAAAAAAAACCAGCAAAACTGTCTGAGACAAAAGATAAACGGATCTGCAATTAGATTCTGTATAGATTGTGTATCCGTCTGGGCCATGCTTAAGTGTATACGGAACCCTCGATGCCAATTGCCAATTTTAAAACGACTTAAAAACATGAGGTTAAAGTGGATACTTGAGTTGTTAGCGAAGAAATAAAAATTGGGGAAAAAATAGCATTCTATCTCAGCACGGTGTTTTCTATGTTTACATGACTTTAATTTCATCCTGCTGTTTTCTTCTGTAACAGTACAAGAAACACTCCCTCAACTCGGTGCCACACACATACCATAAGTATATAAATATACGCAATTACTCAGTTACAAGCGACGGGCGACATTCCGTGTATGTGTGGCACCGGGGAAAGAAGTCCGACCCGGTTATTTACAAGACGTGAAAATTGTTCCCAGTAAACGTTTACTCGTATTTAAGTGGTAGGCTTAACGATAGCTAACGATATGGCGGTTAAATAAAAGAAATACCGAGAGTAAACATCACCGACGGCAATAGTAGGTAGGTACCTAACAGAGAACCTAGGTAATCTACAGAATAAATGTTTAGCTTAGTGCAATTTGGAAAATGCTATTCATTATCTTTCAATGTTTCAGCCGAAATACCTACGTCCAGTGTTGGACCTTAGACATCCCCAACAACTACCGACCCTGTAAGTTTCTCATCTATCGGATTCCCGCAACCTTTACCGAATCAATCGACCTTTTGGAAGGCCTTCCAACGCTGCGTCTTCCAGTAAGCTACTAGGTCGCCTTTCCAGAATCTTTGACTTCATCGATGCCCCTGCTACATAACTAAGTTTGGCGATTCTGCGGGCTTTGCCGAAGCCGAGAAACAAGGTTACCTACCTAACCTTGTTTCTCATCAAGGTTTTATTGCGGTGAAAAATCATCCAATGACGACAAAAAGCCAAGAAGATGCTAAGCAGCGTACAGTTCTCGCAATAGATTCCAATAATAAGAGCAGCATAAACACTTCGAGGTATTTTGGTCATAATGTTTTGGGTTTTAGCATTAAGTACGGTGTTAGCTGTATAACTTTATGACCACGTGAATAATCTCGACGGGAAATTTAAAGAAAACTTCTTTATTGAAAGGCCTACCCTTTCAAGCTAGCACATTTAACGGCCGTACCCAATAACCTATCTATCTCCAAGTTTGGCATACTGGAGATAGTTTAGCGTGTGACCTTGGGTGTAGATTAAATGAAAGACTGGTGACGACTAACTCATGTATTGACTTTTCACAAACCACACGTACAAGAGAGAGCGCTTAAAACATATTGATCTTTGCTTATATACTACGTACGAAATACAAACTTAGCTTACGCTACTACATGACACATCTTTAGTATACGCTATGCCGTTACACTACTCCCCCCCTTTTAAAATAAACAGTTTTTAACAAAACAACCCAAAAAAAAAATTATGTAACCATCACTAAACACAACATTACAGCTGAAATGAATACAATTCATTTATTATTACGTACACATTCGTTTTACAGAGATTGAAAATTAGGTAGGTTTTACACAAATACACTCACTTATATATCGAAACGTACAGGTCTTTTGCTGACACGGCCGCTGCGCGTTTTATGTAAAGGTGCGGGTTCATTAGCGGGAGCGGAGCGATCCTCGCTAATCGCTGTTTCCGAACTCGGACTTACGTCTATTTCTCTATTATCTAACTTACTGCTATTACTTACCATATTGCTCGTGTCTTTACACAAATAAGCGGGTTTGAGTCGATCAATCGATATGTAAGCTGTCCGACCCGAAAAATCTATCAAATACGTCTTATCTTTCCTGTTTAGGACTCTAAAAGGACCATCGTAGGGAGGTTCCAAAGGCTTCCTAACCCTATCATTTCGTACAAATACGTGTGTGCACTTATCTAAATCCGCGTACACGAATAATGTGCGAGCGTCTTTATGACGCATTGGTTTCGGTTTTAAGTTCATAATAATGTTACGTATTTTTTCTACATATTGACAATGATCTAAAATTTTTGAATTCGAGTCGCTACAAAAATCACCAGGTAAACGTAATGGCGTAGCGAAAGTTAACTCTGCCGGACTAACACCTGTATCATCTCGTATGGCGGCACGCAAACCTAGCAAAACTATTGGTAGCTCGTCTACCCAAGTAGTTGAGTTTAACCTTGCCATTAGAGCTGCTTTTAAAGAGCGGTGCCAACGTTCTATCATACCGTTCGACTGAGGGTGATAAGGTGTAGTTCTAGTCTTATTAATGCCTAAATATCGCATAAGTTCCTTAAAAATATTGCTTTCAAATTGTCTGCCCTGGTCGCTTGTCAGCTTAACAGGGCATCCAAAACGTGCAATCCACCCCTCTAATATCACTTTAGCCACCGTCTCAGCTGTGATATCCTTTGTAGGATACGCTTCGGGCCAACCTGTCTGGCGATCTATTATTATCGTAACCAAATATTTATAGTCGTTTATTGAAGTAGGCAGGGGACCGACTATATCAACGTGAATATGGGAAAATCGCTCCGCTAATGGAAAATATCCTAATTCAGTTTTCACATGCCTGGATACTTTTGCACGCTGACATTTAACGCATTCTTTTGTCCATTTGCCTATGTCACTATTCATTTTGTCCCAGAAAAATCTTTCCTTGACTAATTTTCGCGAAGAACGAATTCCCGGGTGGCTAAGGTTATGAATTGATTCGAACGCTTGTCTCCTAAAACTTAGTGGTATATACGGGCGAATCTTGGCTGTTGATGTTTCACACGTTACCGGTAGGTCGCTTCCTGTTATTGCTATGTCTTTGAATATTAAATTACATTTGTTATTGTTACGTTGATTGCGCAATAAGCCTAGGTTCCCATCGCTAGCTTGAGCTTGGGCGATCGCGGCGTAATCTAATATTGTAGGACATGTTATTGTCTCCACCCGCGATAACGCATCTGCTACAACGTTCTTATCACCGTCTATGTACCTTATGTCAGTAGTGTATTCACTTATATATAGAATTTGCCTAACGCGACGCGGTAGTTCATTATCGGAATTGCTTTTTTTGAACATGAATGTTAAAGGTTTATGATCTGTATAAATAATCAAATGTCTTCCTTCTACCATGTTTTGAAAATATTTAATGGCTAGATAAATCGCCAAAAGCTCTCTATCGAAAGTACTGTATTTCGTTTGCGGAATTGACATTTTCTTTGAAAAATAGCCTAAAGGTATCCATGTATTGTTTACGAATTGTTGGAGAACGGCTCCCACGCAGGTGTTTGATGCGTCAGTCATGAGCGCGAACGGAGTATCGGGTTGCGGAAAAGATAACGTCACTGCGCTTTGTAGCGCTGCCTTACACCGTGAGAATGCCTCATTTGCACTTTCTGTCCATGCTATTTTTGTTCTATCTTTTTTCTTTGATTTAACTAAGTATTGATTTAAATGACTTTGATATTCTACTGCATGAGGTAAATGTAAACGGTAGAAATTAACCATCCCTAAAAATCTTCTAAGCTGTTCGATAGTTACTGGTTATGAAAATTATTTATAGCATCCATTTTCTCCTTTAGTGGTCGAATGCCTTGCGTGGAAACTTCGTATCCTAAAAATTCTATCTTTGTTTTTCCAAATTCACATTTTTCCAAATTAACTGTTAAGCCAAATTTACTTAAACGACTAAAAACTTCTCGTAAATGCTGCTCATGTTGAATCTCACTGTTACTAAATATTGCTACGTCATCAATATAACAGTAAACGTAATCTAAACCGGATAGAACCGTATGGTTCATAAAGCGTTGAAAAGTTTGCGCAGCGTTCCTTAGCCCGAATGTCATTCGGGGAAATTCAAATAGGCCGAAGGGCGTGATGATGGCAGTCTTTTCCACATCGGCAGGATTTAATGAAATAAAATGGTATGCACGGCAAATATCAATACGTGAAAATATTTTTGCGTTTGCTAACAAGTACGTAAAATCATGCAATCGCGGGATAGGATAACGATCGGCCTTGGTTATTGCGTTAAGCGCTCTATAGTCACCGCAAGGACGTAACTGACCATTTTTTTTTATGACGATGTGTAAAGGACTTGCCCAAGCACTTTTCGATGGTCTGCAAATCCCCAGCTCCTGCATTAATCTAAATTCCTCTCTTACCTTAGCGTAGCGGTGAGGCGGCAACGGTCTGCATCGCGCGTGCACCGGCGGGCCGCTGGTTTCTATGTAATGCAATACCGAATGTTTCGGTGGCTCCTTAAAAGAAATAGGTTTTGTAATATCTGGAAATTCAGAAAGCAGATCATGATAAGGGTGACTTACATCGATGGTTTTGATTGACGACTCGTTACTACTTACAACGGTTGCTAAAACTTTCAATTTTGTGACTTCGTCAATTAATCTACGTGCACTTATATCCACTAAAAGCTTATAGTTCGCTAAAAAATCGGCACCTAAAATGGGCTGATGCACATCGGCTATTACAAATGTCCACCGTAATGCGCGACGTAAACCTAGATCTAACACTAAACTTTTGACACCATAAGTCTTTATTTTAGTCCCGTTGGCGGCGAATAAGCAATAGTCTTGACACTCACTATTTTGATTGTTTTTTAACACTAATTTACCGGGTAGCACTGAAATATTAGCACCGGTGTCCACCAGAAAACGTAAGCCACTGTTGCGATCAGTGACTCGAAGGCGGTGACAAGGGGCGATGGTACAAACCTCCGCCGCAGTTGGTACCTGGACTAGTTTTCCGAGGACGATTTCCAGGAACAGGGCTCATTGCATTTCCTTGCCTTTGCTCTGAATCGATGATGATAGAAACACAACCAATCAGGGCTTTCAGGAGTTCTACGCGGCGACGATCGTGCTCGGCTGCCGGTTCTGGATGCTGATCTCGAACGGTTCCAATTCCGTCGCTGTGGTCTCGATCTAGAGTTCGACTTTTCCAATTGCTCGACCTTCAGGGTAAGTTTCGCTATTTCAGCCATGATGAGGTCTGTTTCCTTGGAAGTGCTTGGCTGCTGCTGGTTTACTTCGCTCACATGGGCGGCGCGCGAGGTCTCGAACACATTATCTGCTACGATGGCCAAGTTATCGAGATCTTTCGAATCCGTGACCGCCAAAACTGCTCGTACCGTGGAAGGCAGATGACCTTGCCAGAGCATTCTTAAGGTATCGTCTGGAATTTTCTCTTTGGCTAATTCTCGCATACGACGTAAAAGCTGCGAAGGCTTTTGGTCTCCAAGATCCATCTCGCTTATCAACTTTTGCAGTTGTCGGTTTTTGGACTCTTCATAAATGGCGAGAAGTCGTGTCTTCAGAGTTTCGAACTTTTTTCCTTCTGGTGGATCCATGAGAAGGTCTGTGACCTGTTGGATGGCCTCCTTGGACAATTTCGACACGACAATGTCGAAACGCGAGTCGTCCGACAATTTTTGTGGCGCCAGCATGGCCTCTATTCGGTAGAACCAAACGCGGGGCGAGTCCAACCAAAATTCGGGGATCTTCGATGTTAGTGTAATCGCTGCTAGATCTGCTGTTGGTTCTGACGTACTTTTAGCCATTTTCGTCGAGTACACTATCTACACTGTCAACTGCCGAAAAACAATCACGTCGGGGTCACCAATTTAGCGTGTGACCTTGGGTGTAGATTAAATGAAAGACTGGTGACGACTAACTCATGTATTGACTTTTCACAAACCACACGTACAAGAGAGAGCGCTTAAAACATATTGATCTTTGCTTATATACTACGTACGAAATACAAACTTAGCTTACGCTACTACATGACACATCTTTAGTATACGCTATGCCGTTACAATAGTAAAACAAATGATACAATACAAAAATAATACATGTTTTCTGTAGTTCCATTTGTTTTTCTATCTCCGATATGTGATAGATTACATTATTCAGTTGTAAATAAAGATACCGTATTCTCCCTAAACTCCCTCGCAAGTTTCCCAGACATAATGTATGCAATCACTTCACCCGTAATATCAACGTGCTCGCATATCTCGCCTACGTGCACAAATGTTTGCAGTGAAACCGCCACGCCTGGGCGAGCGCGAAAACGAGCGATATTTATATTTTAACATGAAACTGAAAGATTCTTGGCTTGGAGCAGCTCGCAGATAAATAATAATAATAGGACGGTCCACGGTTGGGTTAAACGTTAAGCTCGGTAGAGATTAACCTACCATTTGTACTTAGATCTTTGTAAGTTTTCCAGTACACATTCTTTTAAAAAAACCTAATGGCCATATTGATCCTATGTTTGTATACCATCTTTACTACCTACATATGGAATGCAATAAAGAATTGAGTACTATTCAGTATTGAGTTGAGAGAACACTTGACAGCATCACTACTGGCAAGTAGGTACCTACCTATCACACCACCAATCACTGTGATACCTCTATGCCTCGAAAACTCTCACCACTCAGCTACCTACAGTAAGACTGAATTGGACCTTTATAGGTACAATACACAATTACACATACATACCTAAGTATGAGTATACATATAGGTACTACAATAATTTAGTATTGTTACGACCCCGCACTCTGTGGTTAAACTCCGCCTTTACTCGTACAATGGACTTGTAGTGCGAATCATCTACCGCAGTGGCTCTATATATTTAGAAACAATATTAGTTAAAGTTAAAGTTAAATGAGGAATTTGATCACCGATTTAGTTTAATGGGAATAAGTAGGTACCTAATACCACAACAATGGCATTTAAAAGTTATTCTTAAAGTCGTGTGATTCTTAACGCTTGATTCATGTTTTACTTTTAGTTTTCATATAATTATTCTCTCCAGATTTATTACAGAAAAAAGAAATGTACTTATTTTTATTGTGGTGTAAAAAACCCCACCACCCCTCCTTGCTCCGGCCTGGCTTGCAGCAGGGCCCGGCGCGAGAGGCCACCGTTGTCGATCGCCTCCACGAGGATACAACGGTGCTCCGCTCAAGCGGGGCACACCTCTATCATGTGGTAGACCACATGATAGATAAGTGGAGCGTGTGCTTCCCAAAAATGTTGGAGGATGAGTTGTAGGACACTGGGCAACGTCGTCAAGCGTCACGTAGATGTAGAGTTCCGCGTCATTTTGAGGGATATTTTGTCCCCAATGTGTCTGAGGCTTTATATTGGAATTTTATTGGCTGAATAAATTGTTTAAAACAAATATTATGTACCTACTTACTCTTAACGTTTGAATCCCCAACCGGTCCTATGAGACCGCGCTGTTATTGGTTTACTATTGTGTCTCGTTTCGCGGGTATCTGAGTAATTAATAGTAGGTTATCACGCAACGGATTTTGATGCGATGTTCATTAATAGAAAGAACAATAACCTTGAAATGTTTATCGTAATCTTTATAAATTGCACCAGTATATCATTTTTTATTATCATAGATAGGCTCGCTCTGTTAATTAACTATGAGTTATTAATTAATTCATAGATCAATTATACTATAGCTGTTCAGGTAGTTTAAATATCAGTTGCATTCAATTATTCACACAAAAGCTTGTTCAATAACATGATTTGCATCCATTTAACAGTAGATTACATTAACGTCTCTAATTACGACTGAAACTTAACAAACGACGACGTTAGGAATCCGGCAAACGTCTGAATTGAACTAAAAAAGATCATTATTCATCATTCTCTTAGGAAATTTCGCGTGAAACAAGCCGCAAGCGTGCCGACACGCAAAATGTGATCGTCAGGACAAATTAATTCAGTTTTATTAGTTATTGCGTCATTATCGTTATGTGTCGCTAATTTTCCTAGTTACTTAATTATTGTTATTGAAGAATTGGTTCCCGAACCGTAACTTTAGACACATTAGTTTTATTGCTCCAGGAATGGCGTAGTCATTTGATGTTGACATGTGCATGGAATTCCCATATAGTAAAGTTTTGTACAATTTTTTCTGATAATTGCAGTAACTTGCTATTTTTTTTGTTTTAAGATATCTATCGCTTTAAGTATTTTTTGGACTTTCATTATGTCAAAGAAGAATGGAATGAAAGTGTATGAATGTGTAGTATGAGATATGGAATATTTTCATAATATGTATATCTATATTTTTTAAGTAAATAACTGCAGACGAAAACCGCAAAATTACTGATAACTTTTTACCCAAATTGTCACTTACGGGATATCTTCCGTGATTTTTACCCTTTGAAATACAGCACGTACCTACAGATTTCAAAATATACTGTTGGTAAGAAGTACGTAAGAAGTATGAAACGTCAGTGTGGTACAGAGGGATAAATTCTCATCTTCATTATGGTATTATAATAATAAAATTAAGATCTGCTATGTTATCTTAACTTGTCAAAATGCACCTGATAATCTTACCTATCTTTATATAGCTTTACAAAAAAACACAACATAGATAAGAAATCGAATCCGGGAGAAGTTAAACAATCTATTTTGCAAAACTCCCTGGCAAACGACACGCCGAACCTCTTTCCTCGGAACCGTTAGAGTGGTCCAGGAAACAAGCTAGGCTGTTACAAGACCGGTCACTGCTACATTGTGTTCACTTGCGAACACGGGCCGTTTATAAACACAAGGAAGGGCAGGAGGCGGCAGGTTTAGCAGCTATAGTTGTTTATAACGACATTCCGACAGCTAATGTACAACGGTAGAAATTGACGTTATTTATGAAAACACGACTTGTATGAAAAACATAGGAATCCGGAAAATCTTCAGAAGATATAAATTATAATCCCTACATTTGTTTTTCATTTTCTTTTGTTTTATGTACAGTTTTAGTTTGATTGTCTTTATACCTACTTTTGGATACCAGTGCCTGGGGGTTTTTACCCAGAATAGAAATTTAAAAGTTCAAATAACCAAAAAGGTTGCCCATGCCCGTTAAGTTAATTTTGATACACAAAAACATTCTACAGCCTTAAATAAATAACTCTCGCGATTTCACCCAAATCTTTATTTAATACCATTCCTATTAGTCGTAGCGTGATGTTACAAAGCTTATAGGCTATCCAACATTGAAAGAATTTTTCAATTCGAACTAGTATGGTCTTGAGATAAGATATTTAAGTTTTTGATTAATCATGCCAAATCATTTCAAGAATTTTTTTAACGTAGGCCTCTATAATATTAATGTGATATTATACATTAGTGTGATAGTCCAATATACAAATACGTGACTAAAACAATTAACTAGATATCAGGTACACGTTTATTAAAGGTTTTAGGAATGAAAACTAGAATATAATATGTCATAATATATTATGTAAGCAGTGTAGGTATTGTTCGGAGAGTGCGTAAGTTAAAACTACATGCTCGAGCACGCTATGGGTTAAACAGCAGCCGTCAGTAGGTTATATTGTTATCATAGTTTTATCAAACACCAGTGAATATCAGTCAAACGCCAAGATCTCAAGGAAATCCTAGTTGTACCAGCTTCCTATGATTATGTTAACATAATGCAAGGTTGTGACTTTCCCAATCTATCATTTTGTTCCGATACTTTCTCGATAATGGGTAAATTGCATGTCGACGTGGGGTAAGTAAATCAGAAAGACTTAAGTCTTGTTCTGTTTAGGATTATCCGGTGTGAACATTTTAGTCAAGACGAAGTAACCCGTTTATGAACGTCCAGGGCTGCGGGGTTGTTCGCTGGAACGCAAAAGGCAACAGAAACACATCGAGTCCATGGAGTTACCTACTTGTACGTTCTTCTCCACATTGATCTACGCATTGAAATGTGCAATGAGCATCATTTTTTCTGACACACTGACCTCTTGACCTTTCAAAAGTGGCTGTATTGTTTTATTTGAAACAAATGCTTTTGTTTGATTATCAACCTCTCACTCCGCCCAAAATAAAATAAGTTATTTAATGATTTCTCACAGAAAAAAAAGTTTTAAGTATGGACGAGTTTTATCTTCTGATTTCGTGATAAATTTATGATAGACTAGCTGTCCCCTGCGGTTTCACCCGCATTTTTTGTTACTGCTCCGCTCCCGTGGGTCGTAGCGTGATGATATATAGCCTATAGCATTCCTCGATAAATGGGCTATCTAACACTGAAAGAATTTTTCAAATCGGACCAGTAGTTCCAGAGATTACCCCCTACATACAAACTTACAAACTTACAAACATACAAACTTACAAATTTTACCTCTTTATAATATTAGTATAGATGTAAATTTGTAAAGGGACAACATTTTGATGTCAACTGTTTATTTGATTTGTGTTTCATTTGTTCACCGTGTTTTCAAGGACAAGGTACTGGGGTAACTAATACATTATGAAGCTTCGACTATGTTTAGTAGTCCAGTGAAGAAAGCTGATAACACTGAGCCAGGCATTCCATATAAGGATATACAAGATTAAGAATCTAACAAGCGACACGGAATGCAAAATACTTAGATAAATCAAATAGAAAACCGGCAAATGCTAAGGATGACAGTTTAGTATAAGTAGGTAATTATTCGTACTTGTTTTAGGATGGGAAATTATGAACTAACTTTTCTCATTCTGGGTAAAGCTAACTGACTAAAATCCAACTGTATTCTTTAAGTAGGCCTTTGCGTTCCAGGGTTCCGTTGCCTCTTTTGAAAAATCTTTCAACCCTAGCAGGCATCGGCCATATTCGGCCCCGTCCATTATGCTGATATCTGTTTGAGGCGCAAATTGAACACAACGCGCCTTCAAATCGGGGATGATCCTTGCTGGATCGCGATCTACCCTTTGTTCGCCTTCTGCAAACCCTAGCCTACGACAGCCGGGAAGCATCGTACTACTCCTGGCGCTCGGCGGGTCTACTGATGCGTGTGTATGTCCTCTCCCTCACTGTTTCAGCCTCCTTCGCTCATATTACCTACTGCTTCGTAGTAAATGCATACCATGCACCCCATTTACTTTTGCTCTTGCTCTACAAGAGATCGCCACCATTAATCGGCTCCACGAGGACATGGTAGTTCTCTGGCTGGCCCTGCTATGAAGAAGATGACTTTAAGGATGTCTGGCGAGGGTTTGCCAGTATACTAAGTATCAACTTCTTAGGCATAATGTTATAAACAATAGCTGATATAAGTACATATTTAAACAACTACAGAGCTGTTGAGGCTGAGGTGCAGTGGCGTGTCGTCAATAAAGCAGAACGCTAACGGTGAGCAGCGCGCAGTATGTGCGTCCACAGTCTAATAGCCACGGACCGGGGCCGCCACGCTCGGAGAAAAGTAGCCGGCTCTTATCATTATGTTGTATGTGTAAGTGCTCCTTGGAACATGGAATTATTCTCATTACCATGCACTAGCAACCAGTTAAAGAGTATGTAAATATATACTAATTGGACGAGTGTTATAGAAATTCTGTATGCAGCGTGATTGGTCTATTAGATGTGTAAGGTTTTCTCACATGATTTGGGGATCGTTTAAAATTTAAGATAGGGTGTTTGGGCAAACGTTTTTCTGATTCTATCTGTGAAATTTAGGTCCGTTTTCATAATGTTCATAAAAAAGCACTACCTAAGTTTTTTTTTTATGTAATCACAGTAATAATATTGTAAAGACGATAGTTTGTTAGTTTATGTTTGTTACATCTTGAATGGATTTCGATGCTTGGCACACGTCTAGACTAGACCATTTGTCTATCAGCGATTCTATCGCATATATACTTTTTTTTATCCCGGGGGTATGTTCTCTTGTGACAATTTTCTACTTTCACGCGGGTGAAGCCGCTGGCAGCAGCTAATGGGTAATAAATACTTATTGAATAATAATAATATCTACCTATCATTACAGTTACTCTCGCAGTCTCGCTACAAGATTATAAGATAACAATTTAAATAAAAAACGCAATACGTCAACGTTGTCGTCTTCGTCTAAAAGTCTATTTTACATTTATAAGTGTTTCGCAAAGTATTAATCTGTACCTATAGGTACTCGTAAAGACTGTTTACATAAAATAATTACAAGAAAAAGCAGCAAGACAGGTGAGTACTGGGTATTTTAATGGCTATTACAAGTAATGCATTACTAAATTAATTTACCGCGATGCAGGCAATTTACGTCGCCATTACATGTGGGAACGATAACATCATTTATCTCCCCTTTCCCTCCATTAAGTTTTTTAGCTCGACTGCGATTATGTGATTAGCGTATATCCTCTAGGTCAGTGATATTTACGGCTTAGCTTATTTCCCACATTCCGCTATATTCATTATTTTATAAAACTTTGATCATTATGTTTAGTTTAATTCATGAATCCCCGACCGGTCTCATAGGGCCGCGCTGTTATTGTCTTACTATTGTGTCTCGTTTCGCGGGTGTTGATAGGTTAATTAGAAATAAATGATTAGCGTATTCTATATTAGTAGGTACAGTCAGCATCAAAAGTCGATGAACAGAATCAACATAACAAAACACCTGTTCACAATAAAATGCCATAAGTTATAGTCGCAACTAGGAAACAAAATAGCCTGTATATCAGAAATTTACAAAAGTCGTTAAACACGAGTATTTCAAAAGTACATGTGCACTAGTATTTCAAAAGTACATGTGCACTAGTATTTCAAAAGAACATGTGCACTAGTATTTCAAAAGTACATATGCACTAGTATTCCTAAAGTCGCTGTACACCATCCATCCAAATGTCGCTGAACATCATTGTATCTAAGTCACTAAACAGCTAATTTCACCTGACTAAACTAACTACTACTAAATATAGAAACTGCTGATATTGTTATTATCTTTATTATAGAACAACATCATTGTATCAAAAGTCACTAAACAGCAGTAAAGACAAAATTAGGTTAACAAAGTATATTTTTAATGTTGCCGTGTGTTAATATACTTTTGACGCTTATGTTGTTCAGCTACTTTTGGGACAGTGCTTGCTTGATCTTAATAATGTATTTTAACATGTTAGTATCTATTTCAATACTTATTTACAAAGCAATTATACACTCGAGAGCAATAAAATCGCACATCATGACTTGTTATGTTAAGGCAGATTTTGTCATGAATATGAAAAGATTTTGAAAGAAATGCATACACAAGTTTAAACACCATTTCATTATCTTTCTATGATATGAAATACAGTGAAAAAAAATACCCTTGAAAAGTTTTAGAGCACAATATCCAACATAAGGGTAAAATGACCAAATTTTGCTTAAGAGAGAATAAGAGTCAAACTTAAAATTCTTGGTTAACCAGTTTATTAATAAAGTGTGTCCCTATCTTAGCCTTAATTACAGCTGTTAATCGATGTCTCATAGACCGTATTAATTTTACCATGAAGTTGTATGGTATAACCTTCCACACCTCGTCAATGATGAATTGACGCTCTTGGAGTCGCGAAGAAACAAGTTTTTTGCTGTAATTCTTCTTTTAAGATCATTCCAGATGTGTTCAATTGGATTAAGATCAGAACTACGCACAGGCCTGACTATCGCGATGATTTCAAAGTTTTCCATGTAGTGAAAAACTGTTCTAGCGACATGCGATCTGGTATTGTCATGCGTTAAGATTTTTTTTTTCTCCGATTCTCCGAGCATTTTTTTGACGTATCGTAAAGCCATCAACCCTCTCGATATCGGGCAGGTATTAGCTACAGTGTATGAATACAAGTCAATTTCACTGTATAACATTATGCCACCCCTAAACGCCTCGAAAAGCAACATGATTTCTTATGTAGCATTGATAAAATTAGCCTGATGACTTTCTGTAAATCCTAAGAGGTCATGGGAGGTCATGGTCATGTAAGTCATTCTGAACTTATCAGAAAACACCATAGCCGGCCAATAGTCAAACACGTAATTTAAGTGATCCATGATAAATTGTCGCCGGGCTTGTAGGGGAGCTGTGGTCAGTTTGGTACCAATTGCTGGATGATATGCAGTCAATCCTGCTTCATCCAGTCCTTTTCTAATTATCCGCTGATTTATACTGACATTGCAAACTTCTAAAAGCTTTTGTCTCAGTTCAATCGCTTTCGATAGCCAATTTCTCAAAGTACTTGTTAAAACAAATTGATCATCACGCCCTGAACCTATGCGCCATCGGCCAGGTCCTGGTCGTCGAATGTACCCACTGGTCTCTTGAAACCTTTGGTATACCCGAAGATCAGGGAAACGGCCCAATTTTGGCTGTTGAGCAACTTCATTTGTTTTATGGCCTGTTTTGGGCAAGGTAATAACTTGAACAGCTTCTGCGGGCGTGGTATCCATATTTTTCCAGTAAATTCGTTTGTTTCCAATTGAGACGTTATCGCGTTGACGGAAACAGAGTAAAAATTAAAAAAAAATACCCTTTTTGTAGCTTTGGGTTTTTTTTTTGTTCCGGTAGGGGAATCATCAGAATGACTTCTCCCACTCTTGGGCGGAGCGGGAGGGCGTGTCAGACTCTTACTGACTAAACCCCTACCCCGTTCCTTCATTGCTATCGATCTGGGGGACACGGTGACAACCTTTCGGATACCGTGTTCCCCAGAGGCTTCGGCCCTACCGGGCCCCTACAGTTTGCTGACATCTCCTTGAGGCGCGCGTGGAACAGAACGCGCCGTCGACGACTAGGCTCGGTCCAGATTATTGCTAGACTGCCGGACGGCGAGCTACCCAGTGCTCGCTATCCGCGAGCCCGCGCCTACGGTGTTCGGAAATCGGGATCGGGATCTCGGCGGCGGCGGCGTGAGTTCCGTTGCCTCACGCGGTCGGCAGCCTCCTTCGCTAACATTACTGCTTCGCAGAAGGAGGCGACTGCCTGCCACCCCTCCTCGCTCCGGACCATGGCCTGTACCAGGGCCCGGCGCGAGAGGTCACCGCCGCCGATAGCCTCCACAAGGACACGGCGGTGCTCCGCCCAAGCGGGGCACACCTCTACCGTGTGCTCCACCGTGTCCTCCGGGCGGTCCACACAGTGGCGACACCCGGGCGTCCTTTCCTCCTTGATCCGATGCAGGAACCTCCCGAACTTACCGTGTCCGGTGAGGACCTGCGTCATACGGAACGAGAGGACGCCGTGACCTCTTTCCAACCACTCCTCAAAGAGGGGACTTACCGCCGCAATGACGGCATGCCCAGCACTGGGTTGCGACAGTCGCAGTCGCCATGCCACCCTGAGATCTCGCCGGAACTCTGTCCGCCATGCCGCGACTTGTCGTGGCAGCGGAGTTTCGCCCCGGCGTTGCATCTCCACGCGCAAATCGTGCATGCGTGCAAGGACTGTTTCCTCCAAATCCCACGGTGGCAGGCCAGCAAGGAGGCTCGCCGCTTCGCGGGAGATCGTGCGGTATCCCCGCACCATCCGGATGGCCATGACCCTCTGGCAAGCGTTCAGTTTGGCCGCTGGTCACTTACCCAGCGATGGCGCCCAAACTGGCGCCCCGTAAAGGGCCATGGACCGAACGATCCCCGCGTAGAGCCTCCGGCAGGGGGCGTCTGGACCCCCTAGGTTGGGCAGGAGCCGCTTCAGAGCGGCACCAGTCCTGTCCAGTTTGGGGGCCAAACGTCGGAAATGCTCCTCGAAAGTCCACCGGCTGTCGAGGACGAGTCCCAGGTACTTCATCGTCGACCCGACGCCGATGTGAACCCCCCCTTTTTGTAGCTTTGGGTAAAGGTGTAAGTTGAGAAATGCGAATGCGTGAATTTGGGGAATTGGATGTATGGTTGGTTTTTGTGAATTACGTGAAGGTCAATGATCTTAATTTTGTGTTTTTGTAAAGTTAACCATGTATGCTTTAATTTTGCTTAATAATTTATACTCCATTTCTTTACATTTAAGGGGATATCAGCATTAAACTAAATTACAAGCCATGTGCGATTTTTTTGCTCTCAAGTGTATTTTATTGTCAGTAATCATACCAATCTATAAATATGAAATAACATAAACATAACTCTAATGATGTATTTACATGTTTTTATTGTTTGTATTTACACTTTTTTCACATAACCTCAGAATTTATGTGAAAAATTCAAAAAATCAAGTTTTTGGTTTTTTATTTTTATCTTTTACAAAAAGTAAAAATTAAAGGAAGGTTTTGTAAGATTTGCGCAAAGTAAATTACAAGTACCGTCACCATAATCGCTTCGTAGATCATTAGAGTTATGTTATTTCATATTATAGATTGGTATGATTACTGACAATAAAATATAATTGCTTTGTAAATAAGTATTGAAATAGATACTAACATGTTAACATACATTATTAAGATCAAGCAAGCACTGTCCCAAAAGTAGCTGAACAACATAAGCGTCAAAAGTATATTAACACACGGCAACATTAAAAATATACTTTGTTAACCTAATTTTGTCTTTACTGCTGTTAAGTGACTTTTGATACAATGATGTTGTTCTATAATAACAATATCAGCAGTTTCTATATTTAGTAGTAGTTAGTCTAGTCAGGTGAAATTAGCTGTTTAGTGACTTTGAAACCATGATGTTCAGCGACATTTGGATTGATGGTGTACAGCGACTTTAGGAATACTAATGCACATGTACTTTTGTAATACTAGTGCACATGTTCTTTTGAAATACTAGTGCACATGTACTTTTGAAATACTAGTGCACATGTACTTTTGAAATACTCGTGTTTAACGACTTTTGTAAATTTCTGGTGTACAGGCTATTTTGTTTCCTAGTTGCGACTATAACTTATGGCATTTTATTGTGAACAGGTGTTTTGTAATGTTGATTCTGTTCATCGAGTTTTGATGCTGACTGTACATGCTTATAATTAAAATAATTATATTTAAATTAGGAAACAACTAATCGGTGTTTATGCTAATAACATGGTTAGTACTTTTTTTACAAATATAGCTTGTTTTCTATAGGTAGAGACCTATCTCATCTCGAAGTTGTTGGTAAAACGACTTGTATTAGAAATCTTGGTCTCCCTTTCTTTAGGATTTCTGCGTATCTTTGCTTCTCCATATTATTATAATAATTATGTTTATTATGTATACCCACATTAGGTACGATAAGTGCTGCATATTGGTGATGTAAAGAATGTTAGATTTCTCACATTCGCAGATGCGAATATTCAAATTCAATATTCGCGAATGCGAATATTGACTTTCATACCAAGTGCGCGCACAATATCATACTTACTGGTTTAGCATTTCGTGTCAACCAAATTCAAACGCTTCAAACCGAATATAGCACAGCTAATCACATTAAGTTCGTTTAAAAAATATTTGTTATGATTTGAGATTAGTAAGTACCTATTTGTTAAATTTAAGTGATATATAAATATGGGCATGTGAGGAGCTCGTGGCTAGATAATAACAGCCGCACAGGTCGATCTTCCAGGTTAAGCGACGCTTGCCTAGGTTGGTCTGTGGATGGGTGACCATCGTAACATAACGAGTTTCCTCCGTGCCTCGGAAAGCACGTTAAGCCGTTGGTCCCGGCTGTCATTTGGAGATCTTTGGCAGTCGTTACGGATAGTCTAAAGCCAGTAAATCCGACTCCAGTCTTGCCATGAAGTACCGTGTTACCCCAGTTAATGGGTTGTGGAGGTCTGGTAGGCAGCCGCTCCTCGTAAAATACTGGTATTCAGCTAAATCCGGCTTGACTGGAAGCCGACCCCAATATAGTTGGGAAAAGGCTAGGCAGATGATGATGATAAATATGGGCATGGTAATTTTAGGATGATCCTGTCATGGATTCGGGCGGAAGAAACGCCCGGGAGTCACCATTCTTGCGCGAATATACGCGAATACGCATACAAATATTCGTTACTTAACTTTAAGTTTATCCATGTTTTTCGAAAATTAATTTCAGCATACTTTTACTCAAACAAATCATTTCAAAGAGGATAACTGTACCTAGTACCTATTGAGGATTCGGTTTTCCGTTATCAGGCACATAAGTACGACATGGCTGTTATCACAAGATTTCTACAACTAATAACTTGAAACAGGTAACTTCTTAACAACAATACGAACTTAAATTCTTCGAAAAACAAAAGTAAAAGCGACAAAGAAGTAATAACGTTCGGTTTGAATGCGCGGATGACACCCGCCAGGCTCTGACGACTGTCATTACCGGTCGACGTGAAATCGAACAGGTCCGCTAGCCATGGCACTACTTCTTTCTAACGCTGTCTGTACTTATGTGTTAAACTGTAAGGTGTAAGAGCAGATTATTGCTATCACTAACTTATGTAGAGAAACATGGTACAGTGGTAGTGGCGCCGGCGTTTGTTTACTCGAGGTAGCGCTTTCAATAACCAGAATAGGATACATTGGTAAAACAAGCAGCATTTCTGAGATAAATTATTGATATATGACGGCAAGGTTGGCGCAGTGGTTGGGCGATTGGCTGCTACACTTCGGTTTGATTCTCTCGCGGTACAAATATTTGTGTTGACTACAGATAATTAATCCGGGTTTGGGTGTCTTGTGCATGAGAGTTTACGTGTATGTGAATTTACCCACGATAGGAACAGGAATTACTATTCCTTGTCCGGGACAGCTTAAAAAAAAAATTTGTTCGATTATGAATTTAGCGCATCAACTGCATCAGGCACCTTTATTGACTTGTTTCGAACTTTTAGTTGAACTTAACTTTTGCAGTCTGTTTTTTTTGTATAACACTTTCAAATCGTCTTCTTGAGCCCTTTATTTCGACACCAAGTGACTAATTGTGATCTAGTTATGCATACAATCTACTTGACTATGTCACGAAAATAAAATTATTGAAAACATTATTTGGAGCTAAACATCTCTATAAGAAAAAAAAATATGTACCCAGCTTCACTCTCAGAAGACGAATCTAATGACGTCTCACAAACTAAAATGCAACAAGCCGTTTATGGTCTAGGGCGTGCCAAAGAAACATAAGTACATACATTCCTCGAAACATAACCCCTCGTCCTAGTGCAGCCTGGCAAAAATATTTTGATTGACTGTTTTTACGTTCGATCAGTAATTTACAGCAGTTGTCACGAACTTCAATAGCATTTTGGCTAAATATTGCCTTGTAGAGCCGACACATTTGAAAAACAAGTAGGACCTGGCAACTACGGTAAATTCGCCGCTTACGCCGATTTGTATCACGATAAAATATACTAGGCACGTAGTACAAGGCCACGGTCCGGCCTTGGCACCTCGTTAATGAACCTGCCGATCCTGCTACCAGAGATATAATATGCTAACACAGTTTCTCCTGCTCAGATATACATATCTGCATTGCGTTGTAATTAACAGATTATGGCGCTGTGCCCTTAAACGGATTCTTGAGTTTGATCTGGGAAAATTGTTAACTTGAATGTTTTAATTAATAAGTTGGAATACAATTCCTTATCTGGAACGAAAATTATATTTTTAGTTTTTCCAGCTGAATTTTTAATTTTGGATTAATTCATGAATCCCCGACTGGTCTCATTGGACCGCGCTGTTATTGTTTTACTATTGTGTCTCGTTTCGCGGGTATTGATAGGTTAATGGTTGGTAATTAATATTCACTAAAGGGTTTTTTAATTCTATATTGTACACAAAACAACTTGTAATATAAGTGAATTACAAAGATCATGTAAATACACGAGTTTAACTCAAGTTGAGTTTTCTTCCCGCACACCATTGAGTGATAAGGAGAGATTACAATAGAGGGTAGGATCCAGTATTTTCTCTGATCTGGTCTGATTATTTTTTTAGAAATGGTTATACCTACCTAATGTGGAAGCCATGTTTCATTTTCTAATTATAATCAAAATTTTCATGGAAACAAGTTCATACCGGTTACTTGTAAGTACCGTAAACTTTGTAATAAATCGCGTGAGGCTGTCAAATATTTCTTTTCGATAAGACACGGATGTATTGAGATTGAGGACTATTCATTTTGTATGGGATTTGTTGTACTTCAACATCTTACAAACTTGCGGTGTTTGCAATATTCCGGTCACAGATATATAAAATAGAGGGACAATTTTCTAGACGGTGGGTAATCATCAAATAATTTCTGATGAGACACTTTGTTCTCTCTCTATGCGCATCCGCAATTTCGAATAAACCCACTATGCTCCTACAGTTGACCTTTGCGTTCTAGGGCCATAGTATCTTTCGAAGAATTCCGCAGTAAAATAGAGGCACTTAACAATTAAGGCAGTAACCGTAAAATATGGCGGCAAAATTGTTGTCAAAGCATGGGGTTTATTTATAGGATAATAACTTAAATTTATATAGGTATAATTATTCTGAAAAAAATCTTTAAATGTTATTTAGGTACTAAATTAATGCTAAGTATATAAATACTAAAAACAAACCTTCATAATACCGAAGTCGATCACAACTCACACAAAACACTTCGTCCAAGCACTATCTATGAAACTACAGTCACAATATCGTTTTCACTGTACAGAACCACAATTTTTAAACTAGCAACACTGGCATTAATAGTCTGAACGGTAACAACAGCGGTGGTGTGCTGTCAGTTGGTTGTGGGACGCGAAATAGGTCACCTCTCGTCTTTATACCAACCCCCACTAGCGTCTGCCTCGGCCAGCTATCTTGAACAGTTAAGAACAGTCGTAGTAAATTACTAGTTACTATCATACTTCCTTTATCAGATACTATTGGAAGCTAATAATAACTTAACGTGAAATATACTTTTAGAAATATATTGTGTGTTTTGAACCTTTGGCAGTCAAAAGGTTAGATCATTGAAGAGAGGGAAAATGAAAATGTTGGAAATTATTCAAGGATGGCTTTAATTTTCTTTTTTTAAATTGATATTAACTTCGATCCTACCTGATGGTAAGCAGTAAAGCATTGATGATAAAGCATACTAGTCTGTTATGAATTTAGCAGAAAAATTAAATAAGTTAGGTATTTGGGTTTACTGACAAAGAATACTGTTATTTAGGCTTCAAACTTCGGCGTTTTAACTTAAAACCTCAGTTACCTATAATTAAACTTTTTCAAATATTTTACTGTCATGTTTTTCGCGAAGCTTCATAAATATCATTTTCAATCGTGCTGCTACACTTCGTGTGTTAAATGCGTTTAGTGTCAAATTAAATAAGATTATTATCAGCAGGCGATGCAACGATAGCGCGACACTGACGTTTTATGAAGATTCTGTAATTTCATACTTTATAAATCGTTTGTCGGAGATATTAACGAGGTAGGTACATTAAAATAGGAGTACATTAGCTAAGTATTAACAAATTATATCATCCATGTATTAGAGAGCGCGTTTTTCTTCGGCGCACAAGTCAGCGACTCCTGCGCACGCCAACTGGAAATCGTCGCCGATGACCGGTGACAGCGACGCAGTATTTTCACACTAGTTTTTACTTTTGTTGCGGCTAACTTGTTCTGGTTTGCGCGACTTTAAAGTGCGTGTAAGGTAAGCAGAGATGCAAGTATAGTGGGTTGGTCTAGACACACCTATACACAGTTTTAAAGGCGTACAGGTCTAATAATATTGTGATTTTAGTTCAAAAACTTTCCCTGTAGATATGCACTCTTTTTCGTCGTTCCCTGCTTGTACTTCATAGGTTATTGTATAGGTTTTTGTTTTTTTTTTTATTGTTATTGTACCTATTTTTAGTTTATTTTAGTATCTTTCTTTTTGTTCAAAGGACCTTATTTAAGTATAAAAGCACTGTCTGTGGGGGGGCCTGGTAATATGTGTGACAGGATTTCCTAGTACAGATACCAGTCTCCCACAAAGGATTACTTATATTACCTACCTAATAAATGTAATATTAGTTTGTAAGGCATCATCTGCCTAGCCTTTTCCCAACTATATTGGGGTCGGCTTTGTAAGGCACCTTTGTGGAAGAGAAATAAATAAATATGTTATGTTATGTTATAGGTACGATCTGTCTCCAATTTTTGCGGCCTTCTATAACTTAAGTACTGTAGGGACGGTAGAGTTCTCTTTGGATATGGTGAGTTAGAAGACAAAATTCTAGACACAGTATTTCAATACTTATATATTAGATATTTTTGGCGCCCCTGTTGGAGATCATATCTATTAAAAATGGACTTATATAATTCAATTATTATTTTTCTTTCTAATTCAAATCTTATTTGCATTACTCTTGAAAAGTATTAAGTCGGACCAGTTAGTATGCTGACCTACCTACGTTTTTAATGCGATATTTATATCCCTAAATATCACAGTACTTACAGACGTAGCTCCAATTAAACTTTTGTTTTTACCATTACATTAGCATTATTTGCCTTGTAATGTTCCCACTGTTTGGTCTCAGACCTCCTCTCTAGGAGACGGAATGGGCTGTAATCCACCGCGCGGGCCCAGTGCGGATTGGTGGATGTCACATGTCTTCGAATTTTTGGTTCTAGGACATGCCGGTTTCCTCACGATGTTTTTTCCTTCACCGTTTTGAGAGCAGTGGTCATGAAATAAATTACCCAAAGTAATGCGCCTGACTGAGTTTGAACCCGCGACCTACAACTCTTAAGTCGGGGCCGCCGTTACCACTGGGCCACCACTGCTCTCACACTTATACTTTCGTTTTTACTTTGTTAAAAAGAAAAATAATCAAATAGAAAAGATAGTGGCATTTTACGAGTTGTATAAGGAAATGTTATAAAACCACGAATGTATTAAATGCTTTCCTTCGCCAGACGACTGTTACTACTTCCGCGGAATAGAAAAGTTATTTGATGGTAATGATCTGTGGCAGTGATGAAGTGGTAACCAGACGGGTATTTTTTGTATGTGTAAAGAATTTTCTTTTTTCATTAACGTCATTACAGTCAAAATCTGATCTGACAGGCCCTCCCACTCCGGCCTAAGCAGAAGAAGTCATTTTGATCATCTCTTCACCTTAAAAAAAGTCGAAATCTCAAAAATACCCGTACTTACCTGTAATTACATAAATCATACATACATAAATCTAAAATACTTAAAATATTTTTAAGTATTTTAGATTTATGTAGTAATAATATTCGATAGCTAACATAGTTTAGATAAAACGTCTACTAACAATAAAGTTATGCATGTTGAGCTTACCTGTAAGAGATTGCTATACTAGTCTATTAAGTTTATTAAATGTATATCTTAGCTTTGTTTAAGTGTAGTAAATTGTTGGTGAGCCAAATAAATAAAATAAAATAAAATTTCTTTTTATTTGACTATCGTCAAATCGGTTAGCACAGTAGTAGAGCAATTGGTTGCTACATTCTAAGACGAAGCAAACTAGTCTCCTAGGGGATCCTAGTGCGGATACTAATGCCACGTGCTATTTTTCTGAATAATAAATATTATTATTTTCATTGATATTAATTGGCTGCTGCGTTGCGTGCCGTGGGTTCCATTCCCGCACGACATTATAGGCCCTATAAATCTTTGCACCTTCGTTGTTTCTTTGTTCCGGGTCTGGGTGAGATGTGCATGTGAATTTAAATGAGTAGGAGTAATTTCAAACGTGCGTATGCGTAAAAACTGCCAAGTTATTGTCATTGAATATTGCGACTTGAATTTCAATGTTTTGTTAAGTCGCCTGTTCGTCCGCGGGTGACAAACCGTGTTCATGTCAAAAAAGCGTTGATTTAAGTTTTAAAGAGTGCTAGTTTGTGGTTATTTGTCGCATAACTTTAAACAATTTATTGCTCCGAGACTTCCGACGACGTTTCTGGTTGCTAATTAACTGTATTTTCCCGACTATCCGGTCATTTTCGTTTTAAGTGCAACCCATTCACCCAACCCATTCAGTGCAACTAACAAAAATCATAACAGGTAGGTCATTGATCGGTTGCTTTTTGCTGAGGTTGGTTCGGTCTGAGACATCCACAGTTCTAACCCATGCCTTGAAAAGCACATGGGCTAGGTCGTCAAAGCAACGTTTGTCAGTTATAAGTAGTCTGAAGCTAAAAAATCTCCATGCAAACTATTGGTACTCAGTTAAGTCTGGTTCACGGTCTGGTAACACTGGAAGCCGAACCCAATAAAGTCGTGAAAAGATTGTTTTTTTTTTGTAAAGGCTTATTGAAGAAAGCAAGCTGATAATCTCATTGATTTGGGGCACATTTTTTCTACTTTGTGTACCCTTCGGAGAATCTACTCAATTAATTAGGTTTAATTATAATGGAATTGAGAAATGCAGATTGGGGATCGGCCCTCCTATTAGAATGGTAACCAAAATAAATATGCTGCCTTATTGGCCACACTCAGATTTTAATGTTATTTTCTCATACCCTTGTATTTATTATGCAGAGAAAAAACATGAAAAACAAAAACACTTAACTAATTAAAACTACATATACACTAACTCTTACTCTAAACTTAAATATGGCGTTAAAAATTCCTCCGCATCGCTGTCGACCGGAAGTGTGCTCAAAAAACTGGCAGCATTGCCACGTTGTATGGCAATGCTTAATCTCTGACCGAGGTAAAAGCCAGCCCTTGGGTCACGCGAAGTGTCAACAAGACATTTTCCCATACTTATTTTATTTCTATTGTATACAAATGTGTGAGGTACGAATAAACATTCTATTCCTTCTTTTTTTCTTTCTTCAAGCAGTCCTCAAGTCAACAAATTGCCAACCGATCTGAAGGTCAGCAACCTCCTTTAATTGCGACTCCAGCCCCTCAATCATTCTGAAAGTGAGCGTAATGAAGCTCGACGCACTAGGAAGGCGACTGCTCAGCCTTATGTAAACCTATGGCGTTTTACTGCGTTTCATGGAACAGCCTCTTCCGTCATTACCATTGTGAAGACATTAAATATGAACGGAGTAATGTCCGTCAATTTCTTCTAATGTGGAAGCGAGAGAAAAGTACAGAGGGATTGAATGTTAGCGTAGTGATTGTAGCTACGTTTGCAGCAATTTTTAATAAGTAATGCGAAAGGATATACTTTTGAAGAGTAGGTAGGTAATGTACGAGCTCAAATTAATAATATACATAAACAATTGAAACAAAAACTTGGACCTGCGAATTTTTGTATTGCAGATGTCCATAGAGTGCAGTGCTACTGCCTTTTTAAGCTCATCCCAGACATATTCAAACAGATTGAGATCAGAACTACGAGCTGGACTCTTCATCGTGTTGATTCCAACATCTTCAATGTAGTTGCAAGCTGTTCTAACGACATGTGGTCTGGTATTATCGTGCATCATCTTCCTGCCTTTGTCTCGTTTTGTTTGAGTAAGCAACACGATTTTTTCTTTCATTCTGTCCTGTCACTCGTCATGCATGTTATCATACATTTAGGAAAAAGTTTCTACCATAGGCGACAAAAGCGCCTTCACATATTCTTCGAGCACTTGTTCGATGTATCGTGAGTCGTCTCTTATTATCGGGTGTGTCAGTTTTAGTATCCAACCTTATGTCACACCAAAACTACTAATTACTTACACGCGTTTTCAATAACCTACCGCAGTTCATAGATAGATAGCTATCCCCGAAAAACGATAAAATTCTATCTATCCATCCACAACTTTGGTACGAAATGCTTTCCGTTGGTAGGTTATAGGAAAACAAGTAAGGACAAAGGGATAGATTTGTTTATCTTTAGTAGCTGCAACTGTAGATAGATAGCTTATTGAAAACGGGCGTTAGTAGTAGTTAGTAATTACTAACTAATTATCATTAACTAGTTACTGATTTTTATGGACTCTTGAGAAAACTCAAGGCATCTTTCCTGACTCGACTGATCCTGTGTGATAGTGTCTGAAATATTTCGCTGCGTATACCTGCATAGACGTTAGCTAATTGTATTATTTCTAACTTTAATTCTAGAGAATAATGTTTATTGTTCATTGTTACAATAAAAATATCATACCTTATGACTCTTACAAGTTCATCAATACTATCTGTAACTATTTTAGTAACTAGTAAATGTTTGGATGGTGGTCAACAAACTAGGTGGAACCTGTATCCATTCTATTAATATCATTCAATATAATCTATCAAAATTTATTAATGTAATGAATCTTATACCTAATTATAATTTTTCTGATTAATTTATCATTTAGAATAATTGTAACAATGTAATATTATTATTCAATAATGTCTCCATGGGTTAATGCTTCAATGCCTGAAATAAACGATAAATAAATAAAACATCCGCGATCTGCCTTTAAAAGCCACACGTTTGCCTATGCAATATTGTTTCAAATTGCTCTGACAACCTTTTGTAGATCCTAAACCGTCCATCGTTGTCCTATAATAGTCATTATGCACTCATCAGAGGACACAAAAGCCCATTATTCATCATCTGCCTAGCCTTTTCCCAACTATATTGGGGTCGGCTTCCAGTCAAGCCGGATTTAGCTGAATACCAGTATTTTACGAGGAGCGGCTGCCTACCAGACCTCCACAACCCATTAACTGGGGTAATACGGTACTTCATGGCAAGACTGGAGTCAGATTTACTGGCTTCTGACTATCCGTAACGACTACCAAAGATCTACAAATGACAGCCGGGACCAACAGCTTAACGTGCTTTCCGAGGCACGGAGGAAACTCGTTATGTTAAGATGGTCACCCATCCACAGACCAACCTAGGCAAGCGTTGCTTAACCACGAAGATTGACCTGTGCGGCTGTTATTATCTAGCCACGAGCTCCTCATAAAAGCCCATTATTAGTCTTATTTTATTTAAGTGATTCATGACAAATTATAGCCAGACTTGTCTGTGGGCTGTGGTCAATTTGGGACCATTTGCTGGGTGATGTTAAGTCAGGCTTACTTCACCCAGTCTTCCCCACCAGTATTGCATTAAGTCCACCTACGAATCACTATCTACTGCACTTACAGTTTAAATTAACTAATAAAAATAACTCCCGAAGTGTAAAAAATAACTCTGTAGTAGGTACTAAAATGCTTATTACTCTATTACGGAACAGTTACCATTCGATAGCCATTACGAACCAAGATATTTATATGTCTGCCTTACCTTAGTTACGTCTGAAGTGATTTAATCATAACTGCAATCTGCCACTAAAAGGAAGTGCCTGCGACGTTGGTTTATTAATTCGTGATCATGGTTAATTTCCTCCGTAATACCGGATGACAAGTTCTATCCGAGTAACGATCGCGGCGTGAGTGCACGCGGCCAATTAACTGTAGTTCCTCAAAGATATTGATATATACCTGATCATTAATAAAATAATGTTAGTAGGAATCGGAACATTTAGATCTAAAGATTTCAGTGTAGTAATAGCCTGGCTAGATTTCCAGATAGTGCCAACATGACTGTTTATGATTTGCATGTCTACAAAGTGTAACTAATATGTTTCTGTCAGGCGTTTTGTGTTACTCGTATATCGCTCGCTACTCAGAAGAAATTGATGATTATGAATTGACTGTTGAGTCTCTATTCTAGCAGAGAATTCGATATGTGAGTTATGGAAGCAACATGAAAGGCTATCAATAGATTGCGCACCCAAGTTGGCTTATAAATGGAGGGTTATAGACCCTTCTCACACAAAGCAGGAGTGTGGTGCTCCTGCCCCGATGATGGCCCACTTTTAGAGAGCCCAAAGTGTCTCTACATCTGTACTTTGGAAAACCTAAACCAAAATGCCACTGACGCCGCTATAAATATGGCATCGACTTACTGGGCCCAAAAACTTAGAGAGAAAGAATACTATAGATTTGAGAAGAAGATTCTAGCAGAAAGCTTAGTGTTAGTTTTTCCATAATAATTGAATTACATCCTTTTTTATGACTCCTACCTCACCTTTATGTAAAATTTTAGCTATGCTACAATTAATGTTTAAACTCTTGATAACAGGCATTCTACGACCTAAGCTTTTATCGTGGTATGTTAAGTACTCCATGAGTTGTAGTCAGTTGAACTTTTACGTGATGTAACGAAAATCATAAGGAGGTCATTGAGGTCGCTCGTCGCTTCTTGACTGAAAAAGGTCATATAAGCAAGGTTTTTGATCACTCTATGATACCGTCTTTAGGGGTAGACAAAACAAACTCTTACATTCGACATTATCTATTAACTACGGTTTCGAATTCAGTGGGAAGAAACGTCCGGATTTTACCAGTGTGCTGAGAGTCTGGAAGACACGACATATGATGAAAGCCTATCGGAAAGCCACCTTGTCGACGTGAAGGTAATCGTCGACCGGCCCTGGTGCAGGCTATGGTACGGAGCGAGAGGGCATGGAAATCAGTCCCCTTCTGCAAGTCCGTGGTGCGATCGAAGGAGGTGGCGAAAAGCATGAGGTAGAGAAAATGCCCTAGGCGTAAACTAAGGTGGACTTTAGTCTGTAAACGTATAGGTAACAACTGTCTACAGTTCAAGTTCAAACAGTTGAACAGTTCAAGTTATTTGGTTATTTGTCACACGAAAAATTTTTTTTTTCTAGGACTGTTATTTGGGCTTACGGGGGAGCATTTCTTGACGGAGATCAGGGAAGGCTGATTGTATAATTCTAGGAAAGCACAAAAACACAAATTATGTATCACACACCCTTCATCATTTATTTACAAAAATAGTAAATTACATTTAATACATTAAGTAGGTCATAAAGTATAAATAATATCTAATTATTACTTATTTGAGCATTATTTACAAAATAAATTTCAATCATCCTTCGTACTTTTAATAGCAACACCAATCTTCAAATAAGTCACTTAATAAATTAGGTACAGAAGTGTACTTTACATTATTTTGATCGCCTACTTTAACTTTACCTACTGTGAATAATATACAAATTATCTTACAGCATATAAACCGGGAGGCAGTGAGTTCACTTTATGGCTCTTTAGGAGTTGAGTGAAGGAAAATCACACTCACGAGTAGTGTGGATGACTTCACTAATATATATAACATTGGAAATTTAAATAGTTATACAAATTTTTGCTCGGTTAAACTTGAGCAGAGTTAATGGGTAAAGGTTAAATTTTAGCCGTAAAGTTCACAAAGCTGACTCCAGTTTAAACTTTCTAAGACCTAGAGTAGATGGACACCGCACTGAGCAACGCCTAGGCTCACAGTTAGGAACACGAACGCTACAGGTAAATCCGGAATGGCAATACAGCCCAGCTGTGCCATTCAATCTGCAATTAGATCAGTTGCTTAGTTCGTTAATTTGATTAAATATGAATAACTTCTTGGTCAGGTTAAAAAACTGTTACAAAATCTTAAAACTTTTAATGTTTAATTCTATTTGTGTTTCGAATTGAGTTGTATATTTCTGTTTTCAGTTCGTCAACACGATTTTTTGGTATTCCTCGGTATAATATTCTTATTTTCACTAACATTTTCTGCACTGGATTATCCGTTCACTAAATTATAACATAAAATAATGTACCATCCTTACATTGTTTATAGAAAAAAATCCCTGGTTTTCAAAACCTAGATATGGATATTGATAGCAGTCTTCAAGACGCATTGTAGCTTTTTCAAAAATCATTTTTGGCTTAGTAAATATGAGTTATTAAAAGAAAATCAGTTAAATCTAAAGTAGTTACCACCAGACAATTACTATCAGTATAATAACTAGTGATGGTAGTAGTGCTGCAGATCCTCAGCATTGAGCAATGTATGCTGGACGGGGATATCTGGAACACGAGAATACAACATTATAACACTTGTAACATTACCATTGAATTTTCATTCAACTTGCATCTCTATTTACATTACTCTGTGTGAAATACGTAGTACTTAAAGGATTTTTCTATAAATTCTACTTTCTACGTAGATTGCTCTGGATGTAATATCAATATCTGTCAAAACGTAAAGATGGCATTACGATGATTTATTACGCTTCTCAGATCTTGCTTCCAATCACTTTGATTTGAAAGTTATCTAACGTTAGACGCATCGCCATTCATATTTCACATAATGTTAAATCCAGCCAGAGAAATGAATGTTTACCAACAACGTTACAAGTTGTACTATCATCGGCGAAGTAAAATATCATTTTTGACAGATATTGAGTTATGTAAGCAGTTGTACGTAACTAACAATTATTGCTACGCACTACATGCACATGAAATGATGTAACGAGAAAGTTAGTCCTGTAGTGATAGTGTAGTTACATGGTGGAAGACTAGCCACTCATAGTCAAGAGGAGATAGTCGCAGTCTAGAGAGAGTCAGTCATCGTCACATACCTTCCAGTCAGTCAAGAGTCACAGTTATCGCACTTGAACAATCTTGTTGCCTCGTAGATAGTATTTCACGTCTTGTCTTCTGTTCTGTTCTGTGGTGGTCTGTGGCTTTTCTGTGGTCGTGGTGGTAGTGGTGGTGGTGGTGCTTGTGCTGCTGGTGGTGGGGATGGGGTCCAGGACCTCCGCGGGGAGCACGCCCAGCTCATTGTCAGACACTACAGGGGTCGGCAAGAAGGGAATCTCGCCCTTTACTAACATTTCCCGGTACGCATCTAGATCAGCTAACTTAAATGATTCAGAGGATCTTTGCTGCTGGTTCATGTAAGCTGTGACCTTTTTCAAGTTATTTGTGATTTTCTGTATTTTTTCTGACGTTAAACCTGTCGTTTTAATTGTGGGGGCGACTGAGCGTTTAGGTGCCGCGTAATCGTAGTTGGCAGCGGGTACTCTAGGATCGTAGTCTGAGTAATAGTCTGCGGCGGCGGGCTGGCCGTATGAGTTGAGTGCTCCCCACGTCATGGGCTTGAAGGTCGGGATGGGTTGCGGGGGAGGGGGAGGCTGGTAGGAGACTGGTGCTGCAGGAGCTGTGGGGACTTCAGCGTATGAGGTCGGAGGGTACGAGGGAGCGGCGTAGGAAGGCGCTGCGGCGTAGGAAGGCGCAGCAGCGTACGAAGACGCAGGGGCGTGGGAAGGTTCAGTGAGGGAGGGAACGGTGGAAGAGAAGGCGTTTTTGATGGCGCTGTAGACGGTGTTGAGGATGGAGGGGGGCGGGTCGAGGGGCGTGTGGCCGGGGTACTCGGAGTGCGCGCCGTCCAGGCTCTCGCTCGGCGCCACCTCGCCCAGCGGGGTCAGTATGACGAGGCCGGCGTGGACGCCGTTCAGTTTATTCCGGCCTGTCTCAAAAATGTGTCGGTCTTAGGTGATGCTGTTAGTGTTGATGGTGGTGTGGTCATGGTATTAGTTTATGATGTGCTGTTCAAAGTAAAGTAATAAAATTCTAACCCTTACGAAGCTTCAGCATTGCGTACATAAAATTTGTTTACTGCCTAATATTTTAAAATAAAATATCATCAGCTTTGTTACCTCATGACTATTGATTGTTAAAGCAACTGCTGATGCTTTTCTATACCTTATAAATGTGTATTTATGAATATTAAAGTACTCAATAATTACTATTTGTAAACACAATCAAGAAATCTGCCCAACCTTTTACCAACTGTTGGAGTCAACTTCCATTTTAACTGGACCAATAGGTATTTTATATGTTGTAACTACTGCCACTGGACCTTTACAATCCAGTTATTGGGTAACACGATACCCATTGGCAAAACTGGTGTCAGATTCCTTGACTTATGACTATTCGTAACGTCTGTCAAAGGTCTTACACCCATCTTGACCAATGTCGACAGGTGTTGCTTAATCATGGAGATAAACCAGCGTGTCTATACCTAAAGCATGTGCCATACGGATGCCATCCAGCGTTCCAACAGAGATCACCTAGGTGGAAGCTTAGTTTATGTGTTAGGATTGTGTTGCGGCTACATGGATCTAATCCGCACACCAACATGTTCGTAAATCAGTCACTGCGATCGAAACTGCGTTTGGAAAAATGCGACCGCCATCAAAGAACGTTGAAGGTCGTTGGAGTTAACTTTGCTAGTTTCAATCCGACAGCAGTCTACACGGGTTGAAACTAGCAAAGTATGTTTTGACGCTAGATTACAATCGCGTGGTCCATGCTTCATTAACTATTTTCAAACTGTGCTTTTTTATCTACTTAGAAGCTACTTTTCGACCATACTCATGGACTCATAATACACTACATACTTACTACTTGTAAAATTGTTCTAATTAAACTACAACAATCTTGGTTTCGTCTAGTAAACGGAATCTACTCAGGTAGTACCTAAAGTGTCAAAGAACTGAGGGACATCTTGTGAAGCCTGTGGTTGAGGTACGAGTTCAATGTGCTCAGTGGAACCTAAAATTAACGCACTTTGGTTAGACAATTCATTGATGCTGAAATATAATTGTTAGAATTCTTTTAAGGATAATAAGATTAAATATTTATTGTGTTTTTTACGCCGATGACGTTATTGGTTTCACAACAGAGATAAGTTTCAGTTAGCAGTTATGAATTTAATATATAGTATTTTCCTGTTCAGCGGGAAACTAATACTGTTAACTAATCAGGTTATCTGATAATTTATTATTTAATTATTCGACATAAATCAATTAGTTATTTATTTATTTAAACGTCATGTGTGTACAGTAATGGCATATAGGCGGACTTAATGCAACAAAGCATTATCTACCAGTCAACCTTTAGGTTTGATTAATCTGCACCTAAGATTTTTCGTAGATATAATATTTTTTGCCTACGTTCAAGTTTTGACTTTGTAGGTAACCTCAATTTGTTTACTTTTAGGAAAGCCGCGTTGCGTGCAATTAATTAAAATGCGTGTTGTCGGTAATATTGGCTTCAATAGAATTAATTGGTTATGGCGTTGTAGAAGATGATAACGCTACTAAGTGTGAAAGGAATTCCTATAATATTGAAGTATTGAGGTACTTTTGGCTTGGGAGGTTAATAATTAGTCCAATAATTATTGCATATAAAGAGATCGCTCTTGGAAGCAACAATCCTGTAATTGTGAATGGCCTACCCGAGTATTCCAATTATTTTTGTAACCCTTGATTCTGCGCCTGCGCTCTTCTAACCGATAAGATCTGAGCAGACTCCGGGGTTTCAAAAATAATTAGATGTATAATATCATAACAAAAAAATGAAGTCGCAACAACAGTATTGTAATAACAAAAACATAATGTTTTTATTATACTTAGGCATATATTTAAATTTGTAAGTATGTGGGGCTGTGATACTTACCTGTATTTTAATTAGATTTACTGAAGGTATACCTACTTTCACTACACAATAATCTGAGAGGAAATATTTTATATAGCACTTTCTCTATTGTGCCATAAAATGAATTGCATGGTGGGCACAATTTAATTAGCAATAAATTATGTCTACCGTTTGATAGGAACAGAGGAAATTTTAACAAATGCAATAACTTCTAAATTAAAAGACCAATTTTACTAGTCATAGGATTTTAAATTAGACAAGAGTGAATAAATTACTTCTAGGCAAGAGTGCTTAACCTATCACACACCCGCGAAACGAGACACAATAGTAAGACAATAACAGCGCGGTCCAATGAGACCGGTCGGGGATTCATGAATTAATTGTCAAACACATCGTCGCCCTCCGTCATGTGAGATAATGTTTAGACAAGATCCTATCAATAATAAAAACTGAAAGAAATTGGAACCTACGTAGTAAAACAGGAAACAGATGATAAGTGCAGTTATTAAAACATTTGGGGCTATGCAGAACAGAGCGTAAAGTCCTGCAAACCTCTGTCGACCAGAGAGATGATACGTCTGGTGGGCAATTGCCCGATAGATTATTTCGAGCTGTTGTATCTATTCAAATCACGCGAAGAACTTTACTTGCGCGATGCAGTATTCGTAGTTTTTATGTGACGCCCATAGATGTCGCTACAAATACAAATTAGCACCCCGACAGATCTAATATCTAATACCAAAATTACCTGATTTATATCCGATCCTATTCAGTGCATGGGTGGAGTTTAAGGAAAACTACAGACTGCCCTTTTCAGAGCGACACAAGTTATTTGATGATTTTCCACCTCGAATATAAAACAACAAGTTTAGGGTTAGGTATAACTAACTGTTTACAACTCTCAAACCAGGTTACTGAGTTTTTAATTTTCTTAGCATTTTGGGTACAAAACCTAGGTATAACTCACGCCCTAGATAATAACCTGTTGGTGATACTGTGCATATAATTTGGAACTAAACAATTTACTTCAGTGTCTTAATTATTTAGTAGGACAATGTGTAACGGTACGGTGCGTCGCTTTTTAAAAGTAAGTGCCGTTTCGTTGCTAAGAACGACTCAATTGAACGCGGATTTTATCTTGATTGTTTTTATTTCTTCATTTCGAAGATATGTGTATAAATAGTTAAATAGGATTAACCTATCACATACCCGCAAAACGAGACACAATAGTAAAACAATAACAGCGCGGTCTCATAGGACCGGTCGGGGATTCATGAATTAAAAGTGAGGAACACTTATAGTCCAGTCCCTGGGGGCTTTTACTCAGAACTTTTTTAACTGTGGATGGATTTTAAAAAGAAAAACTGAGATGTGTAGCTAATAACAAGCATAAAAAAGTTTACCTATTTAAAAATCGTGATCTTGATCCTGACAAAAAAAAGGTTTACTTCAGTTCAAGAAAAGTTCTGGGTTTTGATGATTTTAACGCCCCCAGCATTGGACTATTAGGTATTTGTCGATTGTCGAATATAGAAACGTTCAAAATTATTGAAGCTGTGGTTGGTATTAGGCACCTAGTCCTTCATCAGGTTAGAAGAAAATAACTAAAAACATATTTTTAATTCTTGAAATTATTTACATGACGGATTTTATTCACGTGAAAAGTTAACAAGGTCGCACTGATTCATACCATTTGTAGAATTATAAACCAACAGCACGTGATAATTTAGGTACAGACGTGCTATAGGTACCCATCTGCTTAATAAGTAAATATGTGCATAGAGGATATGATATTGTTCCCAGGGCTGTGGGATAGTTTGAAAGAGTCACCACGGCCCTGAAAAGTAAAGGGTAACCATGGACACGGGCACCAAAGAATGCAAAGGGCCACTGCAAAACTCAGTCTCAGTCAGTAAAACTTCACACTTCAGCGCTCCGAGTGAAAGAAGTTATTTGCTAATATACCACCTCAAAAACTAAAGGAACTCTGACGCTTGGCGAAGATACTTGATACAATCCGGTCATAACTTGACGCATCTCTGAAATGCGAGCATCCCCCTGCTTCCCACTGCATTCCCTTAGCTCATCCGACAAATGTCAGATATGGCCAACATCTTTGTTATCGATAGGCTGTCGATAATTTGGCTAGTTTTTTGTTGTTGTTATAATTATTGTTTTTAGACATTATTTCATCGACACCAAAAGTCAAATTAATGTGACAGAGTTGTACTTGAACTTGAATTAACTTCAAGCCAAATTTTAAAGCCCAATTATAATTTGTACACGTGCAAGGACCAAGAGAAATTCTGTATTATTATACAGACTTTGCATAACATTTACTGGTTCCTAGTTCAAAGAGGTTGCATTAAAACAAACACTCTGGCTAATGAGAGTGATTACGACAGTAAATACTGAGCACTAACCGCACTGTAAGTGTCGGTACTTCAGCAAGACTTGAGATGTAAGTTAAGTCTGGCAGTCGTATCTCTTCCTGAGGATGTCGTAACCGTATGAGATGGCGTGTTTGGGTGGACAGAAGTTAAGTAACCGGTTGAGTAAAGGTCCTGATAATTGGTTTGGATTTAAAGGCTTGCAATTTGCGTACACGAGCGTTTACGATCATACAAGTATCTTGAAAAACTTGAAAGTCGCGGTCATAAATTGTTATTTTTGAAAAGAGCAAGAATCCCAATGTTTTTGTCATTATATACCTACAGCACTACATACTTCGCAGAGAATTATGAGGTCCAAAATAAATATGAGTTATATATAATATACAACATCAAACATAAATTCTAATTGTAAAGTTATAAAGTTTAAGTATAATTAATAAAAACTAAAATATTATTGCTACATTGTTAAGTTATGGAAGAGCGGAGTCTCCTAATACAGGCATTATTTGCTTAAAAGGAGGCTCCAATCACCAACAATTGTTAGATATTTGGTTTTGAAATAAACATTTTTTGTATTTTGTATTTGTATTGTATTTGTATATATAAAAAAAATGAACTAAGGGAATTCATTATCTAAAGATAATTCAAAAGAGATCGATGTTAGCTTAATTAAAGGGGCACAAAGGCCGATGACTGCCAAGGATGCGAGTTCGTTTGAAAGAGTTAACGCTACAAGCAAATGTTAGAACACGAGAAGGTTTAGTCAGCAAAAGTCTGTCACTACCCCTCGGTCCACCCAGAGCGGAAGAAGTTATTTCTTTTAATTTTCTAACCTCAAAATAAAAACTTTTGTCCTGCAATTTGTAAATTGATTTAACAATGTAGTTTACTGATGAAATCTATCTAAAAGCAAGCTCAGTTATCCCACTTGTTACATGCAATAAAAAATAACTAGGTAGTCACACTCCATTTACTTTCGACAACGCACAACATAATGATGACTAATTTAATTTTGCAACTCGAATTTTATAATGCACTTAAATGACACAATGTCTTACATCCGATGAGCTTACTAACAATCCTAATAAAATTTTAAAGTAACGACTTTTTTTCTGTCACTGCAGAAATTGCACTTGGCTTGGGTAAGAGTTATGCAATAACGAGCCAAGAACACAATACTAATGCATTCGGATTGCTTTCCGAAATTCTTTGTTATTGATGGGTCGTCCGTGACCAGTTTCTATAATGAGTTTTATTTTATGACAACTGTAATGTGTGCAATTTGTCATATTGCAGTGTGCACAAAAAACTCTACTGTAAAGTAGTAGCATAATAAGTAACACATATTATCTTTTTTGCACTCAATTTGTGTCCATCTGTAATCATTTAAGTGTTTAGATCCCAATGTAACGTCTGAGTAAAATGTAACACAAAAACCGGACCTCTACTCATAAACACATATTTCTGCTGATAGAACAATTACTACACATTTACGTTACAACATCGTCTTAAATGTTATTTGTTTTGCTCACAAAAATTAAAAAGCAAAAGTTAGGAAAAATTAATAAATACATCGAATAAATGTTTTAATTACTATTCTCATCTTATTACGCAGTTATGACATAATTATGGAATGTGATAACTTGAAAATGATAATAATTAATTAATACATTGTTGTCTCGCACATTAACTCTCACAGTTTTGTTGTCTCAACAATTTATAACAATACGGAAGTGTTTACTTTTCACTCCAAATATATGAATATGTATGAGAGTTATTATTACCGCACAATATCTTATAATTCTGGCTACCGTAGCTATTTCAAAGATCATTAAATTGTGCGTAGTGTGGTAATAATACCATCAGGCATGATACTCGACAGTATTGTAAAACTAGATTCATAACATAAGTCGTTTTCTCTGTATGAAATATTAGGAAAAATGTCTTGCATAATTAACTATTTGATCCGGCAAATGTTCTACTGCCATATAAATTGACAAAATAAATATGAGCGAAAAACATGATTAGATAGATTCATAATATTGTAAGAAACTACACCTAGTAAATTGACACAAAACGATTCAATCAAAACACCAGTAACTATCATTGAAACGTAATTCAGGAACTGACGATTAGATTAATAATAACATATATCTATCGTCAAGTTTTTCCCAACTTTACAGGGGCTGAAAAAAACTGTGTGGTGTTGAGAGGCCACCCGATTTGCTCGTTATTACTACATTTCTAATTTAAATCTGTATGATGCGACCAACGGTTAGACGCGCAATAAGCAGCTCTAGCTAAATGCATTTAAATGTGAAAACCGATAATTTTCAACTATAGAAACTGAGGGACAACATGCAACATAAAAGTAGTCAATAATGTCACACTTGATCTCATCAATACAACGAATAATGTTCGATCATTCATATTCGACTACTTTCTTTCATCGCATTGTGATGTGTGAAATTGATGGCTGCTTTGCGTCAACAGTAGATTATCGTAAAGTGTGAAGCCCTACATGGCTTGAAAGTTGCGTAGAATGTGACAGGTCTAGTTTTGCGGTCTCGATTCGAACCTGCGCCCGTGACTGCGGAAGGTCACTGACTCCAGCTATTTATATACATAACAGCTGTGCGTGCGTTTATAGTGTACGCAATTGTAGTGTCAATGGCGAGGTCATAGTTTCTATAGAGGAAGAGATTTGATAGTTTTGTCTTTGTTTATCCAAAGGGCGACTGATAGAGAATGCCTTGATGCATTAAGTTCGCTTATGTACCACTAATGTACATGAAGATTTAATAAATAAATAAAAACAACTGATAACATGCTTATTTAAATCGAAAAAATGCAAATAAAAAAATATTTGTAATCTAAAGTAGAAATTTTACCAGATTTATTTAACTACTTAATAAAATTTTAATAAACATAAAAGAGAGCGTGTTTACACGCACACATCGTACATTTTATAAGTGCTACAAGTAAAACACCTTATACATATGAATGCTCCATTCGTACTACTAATCTACTCATGCGTTATGTTTCATTAAAACCGATATTAGCTAAGTTATTTCACCACGGCAACTAAATCATTAGACTGAGCTATTATTTTTCCACATTTCTGTATAATTTGTCAAGTAACGCAAGAACGTAAACCGTTTACTAGTGTAACATCCTTTGACGATTACAGTAAGCGTTTAAAAATGATAGATAATCTGTCAAACGTCTAATTTATTTTTATTTTTTTTTGTCTTGGATCCCTCTTGCATAATCCGTTTTGTCGCAAAAAGGTCGGTTTAGCTAAAAGAGCTTAACTTTAAGATGTTCAAGTTAATGTTCTTTGAAAGGTGTTACGCAACCTGCGTTGATGATTGACGATTTAATTTTTATTTTATACACGCTAATGAATAAGTGTCTAGAGTTTATTTAATACGTAATAAATTTGCTTGAAGTTTTTTGTTACTCGAAAAGCGAAAGCAAATAAATATACCTGGATAACAGTAATTTAACAAATTAAGTTAAAAAATCCAACGTGTTTAATATAATATTACATCATTAATAAATAAAATATTGATTGTAGTGTGGTGCAATAAGGAATAATATTGGGATTATTTATGATGACATAAAATTTACGTCACTGATAAGAAGTATTAGTAGGTCGACAAACAATGTTATACTCAATTATTATTTCGCAGTACATTGTATCACATTCTCAGCAATGGTTAGATACGATTCAAAAACGCTTAATTAGTTGAATTAACTTGGCAATTTTTTTCGAATTCCCAGATGATTAAGAGTCATAATTCACATCAGTGCACAATGAGTATTGCGCAACAGTCAGTCTCACAAATATGACTATGTTGCACCATTATATTGCCGTCATATAATGTATCATTTTCCGAAGTTGCAACAGTCATTGCATAGGCGCAGTGTAAAGGATCTGATAGGTCGAGAGCTTCACGTGGTTCTCATGTATCATTACTGTGATCACACAGTTACACTTACAACCGGCCCGGCGGGATCCGTGATATAATACACTTTCACTGAAAGCCACCCAAAGGCGCGCCTTACTAAATCTTAGCGACTGTTACGGGCATTGTATGCCTTCCTTAAATGTTACGGCATATTACACTATTACATCGTGCACTTCCCTGATCTTTGAAAAGATTGTTTCCAAATAGGTTGACATTTAGTTATTTTAGATCAACTAGGTAATTTTCCAGGTCAATAGTTTTGAAGATAACTTGAATTGCAAATTGTTCAGAGAAAAAAAAGATCGTCAGTCACGCTTGGAGAACATTCAAAAGTAAAGAGTAGGCTCTTCCTTATTTCCTTATTGGTTCCACATTCAGGTCATTGATTAGAGACTAGATGTTAGAAACTAGAGTTGCATCTATAAATTCTATTGACCCGGATTTAAAAATGCAAAATTATTTGGTCTAAAGTTGTGACAGCCAAACAATATGAAAAGATTGTTTCCTCAAAGTATGGGAAAATACATTTGAATTGGACGCAATCTTCCTCGTATTGTCTTCGGACCGATATTATTGCAATAGCCATCCAACTGAAAATTATTTAGGGAATTACAAAATCACGTACATAGTTATTTGTCAGTCAAGTGTTCTGAGTTATTTCGTCATGTAAAACGTCTATTTCCGTTCGAAAGGGAAAGTCTTATGTAAATGAAGTGAGGACTCTGCTGCGGTTTTTGGGCATGGAAACGGACCAATGAATGCCGAACGTGTTGTAATAGGCGTAATAGCAGGTTTGAAAATCATGCTCAAGGTAACGACAAAATTATTTGGAATCAAGGACAACACTAAGAATAGAAACCCTACTTAAGAAAAATAGAATCGGTTTCAAAATATCCTCAGTAAAGTCAGTCGAAAAAATTAAATCGAAAAGTAAAAGGCATATAGCTGCAGAAGACTTTTGACGATGGATCGCAGTTTAGGTGCAAATTAATGTTTTATAGCTTACTTTCCAATTCTGATGACGTAGACCTCGTCAAGTCCTGTTTACCCACAACTTGGTCGACGAGATGCAGGATGCTCTTCACAATCTATAATACAGTTTTACAATGCAGAACACTTTGAGACAAAGTCAGGAAATCTGTTCTGCTATAGAGTGCCAAAAGAGAAAATGTGTGCGAGCCTGCTAGAAGTTGATAAGAGAAGACGAGAGAGAAGAATCGCTATATATAGTACAGCTAAAGAAGAATGTACATTGGTCGCTTAACAGCGTAAACTCTATAAGGCCTTTTATCCTCCAGTGAATTAGTATTATTAAATTTTCGGCTCCAAAACTCGAAAAGAAGATCTGAAAAAACAATCGTCTAAAAGACTATGGCAAAGCGAAATGAAGCTCAAGTAGAGAACCACAGTGCCTGGAGGCCAGAAGACTGGAAGCTGAGTCTTACCACAATTCATTGACTAGGTCAAAATAGCGATACAATAGCTCCTCTGAGGGCATTGGCATGGGCTCCTCTGAAACAGCATCTACTACTGAAGACATCACTATCAATTCTGAAAACAGAAATTTAAATATCAAATGACATACATTTTGACTCCGTGACAACAATCGGACCCCAATAATGATAAAAATGGTATAGTCTATATCACATCGATATTATAAAAAATATGTGTATGTTATGTGAAATATTTGTGTGTATGTTTGGTACTCCATCGCGCTAAATTGATTTGAATGAAATTTTACATACATGGACCAGTTCTGGAATAGGACATAGGAATTTTTGCAATTCAGGCTATAATAGAATTATGCCCCTCTGATAGGGTTGTTTAGGGAACCTAGGGATGATTTCTGTTCAATCGTTCACGTAAGCGAAGCCATATTTTAATGGTCATAAATTCATTAGCGAGCAAGGTGTATAAAAACAAAATTACAAACCATTGCGCTATGAAAATTACCATTAGCAGCTTCATTTATTGTTAATTTCTTTATGCATCAAAAGTAATACGACAGTTTGCAAATTAAATTAGTTTCTTTCTATAGCCATGGGTACTTTCCATGGTAACTAATGGCCTAATGCCAGTCACTGTCTTTCAGAAGCTCTCTTGTCATTACCGATAGTAATTTTGTTCTGAGCATCATACTAACATCATAATGGCGAAAGTTTATGTGTATGCATGTATGTGTGTGTATATTTGCAAGTCCTTAGTGTATACTTGAAAATAACTTATAATTTTTAATGGGTGCAAATATTGATTCGACGCAGGCGATTGCACAGGTAGAAACTATGAAGGTTGGTAAGGTCAGGTAATAATTAATTATTCGTATATTAGCATCTAAAGATCTTCGGTTTCCTGAATTATTTCTTGTTTTACGTTGTTATGTTTAAATCTCATCCCATAGGAAAACTTAATCGATGCTATAGATGTGAATTGTCAGGAAGGTTTTACTGCACAAAATTCAAGAGGAAATTAAACCTACATACTCGTACCTGAATAACTGCAATTTTAGTAGCTACTGTTCCACCGAACAACTAATTTCGTATTCAGCACAAAAGTTATGGTATTTAAAATTTAAATATATTCATGTACAAATTGTTGCCAAAAGTAAAAGTCTGATAAACAATAGGTGAGTGAACGCATGCGACCTCTTTGGCAGTTTGACCGACTGTGGATAAACGTGAGGTGCCAGTTATGTAAGAGTAGTCCAATAAATAACTCAGTCTTTTAATAAATTGGGTATCGACAACTTTTAATTTATTGCTTTGGGTTATTACCTCAAGTTCCAATTAATACATAATTTTGCCCCTTGTATCTATTAAATAACCAGAATTAAGCTTGATTTGATTGATTTGTTTACGATTAGACGAATGTAAAATGTTGTGTGGATAAAATATTACATCATAAAAGACCTGATTTCCTTTCATGGGTTTTTTACTAATTCACTTTGTTTTCAATAAAATTTAAAATAACCAGATCCGCAATTTGCTAAGGAAAAGCCCATACCTAGGTAATGATGAAATAGTATAATAAATGCATTGTGATTTAAGTTTATAATGGGAAAATACCGAAGATTTTATTTCGAAAGTAAATAAACAATCCTGTCACTTGTTTAGCAATAAATGACATTAACAGGGAAATAACTGTAAATTATATTTTGTAATAAAAGACTAAACGAAATAAAATTATTTAACATTAAATGTAAATGTAGGTGATCTAGTCGATAGCTAAATGTGAACTTTTGCGCAACATGGCTAGGAAATGATATTTATGTAATAATGGCCTAGATGAGGCACTAAATGATATAACAGGTGATAAGAGGCAGTAAGAGGCTCGTAATTGGGAGATTGTGACTTGATTGTTCAATTCGTTCGAAATATTACCAGTAACAGATGCTGCAAATTAAACTAGAAGCGTGTTTAAAATCAACATAATCAAAATCCATCAATTTTCTGCTTTATTGAACAGCATCTGTCTCGAAAATGTTTCTATGTGGTACTTGCCATTTTCAGTTAGTATAAACATTAAACAGGGCCCAAATTATGTTACTGCATTAAAAATAAGCTTCAATTTTTCGGGCATTCTTTCTTATTTTGTAATATTTTTGTGGAAAGAAAAGAAAAAAGAAAAGCAATCTATAAACTTAAGTATTATATTGTAACGCTGTCGAGTATTAGAGCGAAAAAAAAGGGAAAAGAATTTTTTTATTACTTTCATTTGGTTGTTTCGATTTATTACAAATTATTTTTATTATGGCCATGATGAAAGAAATATTTATTGCGTCACCACGTAATGGAAACGGCAGGTCATCATTTTCACACATTCACTTCTTATATTTCAGTAACTGAACTAAAATATAGTTACGACTTTTATGCTGATGAGTCCTTGACATCATAAACTTTTAACTATAAGACAAAAATATTTGCACCGTCAAATAGTTGGTGTTTGTACATAAGTCATCGTGAGTAGATATTAAAGTTATTGTCACTATATAACGATTAATTATTGCTAGTTGGAGCTTAACTGAAGAATAGTGTCTGTACGTTAAACTAGACATGACTAGCAGACATAGCCAGAGCAATGGTGGCTACTGGGTAACGGTTGTTCCAAACCCAACGAAACGGTGGGTTCAAACTAAGTCAACCGCTTTATTTTAAGAGCAAAACGGTAAAGGAAAACATTGTAAGGCATGAGATAAATGTACCAACTGGAGTCGCGAGTAGGCTCATTCCCTTCTATTCTCAGCAATGGGAACATTACAGGATTGATTATCCTATATTATTTTTATTTGTATATTGTTGTGACATTTTATTTTGCGACTAATTTATTCCTTATCTCGGTTTTATGTTAATTTTAAAGTTATTTTATGAATGAGTTGTTAAAACCCTGTAATGTTTTGAATACGAAACTTAACGTCAGATAGACAAAATTAAATTGAAACATTATTGCACGTCATTGCACATTTACCATGTTATCCTAACATTGCCAAATGGAACTTTAATGGTAACAAGATCCGAATTTTTGCCTTTGTATAACTACTCTTTATTAAATCCCACACTGCGTACAAATGTTATAATTACGGCACATTGCTCCCACGATAGTATTCATTACTACCGGTCTCGTTGTGTAAGCATGATGCGTCTTGTACGAATCTTATGCAACTCGCAGTTCCGGCGAGTGAGGACCTCTGACCGGTCACATTGCGCAATACATTCAAGATAATAGATATGTTCTACTTTGCGTATTTTTATTTGTGAGCTTATGTTTATGATGTATCGATTTTGTAACGACTACTTGATCGCGTTAGGTAATATTTTTTGCAGATTTAGAAGGCGCCAGGAAACTCTAGTTAGTTGTTTTTTAATTTACTAAAATATTCTTCCTTATTTGCGGTGAAGTTTGATTTGAATTGATTTAAATTTAATTTGTTAATTATACAGTAAAAATATACCTATGACTTCACTCGTAATACGATATTTTTGTCATTTAGATGAGTTTCGTAAGCAGTAGTAAGTAGCATTCAACTACTAAACTCTACTTGATTCAACTCAATAAAAAAACTAACACTTATTTAATTGATGACTAACAAAAATAGACAATGTGATACAGTATTATGACAGCACCTAATTAAATCATTTCCTGACAATTGTACAATGTTTTTGCCAAATGTGATGAATGTTTGCGCAACTACTTTTACGATAATGTTACAAGCCCCTAGCTGCACTATTAGCTTACATAATATTCAGGCCACTTGTTGTTTTTATTGATGTTCTAATTTTTTTCGTCATAAACTTAACAGGTTTATTTTACAGGTTTTTAGGTTACTTATTTTTTGTGTGACGGCATGATGGTCAATAGATTAAAATCGTCATACCGTTCTCTTTTTTTTTGGTTCATTTAAGAGTACATTAACTGGGTGAACTAGATTTTGTATTTATTTACAAACTCGGCCGCATCTACGGAAGGCGGGTCGCGCTCGCGTATTAGGGAAGCTTAAATTGAATCATACTGCTCTCCTCCTCGTAGTCTATAGAAACAGTGCCAGATAAGTTATCATAGATTTAATTTTTAACGGTCGTTCTTTACGGAAACTCAATAATGTCATCGGTATAACAAACTCAGAGTTATAAATATCACTCTCTAATATTACTCTCTTAGTATCACAATTTTACTATCCCAACCATTTTGCTTTGAAGAAACATTCAAAGGGAAATAGTCAACGTAATATTCAGCATCAACGACCATTTAAATTGTTTTTTAGATCCTAAACCCAACTAACATGGACTGTAGGCAACGTGACATTCTATGGGCAGCATAACACAAGTCTATATTCTATACACTTTTGACTTTCCGGCTATCGTTGCCGCTCTAGAATGTCACTTTGTCCACAGGTTCTTGGTTTTTTAAGGGCCGATTTTTCAATAATCGGAGAACTTTTAACTGAAGAATAAAAATGGCGATTTGCATAGAAAATATGTCAAACAGCCATATTAATTCTTCTGATAAACGTTATCCGACTATTGATAAATCGGCCCTAATTTGACTATCTTAACAAAAGAGGTGTGTTTACCGTCCAGCTGCGAGGGGTACTTGTGCGCGGCGTAGCCTGTGGGCACGGAGGGCGCCGTGAAGTGCGCGGGCGCGGTGGGCGCGCCGTACGCGCTGGGCGGCCCGTACTCCAGGTGCGTGGTGGGCGGGGGCCCGTACACCGCGGTCGCTGGAACATTACGACGGAACCCTTTACATTCTGGAACCTTATAGAGTATTTGTAAGAAAATTTTGCTGTCATTATTAGGGTTAGTGAGAGTTCAGAGCAGTGGTGGTCGATGGTATCGGCCCTGACTTACGAGTCGTGGGTTCAAACCCCGGTAGGCGCATTACTTTTTGTAATTTATTTCACCATCACTGGTCTCAGAACGATGAAGGAGAAACCGGAATGTCTTAGAACGTAAAATTGGAAGACACGCTACATCCATCAATCCGCCCTGGACCCGCGTGATGGATTACGGACCATCCCTCTCCTAGTGGGAACATAAGAAATGTTATGTTGAAGTTGCATATTTTGTGTATTAAAAATCATAGTTTTTAGATGAATCTGTTCCGTGGTTGACATCATAATAATAATACACTTTTCTTGGTGTGAGTAAAGTTATTGCTCTTGGTTCAAAAGCACAACTTTTCAATACTGTGGTAGTATTAGTAGTGGTACAAAGTGCGCATGCCTATTTTCGTCGACTATTTTAGGTAAATTGTAGTAATAAATAACAAATACATATTATTAGAGAAATTAAATCATAGTAATTCAATAATAGCAACAATAATGATTAAAATAGCAATTAATTGCGTAAACAATTTTATAAGGTACCTAATTTATATAATTAACAATAAATTATGCCTATTTTTGGAATTATCATTATCATACATTTACCTCGTGATCTTTAGGTCATCACACATAAAATAGTGGGTAGCGATAGGTTGGAACATGAATTCATTCTAAAATGGGCGACAAAAATACTCTGGAACGTAAAGTAAAATAAATTTAGGATCTGAGACATTGAAAATGGTGTTTGATGGAGAATTTATTCCTATGAATTTACTGTTTCGCATTATTATAAAAAAGTAACCTACGCCTGTCGGCAAAATTTAAAAACCAGTCAAATCTCAAAACTAGAACAAACAATACATGATCTCAAATCGTTTAGTTTACTTGGTTTCTGATTTATTAAATAAAAATAGGTCATCATCCAGATCTCTATTGTCTTTATTTTATTTTTCTAAATCATTTAATTTATTTCTTTCTTTATTTTTCTCAAATTTCGTGTTTCTTTTTGTTATTTACTCTTCGCTAAGAGTTTTAAAGAATTGAAGCCTAGATGAAATAGTCTCTACAGTAGCTACTCTTAGACATCCTCCTCTTTTGTTTTTTCATAATTATATCAGCGACATTTTTATACGGAAATCTAAGTTAGGTTTTCTATTTTGAAACTCTTTTATTTATTGAGCTGGTATACTCAAAAGGGATTGTGGGCTCTTGACATACAAATTAGAGAAAAAACCTTCATGTGTTCTAATATGAACTGCGATGATTGTGACGTCGGAAAGTTTGTAGTGAATCAATTCCTTTGTTTCCCCTGTTAGTGACAACGGATAAATCAAGCAGATTTATGTGGTTATCCTCCCATACAAACACCTAATCTATGTGACCTCACAGCAATTACCTCATCACTTTAACTAAAAAACACCGGTAGATTAGTATTATATTATTATATTATACAGTTTTCCGTAAAGAAACCGATACGTAGCGTAGGTACGGTGACGTGATGTAGAGGGATCAAATAAATTACTGACAAGCAGGTAAATAACATTCCGATCTATGCTGTTTGCTTAGGAAACTAGGCAAAAAACCCTCTTGATAATAATATTGAATACCGACATAGATTTTTCATTAATTGAAAACGTCATGACTTCGTCATCACATTATGTATGATTTTAACAGTAATAAAAGTGATTGGTTGTAGTTAGTTACTAAGAATAAGTTGTACGCCACGAATTTCTCTGTGAATTCAAATGATGACGTATATCCACGCTTCTTTTTCTTCTCGAATCGATGGCTTTCCTTCTCTCAAAGTCCTAGTCGGTTACCATGTTTATTGAAGTCAAAAGTTTTTTTCTCCAAAGTGCAGATGTAGGGACAATTTGGCCACTCTAATTAGTGGGCCATCGCTCTGGGTATCGGAGGGGTATCCACGCTGCATCATTATGATCAAGCACTAGAATTATTCTATTGTTTATGATGTAGTCTCTTATAATTGAATGAACTCTCGTTAAATAACTTTCTATGGCATTCTGATTTTTTTGTACAATCAACTTTGTATTCTTGCTTGGAGATACATTAAACAATCTTTGCTTACATAATAAAGAATCCTCATGTATTAAAAATCTAAAATGAGTTAGTACACAAACTTATTTAAAAAGTACAAAGAAACCACATAATGTAGCACAAACAATAATTTTATTTATAAAAATAATATTTACAAAATTAATTCTAATTATGTCTAATTTTATACTATTCATAAGTAATATCTTCTATCATCGTAGTCGTTTTTTAGTGATGGTATTAACCATAAAGTATTATATAAGAGTCAACTATTATGTAATTAAAGAATTTATAAATAGCCTGAGTGACATGAAATGTGTGTACGTGGAATTTTTTATTATTTTAATTAAGAAGATTTTCTAATTGCAAGTATTTACTCTTCCATGGGCCGTTGACCCCGTAATAGCGGCAGTGACTTGAATTTAATAGTTTCGTTTTACATTTTTTATTCAAACGACACGTATGTGAACTTTTGCAAGTGAATTTAATTTAATCCTGTTTCGACGATACAGTAGCATTTTTCATCATCTTCGTAACTTTTTCCTAACTAGCTTGGGTTCGGCTTACAGTCTAGCCATGTGTGGCTGAATATCAGTGCTTTACATAGAGCCTATCAGAGTTCTACAGCTCAGTAAGTGAACAACACGCCGAAGATTGTAAAATATTGCGAGAAATTGTAATCTATTTTAGGGTTCTACCCAAAGGGTAAAAACGGGACTTTATCACTAAGACTCTACTGTCCGTTAGTCTGTCACCAGGCTTTATCTCATGAACTATGTTAAGTATAAAGTTGAATTTTATCGATAACCTATACAGTATAATATAACAATAACCTATACCCATAATTATTTGACTTTTTAATTCCATAATTAATTAAATCCATGTTCACTTCTAATACTTATTTTAAATGTTTTGTTTAAAGTTTTAATTATTTATCGTTACAACAGTCAAACGGTTGTAAATTAATGTACTTATAATATCCTAGGCTAGCTGCAGTGTTGACGATTCTAATAAAAAAATGTCTTTAAAAAGCGAATAAATCTCTAAAGTGTTGCACTCAGGCCCCTCTCTAGGAAAGGAAAGTATTGCATTGACTCTGAATAATAAAACTGAAGTAATCTCATATCAATAAAATGTAAAGGTATTCTGAAGATTGGTTATGGTACTATCCTCCATTGTCATCATCATCATTTCAGTCGAAAAAAGTCTACAGCTGGATATAGGCCTTCCCCAAGCGTCGCCACAATGAACGGTCCTGCACGTCTCGCATCTATCGCACTCCCTTGACCCTCACCAGGTCATAGGTCTACCTTGTGGGAGACTTCCAACGCTGCATCTTCTTCTATAACTTTACTCAACGATGAGGATGCAAGTAATAAAGTTTGAGTAGGTAGTCTTAATATATCAAACTGCATAGCATTTTTTCAATTATGTTAGGATCGGCTTCTATTTCAGAAGGTATTTTAAATAACCTGAATACTAGTATTTTACATAAACCGACTACCGAACTGACCACCAGACATTGAAATACTCATTGGTAAGACTATTGTTAGATTTCTTGGCTCTTGATTTATTTCTTGATTATCTGTAACTAAGGTCTTAACTTGCCAGCCAAGACCAACGGTTCAAAGTGTTTTCAAAGTCTTTCAAAGCCAGCAGATGTCTTCTCATGTTCTAATGTTCAGCCTCTGTCCATTATCCATGTTCAATGTTCTTCGTTGCTACTGATTACTTAATAATAAACATTTTTATTATGGCAATCATTTTGTGTTAGTAGACCGAACTACTTTTACTTATGGTAGTTGCGCATCAATGGAAAAATTTACTGGCCTACAACATAAGTAGGTAATGTGAATGTACATATGTAACATTAATTGATTAATAAAATACATTACAAACCTACTAACACAAATGTTACATAAAATAAGTATGTAAATAAAGATAACTGACATGATCTATTTTGAAAGTTCAATTAACTATTACACATAGATGATATAACTTGTTATTGACCTAATAGATGCTTATCTGTACATTATTTCTAAGTCTAATTAGAAAAAAACTTAATACTATTTTATAATTTTACGTTGTTCGCCTTCATAAGTTCCGTTGAGTAGCTTGGAGATTGTCGCACAAAAACCTTTATTAATAGGATTAAATATTTTATTACATGATAATTTATAATCTTCTGGCCAAAGCTTTTCTTTTAAGCTGCTTCCGATGTTTGCTGCATCTTGATAAGCACCATGCATTACTTAATCGGCACTTAATAACTTAACTTATAGCTTCATATGTCTCTCTAAGAAAATTTCTCACGTCTATAAAAGTCATAGAGACACTTTTAATAAATAAACCTTATTCCGATACAAACACCGTGATATTCAATGCTTAAACTTACTCTTATTATTTGTGTTTGTTTTGAATGAAGCCAAACGTGTAAAAACGAATTACAAGCGTTAATGTCAATATGTCCCCAACATGACGCGTAACGCTGTCAAATTGTCCAATAACATAATATCCCACAGCATCGTAAATATTGGGTGGCAAATTACGGGACACTCAGTGACATTGCAGCGTCACGTAGACTGAGCGTTGCACGTCATGTTAGGGGACATTTTGTCCCGTTATTTATCTGAAGTTTTTAACCTATTACTGATAGCGGCATTAGTGCTTAAGAACTAAAAAGGACTACTCACAATGAGGTTTCTTGTTACTGAGAGCGGCGGAGCTGACGATCTTCTTGCCGAGGTTGCTGACGGCGTCTCCCTTCACCGAGATGACCTTGCCGAGGGTGGCTGCGAGCGCGCCGCCTCCCTTGATCAGCTGTCCCTTCAGGATAGTCACTCCGCCCGTGATGGCCTTCACTGCTTGGAACAGAGTGTAGAGGATCGACTTCTTTAGGCCCCAGTAGTCGTACTTCTCGTCTTGTTGATGCTGGAAGAAAATGTGGTATTAAAACAATAATTATGTTCCTATAAAGTTTCTGTTGTGGTTAAGAAGGGAAATATTTCTCCTTGCTTGCGTGGTTTATTCTCAATGCTGAGGTCGTGCCCTTGCCCAATAACTTTCTTGTGGAACTACATGTGCGAAATATATTGGCCATGTATGTCTTTGGCAATGCGGATGGCGTCGCAGACTGTCGTCTCTAGTGTGGTACGGATTTGGAAGGGAAATATTGGTTAATACAAAACAGGTCTTTTGTATCAAACCTCAAGGCAAATCATAAAAAGTTATTTTGGTACAGTTCCTACACCCACATTCTCGCTCTTAGTGGAGCGAGAGGAAGAAAGAGAGAGAGAGGAGTAAACTTTGACTCGTAAAACCTACCTGCGTTTTTCCAGCCGCCCTTTGTGTTCCAGGGCCGCCATAACTCTAGACTACTATTCTACTCTTCTTCCTGCCCTAGTCCTATATTGTTTGGGGTCGGCGCAATTCTAGACTGCTACTAAAAGAAACTTATTCTTACTCCTATAATCCTCAAATCGTTTACTCCATCTTACTCCATCTTGACTACATCCAATTACTCCTCAAATCCTCTCGAACGCTTTTACAATTTGTTCAAAAATACGGGTGCGCAGAGCTCAACACATTAACTTGCATATCTTACCGGTTCATAATTGTACCCGTGGCCCTCCTCCCCGTGCCCGCTGGTCTTGCTGGACGCCGACGAGATGAAGGCGGACGCCTGCCCCAGCAGCCCGACCTTGCTCTGCAGCCCTGATGACGCCTTCGACACCACTGACGTTAGTGCTGACGCTGATGATCGCTTTGTCCTGGTAAAACATACGGAAAATAATGTTAGTTGATTTGAGTGACGAAATTGAATACCGAATCCAGACCAAATATGGAGGTCTAGGTTTAATATACATCCGAAAAATATTATTGATTTATTTGGAAACTCAACAGCTAATTAAGTTACATGAATTAAAAGTAAACACGCCACTATCAGTGAGTTTTTCTATTTTTTTTATTGTTATAAGATAGTGCTTGACTGCGATCCCACCTGATGGTAATCAGTGATGCAATCGTCGATGGTGAGGCGCACTATTTTATTAAGAGCCTATATTCACTCTAGCCTTGAAGACACCCAAATTATAATCGAACGGGAAAACCATCAAACGATGACTTCCAAGCAGGTATGCAACGAGCATGCAGTTTAAGAAACGGGCTGGTGTTATTTTGGGGTAGGTAAATCACCCAATGACTTCTCTCGCTCTTGGATGGAGAAGGAAAAGTCACATTACGTTTACATTTGAACATTTGAATAACGATGTAGGTAAGTGTGTATTTTATAACTTTTTATGGTTTTTAAGGACAGAAAACTAAAAATAGTACGTGTTATGAACTTTAACGAACGCAAAAAAATATTTGTAATGTATTAATCTTTCGGGTAGGTACCGTAATTAGAGACATAATAGAAAGACAATAGATGTGCTGACGCCGGCGTCCGCTTGGAGCTTAACCTATCGCATACCCCCAAAACGAGACACAATAGTAAAACAATAACAGCGCGGTCTCATAGGACCGGTCGGGGATTCATGAATTAACAGATTAATTAATAAAAAATCTTAATAAGAACACTGTTGCACTTTGTCTGTAGACTAGTGCTCTCAACTCGTATATGGTTCCCCTCCCCTTCTTGCGTCGTATTCCTCAATGCTGAGGGTCGTGACCTCCCTGCTTCATCACCTTAGCCCTTACGATGTTCCTCCATCTGTTCCTATCTTTGGCGTTGTGAAGGGCATCGTACATCGTGGAGTTAAGAGCGGCGCGGATCTGGTCGGACCAACGTATTGGGCTGCGCCCGCGAGGCCTTTTCCCATCTACTTTACCGGTCACAATGAGCCTTTCGAGGTTGTGTATATGGTTAGCCTGTTAAAACAAACTGGATCCAGCTTTTACCTCATGATCTCTTCAGCTGCCAAGCCCTCAGCGAGTGCCTCGAGCTGCTGCGGCGACATGCGGCTGATGGCGGCCATGTCGATGATGTCCAGGTACAGCTGCGGACCCTGCGCCGGCGCCGGCGCCGCCAGCGAGGACGCCAGGCACGCCACACACACCCATAGCTGCGGAAGAAAGGTTTAGTTAGTGACAAGTTTTGTGAAGTTAAGTTGGCTCAAAATATATTGTAGGCTAGTTACTATACAATTGGTATTGTTCAAGCAAATATTGTGGGTATATCTTAGGTAACTTCAGTGCTAACTTTTCATAGTAGACAATACTTTTTTTAATTGTATTTGTGAACTCTTATTATTTATTATTGTTATGCATTTATTATTGTTTCGTTGGTCTCGTGGTCAAGCGCCAGTACTGATGATGCTGTTCTGGGTCTAATTTCTATGACGGATAACAGTGCTAGTTGTCGGCTAAATTGGGTATTTCGATTAGGAAATACGCTATTGCTGCCCGGAGTTTGAATGTTGGTCGTGTGGTACCCACGTGCCCGGTAAGAACGTAATGCTGTTGGTCCTACGCTTGACCACTCACAGGTCGTACCTGTCTATGAGAGTAAAGAAATAGAAAATGCACATGTATGTGTTTGCATACACCCTTTAATAATAATATTACAGCACTATAATAGTTATATCTTCTTCGTATCGAAATTGGGCCAGGAAAATAATTATCATTAATGTTTTTTATTTATTTACCAGAATGAAAAACTACCTATTACACTAATGTAACCAGCTACCAAACCTCTGATTATACTAATGTTACCACTAATGTAATGGAACTCATCTAATTTTTAATTTGCTCATGTTTTTGTTACTTTTGTTTGTAATGTTACATCACGTACAGTTGCAAAGAAGGCAACCGGCTTGTTGAACAAAGCACTTAGACCATTGTCAACAGCGAGTTAAGCTACTTTAAATAATTGTGCTCTGCACACATGTAATAATGATAACCATTTTTTGCAACATAACAAGTCTTTACAACAAATGACGTAGGAAGTGTAACATTACATTATTTTGTTTCATATCGCTCGTTATCGTTTCCACATTTCCCGTACAATTGAAGTAATAGATAATTTGAAACAATAGCTATATTGTCATAAACATGATGATGACGCCAGCGCGCGGCCGCGGGCCGAGCCTTGGCAGTGAAAGAAAAGTGAAAGTTTTATGCGCGCGCGCCGCTGTGACGTCACGCGCGTGGTTCCGCTCGGTGGGGCCACGACGACGCGCGGCGGAAGCGATCAGCTGGAGACACATTTTTTACAAATCATTGATTGTATTCGTAATATCGAAGATTTTATTGATCATAAATTTTATTATATTTTTGCTTCACGTATTAATCATGTAATCTAAAAAAGACTAAGTTAAATCAAATTCAGATATAGGATTTGTTTTTATTTACTTTTATAAATGTAGATTACAAAGTGAGATATTTACGCTTGACGCTCGCTTAATTCTGTTTTGACTATGCGACTCCTAATCGCTTATTTGGTTGCCCCGAGGTTATTGACATATTTGTATTCTAAGTTCTTGTGTCAAGGCGAAAAGAAAATTTATTATGTAGGTAAACAATAAATTTCTCCACCCATCCATTAACAAAATGTTTAATACGATGAAGTATTTGAATAATCAGTCAATAACATGTGTATTGTTGATTATATCTAGGCTACTTTCTAAGAATTGAATTAAACCTCAGAAAAAACTCAAGGATAGAGTTGTTAAGACGATGTTACCAATTATGACGGCACTTAAAGAATTACATACGAAAGTTATGATGATAGTTTAAACCTATTTCTCTTCTTGAGAACATCTAGATAACCACGATGTTTTAACGTATTCAAATTTGAAGCTTCTTTCATTGTCTTCGGGTCAGTTTATTACCTATCTGCCTACCCCAAAAGATGCACAGTTTGATGCTAAGTAATGAAAAGAATCACGTAACGGAAGTTTATTTTTCCAAGTGGCTGTGTCGGCGACGATGTGGAAAATTGGTGCTACTGCTATGCTAACTGAAACATACAAACGAATAGACGGTATGGGTGTTGAAACATAACATTTTTAAACAGTCTGCCCATTACATCGTACCGTACCATGATCATAACATGACTGTTTTAGTAATGATTTAAGATAAGATTATGTAATCAGATTAGGTTTACTATCTTTTTTAAACTGTGCACCTATGTGCAATATAGATATTGTTAATAAAAAATCTGTACTATTATGACATTGTTGGGATACATTCAATCCTAAATTAAAACACAATGTCTTTGTCGAATCGCTGTTTTAGGTTCATATCACAAGATCATTCAAGCACAAAAGAACAGTTCTGTATAGATCTTTCTCGGCATACGGGACTCTCTTAGACAGGACTACGAGACTTCGTTTCATAGTTTGGGAAATCCTGCACTAGATTGTTCCATCACTTACAACCAATACTGTTGCGTGTCATGAACGGAGCGTATCGACTACCGGCACAGTATTACTTTCAACTCTCAACTTGTGTCTACTACGGAATTACGTGTATTTTGCACTAGTGCACAAAAGTAGGTCCGGCAAAAATTTGCGCTACCGAATTATCATGTGATCACTCCCATGACCAATATTGACTAGGATGGGCCGCTACAGTCACACATCTATAGCAATGTGTGACTCATTTATCTGATGATTCAGTTTACAGAAAAACTCTTAAAAATTGTTTAAAAGATATTTGATTATGTACACATTCATTTTAAGTTTTTGTTGTGCACTTAGGTATACTGTCTTATACAATAAAATCAATATACAAAGGAAACTTAAAGTCTCGGTTTAGTTCGCCTTTACGCATTAACTTTCCTTTTATTTATTTTTCATGTCCAATAATAATAATAGTTTTGTGTCCAATAAAAAATAAAAATACCCTAAGGCCAATGATCTCTAAGCTTACGGACAATATCAATAAGACATAACAATTTCACGGGTCTTGAGCACTAACGAGTATGTTACAGTCATAATTAAAGAAAGAAAGATAAGAGTTTGTTTTACTATGGGCAAAACAATACGACAATCTTTGAGAGTTAATAGCGATAATTAGCAACAGTTAATTTCCTGTTTGCCTGCTGTTAGCACTTAGAGAAATCATGGTATGTAGGTAGGTATGTACCTACTTGTAGCTAGGTAGGTTTTTAGACCATAACGAAGAAACTTCATTCCATTAATAAAACTACTATCTAGCAAACTGTGTACTAATTGGATTAACAGCATAATGAGTAATAGAAGTAACCAAAACATAGATTGGTAAAAGCAATGATGGTGGAAAATTCCATACAGCTTACTTTCTTGTTGTGTTAAATGTAAAAGTTGTCATCCACCCACGTCCGGGTATCAAAGGTATCGGCAGCGCAGTGGCAGCGATCAGGGGCCTTACCATCACTTGTTATATGTGCGAACGAGAAACAGGAATGGAGCTATATACCATACATAGTTTCTTTCGTTGTACAGTTCAGTTTAGGTCGGAAAATGGATCGCGTGAAAAACTCGTGGTAGGGCCTCTGTATCTTTGTAATTTTCTTTTAATAGATGTTCTTCCTTACTCTTTCAAAATTGGTGCTCTCAGTAATGGCGTAAACGCCTTGCCATTAACTTCCATCTAAATAATTAGGCTAATAAACTAAATCACAGTGCACGTACTTAAAGAATTAGCGACTTTAAAGGAAACTGTCCAATGACAGGTTACAAACCAAAGAGTGCCAATAAAAGTTGACATACACGACAATTTGCATTCAGTGGAGCGGCGTAATAGCATATCGGTACCAACCATTTCCTTTTAAGACATTTTTTATTTCAAACAATGGGCGGCAAAGAATGATTATTATGTCGTAATGTCGCGTCGCTTACATAAAACGTTTACAATTTCAGGGATTTGGAAAAAGAAAAATATATAGGAATGCGGTCACAGTTTGCGCGTAGGTAAAATTTGTTGTAGTAAACGCATGTCGTAAAGGCCGTAGAAAGTCTACTGTGAAGACAATGTTTGATCTTTGATCCTGTGTTATGAATGAGGTGCATTCATGGACAGTGACAAATCGCTTACATTGTGGTGTTGGTGAACAAGTACCTGGCTATTGTTTAATTGATGACAGTTCGTCTCATTGTCTCTATGATTCAACCGATGTGCGATTATACTCGTATCTTCCTTGTTTATGTTGTGTGAAAGCGTAACCAACCAAATGAAAATAATTAATAAAAATTGACTATGTTCCTGTTGGAGAATGTTCTCGATACATATTTGTATATATATTTAGGAAGTTTTTTTTTTATTATTGATAGGTTCGCGTTTGAACGCTATCTCACCTGATGGAAAGCAATGATGCGATCGAGGATCAAGCGGTTACTACTAGATAAGCACCTAGTAGTAACCCATTCAGTCTTCACTTAAAGATTCCCGGGTTGTGTTATTGTAAGTAAATCCTGGTGAGGAGGAATGTTAAAAAAAGTATCTAATACCTGACAATAGAAAGAATGTAATTGCAGGGCACTTTAATCATAATTGGTTAATAAGAACGTCTAGACTTTGAACAGGAAACCTTTGTTTCTTCGCTTGTAGAACTTTCTTATAAGGTTCAATGCAAATACGGATGTTTGGCAATATGTCGTAATACAGACAGACACAAAACCTGTTCGCTCTTATGGTAATACAGGATGAGTAGTCAAAGCCGATTTGAATAGAAAAGCTGTAATGAATAAAGAGGCTTATTGTAATATGATTGTGTGAGGTAATTATAATCTACTGAATTGTGTGATAGTCGCGCATCTCACATAAATTACTTAGTTTTGTTTTACAGTAATAAAATATACGATAAGTTGCCCACATAAATATACTGAATCATCATTATTGCGAAAATGGTATTTTATGTCTCAAGAATGTTTAATTACTCCAAGTTTTTACTCCGCATTTGTTTTACGAGCGCTGAACTTTAAACAAGAGCTTTTATGTTTTGCTGACCTTTATTTTTATTCTTTATTTCGCAAAAAAACTTATATGTAAATAAAAAAATCTGTAGTTTTTAAATATTTTTGGAATTGTGTATGTCCGTAGAAAACTCAAAATTATTATTTGATTATTACTCCATTATATATTTTACTGTACATAGTGATTACAGTTATTTAATGTGTTTCAGGACACCGGGGTTCTTGATATTCGGAAAGACTTAGACACTTTTCAGGGAACGTATCCACTCGCCAAGTACCTCAGGATAATGTTGACTCCTTGTTGCTACGGCACTTACTGCTAGCGACCGTTTTTGAGGGCCATTGTCCATTTCACCTTTTGCCTTTTTTATCGCTGTACGAGTATATATATTACTAGCTGCTACCAGCGGCTTCGCCCGCGTGATAATAGAAAAATTATCCCAAGGGAAAATACGCCCGGGATAAAAAGTATCGGGACATGTCCACACACGGTCCAACGGGGATATTAAGGTCTACCCGGCTTGGCGGGGGTATTACTGTGCCCCCAGATGGAAAGAGAAGCCTAATATGTCTCTTTGTCTTCTTCTTCCTGCCCTTATCCCACCTTAGCTGTCCCCTGCGGTTTCACCCGCATTTTTCGTTACTGCTCCGCTCCCGTGGGTCGTAGCGTGATGGTATATAGCCTATAGCATTCCTCGATAAATGGGCTATCTAACACTGAAAGAAATTTTCAAATCGGACCAGTAGTTCCAGAGATTACCCCCTACATACAAACTTACAAACATACAAACTTACAAATTTTACCTCTTTATAATATTAGTATAGATTCTTGGTAACTAATCTCTACATTATTATGAAACACAAAACGATAGTTACAGCACAAACGCCAGCTTAACCTAAAAATTAGTTCTTCCTTTCTTATTTAATTTAAATATCGGAAACTTTTAGTCATGATAACGATTTTTTGTTACACGAGCGGATAGTGATTAGTTTTTAGTTTTTTAGTTGCATTCGTAATCAATTTATAAGTCGGATATTGGTGAATGTAATGACCCCGAATCGACTAATACAGATATTTCCTATTAAATTAAAGGCTATCCGCTTACATAACATAGAGTTTTTATGCATCTTCACCAATTTGACACTCTTTCCTTGTAAGGTGACGCAAGTAGGACTGTCGAATCCGTCGGCGCCAACAACTTGTTAGCTGTTAAGTAATAAACGTAACAGTAACTGGTTGAAACAGTGGAATTATGTTACGTGCGTAAAGGATTGTTGCTTTATTATCTGCGAACATCACATCTAGCAATCTGAAGCCACAATCTGTATGAAGTGCCAGTGGACGCTCTACTTTGTGTGGAAATTCCATTAACAGTTTTGTCCTACGAATTAATTATATTTAATACTTCTAGGTGGAGGGTTGTGTTGATTTTAAAAGTCAATATTTTTTAAAACGATTAATCGTGGAGCTTCTTTCTGGTTCTTATTTTTTACAAACGATCAATTCGAACCTCTTTTTTGTGGCGAGAGCGATAGGGAGTATCTGACTTTTCCTGACTAAAATCTACGTGTGTTCCCCTAATAGTAGGCACTTTGTGTTTCAGGATCACAGTAACTCATTCCATGCACCAGCTTTTGATATTTAATAAGTGGCCATGTAGGCTCATGTGAAATGTTTTTAGTTGAACTAGCGAGTGCAATCGAATCTCATTTTTATAACGATAGAAGAGATTCAAAAGGTTAATGAGAACAATAAAGCCAAAAGTTTTGCCTATTCACAAATGCTATATCATCAATTAGAGTCTAGAATCAGCTTTCGCTCACATCCAAAACAAAACGGAATCACATTCGCAAGCAAAAATTCTCCAGCAACAGAAACATGCGCGATCTCAAGGAAGCGCCTTCCGATGTAGGCAACAGAGCGTCATTAACGGGCGTGTATCGCGAACCGGATTGTCTGTCAGAAAAACCGACTACTTTCTTTCCGTCTCGAGTCCGGTCTGCACACATGTGATATTAATATTTATTTTAAACTTTTTCTTGATGGTTCGAGCCTTAAATTCCGATATTCGTAGTTTCTATAATGGTGATCGAATTCATAGTACTAAAATGTGATGTAAGACTTAGCGGGCCTAATCTGAATAAAATATTAAATATATCTAACATCTCCTAATAATATTATAAACGTAAAAGTTTGTTTTTCACTCTTTTATGTAAAAAATACTGAATGGATTTCGATGGTATACAGGTCCTATTCCAGGACCTTGTCCTGACCATCGAAATCAAAAAACCAAATAGCATATAGGATACATTTTACCCTGGGAGTATTTTTCCTTGAGATAAGTTTCTACTATCACGTGGGTAAAGCCGCTGGCAGCAGCAAGTAATATATAAAAATCCCATGTCACACACACACATTGTTTGTCATCGAATTCCTCTGAAAAAGCTTGATGTAGTTATATTTGGTAGGTCTTAGAAATAGGTCGTAGTCTATTTTTTATCCTACTGCTCCCATCCTCCAATTATTGCCTTTGATAATTAATTAACAACGTTTGCCCAGTAAATGTGTCCCTATAGTTGACTCTTCAGATTTCCCGAATAAGGTTACATTGTGTATAAAATCATGTTCAAATCCAGCATATAGCTGATCATGTCTCTAGGTTATAAGTTTACCACCACTGTTCTGTAAATAAAAATATTTTGTTTTATTATGGCACAAAACATTGCATAGTTTGTTTTGTTCAATATTATACCAGTCAATGCAGTTTGTATAAGCCAGTTCGCTAATGTGTTTCAAAATGATATAATTGTTTGTATACTGGCATGAATTAGACTGTGTAACTATCTGAGGGTTTACACAGTGTTATCGAAGCCAGTAGTCACGATGACGATGACGATGGAATTCTTTGTTTGTTCTGAAATAAATTCACCTAGATGGATCACCAAAGTGAATCATCACTCCAATTTGTACCTATTTTACTTGTTTTCTAGATGACTCTTGGTTAGATCAAGATTTAATGCTACCTGTAGTGGCAGGGCAAAAAGCTTTTGTTTCTTCAATTTCAACCTTTTTTTAACTACTTCTTCTTTTGGGCCTATGTTCAGTATCCGGTCACTGACTGCCTTATTCAATGTTGTTACGGCATGTAGCAATAATGACCTGCCCAGTTCTTTTTTTACGAGTTACCCATGTCATAATAATTATGAGATGGTAGAACTAGATAAAGTCGTTGCAAATATAGTGAATGTGCCGTCACAAAAATATACGCAACGCCATGTGGAGTACCATCACTTGACGTTCATATCGCAACAGTGAATGTCAGTGAATCAAATCTCACAATCAAATATTGCCGAATGCAGATCACAAAAGCAATCAATTATTTTAAGTGAATGTGAATACACTTTACAATCGCAATAAGTACACTTCACATGTTCACACTCACATTATAAAGACGACAGTTTCTATATAGGTAGGTATGTGTGTGTGTATGTTTGTTTCTCTTTCACACTCAAACAGTTGACTGGATTTGGATGAAAAGCGCACGGGCAGACCATATCCTGGAATAAGATACTTTTTTCCGGGAGTCTACATATCCCTTGGGATAATTTTCGAGATGTACGCAAGCGAAACCGCTAGTTAGTCACAATCTCACTGGTGATCTAGGGATCAAAAATCGAAGTTACAAAAAATAGCATTATTTTGAAATTATGAGTGGTATCTACTTCTAATGTCCTTTTTTTATACTTACGAAAACGAATAATGAATGAAGTCCTATGTGAGGAAAACACAAATATATGTAAGATATATATATTTGTATCTTCCTCACATAGGATTCCATTAACCCAAATTTTCACCATAAGAAATAATAAAAGAGATCTAGTTTGAAGAATTTATGTGGCGGTGAAAGCCCAACCCTGTGGGACTATTCAAATGACAAAAACTCATTAAAGTTTATCAAGAACTTTGACATTCATCGTAATTATTTTACCATTGCAGGAAAATGTAATTATATTTTCAATCAATATTCTTAGTTTAATAACAACTGCGATAAGAAATTAATATTATATTTCCTCGATGAATTTTCTCTGCGCAGGAGTCAGAATTTTAGCTCGTAGTGGTGAAAGTTAGAGTGAAGTCAAACAGGCAGGTAGTGGCGCGTCCGTGGTGATAATAACTTGAGCACATGTGAATGTGTTTGTTTATGTTCACGCTTGTTTCCTTGTGGGTCAAGCAGTGCTCATTGTCATTAGCTCTTGCAAGGACTGTGTTTGTTTTGTTGTTGTTACAAGTTGCATCATCACTTTTTGATTAGGACGGTCAACTTCCGTATTAAGAATACTACAATATTGTAAGACTTTATGTACATAACCAGATATTAATAAGACTATAAGAAACCGATGTTTTTGGTGCATTGTTACTATATTTTTTATTGTATTGCATTGTTTTTACACACTTGTAAGTGTTAACTTTCCTTTAGTCACAGACGATTCACGTCTCTGTCTAGCCAAAACCGTGTCAAAAGGCAGATTGGCTTGCACCGCGCGTTGTGGATCAGACGGAGATCCGGTCGAGTGGCTGACGAAACTGTTCCACCACTGAGTCATAAGGTTACTTAATTCTGAGTTAAGTAATACATACGCGTGTATTTTTTATGCTCATATAAATTACTCTTTTGTTTTAAAGTTGCAAAGAATAATGTTCTTTGAAGAAAAGCTTTTTGGGTTTAACGTTAATAAAATATAGGTTTAACCTATAAAATAAAATTATATAGGTTTACTTATTATGTAAGTTTATGCTGTGCACTGTATCATCCTACCCTCGAATATGTTTTTGCTCTATAACTCGAAGGTTTTCTGGAAGAAAACTTATTGCTGAGTTAAGCTCGCCTTTGTACATGAACAATCTATATCACCATATTGTTTGTAATGTTTATTGCATACAATAAAGAATTAAATTAAAATTTAAACTCAGCGTAGTCATACTTGATTAAAGCAAATAGATATGTCTCTATTAAATGATGCCGAAAGCATAAATTACAGCACGCTTTTCTACATTTTCCTGCAATTATACTTGTTGCCAATTGTTATCTTTTATAGTTCTACGAAGCACCTAACAGAGCCTTTAATGGCATTGCACATGAGGTATTGTTAATACTTTATCGTTTGCAATTTAAGGAATTGTTACAACATTTTATTGCACATTACGAAAGCTTTATAGTCGGCCTAGAGTCTAATCGATGATCAAGCCAGTTATCAAAGAATACGAGAGAATACAATGACTAGTTGACACACTTAGTCATGGCCAGAATTATCACAAAATATTCCTAACAAGGCCCTTTCTTAATTTTGTAAATTAGTAAGTATTCTTGTTTCCGAACTTACACATACGAGAAATATGTCACAATAATTTAGTGGGTCAACAAATTCGCTACTGTTACATAGCAAATAACTGAGAAAAATCCGAATACAATGTTTACAATACACTTCAGTTGCCTCACGGCTTGTTTACTTGACAATATTATGTAAATACTGAACCGTGTCCTAATAAATAATATGTTACAATAAGCATGTGAGTTTTCATCATTCTTGCTTTGACTCGTGCGTCTAGACAGTGCTGTAATTCAATAGATGTGTGAAAAGGGGCGACTCGAATCATTTGACCTTATTACCAAACTCCACAATAATAAATTACAAAACCCTAGTTTTTTTTTTCAAGTGGGTAATCATTAGAATGACTTCTATCGCTCTTGGCCGGAGCTGGATAGCGTGTCAGACTTTTATTGACTAAAGGCCACCCCATTCCTTCGTTGACTTCGTTCTGGGCTCACGAGATCCCTTTCGGAAACCAATCGATGGCTCCAAAACAAAACCCTAGTTGGAAATGCTGAAACAATGATATGGTATGTGACGATCATACGAGTATAAAAAAAAATGACTAAGTAAATCACTCAACACATAGGAGGGACACTTTCTATCGATAACTCAGACCCAACTAAATATAGTAATGTTGATAATTTGGCGGACACCGGACGGCGGCAGTCAGAAAGCAAAACGACTTCACTTTCAATGTGGTGTTACGTTAGACGTCAACGTCCGAACGTGATCGAGATTATAGGTGGCCTTTGCGCAGGTCGACGGAGCGGTGTTCGACGAGGAAATATCGTGCATAACTCTGGTACATAAAATGCAGAAGGATGCAGGTCATTTCGAAGACTTTTGGCACAGTGGCTTCGATAAACGTTATGTCACTAATATTGTTATGTATGGCCTACTTAAACTTTTTGGATCCGCCTTTTCCATTTTAGCAGCATTTTGTTTTATATGCTGCCAATAATATGCTAGAAAAACTTCTTTATAATGTCAATGTTTAATTATTTATTTAAACTTCATGTACAGCGGTGGAACAAAGGCGGATTAAGTGCATCAAAGCATTCTCTACCAGTCAACCTTTGGGCTAAAAACAGACAAAACTGTGGTATAAAGTGACTAATTAAATGACAATGTAATTAACTTTGATCTATCCTGTAGTATTTTTAGGTTCATAACACAAATAGAAGTTGAAATTATAGCGACCTCTAAAGATGCAAATACGTGCGTCTTCTAAAACATCGAATTCATATTCGATGAATTAACTTTCTCATGAAAGTTAATTCTTTGCATACATTACGTAGCACTTCTAACTTAGTATAATAACACTTTTTAAACTCATTATAACAGATTTGACTGCAATTTTCTAGTGACTTCTTTGTCCTAGTTTAGATTGGCTAGTACTAGACTGAGAAGGGGGGAAAGAGAGTTAGAATATCCACATGCTTTTCCATTATTGAATATCAATATTGGAAAGCCAGCATTAGTGTAATACTCTACTTTTTGTTAGTCAATTTATACGAAGCCTCTTTTTCTTTTCACGAGAAACATTAGTTACTATTTTTTTTGTATATTACATGTATACTATTAATAAATATTACAGCTATATTCAAACACTCGTATTAGTTACTCAAATTAAATATACCTACAATAACAGAAATGTTGGTTCAACTTATTTGACTATTCTAACTAATATAATATTATAAATGCAAATATTAGTTTGTTACGTTTATGCTCTTGTCAATCATTACAATACACATACCATCATTAAGAAAATTCTGGTACTGTCCCTGACAACGCGAAACTTAACAACGCGAGTGGACCCGCAAGCAAAATCTAGTTGTACAATAATTATAACGACTTTAGGTGTGCAATTATAGTAATCGCTCACCATACGTGTATTTTTGACATTTTGCTAAAATGAGAACTTTTCTTTTTATAGCATAGGGCATTTATATTGCGAAGAATATATAATTATTGCAATTACAGAATGTCACACGAGTTAAGTTGAACTGGTCGTAACGCGAGGAGGTTGTTCACCCATCCTCATTATGTAACGTGGAGAAAAAACCGGAGGCAGGTATACAAGTGTGCCGAAGCATTTAAAGAAAGGGAAACTCATATACCTTTTGATTCCGGTAAATTTAGGTAGTGCAAAGTGAATAACAAAACTGTGAAAAATTCCGAATAGAAGTTTATTCGGCAGATAGTTATTACGCAAGAAAAACATTGGTTGAAGTAAGACTTAATCTAGCTTCTGCGAGAGACTCGGGCTACGTGGAATTCATCCCCATATAAGTTATAGCCTATGTGTTCATTCAGAATTTAAGTTATCCTGGTACTTAACTTCATCTTTATCCGTTCAGCCGTTTGAGCGTGAAGAAGTTACAAACGTACACACATAATACTTTCACCTTTTTTATGACATATGCTAGTGCTTGACTGCGATCCAATCTGATGGATGTAGTGATGCAATCGTTGCTGGTAAAGCGCACTAATTTATAAAGAGCCTATTCAATCTAGCCGTGATGACACCTAAATTGTAATCGGACGTGGAGACCGTAGCAGTCAGTTAATAAGTGAGATGTGATTAAACTCTTTTAGTGCTGAATGCAAGATGCGGAGCACGCCTAAGAGCAGGACATACGTATATATAAATATCATAACCCTCTTTAATTGATTCAAAAATATAGGATTTATATTTAATGTCGTTCCAAATTTATTAATACGTTGTACGAGTACATTAACTTGTTTATAACTTAAGTACTCGTGAGTTATTTTGGTTAAACTATTGATAAATCTAAGGTTTTAATGACTAAATAATTTTATAAAAGGTATTAGAATACCGAAACACTGAATGTTTATTGCGGAGAATATGAATTATTGCGGAGAATATATTATTTTACAAAATCCTATTTAAGCTTTCTTAGAAACAATATTTCGTGTTTAATTTAATTATTCACAAGTTAGGTAAATCATTGCGGTTGAAAATCAAAACCAAAAATTGATAGGTACTGCTAAATAAGCACGTAAGCCATATTCTAGGTACTTCAAAACATAACAAAGCTAATACGTCGCTATAGGTAAGTAAACCTCAGAGAGGAAGTGTGTTATGAACTAATAAATAAAACTAAATAAGCGATACATTCACTGCGATTGCATAAACATGACCGCTTTGAAAGGTAAAGAAAAATAAACGAACTCATTTCTGTATACTTGGTTCCGTAAGAAAAAAATTCTTACAGGTCCCAAAACAATCTTATTAAACAGGACAAAATCAAATAAACCGCATTTAATTTATAAACTTCATAAATGATTAATATAAAAGTCACATGTATAGGTTTATTTTTATAATTTGAATTTGAGAACATTGTTGCTTCTACATTTATTTCGATATTTTTTTATTGTGATCTATTATTTATATTGTACTTTTGGTTACAATGCTTACTTGTCTACACTGTCCTCTCATACCTATTAATATTGCAATACGAAATATAACAAAAACAATATTTTTTTAAAGAGTAATAGTAGTGTAATAATAAAAAGAACGTGTTGCGCTGACCCCAAGTAATAGTGTGATGAATAATGAGACAGAGGCAGGAAGAAGACAAATTGTAGAGTAATAAATAAAAAATTAAGTAAAAATTAAAAGGATTTATTTACATTATAGGCAAAACCTAAAAGCCTCTCTCTCAAATTGGAGTCGCTACCCTGGACCTCACCTCACAAATAACAAATGAATTGACTTCTTCAATACTAATTGTAATTACGTTAATTTGTATGACTTCGCGTGTGTGCTATCTTAGTTTCCATTGAATTTGGTATTCATTAAACATACGTTACACTATTATTAAGATTCTCTTTAGATGGGTATCTTACAAGTACATAATTAAAGTATCCTATACTTTAAGACTAAATAACAATCAAAATTATGAGAATATGTATGAGACCTAAGATTTGAACTTCAAGCCTTGGCACAAAATTGCTACAATATTAAACAATATCACACGGCTATATAAAGATTTTCGTATGCCTAGACACGTAGGCATTTAAAGTGGTATTTAATAACTTATATTTGTTAGTACTTTGACCTAGATTTGTGTAATGTTGAGAATTAATCAAAAATTCTTTGTAATCCTCCTGACCGAATTTTGATCACGAACGAGACAAGCCAGATACGCAAGAGATGTTTTAGTACTCAAGCGTGTGCGAAAATATAGATTTACTCTCTGTTAATTTACTCTCATCAATATTGAAGATAGATCAAGCGCAGGACAATGGGTTTATATGCTCTCAAAGCATGGAAATTGACACCACAAACTTCCTAACTTTGAGCAGCCATAGCGTAACTTCCAGGAGAAAATCCCAATAACCTATTTTGATTCACCTAAAAATCGGACCTAACGAGACCAACGAGGAACGAGTTCTTAAAGCAAAAGGCCTTACTTACGAACATTATTATCACTAACTAAAAATGGCAGTCTTGTAGCGTAACTTCGAAAAGTCATGTGTTATTATTGGGAAGTATACGCGGATTCCTAAAGCGCGTATAAAACGCATAAAGGCTCAGAAGTAAGAGTTTGTTCTCGTAACTTTCATAATCTTCCATCTCGGCCGGAAGAGCCTGCAGCCATCGTCATCGTCATTATGTGCATTTTAAGCAGCTTGTAGTAATTGGTGGCAAGTTACACACCGTGAAAAGTGTGTTAAAAACAACATTTATCTACCTTATTGTATTATTTTCAAGAATGGTAATTTTTTTACATATTTTAATCGATTTATGCATTTGCAAACATATCAGTTTCTCAAGCTAACTCGACTAACTTTGCTCTAAAAAGGATCTAGAAAGCCAATACTCGTACCGATAGTATAATAATTAATTTTATATCAGTACTAGTCGCTGGCAGCGACTTCACCCGTGTGATAGTAGAAAATTATCTACGACGTAAATAATTTGTACAAAAAGTATTCTAAGTATAATGAGCTGTTTCAGGACACGGTTTACATCATCATCGAAATCTGTTCAGACGTTAAAGCATAAAGAAGTAATAAACATACTCGCGTATCGCCTTTCAATATTAGTCTTCTTCTTCTTTTTCTACCTGGCGTTAATCCCGGCCATTGCCAGGGTTCGACTTTCAATATTAGTGTGAGTATCATAATATCCTATTGATCATATTTTAAGATCGGAGTGTACCGTTTTGGTCCTAAGAATGTGGAACACTCAATATCTGACCTTTCCTAAAACGGTATGAATATTGAAGTTAACTTTCGGCCTAGCCTACTAGTAAGCGGACCCTCAATAGTTTTGCGTCATTTCTAAGCCCTTACTTGGAGTGTTTCATATATGAGCATTCAGAAAATGTGCAACCTAATGTTTTTCACGCCTTATAAGTCAAATATTTGCAAACCTTTTGAATTTTAATTGAAGTTTCCTAATTTTACCTCCATGATTATAATATGTTAATTGTATGCAGTCACATTTCCATAAAAATAAAGGTTATTGCAAAAAATATTGTGTTGTTTACTCAATAGGTGGTGAATCAAAATCATTGTTTTGGGAAAAGTTACGCGATCTCACGACGAAATAAAGAAGAAAGGTAAAGAAAATACTGTGATCACTCTGCTTGAAATCAATATCTTTATAATACGATATGAAACTCACAAAGTGTTTTGATCTTTACTTGCATACGGATGTTTTAAATACTATAATATCAGTATGGGTTCAGCTTCCTTCCAAATAGAACCTTAAAGAGGAATCTATTAATTTCCTTCGGATGTGAAACTAACTAAAACAGATATTCTATAAAATTATAAACTGCAGCATATAATTTTATAGCTTTAGTGTAACCGACAATATTAAGTTAAAGATAGTGTGCAGTAACATAATAAGCGCTCGATCATTATAAGGTATCAGAAATCATTCAACCAAAAATCCTATTGTGCAATAGAACTCTTTGCTTTTTTTTCATGAATTATAAAATGCTGCAATTTCGACCTAGTACCAAAAAGAACTAAATAAACTGACTGTTTTTTGGGTAGTAATTACTTTTTCCTCAATTATATATAACGGTTTCTTTTATTCCTGTTTTTTTACTACAAAATATGTTATTGTGCCATCAAAAACACACTTCTTCCTGCCCTTATCCCGTGTTACTTGGGGTCGTGTTATTTACAAGATGTCAGCACTAAAATATGCAATTATTCGGTTTAAAAAAAATTTAGTCCAGGTGCCCGAAACTATTGTAAAACGTCTAATAATATTTGGTGTAAAATTTGTATATTTAGCGAAGAATAAGGTTTCGATGCACAGTTAAAAATAACCCTTTTTACTTTACCTACAACTTCAACCCTGACTTATTAAATAACTTGCTCAAGATCATATCAATAAAATTTTAATATATTAATCGTTTGCAAACATCCATCTTTAACTCTGCAGCTACAAATAAGATACAAAACAACTAAACAACACGCAAATCGGCGTAAGTTACAAATTGTCACGCAACTAAAGTGCGTGTCTCTCCGCTATTTATTTATTAACCCAAACAACATCAATTTAAGTATTGTTTTGTAGATAAAACATACGTTTATTCAATCATCCGGTGAGAATAATTTTATTTTCTATCAATTACATTTTTTCACGTGTTTTCTTCGTAGTTCAACAATGATGATTCACACCTTTTTGTTTAGCCGCATTGTTTGTAAAGGTGAAACTTGTTAGTGCTTGAAAAGGCTTTTCATTACGCAACACTACTTACTTAATTTATCGAAAGAATACATATGAATCTAAAAATGCAAAATAATATCTATACAATACTAGATAATTATTACCTACTCAAGAGAAATTAAGATGATTGTAAAATCTGACAATTGAAAAAACATGTGAAAATTAAAAAAATAACATAAATCTTAACTATGTATTGTTCTACTCGTACCACTATACGAATGACTTCTTTTTGTTTAAAAATAAATATCGCAGTGATGAACCGTAGTTTATTAAGTTATTAATTATAATGACTTTTCTATTTTTAAGAGTTTTTTTCTAAATACAAATATAGACAATAAGGTCTTTTAAAAGAATAAAGGACCACTACCATAGTGTACAAACTTACCTTTAAACTACGTGCGTTCATCATCCTACAGAAACAGACGGCGAAAGTCACTGAACACTTGCACTGTCACCCCACAACCAAACCAGTATTAACACTTAATTCGAAAATAATGTAAAATAGCACAAAAAATTACTAGCACGATTATGGAGTCCCGTTCTAGAAAAAAAATGGCAAATGGCAACCAGGATGACGTTTGTGTTAGCGCGGTTCGAATGCAACTTTCGCGCGTTCGCTCAGACGTCTCACTCTCACTGGCCACGGCGCTCAGTTTTCTTTTTATTTAAACTTGCAATCCCCTCTAGCGATTGTGAATTATCGCATAATATCTTGTGTTATCAATACGCTATTGCGGACGGACGGACGGATGCCTCTCGTTTAAGGATCTAGTTACATGCATTAGTGATATAATCTGCATAATAAAGTGGATATTGGTTCCTCTTGTCTTGCAGAACAAAAGCATAAATCCACTTTATCCATCGCTAGAGATCAAAAAATATATATTTTTAAAATATCCAAATGAATGAACAGATTTCTAATTAGGTCACTTGTGTGACTGTTTGTATGTCTGTCATATCCAATTTGCTGCGAATGTACCGGACCGATCGTGTTGAGGTATAAACAGAATATTGGTGACCTGAACATGGACAAATGAATTTAGGTTTTGCCAGTTTTTAGAAATCTATACAGTAATGAGGATTAGATGAATAGAGAAATGTCGTTGCTATGTACAAGCAATATAAAAATGAACAAAACAAATAGGCCTGACACACACGACGCCACTTTTTAAAGTGAGAAAAATCCCGACCCACTTTTAAAGAAAAGACATCAACGCGCGAAAAACATAGTTAATATTTTCGTAATAAAATTAAGGCCACCGATGAACCGCCTACATTTTACGTTGTATTTAGAGTATAATTTTTAGGATATTATAGCTCCTTAGCACGGTTTATAAATTACGAGCCTATTTGCGAAGGTCTTTTAATGTGAGAGGAATATTCAATTAATGCTGTTGTATTTTTGCGTGCATTGCGACTCAAATAAAAATATGAACGCCAATGACCTGTATCTGCCAAATGTTACTCAAAAAGATATAGATACGATTTGCAAATTGAAATTGAAACCTTAGTAGCGAATCAATAACGAAACCTTAGTTAAATCTAAGTGAAGAAAACACGTTATTGCTTCATCTAGATTAGCTAAATATATTAAGTCATACTAAGTTTAAAAAACCTGTCTTCTTTCTTATTTTCATTGTTGGCAACATAGGTTGGCAACAACTTGCCATTTTCTTCAGTTTGCCATTACTCAAATACTTCTCACTGTTATGCAAAGATGATCGGAATTGAAGCAATAAATTCTGATTTAATTTATAAAATGTCTTTTTTCGCTCATCCTACTTAACTGATTCGATTTGACAACTATGACGTCACAGCATGTAGTTTAGTCCATCCTATTCTTCTTTAAATGATTGTTGAGTTGAGTACAAGATTTGCCACTAATCTAATGCCAATGACCAACCAGTACATAATAAAACCCTTTCTTCTTCCTGCCCTTATCCCATATTACTTGGGGTCGGCGCAACACGTTTTTTTTGGTACACATTGAAATCCTTTTGGTTCCTTAGAAACCAAGCTTGTAGTTGTATGTTTGAAAATCTTTTTTGGTAGCCTGAAAGAGTTGTGAAGGTCAGATTGAAAGTCAAAAATGAACGAGCCTAGTAAGACCTGCTAGAGCTGCGGGTTTGTTCGATAGACTTACTGTGGCCCTGGACTACAAAAGGCAACTGAAGTACATAACACAATCAGATTTTAGACTGTAAAAATCAAACACTTGCTTCACCCAGAGCGGGAGAAAATGATGATTTCCCATCTCAAAAAAAGGTGAGAAAATTCTAGGTTGAATCATTGATTTATTATTTGTTTAAACCTTTACAAAATTTAAATTCAGATACAACATATCATGATGCCTGGGTCGACGCCTCTGGGGCCATGGGTGTGCTTCCGAAAGTATAACGCGGGACCCCGGAATGAAGGCAAAGATGGATCAGGCTTGGGTTTACTCAGAAAAAGTTTGACACGCCCTCCCGCTCTGCCCAGGAGACGGGAGAAGTCATTTTGATGATTCCACACCTAAAATAAAAAAAGGATGCCTACATTTTTCTTTTGTTAACATGTCATTAGCAATGTAGCGACTACGATCATCGACATCTACACATGACGTCACAGAACCCAGCATCGCGCAAGCAAAGTTCTCCGCGCGATTTGAATAGATACAACAACCCGAAATCATCTATTGGGCAGTAGCCCACCGGACATAACACCTCGTCCGATCGGAGGATCGTCCCTTTTCAACGGAGGTATGTGAGACTTTACTCTCTGTCCACCTACCTCCAAACTGGTGACCCTCGACCATGAACGTAATAATAATGTAAATAAAAAAATGTTAATGTTATCTATGTAACGCAACGTACTCGTAAAAACATACGAGTATTGCTCAATTTTGTTTCCGAATGATTACGAGACTTTAAATTTTTCGTGAATACTTTTGAAAGCTAAGTTAAATGCACCTAAGTTTTGATCTTTGATAATAAAAACCGGCCAAGAGCGTGTCTAGCCACGCTCAGTGTAGGGTTCCGTAGTTTCCCGTCCGTCACAATAAGTGTCCTCAACTTTTCAAAAACTGTTCGTCCCATCAAGTTCAAAATAAATTTCCTAGAAAGGCTTTATAAAGCTCTACTTTCCAGATTTTTTTCATATTTTCTAAACTTATGGTTCAAAAGTTAGAGGGACACACACACATTGTTTTTTACTTTTGAAGCGATTATTTCCGAAATAATTGATATTATCAAAACATGATTTCAGTAAACCCCTATTCATTTTTGAATACCTATCCAACAATATATCACACGTTAAGTTATAAAAAAAAAACGCGTTTTACTTTACATGTAGGGGAGCTACCCTAATAAAACATTTTTTTCCAATTTTTATTTTTGCACTTTGTCGGCGTGATTGACATACATATTGGTACCAAATTTCAGCTTTTTAGAGCTAACGGTCACAGAGATTAAGCGAGGACGGACGGACAGACATGGCGAAACTATAAGGGTTCCGTTTTTGCCATTTGGCTACGGAACCCTAAAAACCGGCCAAAGGCTAGTCGTATTCACGCACGAAGGGTTCCGTACCGTCTGTTGCAACAAACGGGCAAAGAAATCACGTTTGATATATGGCAGCCCCACTTAAATATTTATTTTATTCTGTTATCTAGCATGTATGTTGTTAAAGCGGCAACAGAAATACATCAGCTGTAACTTTCAAGGTTCTCTCATGAACCAGATATAGCCTGGAGACAGACAGACGGACAGACAACGGATGTACTATCAACATGGATACTCTTCTCTTTTAAGTTAAGAGTAAACATGTTGATCTATCCACAAGTATGTGTGTAAGGAGTGATATGAAAGAAAAGGGAGTTAGTGATGGCATGACGGGTGACAGGGCGGAATGGAAGAAAAAGGCATATTGTACCGATCCCAATTAACACGGGACAAGGGCAAGAAAACGATGATCAACTGTATTCTATTATTTATTAAAAACTGCAATTTTTGATGCAGGATTGGATTCCCTGGAATAGACGTATTAATAAAATTTAAAAAAAATCAGCGATTTGGCAAACCATTTTGACAATTATACCTACTGACCCTTTTCTAATAAAGGATGTGAACACATACAATTCATAAGACGGAAAAGAAAATATCGTGAAGAAACTGGCATGTTCTAGAACCAAAAATTCTAAGATATGTGACATCCACCAATCCGTACATGGGTCTGCGTGGTAGATTACGGCCCATTCTCTCTCCTAGAGTGGAGGCCTGAGTCCCAGCAGTGGGAACCAAAATAAAAACGCTAATTAGGCCTGTGCTATATCATCTTTGAAGCTGATACTTACTGAACTTCAACGTTGATGAGGATTTAAGAATGAGTGTTTTACTTGGCATAGGAAAAAATACATTCTTACCAATTTCCTGTTTTAGTATCAAAATATCTTGCAAAAAAAGAAATATTGGGACTTGATATTTACCAATTCTATCTCTACCTCAAAAAATTAAATACTCGATGTCATTTTTACCGATTAATGACATGTATCGCGACTACGATTTACAAACAGCGGTGCCATGAATGATTTACTGTCTCACACTCAATATTATGTTGATCAGTCAAAAAACCATGCAGGAAGCGTAGTGATGTATGCACTTCATGACCCCAATTCCATTTATTGCTTTTCATATAAGTTGAGCGCTAATCATCGCTCGCGATTGGTGACTGTCGGTCCACGCCTTGCAACAGCAGTGAAGGGATGCTGTCCGATGTTACAATATATGCGCTCGGATACCTCGGTTCGACATTTTATCTTCAAAACATATTAGATAATAATTTGTTTATATTTTTTACTACCGAGGAAGTCTCAGATTGTTGATTTAGGAAGTGAGTTTTTTATTTATCCAAATAGGTGGAATCTTCCTAAATTACTATCATGTTATGATGCAGCGAGCTGAATAAGCTTTTTACATAACATTAGCAGATTAAACCGTTATTACTCAACAAAAATGCAGTGTGCAGTCATAAGCATCGCCACATTGACCGGTTCTGTGCATCTTGATTCCCGCGGATAATAATAAATTAATGTCATATTTATTCCATTTGGATTGTTTAATGGGACGTCGGTGCGTTTTTTTCCATGCGCACCTCAATGAGATGTTAGCAGTGGGTTTGATAGGGCCAGTGCCCGAACTGCGGGATTGGTACAAAGAGTTACCATACTGAACACTGTAGACAACGAAATTTTAATACAACCTATTTCAACTAGTTATTGATTAATATTATTTTTATTATGCTTTTGGTTACAATATTGGTTGGTCTACATTGTCCTGGCATATGTGTGTTAATTTTTAATATGGAAATATTGTAAACCCAACAATTCTTTGAAAAGAGTAACCATGGAGTTTCTTGCCGGTTCTTTTCTATAAGAAACTACCAATTGGAACCGTGCACTAACTTCTGACATTTTATAAGTGCTCATTTTATATTTCTGATTTTAATTTTGGCTGCGGCGCTAGAACGCAAAGGGCAACTTAAGAAATATGTGTGGGTTTTATTCAGCAGAAGTCAGATAGTCTCTCGCTCTACTTGTATCTGTCGTTCTGGTTTCATTTGATGATTTCAACACTCAATAAAAAATAGGGTCTTTGCAAGGTGGCTTTGGGCCAAGGCGTAGTACACCAAAAGTCCGACATCTTTTTTGTGGGGGAAATCCGTGGGAAATCATCACGTAACTTATCCCGCTCTGAATGAAATGAGACACTTTTACTGAGTAAAACCCGTATTAATTCAGCTGCCTGTTGCAATCTAGAACCGCGGTGACTCTTTCGAAAAAACCATCGTCCAAGTTCAAGATTTCAAATTAATGGATTAGTTATTTAGCTATTAATACTGGGTTGCGAGATTGTTTGAAAGACTCACCGTAGTCTTGGAATGCACAAGGCAACTGAAAGTACATGGATGGGTTTTAGTAAAAGACTCACTGCACTCAAAGTGGAAGGAATTATTTGACGATCTCTCATCTCAATAAAAAGGTAGGTATGGAATAAAGTATGAGGTACAAGCTCTAAGTAAATAAAATCGACAGAAGGATAAATATGTTGACTTTGTAGGTTTGTCTACTATGCCTCGTATGGCCTAATATTTGTCGCAAAACTAGAAAATAATTATGATATTTTTTCTGCAAGTCTGACATAATTGAGTCCAAAACTTTTTTGGCCGTCCAATCTTCCGTTCACTCTGGAAAAAAACAGACATCACGTAATACTCCTGATACTTAATTTTTTGCTCACAATATGAATTTTAATCATCTTTTTTCTTAAATTACATCATCGATTAATATCTTAGGCTGGCCTGCGTTTTTAATACAGAGTCATGCAAGTGCCATGATCCAGCAAATATGTAGGCAATGTTGAAGTGTTTTTTAGGAATCTGCCCGTGTAGCTGTTCATAAAGTTACGTAACAAACCGTTATGTGATAACGTAGCAAAAAGTGGCGATCAATATAGCATTAGATATCTACCTACTTATGAAATTGTAAGGATGCCTTTTTTTCTTCACGCAACTGATTTCCTTAGAAAAGTTGAGCAGTTGTCATTACCGCCAACGTTAAATCGATTGCAGTACTTATTTTTTAATACAAATGTAACAGAATTATGTTCCCAAAATTCTATGTCAATTTTAACACGTATTAACGAGGATCTTAGATAAGAAAAATGTATAATTCCTCGGCATCCCAATTTTTAAAATGAGGAAAGGCTTTTCAACATACACACTTGTACATCCCACCGCAGATATTCATGCAGATTCAATACAGTTGGCGACATGCAGAATAGAGAGTAAAGTCCCGAATATCTCCGCTGAAAAGAGATGTTCCTTCGACCTGACGGATATTTGGTCTGGTGGGGTCACTGGGCTTCATAGATGATTTCGGGCTGTTGTTAGATACACACATCAAATCATGCATATACATTCGAGTATTATACATATCAAATCGCGTGGAGAGCTTTAATTGCGCGATGCAGGATTTGTACTTCTTAAGTGACGTCATAGATTGCGCTACAACAGCAACCTGAGGCGCCACCACGAACTCTTAGCGCGATTTATTTGACAACTTTAGCTAATTGTTAAAGAGATGGAGTTATACATAGCTCCAGGCCTCAGGAACCAAGAAGAAACTGGGGTTTCTGAAACTAATCAAGATCCCGATCCAATTTTGATTTAGCTGTTAGCTCATCAAAAACCAATTGAACTATACTAAACCATTTAAGATGAAGCTATTCAACGACAGGTTTTTTAATGAAAAAAATTGAGGTTTATAGTTGGTAGGAAAATGCTAAACCTACACCCTTTGCTCATTAAAGTGACTGATGTCATTATCCGTTAAACCAAGTTCTTAATTAAATCATCCTCATTTTTAATAAGCTTGCTTCTTATTATAGCAGGCCTACGTGATGTGCAGAACGAGAGGAACTACCTACTTGTATATTTTGAACTCATGACAAATAACACTGTACAATTTCCACTGACTACCATACATACATACAATGGCCTATTCAATCTTATTTGGTGAAAATAGGTAAGTTCTTATTGTTTATTATTTTCTAAGCGTGCTTATAAATAGTTTATATTAGGTATTGTTTGATTTGGATTATGTTTATTGTGGTTAACCAAACCAGTGCAAAGAAGGTGTGTCGAGGCCAATTGGTATTTTAAAATTAAATAATACCTAAATTATTGTTTATTAGTTGATTCAACAGACATTGTGTCTTGGTAATGTACTGTGAAACGCGCGAACAATCAAAATAAGCTCAAAAGTTCAATAGTCGTAATTTTCTTCATAATTTTCTTAATTATTGTTTCCGTAAGAACTTTCTCCTGATAATAATAAATGCAACGTTCACGTTCACGCGTGATGACGTGATCAAGGAAAATAGGAAATCATTTAAAAATATATGTAGAGGTAGATATGACAATTACGCACCAATCCACTGGGCCGGCGATTACAGACTATTCCTTCTCCTAAACGGGAGGCCTTAGGCCTAAGAGTAGGAACATTAAGGCTGATCTAGGTATATGTATAAAAATAAAAACAGATGACTGATACATCAACGCACAGCAAAAACTACTGGGATTAGGAACGTGAAATTTTGCACAAGGTTTCCTTTTATGACTAAGGGCGATGTTCACCGACACCAAATCGACTGTTTTAATATTAAAACGGCTGTTTTAGCAATATTTCCTGTTCCTTATCGTCGGTTATTGACGTTAATCAGATGGTTATCTTAAACTTATGTCGGTGCACATGGCCCTTAGGCGAGCACAAAGAGAGGATATTCCGAATGCTCCCCTTAAAGCAATGAGATGAGGGTCCAAAGTATGTGTAGAGAAACGTACTTTCACGTGGGCAATGCCGCTGGCAGATACTAGTTATGCTATATTATGATAAATTGATGTTTTTTTGTTCAGTAAGCTTATTGTGAAAAGGCAACAGGATTGTAACAGGATTTGATGAAATGTGAGCTTATGTCTAAATTCTGCTACAGTTGCTTGGGGTCGATCTGACGCGGGATTTACCGCCATTGCACATCGACCCACATGCGGCGTTATCTAACCCGACATCCTAGTGTGTGTCCGTCGGCCGCAGCCGTAGCCGGTGTGAACGCTGGACCGAGAGCGAATTTCATTGTAGCACTCAATCGACTATGCGCAATGGGTTTGCGTTTTAAGGAAAATGATTATTGATAACCTGTGATTACAGTTAAATATTTTTTGTTGTCATTTATGAAACGCCATAAAATACATTGAAGCTTGCCATTTGATTGCAGATACTTTATTTTCATGTTTGGTTTGAAAAATGTTAATGAGTTAGTTTTGGCAGATAATGTATTTTTAACATAAGTATTTTTGAATTCGGCGACGACTCTGGTTACTTAGGCAGGGGAGGCATTCATTTCTTTGTTATGAATTAATTTAAAAAAATGCAACTTTATCGACTTGATTTCCACAAGATTATAACGTGAATTCACCCAACCTTGGTTAGGTACACCAAAATATATTATTACAGCAAAACCAAAATGATTTCACAGGATCAAAACGTCTCTAGCGAGAAAGCGTTATACATTATATTATATAGTTATAAATTACACTAAAGGCAGTATAATTCTACATTATTTAACGTAGAAACTGGTCATTGAAACTCAGCAACTGACTGAGTTTAATTTTTTGTTTATGATTTTTCATCAAAAACTTTCAATATTTCATTTATTTTTGAAGTGACCAAGATGGCGTACCTATTAAATAGAATGACGAACCGTAGGTATTAAGCAAATAATATGAAAACATAATCTCAAGTTGCGGGGACTGGCGAAAATGGCGTATTATTATGAGAAATCGTATTAAGCGTGATCATATTAAGTGGGTTCTACGTACAGAAATCTAAAGTATACTGTATTTTGTTTTCTATGTTAAGGCGCCACTTCACGAGGTGGGCCCAAATTTTAGTTTTTTAAAACAATCTGAGACAAAAACTACAGTGTTTTAAATTTAAAAAAAAATATATGTTTTAGTTAAGGATCTTATCTAGTTAAAATCGCATTCAGTTGCAAGACCTGATGAACTTCACTCGATAGAAAAAAATCGCAAAGTTACCCCTTTTTAAAACGTTTTTTCAATATTATGACTATATTACTGATTTGTTACGTTTCATTTTTGTACTATAATAAAGAAACTAATTAGTTACAAACAAATTCGCAGAGTTTGAATTGATAAAATGATTTTCTTAATTACTATGTTTTAATAAGAATTAAAAGCGGTCGCGGCGGCTCAGACAGGTCCGTTCAGTCGCGCGCTGGCGCTTGTCGACGACGGACCTGTGTCAATTTCTTCAGCGACAACTACGCGCACCAAATCATCTCTTTTTGAGAATTTGTTGCTTTTCAGTTATAAATTATAATGGGCAATAAACAACGCAGGCGAAAAAAGTCGCGTAAAGTGATAAAAGACACAAACAGAAAGAATGCACTCCAAAGATATGTGAAGATAGGGCTGCCATCCGTCCGGGTTTTCCCGGATTTGTCCTAGTTTAGAGGGCGTCCGGGGAGCGTCCGGGCGGGGTTTCAAAAAGTGTCCGGGTGAAACCCGGACGCTTTTAGTGTCAGGGGCATTCCCGATTAATTAAAAGATAAGCGATATCTAAACAAATCTTAGTTAAAAATTCTTGGTAACCGCAACTAAGCTAACTCCGACGGCGACGCTTCAAAATAGCCGATGACGGTCGATAAATAACTAGCAAACAAGCTGCTTAATTGAATACATTTTATTTTTATTGTAATATTTTTTTTCTGGGTGTCCGGGGAAAAACTGAATTTTATCATTTTTACAGTCTATGAACGTGTTCTGTGTTTTCCACCATATCAGTTAAGCTACTGAAATTAATGAGTTGTTGTTGTTGTTAGTGAGTTGTTGTTGGCTGTTGTGTAGTTGACTGGATTGTGTTGGCTGTAGAGTAGTAGGTGACTGTTGTTTAGTTGTAGTTGGTTAATATTGAGTTACTGTTGGATGTTGTCGTTGTTTGTTGTTGGTTATTATTAATTTTTAATTGGTTTTTATTGACTTGTAGTAGGTGTTGTTGTTGCATAGTGTTGTGGTTTCTGCGTTGTGAGCTGTTATTGGTTGTTACAGAGTAGTTTTTGGTTATTTCAGTTGTTGCAATTTTCAGCAAAACGGTAAGTTTTATCATATACATTATATATCAAATTAGTGATAAGAATTACAATTCTTTCAACTTTTGAAATCGTTATATCTCAATAACTTTTTTTTGTTGTCATTATAACTACATACATGAGGAAGCTTGTAATTGAGCAATGTAATTACCTACTATAGTCATTATGTTGTTATTAGTCTGTAAGCCTTCCTAAAATGTGAAAAATAAAATAAAACGGTGGCACTTAGGAAAAATGTTTTTAGACGTTTTTGTAGATAATTATCTGTACTGTGTAATTTTTGTATGTGCTTACTAATTTTATGTAAAACTTACCGATTTGATGAAAATCGCGTACAAAACTTCAGTTTTTAGGGTTCCGTACGACTTTGTTGTCCGTCTGTCTGTCAAGAAGTCTGTCTGTCAAGTCACACAAGAACTTCCAAAAAAGCAAAAACCACTTTGCGATAACAATCAAGAGACACCACATCAATCAAATGATTCTGTGTGTGTGACAGTGCTCAATTTTAAGGATTTTTAAATACACAGTAGTTTGAACAAAAGCCGTGTTATTTACAGAAAATGGCTATTAATTCAATTTATAAATTAAGTCCCGGATACTCCCTCAGAGATAAATTTAAGGAAATTAATGTGATTTGACCATTAGGTACATTTTGTATGGACTTTATAAGAGACTGCGACCCCTTAGTTTGTTTCGGTGTTCCTTCTCAGGGTAGTTAGCTAGGAAACACCGGCCTCATCTAGTACATATAAACTGACAAAAACAATGACGTGAAAAGTGGAAAAACCAACTTGCAAAATAAATATCATTTATCAGTAGTAGAAAATTAGTTTATGACTCTGATTATATGTTATTTAAAAAAAAAAACAATAGGGTTCCGTACAAAAGCTGTAATAAGATAAAGTGTAAATAAATTACCTTTAAATCTCCTTACATCGTGTGATAAAAATATTGTTGATAGAAAAAAATTATATACTATAACTTTGCACAACATTTGTTTATGTCACAATAACTATTTTTTGTCTAAAACCTGAATCTAAGCAAAAGTCATTTAGCCTCTAGATTAAGCCATTTTTTGTACCTTTATACTCTTAACAAAATAAATTATTTCATATTGAAGTCTGTTTCACTGCCTGTATATTTTCATTGCCTTTTTAGACTGTCGCAACCCAGTGCTGCAAACGTGTGAACGGCACTCACGCTACCGACGCCTAGATCCCGATTCCGATTTCCAACCAGGATACCAGGGACCAGGTAGACGCGGGCTCGCGAACGGTGAGCACTAGGTAGCTCGCCATCCGGCAGTCTGGTAATAACCTGGACCGAGCCTTGTCGTCAACGGCGTGTTTTGTTCTACGCGCGCCTCAAGGAGATGTCATCAAACTGTAGGGGCACGTAGGGCCAAAAGCGTCTGGGGAATACGGTAGTTCCGAAAGGTGAGCCCGTGTCCCCCAGATCAAAGGCAACAAAGGAACGGGGTGCGTTTTAGTCGATAAGAGTCCGACACGCCCTCCCGCTCCACCCAAGAGTGGGGAAGTCATTCTGATGATTAATCACTTGAAAAAAAAAACTCTTATTCCTTCTTTGCCTTCGATCCAGGGCTCAGGGGTTCGTTTTAACATAACCTCAGTAAACTTCGACCCTGCTGGGCAACTACGGTTTTGTGGTTCAACAGTGGACGTCTGTTGGGTGAAATGATGATGAATAATTATGATGATAATGATTCTTAGTAGCAGTCTGGAGTATGGAAGTTGGGAATGTGACATCCCATGGGGTTTTAACGAGGCATGCTTTGTAAAGCTATAAGTGGTAGGTATATAAAATGAACTTTATCCCGATAACACTGCTACTACTTATTTTGGTGTAAGTACAATAAAGTTTATTCTATTCTATTTTAACACTGCGAATATTTCGTCAAGTCAAGTTCCAGCATTACGATCCTTACGTACCTACTAATTTTACTTCTTTTAAGTAATTGCACTTGAAACACACAATTTTGGTTTTAAACTACTCCGTATTTTAGAGGTAAATAATAAAATATAATTATGTATATATTTTTAGGTTTCAACTTATTATTATGAGATATTATTTACTTGTAAAATATGTAACTAAGAAAATAAGTAGATTATAAAAAAATGTTAGGTAGCTATAAAAAATCCGGCAGTAAATTCCTTTCTATTTGAAACGGATGGTTACCCTACGAAACTGACGAAACGAGCGTACGAAGAGGGGTGCATGCGCGGTCGCGGGACGCGGGTGCTAGCTACGGCCGATCGCGCAAGGTCGCTGGCAAATAGTATTGCCTTAAATTACTATTTGCACACAAAATAACCCGACAATATTACGCTCAGACGGAGATTCAGGCTTTCGTGCTTCTTAAGTTTTTTGCATATTGCAGGTCAGCCTTAAATTAAAAAAGAAATATCAAGTGGTCACTTTTTCTTTCTTGTGGAGAATCATCACTCTTGGGCGGAGCGAGAGGGCGGGCATGTCAGGACTCTGACCTGCCAAATCCGTTCGTTCACCTTAAAATTCTTCAAACCTCATCGATGTGGAGAGCTAAAGATGGTTAAATTATCTGGTTAAAAAACAAGCGCACTGCGAAGCTATTCAAAGGAAAAACCAAGAAAACACGTTTATTTAGTGCTCAAACACACACAATGAAGAAACTAGAACATAATTATAACTCTCTTTCACTCACAGATAGGACTCTCTACAAGATATGTTATATGTTTTCGTCTGCCGGTCTGCCGGTCCTATGTCTTTCGAGATATAAAAGACATAAACGATGGCTCTAAAAGCTCAACATATTGGAAAAAAAACTTTTTACAAAAAAAATACAACCGACTTCAATTTAAAAAACCGACCAAAAGCGTGTCGGGCCACGCCCAGTGTAGGGTTCCGTAGTTTCCCGTCCGTCAAAATAAGTGTCCCCAACTTTTCAAAAACTGTTCGTCCCATCAAGTTCAAAATAATTTTCCTAGAAAGTCTTTATAAAGCTCTACTTTCCAGATTTTTTTCATATTTTCTAAACTTATGGTTCAAAAGTTAGAGGGGGGGGGGGACGCATTGTTTTTTCCTTAGGGAGCGATTATTTCCGAAATTATTGATATTATCAAAAAATGATTGTAGTAAACCCCTATTCATTTTTGAATACCTATCCAAAAATATACCACACGTTAGGGTTGCAATTTAAAAAAAAATCGCTTTTTACTTTACATGTAGGGGGGCTACTCTAATAAAAATAAATCCAATTTTTATTTTTGCACTTTGTCGGCGTGACTGACATACATATTGGTACCAAATTTCAGCTTTCTAGAGCTAACGATCACAGAGATTAAGCGAGGACGGACGGACAGACATGGCGAAACTATAAGAGTTCCGTTTTTGCCAATTGGCTACGGAACCCTAAAAAAACCAAACAGGATGAAACATTTAGATTAGTATAAGAAGGCACAAAAAGTTTTGAGTATATTTTAATTGTGCGTAGGAGTGGATTTCCGTCCCAGAGTCAGTGTTTCCTCATAGTGAACCAACACTCGGTGTTCTTTTGGACAACATGCGTACCATCGTACACCACATCACCGCTTACAATAAGGGGAAATACTCGTAGTGATCAAATGTATCAATAAAAAAAATCACATCTTACCCAAGAGCAATTCTGTTAAAAACGTAACGCAACTGCAAATTGCATAATGAAATAATAACCTAGATCCTAGCTAGTAGCGGGCAAACCCGAGCGGGGGATCCGGGACGCTCTGACCGCAGCATCCGGCGTTACGCCATACGCTCAGATTTAATGAATGTGACGTAGCTGTGACGGAATGCCACCAAAATAAATAACTCAACGTTACTTCTTTTTAATAGTGTAAACTTCTGTTTGAATGCAATCCTACTTGATGTTGTGTAGTGATGCTATCGTTAACGTTGAATCGTAATGGTTTACTAAGAGCCTTAATCTGCCATTTATTCAAGTTTCGGAATAATACGAGTAGGTAACCTATACTACAACTTTAAATATCTACATATTATATTTCTGTATCGCATAATATTGTTAAAATTGTAGGAATTCGATTCATGGAGACAGATCCCACTACTTTGCTGATAGCATGTTATGCAATATATTTTATAGGAAAATGGAACAAGATATTCGTTTATAGTTGTTAATGCATTTTCATAAATACTCAACTGGTTTAGAACGGATTTTATTATATATGTAGTTAGTTAAAAAGTAGTACCTGCCTATAGGTAAGTAATCCGACTTACATCTCCGCTTATTTTTTTGATCCTTAAAAGACTGTATACAGAACTATCAACCTACTTATTGTGGTATAGCCAAATAAAATACATTTATTCTAGATCTAAAATTAACGGAAAAATATTCTAATACAATTTATTTTAATTGAAATAGCTTATCAATAAACTTATGATTCTATTTGTTCAACTCTTTAACATATCTTTTACATTTGTTGTTGAGCGCTGATGTAAACACCCAAACAGGTAAATTGAATAATATTGTGTAATCACTGTGTGACAAGTCTTGGGTACATAAGTTACAGACCGAGGAATGTGTTTAAACATTTCATATCCAATTGTTACGTTGACAATTTGAGAAGGAAACAGGGCGCAACGCATACGGCTAGTCTACTAACTTTTTAGTGAAGAAAAAACAACCTTATATGTTTGAGATAGAGTCGAAATCTGAAGATGTAGTTGTAGGGTTGTTGCAAAAACGTTTTTCCAAGACGACGTTTTAGTATAGCGCCTATTTTCACATTTTAATGACATAACGTGTCAGTTTTACATGAAATAAGTATTATTACACACAATTAAGTTTAAGAATTTTTCGTCATTGCTGTTTAGTACAATGCTCATGACGTATGTAACTCGCAATTTTCACATGCAATACAAATACTTCAACAGAACTAGAACTGGGTTTTTTACATTACCAACTATCATTGAAATTTAAAAAATACTTGGTCATCATGCAGAAATCATGTTTATAAAATCAAATGAGTCTTTAGCAATTAGATTTAATTCTGAATTCCAAATAGTCCTTATTTTTGCTCATCTTATATTTTATAAAAATATCTGCACGTGCTACATATGATTCAAGCTGGTTTAGGTTGCTTTTAAAATGGAAACAATGACCGAGCTAATTTAAAAACAAAGCATGAGAAATGGCACCTATACATTTCATTCATTCATTTCTAAAATGTGGAAAACCCATGTGGTTTGGTACATATGAATGTTATCTGGATCAACAGTCTGTGTGGATGAGGGCAAATGTGTTAGGATCCACACACAGTGACTAAGAACCACAAAGCAGGTGTCACAATGAAGGTGGGTCTATAAATAGGCTGGCTCTACAATTTTTTTTTACGCCATACATGATTCCATTATGAGAACGGGGTAGTGTCATACGGCCTGTATATTTACTATTCTTCCACACACTGGAATAATCAGGAGGACAGCAGATAAATGAAAAAAAGTGCTAAAGAATTGTATGGCAGGCTTAACCTGAGCAGGAGGAAAACCAGATTCAATCATCATCATCTGCCTAGCCTTTTTCCCAACTATATTGGGGTCGGCTTCCAGTCAAGTAGGATTTAGCTGAATACCAGTATTTTACGAGGAGCGGCTACCTATCAGACCTCCACAACATATTAACTGGGGTCGGTACTTTATGGCAAGACTGGAGTCAGATTTACTGGCTTCTGACTATCCGTAACGACTGCCAAAGATCTACAAACGACAGCCGGGACCTACGGTTTAACGTGCTTCACGAGGCACGGAGAAAACTCTTTATGTTAAGATGGTCACCCATCCACAGACCAACCTTGGCAAGCGTTGCTTAACCTTGAAGATCGACCTGTGCGGCTGTTATTATCTAGCCACGAGCTCCTCAAAAGCCAGATTCAATAAAGTTATAAAATAAAGGAACTTTAATGTTACATCGACGTGTTATTGCTTTTGTTGCGATCCCAAAATTACTATTTAGTACCTAACGTCCTCCTATTCAAAGTCGGTTAAAAATTACTGCGGTTTCCACCAAAGTATCTTTGTCATCAGAATAAAATGCCTATAATGTTTAACGCATCTATTAGATATGTAGCAGACCTTTTATTGAGCAACCTAAATGTTAAACCACAAATTGTTATGATTAACTAAGTTGCAGATTGCAAATAAGTTGCGACAGAGAAATCTATTGTGGACTAGCATATTGTCTATTCATGTAGTAGACGTATAATGGCAGGCATAAGGGTCATTACTTCAGCACGAATTGTAAGTTGCATATAGATGCAGGGGTTCGCATGTTGTACACAAATTTTGATCACATGGATTTTAATTTAACACTCACCTGACAGTAGGTGATAATAAGGAACTATGTTTTTATTTTTTTCTGATTTAAGACTGCGGATAATTCTCAAGAATTAAATTAATATTTCTGCCTAGTTATAAATTTTCTATATTTTTTTCATTGTGATTAGATTATATAGAAACTTATGCACTGCGAGTGACGGTGGAGTAAAACAGCCAAAGAAATCTTGATTTTTTAAAGCTGGTAAAAAATCGCCTCTACAAAGACATGGCGGTGTTCCGCCCAAGCGGGGCGAACATTCACCGTATGCTCTACTGTGTCCTCCAGGCGGTCCTTAGACTGTTTTTAAAGATCACCCTTTGATAATACAGGAAAAACAAAATTGTTTTTTTTTGTTTGACCTTAATGCAGAAAAAGTAGTTTGGAAAAATGCCAACTTCATGGTATTTAAATTATGATAAAACGTGATTTGGAAATCCTGGAGGTTAAAGGACTGTTCTAAAAAAACCTACTACTTATTACTAAGGTTTTTTTTTTCTGGTAGGGGAATCATCAGAATGACTTCTCCCGCTCTTGGGCGGAGCGGGAGGGCGTGTCAGACTCTTACTGACTAAACCCCTACCCCGTTCCTTCGTTGCCTTCAATCTGGGGGGGACTCGGTGTCAACCTTTCGGAATACCACGTGTTCCCCAGAGGCTTCGGCCCTGCCGGGCCCCTACAGTTTGCTGACATCTCCTTGAGGCGCGCGTAGAACAGAACGCGCCGTTGACGACTGGGCTCGGTCCAGATTATTTCCAGACTGCCGGACGGCGAGCTACCCAGTGCTCGCCGTCCGCCAACCCGCGCCTACGGTTGTCGGAAATCGGGATCGGGATCTCGGCGGCGGTGGCGTGAGGACCGTTCCCTCACGCGCTCGCGGTCAGCAGCCTCCTTCACGAGCATTACTGCATCGCAGAAGGTGGCGACCGCATGCCAACCCTCCTCGCTCCGGACCATGGCCTGAACCAGGGCCCGGCGCGAGAGGTCGCCGCTCCCGATAGCCTCCACAAGGACACGGCGGTGCTCCACCCAAGCGGGGCACACCTCTACCGTGTGCTCCACCGTATCCTCCGGGCGGTCCACACAGTGGCGACACCCGGGCGTCCTCTCCTGCATGATCCGATGCAGGAACCTCCCGAACTTACCGTGTCCGGTGAGGACCTGCGTCATACGGAACGAGAGGACGCCGTGACCTCTTTCCAACCACTCCACAAAGAGGGGACTTACCGTCTCAATGACGGCGTGCCCAACTTATTACTTAGGTAACAATGTTACGCCGAGGCGAAACATTCAGATAAAATAGACATTGAGATACGATGGACAGTACTTTCAACTAGATCTCACGGCAATATGGAGCCAGCGGCTATCGCAATGAGTTTGATTTTTGAGAGACCGTTAGAGAGATACCGCGGCGTTCTCTCTTTCCACCTGACACCTGATGTCCTCACCAAATGGGTGTTTTGGGAGGCCCCTGTTTCGTCTTCGACGAAAAGAACTGTCCGGGTGTTACCATTATGTAGGCGGGACGGGGCAGGTTTAAGCCAAGGTTCGAAGCGTGAGGGAATGGACCTTCATTCTGCGAAGCAGTGATACGGGAGAAGGCGGTAGCGGCAAAAAAAGGCACCAATTGCATATTTTAGAGAGTTTATATGCCTTCAACGGATCCGGGCAGAATGTATAAACGGGAGAAAAATATTGTTGATGTTTGACTTTGTCTATGAGAACTTTGTCCTTGCAAAATGCCAATTTTATTAGTCCAGTCAAAATAGAAATTCCAGTTTGCATTAATTCCCAACAAGCTGGTTTTTTGTGCAGGCCTTGAATACGTCATAACAAATGATATGGCAAAAGTCCCCATCGATCCCGCTTGTGCGTTGTTTTTTTATCCCAGGTCAAAGGTAAAAAAAAAATGCGTTTTTTGCGTAGGTATATCTGTGAAACAACGAGAGCTATCGAAAAATGGTTCAGACAAAGTTTGTAGATCGTAAAATTGTCTACAAAAAATTGTCTTTTCTTCTACAAAGCATCGCTTTCGAGATATCGTCACTTTAGACCGCAGGAAAGTCGTATTTTCGACTATATGCACACATTTCCGCACCACCTTTGAGGTAGTGTACACCGCGCTATTTTTTAACAGCAAGAAAATATCATCATCATTCATCATCAAGTTCTTCATAGTCACTCGTTTCTTTCTCTCCACTGTCCTCTTCCTCTTCTTGCTCGATTTGTGCAGACTGTTCCAAGAAGAGAGATATTATCAGTTATATCCTCCATCAATTTCGAAACAATCTTCATCTGTTGCATTTGATTCAATGTTAGTGCAAGATTGGCCTTGACAATAGGTAAATACATAAAAAAAATGCAAACTGTGATCATAATTTAGTCTATTTTGACTGGACTTTATGCAGGTTCAGATATATAATAATAAATTATTTACTGACAGGCATCTTGACCTATAGATAGACCTTACAGGCTAACATATAATATAAAATAAATAGTGACACTTTATCAGCATATTGTTTTATTGTTCTAGTATTAATAGACCGCTACTCACTACTACTGATAATGGAGACTACAGGAATGAACAGGTTGAAGTAGTTATCATACACTCAGAGAAATGGGAAAAACCATGGTCCAGAAAATACTTTTGTGGCTTTTATAATTAGGTACGATAAAATCACTTTAAGGAAATCCTTTAATTTTGGACGGCCCAAAAAATAATATTTTAGCACGCAATAATTGTGCCTACATCGGATATTTTTTATGAATTTTTAAATTTGTAATTCATTGTTAAAACTGTGACATAAATTATGTAAGCACGGCGTCATTTAATACAGAAAGAAATATTTAATCCGCTCCAAAATGATACAAATTTGTTTCAAAAGACAAATAAACAATAATATAGATTATCTATTTTATGTTAATTGTGATTCTAGTAGTACATATCTACACAGTGAAATGTGTGAACGACCCATAGATATGATTTGAATGTTGTTTTTTACTGAAGTTATTATCCTTAGTTACATAAGGAAAATAATTAATGTAATGGACATAACGGGTATATAAGCCGTTGTGTAATTCCTGAAACAGTATTAAGTTGACAACCGTCGGATCAACAACGTGCATTTAATTTGTACTGAACAAATTAATGATTTGTTGATTACGTCAAATCAATTGAATTTTCCGACTTGCCTATTTGATAATAATATAGACGTTGAAAACAGTTAAACTAGCTGCAATTAACATGGCTCCTTTCACATTTGTTCTATTAGCGGTAAATATCTAAAACTTTGTATAGAAGCAAAATTACTTTTTTTCGTTCATTTATTAATTTTAAAAAATGCTAACAATGCAAACTTTTTATACGTTGTTTTAAAAATCCTATTTTGTAAAAACGATTTTCTTTAATTTGTTTATTTTGTAAACGTTATTCACATCTCTTGCAAAGCACAATCCATTGGTGCCGATTGGTCTTTGACAGTCGTTACAGGAAGTTAGATGCCAGAAACACTGACCCTCGGTCTATCCAAAAAGTATCGTATTGCCCAGTAAATAGGTTATAGAGGTCTGATAGGCAGTCGCTCCATGTGTAATACAGTTATTCAGCCACTTCCGATTAGACTGGAAGTCGACCCCAAGCTAGTTGGAGAAAGGCTGGAGGAGATGATGATTTATTTTGTTTGTGAATCAAGATTAAGACATTTACGTTTATTTTTTTTATTTTTTCAGGCATCTCTATATGCAGCCTGCAGTGCTGCCCCCCAAGGTAAGTAAAAAACACGCCTACCAATCACTATTTTTTTTCAAACAGATTGAGACATCAACATAAAATAAACTTTTGTTTTGAATTCCACAGAAACCAAGTTTGGCATTACGCTTCCTAAAGAGTGTAAGGGAAAAGGTTTCTGCTCCATCAAACCCGAAGGCTACGATGAGATCGAGGCTAAGATCAACGACCTGCTTCCTGACAATCTAATTGTAAGTGGTTTACTTTATAATCTTATTTAAATCATTTTTTTCAACATTAGGGGCCTTCGTGTTAAATAACAAGCGTGCGAGCGTAAAAGAGGGATGGAGCTACACAGGTCGTAGCTTCATCTCTTTAACAATTCAGTTTAGATCGTCAAATAGATCGCGTTAAGAGCTTGTGGTAGGGGCTCTTTTGTCCAATCGATCCTTACCTTGTTACTTATGTAATGAATTAAATCTAATTTTTACATACTTACAAATGCGTTATTATTTTTATGAAAGAGTTTTAGAGTTTACCTCAGTCGCATTGTAAAATTGAAAAAGTTTACTAGATGTTTCTTAGTTCAGAAGTATCATTATCAAGTAAAATAGATGCCTAATCTTATTTTTATATTTCAGTTTGACAATTGGTTTTATTTTTTGTTCTAGGAGCTTGGCAGCAGGACAGGGTACGACTCACTTCCGTCGTACGACGATGACGATAACTGTCCGAGCATGCGAACGGTAAGATTTCCAACAATCACTACGATCTACTCTTTCTCTCTCTTTCTCTCTCTATGGGAATATAATGTAAGGCAAAAACTCTTTGAGACGCCAATGGTAACTTTAAGACCAAGGTTGGATTTTAGTCTATAGAAGTTATTTGATGATTTCTCACCCTCAAAAAAAGACGAAAACTCAATTGTATCTTAATTTTTTTCCAGCAAAAAAGAAACGAAAATTAATATAGAATAATTGATCAACATAATTTTAATATAATTTTATTGTGTTTTAGGTGCAGTCAGTTTACGCCTTCCAGCAATCTTTAGACACAGATGTGGACATCATTGTGCAAACCAAACTGTTCCCGCAACTGTTGGCTTCAGTATCTTGCAAGTGAGTCATTTTCGTGTTTAGATATTTCTAAACTTTGGTTTGAGCGAAGTAATCTATGTGTTAATAGAAAAACTACAACTGTAACCTGTTTAAATGCAATTTCAGAATGTTATTTAGAAATACTTACCTTACATACTTATTGACACTGACATCGTTAAAAAAAATCTTAAATCTGTTTTATGGAAACATAAATAACAAAAACACTGAGAACTTCCTCTATTATTTGAAGTAGGTAAAGTAATGAAGTAAGAGACACAGAAAGTAATATAGGTCATTAGTTGTATATCCTAATATTTATTTTTCTTTTCTTTCGTAGTTTCAAGGAAATTAGCAAGAAAGGCACTAACACACAATGCTTCAGCGGGTTGCACCTCAACGCTTTCTTGAACTTCAGTTGCCAGGAAACTAAGGCATCGAGAACTTTACTGGTTTATGATCCCCAAATGCATCAAGTGAAGATGAAGACCTACGAAATTTCTGTGTGCTGCTCTTGCCGAGTCTCAAAAAAGTAGATAGACTACGGTAGTTTCTGGCAAGCAAAGTGTAGCAAAAGCAAACCAAAGAACTCTCGGATTCCTTCCAAGGAATATGGGCAAATGTACAGTAACTGCTAAAATTCCACGCTAAGACAACACACCTGTATAATTTCAAATTGTTACTTTTTTTTGTTTAATTTCTTATTAAGTTTTAAAAAACAGAATTGTAAAGTATTATTAGTTTAAGTTAAATTATAAAATGTTAGGCATAATACTGCCTGCCAGACATAATTTATATACAATATTTTGTTTAATTTACTATAATAGTAGAGTTAAGTTAATTTAATATTTAATAAAACATGTAAAAATATGCAGTAGAAATATGAAAATAAAATGATGATCATCAACTCCATCTTTTATTGATTAGATTTTACGATTCCCTGTTTGATAAACCAACGATGAGCTATTAGCGTGATGTACTGATGTTCAATGGCTTCAAACATCATGCTGAGGTCCTATCACGAACGCTTGTCGCAATCCATTTGACGACCTAAACTGACTGTTAATGGGAAGAAGCTATATAGAGTGTATAACTACATTCCTCTTTCTCAATCGCACGCTCGATATTTTAACACGACGACGTCTGGTCGTCAAACATCAAGCCAAGGTGTCTCGGATAAAGAATAAACAATTTTCTCAAAAACCTCTTAATTCATGAATCCCTGACCGGTCTCATTGGGCCGCGCTGTTATTGTTTTACTATTGTGTCTCGTTTTGCAGGTATTGATAGGTTAAGTGTTATGAACATAGTATTCTCAAACATTATGTAAAAAAAAATCATCGTATTTTATGAAATAGGTTTCATTTAAATTTTAAACTAGGACTAGTAGTCCCTAGCTCGCCTCAAAGAGACAGTGTCAGCAAACTGTAGGGGCCCGGCAGGATCGAAGCGTACTGGAGTCCTTGGTTGCACAGAAATCAACCCCGGGACCCTGGAATGAAGGCAAAGAAGGAACAGGAGTGGGTTTTAGGCAGTACAACTCTGACACCCCTCCTGCTCCGGCTAGAGCAGGATAAGTCATATTGATGATTTCCCACCTTAAAAAAGGGCATCAGCAATAATGTGGTCCATTTTTAAAAGACATTAGGTCAATTTTGAAAAGCATCTATTGTTCTGATGGGTTTCTATTGAAAACTGCTCTAAAGGTTGTAAAATTCTCATTCTTAATATCATCATAATCATTTATTTAGCTTGTCAAACATATGTAGGTATTACAGATGTTGATATAAGGAGTACAGTGCTCTATGTTTTACCAAATATTGGCATACAAACTTATAATTAATCTCAGCATGCATTAAAAATCTGATTAGATTTGAAAAATAAAAAAACATACTTATCAAAAAGTTAAATAGGATGTCAAAAAGTTAAAAATAATGTCAAAATATTAAACAGGATGTCAAAAGTTTAAAATAACATTATATTAGTACGTAATAATCTTGGCTAATTTATGCAAAATGAAAAAAACATCACAAGAATCAATGAAAATAATGGACCGCTATATGTACAAAACATCAAAGATAAATAAATAAATCAAACAATCACTGAGAATACTGGGATATCCTCCGATCCCGAGAATATCATAAACTTTTATTGCCTCACCAGCGAATAGAATCTCGTAGTTACTCAGATACCCGCGAAACGACACACAATAGTAAAACAATAACAGCGCGGTCTCATAGGACCGGTTGGAGATTCAAACGTTAAAAACAGCAGCTTTAAAAATCTTACAGGTACAATACAAGAGATGCACGCTGTGAATGCAGAAACAAGAAATTTTTACCACATTTTTTGTAAACAATGTTTTTGGTTTTACTATCCTTAGTTAGTACTCGTACATAAAGATTTCGTCGGTTTGATACTCAAGAACACGCGACATAGAGTTGCCTATAAGAAAAATATTTTTTTTTCCAAATGTACACCTGCAACTTTAAACGTCTGTCCTTAGGCTTTGTTAATGGTTTTCACAAATGCTGCTTTAAGAGGAAACTATACTCTTTTAAATTAAAAAAGCAAATCGGTTGGAATTATCGGAATTCGGGGAATTCTTCTTTTGCCTTTCCCATCTTGATTATAACTTTCATAATGTTGCGTGCCAAATGAGTAATTTGTAGCCGTGTACAATAGAACTGGAAAAGCAATTTTCAGCCTCAACTTGTGGGAAGGCACTCTTGGTAATTCTAAGGAGTTGAGAAACTCCATAGGGTACGATGTTCAGTGTCTAAAGTTGTCTACTGAGAGGTACTCAACAATATCCCCTTCCAGGTCTGACGTAATTAGTTCGTTTATCTGACCGACAATCTCATTTGTCGGTGCCAAAATAGCCCTCTCATACAACCATTCTCGATTACCCATATTCATTTGGGGATCAGGGTGACTTTTTTTAATTATCTGAGCTTCGATAATTTGACAAAATTCACGTTCCAGTGTTATCATGCCATTGCTGTCCGTTGGCATAAAATCATCTCCGATTTTTAATAGAGCAGCTGCATATTGATTGGCCTGCTTGAGAATCTTGGTGCAGTTGTACTCGCATATATTTGTAATTAGAATAAACTTTTTTTCATGTACCCATAATATAGACGCTTTCAAACATGCATTTATTTCATTTGCCAAAATACCTTAGTTTTTTTTCCGGTAGGGGAATCATCAGAATACCCTATAGTGTAGCCATTAGTGCTGTGCACTCCCTGAGGTATGTGCGCGGCGAGACGGGGGGGAGAATTGACTGCTGCGCTCTGTCAGTGCGCCGTCAACGCTCGTGGCGGCAGGTAGTGTTATCTGTATCGGACTGTCTATGTCAGACGCACATGGGATAAACATTCAAAGATGGGTCGTGCGTTATCTCGTGATATAAAGACTGCCATTTTTAAGGTGGCTGAATATTTTATGAAAAGAAAAGCAGACAAAGAAAGCTTTGAATTTAAAAATGATGTGAATATTGCCAAAATCGTTGCGGAGGCTACGGGGTACAGCAAAAGAACCGTGCATAATGTGATTTCTGCGGGTTATTTATCAATTGAAAATTCAAGCCAATTAAAATTTCAATTTCCAAAAAAACCAAAAGTTCTAAAGAAAAAACACGTTGTGGATGATTTTGACCTTGGAGTTATCAGAAGAAAAATTCATCAGTTTTACGAAGTTGACAAAAAAATACCAAGTGTCCGTAAGTTACTATCAAGTTTGAGAAAGGATGGCATATTGACTTGTGGACGGGAATATTTAAGACAGCTTTTACACAAAATGGGCTACCGTTTCAAAAAATGCAAATCAAAGAGACTTCTTCTTATAGAGCAGCCTAATATTACAGTGTGGCGGAAAAAATATCTAACACAAATCAGAAATTACAGAACGCAAAACCGCAACATATATTTTCTTGATGAAACATACATCAACGCCGGTCACCATGCCAGCAAATGTTGGCAATCATCGTCAGAACCCGGAATTCATGCTGATATTGGGAAAGGACGGCGATTGGTAATTCTTCACGCTGGTTGTCGAAATGGCTTATTGGATGATGCATTGACTATATTCAAATCAGATGCTAGAACCGGTGACTATCATGGAGATATGAGCGGACCTACTTTTTATAAGTGGGTAGATGAAAAGTTAAAAGATAAGTTGCTGCCGAATTCTGTAGTTGTAATGGACAACGCGTCTTACCACAGCGTTCAGGTTGAGAAGAAACCAACTATATCAAGCCTCAAAAGTGAAATGCAGAACTGGTTGCTACGCCATAATGTAGAATTTTCAGGAACCATGACAAAGGCTCAACTGCTACTTCTTATCAAAAATACACAAAAAGAACCCGTGTATAGAATTGACGAACTCCTGAAAGCCAGTGGACACACTGTTCTGCGTTTACCTCCGTACCATCCGGATTTAAATCCAATTGAGTTGGTCTGGGCTGATATTAAAAACAACATAGCCCAAAACTATATTAATTCTTCTCTAGACGAAAAAATAATCTTATTGGATAAATTGTTTTCGGAATTCACGGCGGAAAAATGGCAGAGATGCGACGATCATGTCCAGAAAAATGAAAACGATTACTGGAGTCGCGATAGTAGGTTCGATAATGTTATCGATTCATTCATAATAAATTTGCAAGACTCTGATTCAAGTTCCGGTGGCGAAGTGGAAGATGAAGATGATGACGAAATCGAAGATGAAGTTGAAACGGAATCTTTGTCAGAATAACTTTCGTTAGAATATATAATTGTTTGTTAATATAAAAAAGTCCTGCTTTGAATTATAAGTTTAGTTCTTATTTGTCACCTGCACATTTTTAATAAAATAGGAGTATATTTGGGTTATATTTTAATCAACTAAGTAAGTATAATATATTACAGATAGCCTCCGACCGTCGTCCCGCCCCAAGTCTTGCTTTAGAAATGCACACTGAAATCGTAAGATCTGTCCGACATGTATCGATCTCATGTGAACTCATGCACTTTTTTCTTCGCCTCCCACCTCGCCGCGCATACCTCAGGCAGTACACAGCACTAATGGCCACACTATAGTAATAACCGGCAGGGTCTGTCTAAATTCACCAGCTAAAAGTACCACCATCCCTCCCATGATACCCTGGTTAATCTTTATGTTCTTCATTGTGCGATCTAGAGCTCCAACTTTTTTTTGTCAGGCATTGTGGCCTCATCCCAAACCAACAGCTTACACTGCTGGAACATTTTTCCACGCTCACTGCTTTTGCTTATGTTACAAACAGGCAATTCCTCAAGAACTAAGTTCAATAGCAGTTTAAGAACTGAGTGCCTTGTTCGGCCCCCACTAAGAAGTGTAGCAGCTATTCCAGTGGAAGCTACTGCTACAGCAACTCCTTTATCTTTTTGGATTTGTGCTAAAAGTAAATTTAAAAGAAAGGTTTTGCCAGTACCTCCTGGAGCGCCCCAAAAGAACAAACCAACTTCGCCATTGGCAATATTTTGCATAATTGTGTTAAAAAATATTTTTTTTTCTGGATTCCAAAGTGGGCCCTCCGTTATTTGTCGTTCTGGAAAAGCAGTATCGAAATCTAGTTCGCGCATTAAGTAAATCATTACAAACTTCTCCCATTCTTTGTGGTCTGCTCATCCCAAAGCCAGATATTTTTTTTCCCTGTACGTAATAGTTATCAATTGGTCTTCAATCTTTGTTAGCGCGTCGAAATTAAATACGCCCGTAGATGTACAGTATGAAAGCAAACGAAACGTGTGCCGAGGGCGCCCTTTTACAAACCCCTTGCAACACATGAGTCATCAGTATCTCAACACTGTCTATAGTTATTATAGACGTATTAAATCAATTATTATTCAACAAAAACAACCAGAATGATTCAAATTTACCACAAAAATATCGACCGATACAAACTTCAAAATAACAACAAAATGTCATGGTAACCAAATTAAAAGTGTCAAATTTTGAGTTTCCAATATATGCAATGTTTACCTAATTAAAGTGGTGAGTTAGAATAAAATAATTAAACAAAATTCATTTTTAATAGTTTAATTATTTTCTACCATATAATCTTATTTACCTAGATAGCGGATAACTCACTCTCCTAGGGAGGGGCCCGAGTCCCAATTGTGGAAAAATTACAAGGCCGATAATGCTAACAAGATAGAGGATAATAGTAGATTATGATACAAGTGTGTAATGTGGGTGATTGCCGCCGCGGTGGTATTAAGGTCTTAAGAGAACCAAGAACGGTAATCACCGATTATTCACTTGTATCATACGACGTTTTTCGACACACTTGTTAAGAAAATAAATGAAAAATCAGCTTTATTTAGTAGGTATATGAAAAGTTTATTTAGAGAAACAGTTCATAAATGTACAGTCAGTAAAGTTATAATGTCCTATGACATAGTTTTACTACCTGAAGGCGTTCAGCACAAATCATTTTCCTCATAAAAAGTTGTTGTAGACATTTTTGTAAAATCTGTATTTTATTTTAAATATGGCGGCTAAAAATGACTTTTCTTAAATGCGCGCATGCGCGAAAAATGGCGGCCATAGACTAGCTACTCTAGTTCTTGGTTTAGACAAAATAAGAATAAGGTTGCTTATAAACAGAAAATACAAATTTGATGAAAGATTTAATTAATTAAATAGTAAAATTTTAAACAGTTTATTTAAACGAAATTGCATGAAATAAGTAAGTAAAACACTAATTTATGCTATTGAACGCAATAACAAATATTATTTTTTTTGTCTTAAAACTCTTTTTGACAAAAAAGAGGTTAAACAAAAAGGTTCTAACCATATTACCGCACAAGTGCATAATAATAATCAAAATGTCACAGTTTGGTAACGAGCCCCTTTATTGTATACCTAAGTGCGGTGCAATAACAGCCACTTTATGAGCAAGTGTGTCAAAAAATCATATTTCTATGATCATTATCAGAATAAAAGCCTTAGCTTACATACTCTTTGGTCAGATTACGAAAATAGCTGACAACTGTAATCAGAACATGAAGATTTTTGAAAAGACTGTTACTTTTTTCGGAAGTAGGAATCCTAAATCATTTAATATCATTTTTATGGTATTTTTTAATGCTGAATATAGGTAAGAGCGGTTAAATATCAGTGCATTATATACATAAATATAACATTATTTTTGGTATTAATATACATGTGACGCAATGTGGTACGACATTTTGGCATTCTCTTTTATGCATCATCGACATCTAAGACTTTCCAGGCCTAGGTGCTATATAGTAGATAGAGCATCGAGTATTATTATCAGTGATAGGAATAGGTACCCAGTGCCTATTTGCCTAAACTTCGAAGAACAGAGGCAAGAAACGGAGACTTCCTTAGGACTACATTTTTCCGAGACATCTGTCCCGAAATTTCCAGACAACACTTAAATACATTTAAAAAAATTGTTATTTGGAATAAATAATTCGTCTATATTTACCTAAAGTTTGCGACTTATTTTCTATAGTAGAAAGAATTTATCATTAAAAAAACCGGCCAAGAACGTGTCGGGCCACGCTCAGTGTAGGATTCCATAGTTTCCCCAAATTTACAAAAACATTTACAAAAATTTAACTACTGGGACTGGATTCACTGTTGCTCACGCACCAGCAGACATGGCGACGACGCGAGAGCAAACATCGAGTTTTACCGGGAAAACTCCCCACTTTTATAAAATTTCTGTTATTCCATTTGTCATCATTAAACACACATGACAATCTTGGTACTTATAAAAGTTTCATTCATTCTTCTAATTTTAGTCATCAAAATTCATCATCGCTTTTTTAATATTATAAACCCTCTATTGTACTCCTCCCGCAAGATGACAAATCAAATAGTAGGTATTTATTATATTGTATTCATCCAATCTACACTAATATAATAAAGAGGTAAAGTTTGTTTTTTTGTTTGTATGAGGTAATCTGTGGAAGTACTGGTCCGATTGCTAAAATTTTTTCACCAATAGAAAGCTGCTGTATTCCTGAGTGACATAGGCTATATTTTATGTCCGCAGGTGAAGTTGCGGGCTAAAGCTAGTATTTTATTATAGCTTAAAGTTTCTGACATCCGAGCAAAGACCTCCCCTGCTCCTTCCAAACCCCTCTGTCTTCAGCGATCTCTGGTCAAGTTTGGCCTGCGATCATGATCAGATCTTCACTCCACCTTCACCGCTATCGTCCTGGATTAGACTGAACTTGTTGCCTGAGAGACAAGACAGATGCTTTCAAGTCCTAAAAATTACTTATTTCGAATTCGGATATTCATACCGAAATATGAGCATATGCATTTGTGTGCAAGGACTGTTGCCTCCAGATGCCACGGTGACACACCGACAAAGAAGCTCGCCGCATCGCCGTAGATTGCGCGGTATCCTCTGGCACATCCGGATGGCCATGACTGTACGGAACGCGTTCAGCCGGCGGGCTGGAAACCACCGCTGGGATCGCCGCCTCATCGGACACCTCGTCTTGGTTTTCTGGCAAGAATTGTTTGGACCCCTTAGATTGGAGATGAGCAGCTGCTTGAAAGCGGTCCACTTATGTCTAGGAACTAAACGAAAGAAGCGCTTCACGAAGTTCCACAGGCTGTCGAGGACGAGTCCCATAGTATGCATTTCCCTGAATATTATAATATAATGAATAATTAGTAAATTTGTCATATCAAGCACTAGTTTGAATTATCAAAAATATATCCTTTTATCAGCAATTTAACATTCATCATCATTAGGGTAGCTACGTTTGCGTGATGTAATAAACTAGTATCTATGCGCGTCACCACAATGCACGTCATAAAAGTTTTTATTGCTAGTTTTATCCTGCAGGTTCGCTCTAATTTAAATTATTCGCAAATTTATCGAAAACGATTTACCATAAAAGTATCTACTCAAAAATCACAATATCAGGAACATTGTTTCCTACCTCAAGCAAGAAAAACCGCTGTTCTAAGTATAGCAGTTTACATAATAGTTTAGATTGTCTGGTAGATATCTGTTAGCGATAAGACCGCTATTGTACCTACAGATTTAGGTTTGTAAAAGTCGTGATACTTTTTTGGCGCACAATAAAGTTTATGCTATTTTATCTATTACTTACATTGGCTAATCGAGAAGGCCGCCCATAAAGCCCATTGATATGCTACACCTCCACTCTCTGGCTTTTCTAAAAGTTGAGTGAATAGGTATACATTTTAATCTAATGAATTGACTTCTTGATTATTTGTAATTTATTTTTAATTGACTTTTTTGCTTTAATTTTGTACATAATTTTTGGCAAAACATCTAAGTGAACACAGAAACGTTTGAAAGAGTTACTGCAGCTTTAGAACGTAAGGGGACTCTGAAGTTCACAGGTGAGTTTTAGTCAGTAAAAGTCTGACACGCCCTTGAGGCGGAGAATTCATTTAATAATTTCCAAACACAAAAAAAATAAGCAAAAACATAACACAGCATTAACACATAAAAATATTCAGATATTTATTCGTTGAACTTATAGGAGTTTTATTTCGATTGCATAGGTAGCGCCACCTATGGCGTAACATAAGAACTAAGAAAACCTGCATCGTGCAATTTAAGTTCCCCGCGCGATTTGAACAGATTCGACAGCTCGAAATCATCTATCGAGCAGTTGCCCAAGACCTAACACCCGTCTGGTCGGAGGATCCTTCCTTTTCAACGGAGTTTCCGGGATTTTACACTCTGGTTCGCATACCTCCGAACAAATATAACAATTAATCAAAGAGTAGGTACGTTTATGATTAAAGTATTTTAAGGAAACAATATTCATCATCTGCCTAGCCTTTTCCCAACTAAATTGGGGTCGGCTTCCAGTCAAGCCGGATTTAGCTGAATACCAGTATTTAAGGAAACAATATTATCGGGAGTATGCCCGTTTTGGCTCCCAGATTTTTGGTATCAAAATTTTCGGCAAACTATTCCCGTTTCGGCACCAATAGGTATTTTGAATGGCTAGTAACCTATAGAAAATCCCAATCCAAAATACCTAATGGTGCCGAAACGGGAATACTGCTATTATTGTAGTGATATTGACCGCCATCATGCACCTACGCCTTAATTGTAATTTCTAATCTGACCTGTAGTAATTAAGAATGATGTGATATAGTCCGTCTAATGAAAGCGTGACCTGAGAAAAAAAATTGTATGTGATATTACTAACTAGTAGGAGAATTATGTCTTGACACTCGACAATTTTTTTTATTTCCTACAATTATTGCGGCTGAATAAAGTTGCCAACTAAATTTTAAAAAAAACTCCAGGTCGCGCTTTCATTAGACGCACTCTATATGAAATATTTTCATGACTTTATTTAAATAAATAAATTACGGGTAAATGAATGAGTTTGTTTAATGAATAAATGCTCTTTATCCTTATAGGTTTACATATAAAAGGGATAACTGACAACTAGCTGGATCATACAACAGTCAGAACCGCACTGGGCAGACGTTTTCAATTACTATTTAGTCTATTATATTAGATTGCCAGTAAATGAAAATGTATCGCGTGTTCTTGAATCTTTGTTTGGTAAGTTTAAAAAAAAAACACAAATATAAAAAACTAGCTGTCCCCTGCGGTTTCACCCGCATTTTTCGTTACTGCTCCGCTCCCGTGGGTCGTAGCGTGACGGTATATAGCCTATAGCATTCCTCGATAAATGGGCTATCTAACACTGAAATAATTTTTCAATTCGGCCCAGTAGTTCCAGAGATTACCCCTTACATACAAACTTACAAACCTACAAACTTACAAACTTACAAATTTTACCTCTTTATAATATTAGTATAGATATTTATCTAACCTAAATAATGTACTATTGATCTTTCCAAGCCTTATTATAATTATAAAGTGGGTTCAAATATTTAAATGTCTAAAGGTTCAATCATCTTTTCCAATAGCCTATATGTTACGCTCCGAAAAAATATTTACGAAGTGGCATACAAATATGTCTGCTTGTATTCACACTTCTTAAAGCTTGGTCTATGTATTACATGCCCCATTTACACTCGACATGGTCCTGGGGACATTGACGATTAATTTACAGAAATCTCTCACTATCAATTCCAGGTGGCTCTGCACATGGGCACAAGTTCAGTCCGAGCATCACCCGTCATCGATGGGGAATCATTGTACGACACCAGCGATAAATTTAAATGTAATTATATTCACTTATTTACTTTACTTTCTGTCATTATTTCTGTAATGAGTATGGAAAGTAAACATCCCCGTATATCTGCAAAATCCGCCTACATCAAAGCTGTGTATTAAGATATTATCAATATTATTATAAACTCTACAAAATTGGTATGAAAATCTAAGCTTTGAAGTTTTCTCGGGTGCTACATACATTTTCGAAAAGCAATTTTTTTTTTTAAATCGAGAGTTTTTAATGTTTGTATTTTGGATTATTTTCACAGTTGTAATGCCGACATCATGCGAAGGAAAAAATTTCTGTTTCGACCGAGGTTATGACTACGATTACAGCAAATATAAAATTGAAGCTTTATTAGATCAACTGCCTTTGCTGGTGAGTATAACAATACGCAAAATTTTTAAAGATAGTCTGTATAATTCTGCCGTATTTTCAAATATTTTGCATTGTTTCATCGAATTTTGAAATAATGTTCGAGATACTATATATTTTAGATTAAGATAAAATATTATATTAATTTATCACAGTTAAGACCGTTTTCACATTATCCGATCCGATATCGGTGTCGGACGCCGATACGATATCGGGGTAAGTAAAATGTATGAAATGCTGTGCTCCGATATCCGATATCGGGCCGGACAATATGAAAGACAGGTACATATTTCATACATTTTACTTACCCCGATATCGTATCGGCTTCCGACACCGATATCGGATCGGATAATGTGAAAACGGTCTAAGACACAATAATATATGAATTCTTCTCATTCCTTTCACAATCAATACTACTGTCTATGTCATATTCGTCGTGTGCCACGGGCCTTTACAGCTACGTTTTCTAGACATTAACATGCAATTTCAAATTTCAGCCATTTAATGACAGAATCGGGACAGCTACACACGAAGATTGTGACCTTAACAATGAATGCGAAACCGAAGATGGGTATTCTGTAAGTATATTTTTTGTTTTTATTAAAGTTATACAAATGTGTTAAACATGATATTCAGATTACATGTTTACTTAATCTAAATTATTTACGTAATTTCAAATTAATATATTGTAGGTATACTATTATAAAATTTTGTAAAACAAACTGTTCGCTGCTTTAAAAAAATATTTTGTGTATTACAATTAGTAATTATCATTTTAGTTGTTGAACAAACTTTTGGTAAGTATAAGTATAAGATTTCAACTAAATAAAAAGATTACGACAATATTAACATAATGTTTCGTTTTCAGAAGCAGCTTATTTACTTCATTCGTGATGAAAGTGACCAGGTCAGAGCGGTGATACAGTCACCTGGACGGTTTGAGCAGATCTACAGTACCAGGTGGTGCAAGTAAGTTTCCCTTTAACTTTACAACCAACTATTGGTGGAATGTTGTCCTTGTTGATGGTACTGTTACTATTTAAAGAAGAACCTGGTCTTACATCAAGTCTGACACTTAAAGAAACGCATAAAATAAAATATTGGCATAAGAATTTGGGACAGGACTCTGTTGCTCGTCCAAAGAACAAAAGTTCACAGAAATACTCTTGGGTGGTACCTACTGCTTCGCCCATCATATCACTATGAAAAAATATTCTACACCCCAAGCATAAAATGATTTGCGAACAAAACTGTAATTATCACTTTGTTTTTCAGACGCCCGGGACGAATTACTTACGACACGAATAATTTCGTGAGCGGATCCCACACACTGACAAACTTCAACGTTACGTGTACCAATACATATATGGATTTCGAATTCCTAGTATTGTCTAGTAAAGGTAGAGTTGAAGTTGCTAAGGCTAAGGGTGGCATTCCTGTATGCTGCAAATGCATGTACACTAAACTACACTAAATTGGAAAATACTTTTTTTAAATAAAATTTGTGTATTAAAATAATCGTTTGTCATTGTCATGTAATGCAATCTACACATGTTCCCAAATTTCATAATTATATAACGTAATAAAGCTCCATTAACTGATTTGATTGGTGGGCCTCGGTATAGGCACGAATCTTAATAAAAGCGAGGAAGCACCAGACCTGATGAACAAGGAAGAGGTTCTTCAGAGCATTACTTAATGTAATTCAATATCCTAATTTAAAAGTTACATATTTTTTTCATTTACTAGCTATTTTTAAACATAAGCGAGACAAACGAGCAACGTTTGAATATTACCATAATATGTATTATAAACCTGGAGTTCGTTTATTTGAACGTGCTGATCTCTGAAACGACTGGTTCGATGCCCACTTCCAAAGAATGTAACTTTATGCTGCGATGTACGGGAGCGGAGCAGTAATTAAAGGCGCCGATGAAACCGCAGGGACAACTACATATAAGATCGATTGACTCACCTGTGAACTTCAGTTCCCCTTACGTTCTAAGGGTGCGTTAAATCTTTCAAACGTTTCTGTGCTGTGTTTCTACGTTTAGCCAAAACAAACGACATACAAAATTTAAGCAAAAAAGTCAATACTTAAATAAAATTCACTAACTTCTAGAAAGGCAGACGGTGCAAGTGTAGTGTAGAATAGTGGTGCCGCTTTATGGGCGACCTTCTCGATTAGCCAATGTAATATATAAAATCAGTTGACTAAAAAAGTATCATGACTTTTACACAAACTTAAATCTATAGGTACAATGGCGGTCTTATCGTTAAGAGTGATATCTACCAGACATTTTTAATTTTTATTAGGAATTAGTGGCATATAGAATTTATTTATTTATTTAATTTAAACAGAAAGGCCGAAGCCAATTACACCATTTAAACAGAGAAACAAGTACAGAAGACACAACACAACAATAAAAACAGTAAATAGAGTACAAAAATTAAATGATTTAAAAAAAGACACATCGTAAGTCGCGCAGGACTTTCCTATACTATAATACACATTCATACATCCATCTCACAAAATTTTATACATTCTGACAGTATCGTCTTCCATTCCTCCGTAAACATAATTATCAAACTCTGTCTTTAGGTCTAGGAGAGCATTAAGCGCAGAGAGAGTCCGAGGTATGAGTGATTTTGAGTGCGCAACTGTGCGACACGTTGGAACTGCCAGGAGCCGATGTTTCCTGCCACGTCTGTAGTTGTTTGGTACATATAAGTTACATATAAGGTTTTGTAGGTCAGGAGCATCAATCATTCCCCTGAGTATCTTGAATGCCACAATCATCTGGTCACGTGACCTTCTAGCTTCTAAGGAATTGAAACCCAGCAAGAATTTCGTGGGATATAAAAAAGGATAATAACCATAAAGTCGTTTATATAGATTTCTAAGAAATGCTTTTTGCACTTTTTCTAAAGTTAGCGTATAGTGATGTTCAAACGGATTCCAAACGCACGCACTTGACTCAAGCTTGCTACGGACTAATGCACCGAAAACAAGTTTGATGACATGGGGACTTTGAAAATCGCGACAGTTCCTTAGGACAAAACCAAGACGCCTGAATGACTCCTTGGCGGTGGATGTAATATGGTTGTGAAAGGTGAGTTTCGTGTCAAATGTGACTCCCAAGTCTTTCATAGCATCAGTACGTGCAATAAGATCGTTGCCAAGCTTGTATGTATAATTTAATGGGCGCCGCATTCGACCGAAAGTCATTAAATAACACTTTGAGGTATTAAAGTCCATTTGCTTATCTAGACTCCACCTATACACTGAGTCTATATCAGCTTGTAGGGCCAGGCAATCAGACTCAGAATTTATTTCATAGTATAATTTTAAATCATCGGCATATAAGAGGCATTTAGCATATTTAATGACGTCAGTTAGGTCATTGACCATTAAAATGAAGAGGAGAGGGCTAAGCACCGAACCGTGGCTTACTCCGGAGCGAGTATGATACGGACGTGATCACGTGACTCGTATAGTTCTAGCCTCACAAATTGCTGTCGATCTTTTAAATAGTCTGCAAGAAGCCGGAGGAGTCCTGGAGCAGCACCTATCGCACTAAGCTTTGACAGCAGGACGTCATTGTTGACTCTATCAAACGCCTTTCGAAAGTCGAAGTAGAGGACATCGACCTGACGTCCATGATCATAGAAGATGATATACCTATAAAACGATGTAATTTCTTCGTTTTTAGGCTCCATTCATATCTAACACTACATCTTGAACTGGTCTTCAGGTTTTGTATAAAAAGCTTGGTGTATAGCAACTTTGCATATTTGTTAGTTCAAGTAGAAGTGCGCTTTTAAGGAGAAAAGTAGTTTATCTCGATTTCTAACAAAACTACAAGTCCTATGGAAAAAGTTAAATGGCAAAATTGTAGGTAATAAAAAGATTTACAACTCTTGTATTTGCACTTTTTTTACAAAACTTCAAAATGTATGTGAAAATTTCAATTAACCATGTTTTTAGTTTTTTATTCCTATCTTGTATAAAAATGTTTTTTTCACGAAATTTTGTGAAAACTTGCCTTTTCATGTCCCAATCATACTTTTGGGGACACGTACGGAAGATATCCTGCTTGTCCCCATTTATATGTCTTGCGATGAGGCGATGATGGACCCACAAATAAAAATCCAACTAGCGGTGAAGAACGTATATTTCTAAATATAGATTTACAAATACAATAGTAAATCCGTACAACCGATTATTTCTAGCTTCAACACCTGGACTAATGACCAGGGATAAATATCCAGTCCTAGTTCCGCGACGGTTCTAAAGTGAAAGAGCGCGGGAGACGCTAAGGGTAGCGCCCTAAAATTCTCACCGCCTCGTGTTGCCATTTAACTAGCTTACCTAGCTTTGGGCACGCCGTCATTGAGGCGGTAAGTCTCCTCTTTGAGGAGTGGTTGGAAAGAGGTCACGGCGTCCTCTCGTTCCGTATAACGCAGGTCCTCACCGGACACGGTAAGTTCGGGACGTTCCTGCATCGGATCAAGCAGGAGAGGACGCCCAGGTGTCGCAACTGTGTGGACCGCCCGGAGGACACGGTGGAGCACACGGTAGAGGTGTGCCCCGCTTGGGTGGAGCACCGCCGTGTCCTTGTGGAGGCTATCGGAGGCGGCGACCTCTCGTGCCTGGCCCTGGTTCAGGCCATGGTCCGGAGCGAGGAGGGGTGGCAGGCGGTCGCCTCCTTCTGCGAAGCAGTAATGCTCGTGAAGGAGGCTGTTGACCGCGAGCGCGTGAGGGAACGGTCCTCACGGTGCCGCCGCCGAGATCCCGGTCCCGATTTCCGACCACCGTAGGCGCGGGTTCGCGGACGGCGAGCACTGGGTAGCTCGCTGTCCGGCAGTCTGGAAATAATCTGGACCAAGCCCAGTCGTCAACGCCGTGTTCTGTTCCACGCGCGCCTCAAGGAGATGTCAGCAAACTGTAGGGGCCCGGCAGGGCCGAAGCCTCTGGGGGAACACGTGGTATTCCCAAAGGTTGACACCGAGTCCCCACCAGATCGAAGGCAACGAAGGAACGGGGTAGGGGTTTAGTCAGTAAGAGTCTGACACGCCCTCCTGCTCCGCCCAAGTGCGGGAGAAGTCATTCTGATGATTCCGATGATTTATAAAACAAAATAAAAACATGAACATTTTCGCTGTGAAAATGTGCAAAATAAAATTCACTTAAGAGGCCTGCGGAGACCGCGCGCTATCTCGAGTTGAGACGAAATAAAATACGTTTTTGAGGTTGATGGAAGCAATCCAGATAGTATAAACAATTCTTGGACACACCGACTGGAGTAAAGTCATCATCCGGACACTGACAGTTGCTTGCTGTGATAGCAATACAAACTATTGGAAATTTGGGAGAGGTTCCGTAATACCAAAAATTATGAATGAAAAATTAATGTATTTCCAATATTGTTTCGAGTATTTATAACTTGATAATAATATCTGTGTTCCTACGGAAAGATATTTTGAAATATTGTTGTTTATAATATAGAAAAAACAAAATAAAAACATGACATTTTCGCTGTGAAAATGTGCAAATTTAAATTCGCTTAAATTTCGTTTGGGGTAAGTTTTTCAACAAAAAGTCGATGTAGGAACCTAGATAATTATTGTCTAAATCCGAATAACATCATATTATGGTGTAAATATGCTCAAATTGCAAATGATTTTGGTATTACGTTTGTATGGATAATTCTAACGTCGCGCCCGCCTTAAATTTCGTTTGGGGTAAGTTTTTCAAAAAAAGACGACGTAGGAACCTAGATAAATATTGTCTGAATCCGAATATTATCATATTAAGTATGCATAAACTGCAAATGATTTTGGTATTACGTTTGTATGGATAATTCACATGTCGCTGTCACCTACAAATGCAATGGTTGCCTTTTTTCCAATAAAATAATCAAAATGATTTTCTTTTTGAGCACAGTTAGCACCTGCCGGGTACTCGGTAGAAGTAAAGTACGTAGTAACTTTTAGGTTTTTTTTAGAGGGAGAAAATCATCTAATGACTTCTCCCGCTGTAGAGTAGACCGGGAGGACATATCAGACTTTTACTAACTAAAACTCCATTTGTCCTTTGCATTCTGAGAGCACGGCTTTCCCTTTCAAAAGTCAACCCACTTAGCAAAAACGGAACCCTTATAGATTCGTCATGTCTGTCTGTCCGTATGTCACAGCCATTTTTTTGCCAAAACATAAGAGTTGTGTACTGTTGAAACTTGGTAAGAAGATGTATTCTATGAACCGCATTAAGATTTTTACACAAAAAAAGAAAAAAAAAATTAGGGTTACCTATACATAGAACTGAAATTCTTTTTTTTTTCATCAGACCCTTACGTGGGGGTAACAATGGATAGGTCTTCAAAAATGATATTGAGGTTTCTGACATAATTTTTTTCTAAACTGAATCGTTTGCGCCAGAAACACTTCCAAAGTGGTAAGATGTGTACCCTCCCAAGTTGCAGGGGGGGGGGGAACTTCTAAAAAAATTTATGATGTACATTACTATGCAAACTTCCACTGAAAATTGGTTTGAACGAGATCTAGTGAGTCGTTTTCTATACATATAATAAAACAGTAAAATTGTACATTGTTAGCATTAATTGGCGCAAAAACCACTGAACCGATCCTGTTCAAATTTTGCTTACATAATCCTTATAGGACCCTTAATGATATAGGCTATATTTTATCACGCTATTTGCTATGGGGGGTGAGCAATATTGCATTTTGTCGGTTTTGAACGAGTTGCCCCGAGTTCGAATTCCACCTACAATTTATATTTCTGTCAATGTTTTATCTTATTGTTTTTGGAAAAAAAAATACTTTTACCATTTTTTCATAAGAAAATCAACATTCCTATTTGATTTTTCCCAAATATTTTGTAAAAACTAATCAAAACACGTTATAAAATCCAAGCGTCCACGAAATTCACATACTACAATGTTACATTAGTCCATTTAGCTGCCAATTTATCTACTGAAATGAAAATCATCACGCTATCATGGACGAAGAGCGGGGCAGTCATTTATGACATTTATATGAGAACGTCTATTTTGCTTAATTTTCATCGAACATTGCAGCGCGATCGATTAATGACTAGACTGGGGCGTAACACGGTGGTGGTTCGAATCCCAAGGGGTGTTTTAGAAAAAGCTTTTTTTTTATTTTTGTAACAATTTTTTCACATATTTTTGCATTCTCACAATTTTTTTAACAAAAATAATACTAAAAGATATTATTATTATTGTTTAACAAAAAAAAACCCATGGAGACAAATTTTACAACTGCGGAGTTGCACCCCGTTTTCAAAATACAAACAATGACATCCTTCTTCTTCTTCCTGCCCTTATCCCATATTACTTGGGGTCGGTGCAACACGTTTTCTTCTTCCATTCTGTCCTGTCGTCCGTCACACTATCATCACACTATCATCTGCCCTTTTCTTTCATATCAATCCTTACACAATCCATCCATCTTTTCTTTGGCCTTCCTCTCCCTCTCCATTCTCAAGAACTCTTTTAGTAACGTGCTTTTAATTTCTCCTCTTCACATGACCACACTAAGACAAACGATTTCCTTTCAAAATACAAACATCCATTTATTTTTTTTTTAACTAAAGGCTATTTATATTTTAGGTGATTTCTTCCACTCTAGGTAGGAGCACGAGGGGATGTCAGACTTTCACTGACCAAAACCCACACCTTTGTATGTTCCTTCTTCGCTTTGCGTTCCAGGACTCCGGGTGGAGGTGATCAGCAGTAACGACCTCTCACGTCCGGTCCTGGTATAGAGAAAGAAGGTATGGAAAGCAGTCATCACTTCCTTCCGCAAATAAAGCGAAGAAGGTAGCAGAAAGCGCAAAGATGATGCCCTTGGCATTACGAGTCGCAGGGCGATTCCATGCTACCGTTCGCGCGGAGTTTTGGACGGTGCACTATTGGCATTTCGCTGTAGAATAAAGACTGGTTTTAGTCGACTGACGTTGCGTTATGTGCCACGCGCACCTAAAAGAGATACCATAAGCGAACGGCCCTAACGGGCTTCGATAGCTGGAAAATTGTTCGTATAGGGCATCTAAAGGAACAAAGTGGGTATTTTTTACTGCTCTGCATGCTCTACCCGTAAAAATCGAGAGTTTACAGACTGCGTTTGATCATCAGCATGTGAAGTCGGCTAGGTGAAAATACTCGCACACAAGAATTCGTTTATTATTCTCACTAAAGAAAAACATTTATTTGGTGTATTAGGGTGTCAGTCAAATACCGCACCAGAAAATTCCTGCCTCAATAAACAGGTCATATTATTATAAACACAAAAAAATGATGGTGATCGGTAAACGCCCTATACATATGACACCTGGGAAGTGTCCAAATGGCGATGGGAGGGGCCTAAGGATGTCCTGTTTCGCACGGTTTCAGCCACGTTGCTTCACTCTAGGAGGTGACTGCTTTCCATTCCTCCTCCCAGCTCATACCATGATCTGAACTAGGGCAGGAGGATTCTGATTTTGACCCGCAAACAGTAGGTACGGCGGTAATCCGCCCTAGCGGGATAACTTCGATCGTAAGGTCCACCGTGTTTTCCCGCCGAATCTAAAACATCTACCTCCCGAAACACTCATGTTCGGTTAGGACCTGCATAAAGTGCAAGGTGAGGACGTCATGACTCTGTAGTCTCTCTTTAAAGAGTGAATTTATAATAGTAATAATCGTGGTGTGCCAAAATTAGTCGCCCTAGAATGTAAATTGCAACTAAAAGAACACTGTGGAATTTAGTTGGTAAAAGTCTGATACTCTCTCTCGGTCCACCTAGAGTGGGAGAAGGTATTTGGTGGTTACCCAACAAAAAAAGAGGCAAATACTAAAGGCGGTTATCTGCCCTAATTTGATTTTTTGAAGAACAAATCATTTTAATTTTGATTTTATCGCAATATGAACTAAACTAACGACTTTACCCATAGAGTAGGCAACTATTTAGAATGCGAACTCTGCGGCTCTGTACTTTTGAAGTTTTTAAGGCAATTGACGTCGTGCGGAAGAAAAACCCGGGTTACCATTGGGTGGATCGCCCGGAGGACACGTTAGAGCATAAAGTACTGGTGGGCCACGCTTAGGCGGAGCACCACCGTGTCCTTGTGGGGACGATCGGTGACAGCAACCTCTCGCGCTGGGCACTGGTACAGGCCATGATCCAGAGCGAGGAGTAGTGGCAAGTAGTCCCCTCATGCCACTGGGGCGTGAGGGGACTACTCCTCGCTGGGATTCCGACCCCAATTTAGAGCCACCGTAGGAGTGGCTTGCGAATGGCGAGCAATGGGTAGTTTACCATCTGGCTGTCCGGTAATAATCCAGACGGTCAACCGTGGGTATTGTTCCACGCGTGCTTCAAAGAGATTTTAGCAAACTATAGGTGCCCAGCAGGTTCTAAGCCTCTAGGGCCATGGGCGAGCTTCCGAAAGGAAAACCCGGAACCCTGGAACGAAGGCAAAGAAGTAACGAGGTAAGGTTTAGTCAGTAAAAGTCTGACTCATCTTCTGAGAAGTCATTCTGATGATTTTCCACCTAAACAAGAAACCTGGGCACGCCGTCATTGCGGCGGTAAGTTTCCTCTTAGAGGAGTGGTTGGAAAGAGATCCTCACGTTCCGTATGCCGTAGGTCCTCACCAGACACGGTAAGTTCGGGAGGCTCCTGCATCGGATTCAGGGGAAAAGGGCGCCCCAGCCAGACTTGGGCGCACTGTCTGGACCGCCCGGAGGACACGGTGGAGCACACGGTAGAGGTATGGCGGTTGCCTTCTTCTGCGAAGCAGTAATGCTAGCCAAGGAGGCGGCCGACCGCGAGCGCGAAAGGGAACGACCCTCACGCCCCCGCCTCCGTCAGGATCACGAGAACGATTTCCGACCACCGTAGGTGCAAGCTTGCGGAAGGCGAACACTGGGTAGCTTGCCGTCCAGCAGTCCGGTAATAACCCGGACCGAGTCAAGTCGTCAACTGTTCCACGAGCGCCTCAAGGAGATGTCAGCAAACTGTAGGGGCCCGTGGCAGGGCCGAAGCCTCTGGGGACGTGGATCGGTATTCCGAAAGATAAGCTCGGTGTCCCAAAATTGAAGGCAACACAAGAACGGGGGTGGCGTTTAGTCAGTAAAAGTCTGACATGCTCTCCCGCTCCATTTAACAGCAGGAGAAGTCATTCTGATGTTTACCCATCTGAATTATAAAACCTAAACAAGAAACCTACTAGGGCTATGGTTTCGCTTCTGAAAGGGAGACCCTGGAACGTAAGGCAAGGAAGGAATATAGAAGTGAGTCTTAGCCAGTAATAATCTGACACGCACTTCCGCTTCACAGAAGAGCGAAAGTCATTAGATGATTTCCCAACTAAAAAAAGTACTAATTGGAGTTTTAACTTAAACAGTTTTATGTAAAATTAATTAATCAGATGTTTTCGGAAGTATAGGATTAGTTATAAGTAAACTTTGTGCAGTTGTACGAACTTAACGCGGACGAAGTCGCGGGCAACAGCTAGTTTTTAATATGTCATAAATCGTAAACCGTTATTAAGTTGGTACGGAACCCTCGGTGTGCGAGTCCGATTTGCACTCGCCCGGTTTGTTTTAAAGAGTAACCATTGTGGTTCTTGCGAGTTCTTCTCCGTAGGAAACGACCAATTGGAACCGTGCACTGGCTCTGACGTTTATAAGAGCTTATATAATAAGCCTATGTGAAATAAAAACATTTTTGATTTTGATTTAATTTAAAATATAACAATAATTATGACGAAGACAAAAAGGTAAGGTTGAGAGAACTTCTAGTAGTAGTTTCGAATTTTGCACTTGAAGGAAAATTTATTTTCATAATTTCTTCCTGTTATGTATGAATGTTGTTGTTTATTAATCTGGCTTTGTTACCTTTTCGATATTTAAAGTTCGAGATATGAGAAGGTTGCATTGCAGGTCAATGAAAAACGTTTATTATAATGTACAATGAATAGTTATATTTTTAAATATAAAAAAAAAAAATACATTTTAACAAAGATTAAAGAAACACGGCTGGGTATACGAGTAAGTCAATAAGCAAAAGTCTGAAACTCCCTTAAAACTCCCGAAAAAAAGGTGTTTTCCAGTTTAATTTGGTTTAGGGTATCGACAATTGCAGCATACTGGAATGCCACCCTTAGCCTTTACCATTTCAACTTTATCTCCAGGAGCCAATACGAGGAACTCGAAATCCATGTACGTTTCCACACATTCGACTTTTTTCGCTTGTAGTAACTTGGATCCGTTCAGGAAATTTGGCGTGTCATAAGTAACCAGTCCCGGGCGTCTGAAAGAAAAAGTGAAAATTACAGTTTTGTCCGCAAAGCAATTTATTTAACAATTCCTAGACACACATAATTACGAGTATAATAAAAAGATAACAACAAAGAAAGTGAGACTTTTATCTAAAGCTTTGTCATTTGGTTGTTTGTAGTTTTTATGTTAATAAGCGAATGCACTTGTAAGTTAAGATTAAGGTTCTTTTTTTGGGTGGGAAATAACCATATGACTCCTTCCACTACAGATAGAGCGAGAGAGAGTGTTAAACTGTTACTGATTAATACCCATCCATGTTCTTTCAGTTGCTCTTTTCGTCCCAAGGCCATGACAACTCTTTCAAAGAATGACAGGCATCGCCCATGAGTATTTATATCACATGACATTTGTTCATTGGACGTGCACCAGTCCAATAATTATCTATATGCCAATACTATTCAAGAACAAAGGCTAAGATTCAACAAATTAAACGTACTTGCAGCCGTTTTAAGTATCCCACTTGATCTACTAATAGCTTGTTGTTAAGTAGGTAAAAGACAAACTTACTTGCACCACCTGACACTGTAAATCTGTTCGAAGATTTCTGGCACTTGCATCACCACTCTGACTTTATTGTTTTCATCACGGATGTAGTAAATGGGTTTGTTCTGAAAAATAAACACGAAAGGATATGTAAACATTTTGGTCGTAATCTTCATATTATATAGCTAACGATAAGCCTAGCCTGGTCCAACGCGCAACAATTTTGTTGTTTTTTTTTTTGGGAATATGGTATATATGAATATTTTACCTTCCTTCTAACAAATATTAGAAGGAATCACATACTCGTATACTATCTGTGTACCGTTGTAGAAATATTACGTAAGTTACTATTTAGAAAATTCATTTAAAGTTCATGCAGTATCCATATAAAAAAATCTATAAAAAGTTTAGAAAGGTCCTTATTATTGTTAGTTAAGTATTATTTTGTAGTCAGACTAAAATATATATTATAATATATTTTATATTACTAAAAAAGTGTATGATTTTCCGTCATCCAAATAAATAATTAACATTTGGTTACAACTATATATAATATGAGCATGCGATCTTTAGTTATTAAACATATCTCAATAGTCACCACTTTTGTGGCCAAGTCGTTTGACTCATAATTGTTGTAAATAGAATTGTAAAAATACTTACATTAAATGTATCGACGGTTGGGCATTCAGAATTGTCATTTTCAGAATTACGGAAGGTTAAGTGTGTCCCCATTCTATTATCAAACGTCTGAAACATTAAATTGCACAAATTCATTTCGAGAAAATAGCTTAAACACGGCAGAATTAAATTACTACTGGTATATATAGGAAATTCAGGAAGGAACGGTTACGAAGAACTTAAATCCGGTAACGTGCACTATTTCATGAGCAGAATGTGGCGAAGATCAGGAGTGTTTCGATTGAGGTAGTGTACTTTATGCTCAGAATATCGTCCTGACGATGCAAATAAAAATGAAATTGGTTCTGGAGTGTGGCAATCGGGTACGGAAAGTGCACCGTCGGAAGACCGCCCTCAGCTGTCGTTAGTTCACCTCATCATGTATGGTCTGGTGAGGGTTCTGATAGATGTAAGACGCAAAAGACTGGTCATCGTGGCGATACTTGACGAAGGCTTATGTCCTTAAGTGGAAGTCTTTCGGTCGTTCATTGGAGTTAGGGACCTTCTATCTTTTAGTAGGGACCCCAAAAATAGATGCTTAATTTTGGAAATAAACGGCTAGTTATGCTCACCAGAAAAGGCAGTTGTTTTAGAACCTGCTGCACTTTAAATTGAGGGTACTTATACCCTTCATCAAAACAGTAGTTCTTTGTTGTACACGAGGGCGGCATATCATCTGTGAAACAAAAAACAAATATTTAAAAAATACTTTTAACGCAACTTTTTAACGGAATATTAACGTAATATATGAGAAAGTTTTAAAGCGCAGAACCCCAGACTACATTGTTTCAGACTGCAGCAAAAAACTATAATCCATTTGTTAAATAATGTTTCGGGCTACCGTGACAGCTGCCTCCGACAGTCGTACCATTACATTGCGACAACGCTTCTCATAAAATAAGAGGCTTGAGCTGTACATTACATATTTACTCAGATACCCGCGAAACGAGACACAATAGTAAAACAATAACAGCGCGGTCTCATTGGACCGGTCGGGGATTCAAACGTTAAAGAACAATTTTTAACAAAACGAGTCATCACAATCATTTATCGCGACACACCCGTCTGCAAGAATACTGGAAGCGTTACTATCCATACGATAAGTAGAAAGTTTAAACAAATAATTGCAAGTCAATAATGTTAATAATGGAGTTGTTACATACAGCTGCTGCTGGTGTCGTGCAATGATTCCCCGTCGATGAATGGTGACGCTCGTACTAAACTTGAGCTCATGTGCAGACTGACCTGAAAATCATAACGAAAGATTTCTGTAAATTACGTTTGTAGAATTTCGATTAATGGTCAACGTCTTTTTTAAGACCACCTCAAATGTACCTATTTACTAAAAACGGTACCTATTTACTAAAAACGAGTAAAGCTAACATTAAGTGACATATAAAAAATAAGTCATGGTGGTTTTTACTTGCAGTACCTATGCATGTATTTATGCCTTATGGAAACCATTTTTTTTAGTAATGTAGAGTAACTGCAAAAGATATGCATTACTGAACTTTACACACTTTTAAGATTTAAACATGAAAAATTAAAGTTTTTTTAAAATCGATTGCATCAAGGCTTTGTACAGAGATTGTTTATGTTTATAAAATAAGTATTATTTTGACACATTAAAATGAAAAAAAAAACTTACCAAACAAAGATTCACCATAAAGCGATTCATTTTGATTTATTAACGTTATAATTGAATTGGTAAAAAATAAATGCAACAATTAAACACAACCGATGACTGCACAGTTGTAGGCGTTGTATGTTTTACAGTCAATCTCTGTCCCTTTTATATCAGTTTAAAAGGAAAACCTACATAAATAATATTCATGAAACTTCTACACACCGTTAAATGTTTATTTAACGGTAAAAACAGTATTGTTTATCAAGTGATAAATAATATAAAAAGGTAAATCTTTTTCAAAGTACAATATTGGCCATATCCGATATTTAATTTTCGTGAATATTTCGACAATCAAAACCGATAAATCGGAAAGAATTGTATTTTGTAAAAAAAAAGTTGTAATAAAACAAAAAATTACAAGACCGGGTTGTTTCAAATTCTTTCACCACTTATTTGATTACTGTGTGATATAGGCAAATATTTGCTATTATCACACGGGCGAAGCTGCTGGTAAAAGCTATAGTAGTAATAAAATGGTATGACGTCTATTTTGTTGAGTGTACAAAATAATTAGTCTATTTGTGTTTTTATTTTTCATGTTTTTCTATACTAATGTTATAAAGAGGTAAAATTTGTAAGTTTGTATGTTTGTAAGTTTGTATGTAGGGGGTAATCTCTGTAACTACTGGTCCGATTTGAAAAAAATCTTTCAGTGTTAGATAACCCATTTATCGAGGAATGCTATAGGCTATATACCATCACGCTACGGCCCACGGGAGCGGAGCAGTAACGAAAAATGTGGGTGAAACCGCAGGGGACAACTAGTTCAATTATAAAGTAATTTTCAATTGAAACTTAAAAATAATAGTTTAGGACAAACGAAGCGTATAGGTTAGGACAAACCAGGATTTTTTTATGTGGGACAGAAGTCAGTGAGACGAAAGAAGAACAAAACCCAATTATGCTGCCTCTCTTTTTTACCCTACCGTAATTTTTTGCGTGAAAACTTCTGAGCTACCTCTATAACAATAAATTCACAATTTGTATAACACGCCGTTAATATCTGGGCATATATTATTATTTCATTTCTTTTTTTTATGCAGCTGCCACCTTTTTTCCACCTGTTGACTGGTAGAGAATGCCTATGGCATTAAGTCCGCCTGTGTACCTTAAATGTTGCATGAAGATTTGATAAATAAATATTATATTTAATAATACGTTAAGCTGGGTTTAAATGATAAATATTGTACAATGTTATGAATTGCATAATGTTAATATTATTTAACAGTGTTTTATTACGAAATATTCATTATTAGAGTGAATAATGACGATTAAGAGGCCTGCGGAGACCGCGCGCTATCTCGAGTTGAGACGAAATAAAATACGTTTTTGAGGTTGATGGAAGCAATCCAGATAGTATAAACAATTCTTGGACACACCGACTGGAGTAAAGTCATCATCCGGACACTGACAGTTGCTTGCTGTGATAGCAATATAAACTATTGGAAATTTGGGAGAGGTTCCGTAATACCAAAAATGATGAATGAAAAATTAATGTATTTCCAATATTGTTTCGAGTATTTATAACTTGATAATAATATCTGTGTTCTTACGGAAAGATATTTTGAAATATTGTTGTTTATAATATAGAAAAAACAAAATAAAAACATGACATTTTCGCTGTGAAAATGTGCAAATTTAAATTCGCTTAAATTTCGTTTGGGGTAAGTTTTTCAACAAAAAGACGATGTAGGAACCTAGATAATTATTGTCTAAATCCAAATAACATCATATTATAGTGTAAATATGCTCAAATTGCAAATGATTTTGGTATTACGTTTGTATGGATAATTCTAACGTCGCGCCCACCTTAAGTAATGTATGAATAATAATTGTGGGAGTTAAATTTAATTGAACCATACTTCTTCATGAGATCATATACAGGAAAAGTTTTTAACCGCTGCGTAATTTTTTTTTGGTGGCTCAGTGTAAGTAATAGAACACAACTCGACTTCAAGGTTAAGCAACGCTTGCCAAGGTTGGTCTGTGGATGGGTGACCATCTTAACATAACGAGTTTCCTCCGTGCCTCGGAAAGCACGTTAAGCCGTAGGTCCCGGCTGTCATTTACAGTCGTTACGGATAGTCAGAAGCCAGTAAATCTGACTCCAGCCTTGCCATGGCCCTATTACCCCAGTTTAAGTCGTCAAATAGAGTTCCTGAAGAATTTGTGGTAGAGCCTCTGATCTCCATTTTCTCTTTCCAGGGTTCGTACAATTTTAATATTTACGAATAATTTATCACAGTCTCTGTAGATTAGTTTTTATTTTGATAATGCGCCACAGGAGTATCTTACAAAATACTCTTTGGCCACAGGACAATGCCACAGTGATGTGTTGATGTTTTTACAGAAAATCATAATTTAAATATAATAAAAAAAAACTTAATTTTTCTTACAGATCAGTAAACTTTAAAAAAAAATATCGGGCTAGTACTAGTCGGACTCGTGCACTGAGGGTTCCGTACCAATTTACAAAATGTTCAATCTATGAAAACAGTTGAAATTTTTCCTTTTTTTTCTTGTGACATAACTACAAATTGTCAGTTTTCCGACTTTTCCCTATATTTGTGCTATAATACCTTGCTTCGAGGCAAATTTCAAGATTTTTATGTCATCGGGAAGTACCCTATTAATTTTGATTCCTTTGACAGTGTCGGAACGTACGTTTTTTGCAACATAACCAGGCGTATCTTTTTTCCCCGTCAACTTACAAGTTTGATTTTTACACAGCTTCTAAAGACCTTATTATACCCTTATACGGTTTTAATTCCATCTCAATACTTCTAACTTATCTATGAAACTTGTGCAATTGTCAAATCGAGTCTTGAAGATTTTTCAATTTTTTTTTGTACCTGGTACCTGAAATTTTTTGTACCTAGATCACAATGTGTTTTGTAAAGTCTTAATACATTATATTGATTTATCATCAATAGTTTTCGCAGCGCATGCAAAATAATGACTTTTACAGGCAAATTATGTAATGGCGTTACATAAAAAAAGTCGCCTGAAAAGTCATTATTTTGCGTGCTCTTTCATTGTTTCAATTTAGAAACGGATGACTTTTTTTAATATAATATAGCCGACGTTACTCAGTGAATATTTAGCTTTCTGATGGTTAAAGAATTTTTAAAATCTGTCGAGTACTTTTTCAGTTAATTAAGTAACGGCCGAAATTAATAATCAATCTATCACATATTGGAAATTGAAAAACAAATGATACCATACAAAAATTTACATGTTTTCTGTTGTTTCATTTGTTTTTCAATCTCCGATATGTGATAGATAGGTTATTGGTTTCGGGCGTAAGAACCAAACAAAAAAATCTAATCTTTCCTCTTTACAATATTAGTAGGGTAAGCCACGGTTGCTTTGGTGAGTACTTAAATAAGATTGGGCAAGAGGCCATGGCAAATTGCACCATAACGGAGGGGCCATGGGTTCTGCACAACACATGCTGGAAAAGTGTCCAGCGTGGGTCACACTGTATGACGAGTTCTGGTCGCCAGAATCGGGCAGGATTTGTCTCTACCAGCAGTAGTGCGAGTTATGCTTGCGGAGCTAGAAAACTGGATTTTTTTTATTCGATATTGAATTTGGATTTTTAATTCTTATGTGACGTCATAGATGGCGCTACATTGCTAGTTGGGCCACCACTTACAACAAAATAGAAAACCTCTAATTTAAAATTTAACACAAAGTACAGTACACAATTTAACATTACTAACCCAGTCACTTTATGAAGCACTGCAGCTGCTGCCAACGGCGTGATGGTAGAAAGTTATTCCAAGGGAATACTTTCCTCTCTTAATATCTCTCAGCCAGTAATTGAGTGGTTTAAATCTTATCTTCGGTGTCGGTCGCAGTCCGTTCGGTCAGATGAGGACTCCTCCGTATGGTGTGAGCTGGCTGCGGGTGTTCCTCAAGGTGGCGTCCTTTCTCCTCTACTCTTCTCAGTTTTTATAAACGCTATCACTAAGGTCCTAACTTCTAACTATCATCTCTATGCAGACGATTTGCAGCTATATCGTAATTTTAAAGTAGGTGAACTTGCTGAGGCTGTGGCTGCCATCAATGAGGATCTTGAAAATATCAATAAGTGGACTAAGTGTTACGGACTGTTGCTGAACCCAAAAAAATCTCAAGCGCTCATTATTGGTGGCAGATACATGCTTAACCTATTGGATGACCAGTCGCTCCCACCGGTAGTGTATGATTCTGAACCAATTTTATACTCCAAAGATGCTAAAAACCTTGGCGTCCATATGGATATTAACCTCTCATGGGAGGTTCATATTGCTGATGTGAGTAAGACGGTATTTTATTCGTTTCAGTCTCTTAAACGTCTCCAAAACATTCTTGCCGTTTCATACAAAACTGGCTCTTGCTCAATCTCTTCTTCTACCGCTCATAGACTATGCAGATGTCTGTTTTCTAGATGCTACAGAGGTACTCCTTAACAAACTCGAGCTATTGCAGAATTTGTGCATCCGCTTTATTTTTGGCCTCCGCAAATACGACCACGTGTCGGAGTTTCGGACCAGATTAAGGTGGCTGCCAATTCGGCGTCGGCGAGATACCCACATTCTATCCCTTCTCTACACTATCCTGCACAATCCCAACGCTCCTCAATACCTTCGGGAACGCTTTGAGTACTTCGTCCCGAGAGGAAAACCCTGCCGCACTTCCAATTCTCTTCTCCTTCGTACTCCGCGTCATACTTCCAGCCGCTATGATGGCTCCTTTTCTGTAACTGCAGTTCGTCTCTGGAACTCTCTCCCACATTCTCTTCGCGACAGCCCTTCCTTGGATATCTTTAAGAGGAAAATTAAAGAGCACTTCCTTTCTCAATTGACATAATATTAGTATATATTGATATTTATTAGTATATGTATTATATCTATATAAATATTTATTTATTAGACGTATTTATGTAAGTTTATGTTGTACACTGGACTCTACCCTCGAATGTTATCTCTCTCTGTCACTCAAAGGTTTGCTGGGAGAAAACTCATTGTTGAGTTAAGCTCGCCTTTGTACATGAATTGTCCAATTAATTTTTGTAAATAAGCTATTGTGTACAATAAAGAATAAAGAATATTCCCGGAATAAAAAGCCGTAAGTATGTGCTATTCCAAGCCATGGTTTACCTACGCTACGGTGCGTATTTTCAATGAACTCCTTTGAGAAGTTTTTGCATGAAAGAGTAACGTAGTAGGAAGTAAGTAGGACTATAGCAACAGCTTTTCCGAACAACATGTCCGCTTAGCGGCGCGCGTGGCCGCAGATGACGTAGGATTACATCACTGATTTACTATGAAATTGATGTGAGGTGTGTATTAAAACTGTGTTTCTGGTAAATGCATATCGGTAGGTATACTTCGAAAAATAATGGTTGACGACGTACACTTGGGCGCTTTACCGCTTCTTTAATATTAAAACTTTATGCATTAGTACACTCGCTGTAATACAAAGCCGGACTTAAGGCTGATAGAAAAAGTTTCTACCCATTTTGCGTACCTGGATAAATTTTACTACATGCTCTTGATATAAAAGTACCATATTCCAGGTCATTGTCTACCCGAGTGACAAATTTCGTTTTAATCAGTTTAGACGGACTTATTAATTAATCGAAGGCAATACCCGTGGTATCATATTTCATAAAATCAAACTAAACGAGGTTCAATAAGGGAGTTATCTAATTTAACCGCAGATTGACCACAAACCAGTACGTAGCTATCCTGAATAATATTATCGTGACGCAGAAATGTTACTGACTATGATAAATATCTTTTTATCAACATTTTATCATCCTCTTACGTAATTGTATTTGTTACGTTTATCTGTTATAATTAGGTGTGATCGATTAAAGCCACAAAGCTGTAATGAAGTCATAGTGGTTTTTTGATTATTTTATCATGTGAATCTCCCGTGGCCTCTTTTTTCAAGGGGAAACTTTCAAAATGCACGAGCGTGGGATTTTTACCCCACTACAACCACCTCGGTGATCATCATCACGTGGAAGGGGCGCCGTTACTTCTTAAATAAACATTCCGGAACCCCCTTAGTGCAACGCCTGTTAGAGCACATCTTTGAAGAGACTGTACAAAGGTCTCCCCTGAGCCTCATTGAGTACAGCAGCACGTGATCAACTGTGCCACCGTCTTCCTTGGAATCACTGGATGAGCGCCCGTGTTTCCTAAGTCCCACCTGCATTGGATGACCTTGTATCATCCAATGTAGGTTTTTAGCGTGTTAGGTATCGAGGTTGCCTCCCCGACGCCCGCTTCTCTGAGTGTCCCAATCTTATTTAAGTAACCGTGGCCTACCCTGGAGAGGTCGTACACCTTTTAGGTATAGAAAGTAAAAATACCGACCAAGTATCAATCTCCTAACCCAAAGGTTAAGCAACGGATTGTAAAGGAAAATTGCTGATTACATTGACTATACAAGAAGACGTAATCTTAATGTAAACTAATATTGTAAAGAGGAAAGATTAGATTTTTTTGTTTGGTTCTTACTTATTTAACTGAAAAAGTACTCGACAGATTTTAAAAACTCTTTCACCATCAGAAAGCTAAATATTCAAAGAGTAACGATGATTATATTACATTGAAAAAAAAAAATCCGATTCTAAATTGAAACAATGAAAGAGCACGCAAAATAATGACTTTTAAGGCGATTTTTTTTATGTAACGCCATTATTTTGCATGCATTGCGAAAACTATTTATGATAGATTAAAATCACTTTATAGTCAAAATTTTAGTGCCTGTATATGTTTTTAGGATTCCGTACCTCAAAAGGAAAAAACGGAGCTCTTATAGGATCACTTTGTTGTCCGTCTGTCTGTCTGTCTGACTGTCCGTCTCGCGTCTGTCTGTCTGTCCTTTATGTCGGGAACGCGTGAAGGTATCAAGTTGAAATTAAAACTATATACTCAAGTCTGCGGTCCCTTGAAACTGTGCAAAAAATTAACTTCTACACATATATAAATAGCACAAATATAGGGAAAAGTCTGAAAACTGAAAATTTGTAGTTACGGTTAGTTAAGGTCTTTAGAAGCTGTGTGAAAATCAAACTTGTAAGTTGACGGGAAAAAAAGATACGCCTGGTTATGTTGCAAAAAACGTACGTTCCGACACTGTCAAAGGAATCAACATTAATAGGGTACTTCCCGTTGACACAGAATCTTGAAATTTGCCTCGAAGCAAGGTATTATAACAAAAATATAGGGAAAAGTCGGAAAACTGACAATTTGTAGTTACGTCACAAGAAAGAAAAATTAAAAATCTTCAACTGTTTTCATAGGTTAAAGATTTTGTAAGTTGGTACGGAACCCTCAGTGCACGAGTCCGACTCGTACTAGCCCGATATTTTTTTTTAAAGTTTACTGATCTGTAAGAAAAATTAAGTTTTTTTTGATGATATTTAAATTATGATTTTCTGTAAAAACATCAACACATCACTGCGGCATTGTCCTGTGGCCAAAGAGTATTTTGTAAGATACTCCTGTGGCGCATTATCAAAATAAAAACTATTCTACAGAGACTGTAATAAATAATTCATAAATATTTAAATTATACGAACCCTCCACCCCCCCGTTTTGGTTAAAACAATTTAATGACGCGGGTGCAGTTTACTGGAAAGAGGGAATGGAGATCAGAGGCCCTACCACAAATTTTTAACGAACTCTATTTGACGACTTAAAATTCGCACAACCGTGGCCGCTGATCACGTGCGGCCAGGTGCGCGCAATGTATGTATCTCGATGGCCGTCGCGACCTGGCCGCTAGTGCGCTACTGCTCTTAAATATAGGGTTAATAGATCCATCCACATCCCTTTTTTTTGCTCACTCGCTTGACATTTTAACATTACATGGTAAAACCCCAGTTCCAGTCTCATACAGCAATAGTTTTTAACCACTGCGTAAATTTTTTTGGTGGCTCAGTGTAAGTAATAGAACACAGATCGAACTTCAAGGTTAAGCAACGCTTGCCAAGGTTGGTCTGTGGATGGGTGACCATTTTAACATAACGAGTTTCTTCCATGCCTCGGAAAGCATAGGCTGCCTACCAGACCTCCACAACCCAATAACTGGGGTAACAGGGTACTTCATGGCAAGGCTGGAGTCAGATTTACTGGCTTCTGACTATCCGTAACGACTGTATAATGACAGCCGGGACCTACGGCTTAACGTGATTAAATATGATCTCATGAAGAAGTATGGTTCAATTAAATTCAACTCTCATAATTATTATTGACACATTACGTAATCTTCATTATTCATTCTAATAATGAATATTTCGTAATAATACAATGTTAAATAATATTAATATTATGCAACTCATAACATTGTACAATATTTATCATTTAAGCCCAGCTTAACGTATTATAAAATATAATATTTATTTATCAAATCTTCATGCAACATTTAAGGTGCACAGGCGGACTTAATGCCATAGGCATTCTCTACCAGTCAACAGGTGGAAAGAAGGTTGCAGCTGCATAAAAAAAAGAAATGAAATAATAATATACGCCCCGATATTAACGACGTGTTATAAAAATTGTGAATTTATTGTTATAGAGGTAGCTCAGAAGTTTTCACGCAAAAAATTACGGCAGGGTAAAAAAGAGAGGCAGCATAATTGGGTTTATTCTTCGTTCGTCTCACTGACTTCTGTCCCACATAAAAAAAATCCTGGTTTGTCCTAACCTATACGCTTCTATTGTCCCAAACTATTATTTTAATGTTTGAATTGAAAATTACTTTATAATTGAAAAAACATGAAAAATAAAAACACTTAACTAATTAAAACTATAACTACATACGTTCTCGATTCGACCCAGTTCATATTCCTTATTTGTCCCATATTTTTTTTGTATAGACTAATTATTTTGTACACTCAACAAAATACAATTCTTTCCGATTTATCGATTTTGATTGTCGATGATAAAGAAGGAGCTCGTGGCTAGATAATAACAGCAACTCGGGTCGATCTTCAAGGTTAAGCAATGCTTACCAAGGTTGGTCTGTGGTGGGTGACCATCTTAACATAGCGAGTTTTTTTCGTGTCGTGGAAAGTCCTGGCTGTCATTTGTCGATCTTTGCCCGTTGATACGGATTGTCTGAAGCCAGTAAATCTGACTCCAGTCTTGCCATGAAGTACCGTGTTACCCCAGTTAATGGGTTGTGGAGGTCTGGTAGGCAGCCGCTCCTCATAAAATACTGGTATTCAGCTAAATCCGGCTTGACTGGAAGCCGACCCCAATATAGTTGGGAAAAGGATAGGTAGATGATGATAGAATACATACTGAGAGTGAATATAATTTAGAAGAACAAAAACTTCATACTTGCGTTGTTTCAATAAAAATAAATCAGTTCGATCAGAGTATTCGGAAATAACCTGCTCCCTAAGTCCGAACACTTATGTTGTTTTAGAATAATTCAATTTATATTAGAAAACTTACATTTAAATATGTTTCATTGTTTGTATTATTGGATATTTTTTTATTTTTTAATGATTCAAAGCATTTTTTAATATGACCATTAAACCAATTAAAAATTTGCCATTCAAACTCATCTTCGAATAATTCACGTATATTCACAATAATTAATTACAGGTTTTTATCTTTAAATGTTTATGTGTGTGTAGAAGTTTCATGAATATTATTTATGTAGGTTTTCCTTTTAAACTGATATAAAAGGGACAGAGATTGACTGTAAAACATACATCGCCTACAACTGTGCAATCATCGGTTGTGTTTAATTGTTGCATTTATTTTTTACCAATTCAATTATAACGTTAATAAATCAAAATGAATCGCTTTTTGATGAATCTTTGTTTGGTAAGTTCTTTTTTCATTTTAATGTGTCAAAATAATACTTATTTTATAAACATAAACAATCTCTGTACAAAACCTTGTTGCAATCGATTTTAAAAAAAACTTTAATTTTTCGTGTTTAAATCTTAAAAGTGTGTAAAGTTCAGTAATGCATATCTTTTGCAGTTACTCTACGTTACAAAAAAAATGGTTTCTAATAGGCATAAATACATACATAGGTACTGCAAGTAAAAACCAAAATGACATATTTTTTATATGTCATTTTATGTTAGCTTTACTCGTTTTTAGTAAATAGGTACATTTGAAGTGGTCCTAAAAAAGACGTTGACCATTAATCGAAATTCTGCAAACGTAATTTACAGAAATCTTTCGTTATGATTTTCAGGTCAGTCTGCACATGAGCGCAAGTTTAGTGCGAGCGTCACCATTCATCGACGGGGAGTCATTGCACGACACCAGCACCAGCGACTGTATGTAACAACTCCATTATTGACTTGCAATTATTTGTTTAAACTTTCTATTTGTCGTATGGATAGTAACGCTTCCAGTATTCTTGCAGACGGGTGTGTCGCGATAAATGATTGTGATGACTCGTTTTGTTAAAAATTGTTCTTTAAGTAATGTACAGCTCAAGCCTCTTATTTTATGAGAAGCGTTGTCGCAATGTAATGGTACGACTGTCGGAGGCAGCCGTCATGGTAGCCCGAAACATTATTTAACAAATGGATTATAGTTTTTTGCTGCAGTCTGAAACAATACCTACAGTCTGGGGTTCTGCGCTTTAAAACTTTCTCATATATTACGTTAATATTCCGTTAAAAGTATTTTTTAAATATTTGTTTTTTGTTTCACAGATGACATGCCGCCCTCGTGCACAACAAAAAACTACTGTTTTGATGAAGGGTATAAGTACCCTCAATTCAAAGTGCAGCAGGTTCTAAAACAACTGCCTTTTCTGGTAAGCATAATTAGCTGTTAATTTCCAAAATTAAGCATCTATTATTGGGGTCCCTACCAAAAGATAGAAGGTCCCTAACTCCAATGAACGACCGAAAGACTTCCACTTAAGGACATAAGCCTTCGTCAAGTATCGCCACGATGACCAGTCTTTTGCGTCTTACATCTATCAGAACCCTCACCAGACCATACATGATGAGGTGAACTAACGACAGCTGAGGGCGGTCTTCCGACGGTGCACTTTCCGTACCCTTGCCATTTCCGTATCATTGCCACACTCCAGAACCAATTTCATTTTTATTTGCATCGTCAGGACGATATTCTGAGCATAAAGTACACTACCTCAATCGAAACACTCCTGATCTTCGCCACATTCTGCTCATGAAATAGTGCACGTTACCGGATTTAGGTTCTTCGTAACCGTTCCTTCCTGAATTTCCTATATATACCAGTAGTAATTTAATTCTGCCGTGTTTAAGCTATTTTCTCGAAATGAATTTGTGCAATTTAATGTTTCAGACGTTTGATAATAGAATGGGGACACACTTAACCTTCCGTAATTCTGAAAATGACAATTCTGAATGCCCAACCGTCGATACATTTAATGTAAGTATTTTTACAATTCTATTTACAACAATTATGAATCAAACGACTTGGCCAAAAAAGTGGTGACTATTGAGATATGTTTAATAATTAAAGATCGCATGCTCATAATATAGTTGTAACCAAATGTTAATTATTTATTTGGATGACGGAAAATCATACACTTTTTTAGTAATATATTTTTTTTAGTCTGACTACAAAATAATACTTGACTAACAATAATAAGGACCTTTCTAAACTTTTTACGGACTTTTTTAAATGGATACTGCACGAACTTTAAATGAATTTTCTAACTAGTAACTTTCGTAATATTTCTACAACGGTACACAGATAGTATACGAGTATGTGATTCCTTCTAATATTTGTTAGAAGGAAGGTAAAATATTCATATATACCATATTCTCAAAAAAAAAAAACAACCAAAATGTTGCGCGTTGGACCAGGCTAGGCTTACCGTAAGCTATATAATATATGAAGATTACGACCAAAATGTTTACATTTCCTTTCGTGTTTATTTTTCAGAACAAACCCATTTACTACATCCGTGATGAATTCAATAAAGTCAGAGTGGTGATGCAAGTGCCAGAAATCTTCGAACAGATTTACAGTGTCAGGTGGTGCAAGTAAGTTTGTCTTTTACCTACTTAACAACAAGCTATTAGTAGATCAAGTGGGATACTTAAAACGGCTGCAAGTACGTTTAATTTGTTGAATCTTAGCCTTTGTTCTTGAATAGTATTGGCATATAGATAATTATTGGACTGGTACACGTCCAATGAACAAATGTCATGTGATATAAATACTCATGGGCGATGCCTGCCATACTTTGAAAGAGTTGTCATGACCTTGGGACGAAAAGAGCAACTGAAAGAACATGGATGGGTATTAATCAGTAACAGTTTAACACTCTCTCTCGCTCCATCTGTAGTGGTAGGAGTCATATGGTCATTTGCCACCCAAAAAAAGAACCTTAATCTTAACTTACAAGTGCATTCGCTTATTAACATAAAAACTACAAACAAACAAATGACAAAGCTTTAGATAAAAGTCTCACTTTCTTTGTTGTTATCTTTTTATTATACTCGTAATTATGTGTGTCTAAGAATTGTTAAATAAATTGCTTTGCGGACAAAACTGTAATTTTCACTTTTTCTTTCAGACGCCCGGGACTGGTTACTTATGACACGCCAAATTTCCTGAACGGATCCAAGTTACTACAAGCGAAAAAAGTCGAATGTGTGGAAACGTACATGGATTTCGAGTTCCTCGTATTGGCTCCTGGAGATAAAGTTGAAATGGTAAAGGCTAAGGGTGGCATTCCAGTATGCTGCAATTGTCGATACCCCAACCCAAATTAAACTGGAAAACACCTTTTTTTCGGGAGTTTTAAGGGAGTTTCAGACTTTTACCTATTGACTTACTCGTATACCCAGCCGTGTTTCTTTAATCTTTGTTAAAATGTAATTTGTTTTTTGTATTTAAAAATATAACTATTCATTGTACATCATAATAAACGTTTTTCATTGACCTGCAATGCAACCTTCTCATATCTCAAACTTTAAATATCGATAAGGTAACAAAGACGGATTAATAAACAACAACATTCATACATAACAAGAAGAAATTATGAAAAGTGCAAAATTCGGAACTACTACTAGAAGTCCTCTCAACCTTACCTTTTTGTCTTCGTCATAATTATTGTTATATTTTAAATTAAATCAAAATCAAAAATGTTTTTATTTCACATAGGCTTATTATATAAGCTCTTATAAACGTCAGAGCCAGTGCACGGTTCCAATTGGTCGTTTCCTATGGAGAAGAACTCGCAAGAACTACAATGGTTACTCTTTAAAACAAACCGGGCGAGTGCGAGTCGGACTCGCGCACCGAGGGTTCCATATCAACTTAATAACGGTTTTCGATTTATGACATATTAAAAAAAAACTACTCACTAGATCTCGTTCAAACCAATTTTCGATGGAAGTTTGCATAGTAATGTACATCATATAATAAATACCACTTCCAAATCTCAGATCACCTGTAATTTAATTTTCGTTTTATTTTTGCTATATTCACTATCATTTAGGTACAATGGATTTCATTCTACTATAGGTAAATTTATTCCACTTTTGACCATAACGAAGCTATCTGCACTAATCTATTTGGGGCCCATGGGTTGAATTATTTCACTAACCGAATAGATGTAGACTTTTATAATATTAGATTATATTTAACAGCACCACAGATAATTTAACCACACATTAAATTCAATTACTTCCCATTGCATGGAAAGCGCCTACTCATACGACCAAAGCTAGTTGCATTCCAACGTATTTTGCAACGATTCTTACTGAAGGTGTGGAAAGCTCTATCCCACAAATCAATCACTATTATTTCTTTATAACTGTTTATTTTATCAGACTAATTAACAAAAATTGATTTGGCCAGAGATAGCTCAAGACAGAGAGTTTTGGAAGAAGAAAGGGGAGGCCTCTGCCCAGTAGGACGCAAAATAGGCAATTAAAAAATAACAAAAATCTAATTGTTACACAGATACTTATGAAAAACTGATGATCGTTTCAATTTCACTGTACGTAGATATACAACCTAGGTAGTTTTTGCGGCGCTACTTCCAATGATACCTAGGTCTGTGACTGTAGAATTTGCACTGACGCAACTTGTCTAAGGCCCCTCGGCCACAGCCAAACTAATCCGCAAGGTAATTTTGTGGCGAATTGTTAGGAAATTGGGACCACATGTATCTCAGTCAGTAAAGTTAAGAGTGCGGGAACTCTGTTTCTCGTCAGTGTTAATACATTTTCATCAGGCGCATTGTCCAGTTTTAACTAACGTACGTTCATACAAAGGGCGGTCTTATTGGCATTCCGCGATCTCATCTAAGGAACCTGACAATAATTCTGAAGCCACAACGAAACCTTTTGCTGCGCGTTACCCAACAAGCGCGCAGAGGATTATCCATTATTTTGAGCCCGTAGACTTCTTAAAGATTTTCCTGTGTTCTAGCAAAAAACTATTAACGAAACTTTTTCAAGTTTTAAATTCGGATATCGATCGTGTTTGTCATTTGTTTTCTATAAGAATCCTAATTGACTTTTCACATCTGGTTTGTTTGGTCTGTAGCTACAGAAATCTAAATAATAAGTCGTATGTAGCTATGAGAACAGTGCAGCTTGACTACAAAACGGGGAATACTACATTGTACATTCGGGATAAACCAGTCGGAAACTAAGTATGTTAGTAGGTAATATTCCGAAGCTCCAGTTGAGGATTATATTGCACCGCATTATCTATCTATATAAATAAAAATGAATTGATGTTCGTTAGTCTGATTAAAACTCGAGAACGGCTGAACGGATTTATCTTATCTTGGTCTTGAAATGTTCGTGGAGGTCTAAGGAAGGTTTAAAAGGTGAGAAGAATTAAAAAAAAATATAAAAAACTTTAGGTCTTCTATTTATCAATTAATGTACGGTGGGTAGGGTAGTGTAGGGTAGGTAGGGTAGTGTAGGGTAGTGTAGGGTAGGTAGGGTAGTATAGGGTAGTGTAAAGTAGGTAGGGTAGTGTAGGGTAGTTTAGGGAAGGTAGGGTAGGATAGGTAGGGTAGTCATTTGACGGGAGCGAAGCCGCGGGCAAAAGCTAGTCGAGCATAAAAATGGAATGTGCACCTATACTCTCAGTATGACTCCCTGAAGAGATCTGTTTGGACCGTAGATAAAAATACTTCTACTGTTCTAGCAGTAGTACGCTGACTTCATTCCTCTTCTACCATGATAATAATTCATTCATTCTTCAGGACTTAGCGCCTTTTTTTTTGGGAAGGGTAAAAGTGCAATTGATTGTGTCTCTTTCAATAATTACTGGGCCACTATGATTTTGCTGACATCTTTTTGTCTCTCTCGCGATTTCCACTGTATGCTTCACCGTAGCCTCCAGGTGATCCACCCTATGGTGACACTTCGTTTATTCTGCCTAAATCTCAAACAAGAACCTTCCGAACTGGCCAAGTTCGGTGAGGACTGAAGTCGGCAGGTCTGGAAGGCTGGAGGATACCGTAGCACGTCTTTGGCCACTCAAAGAGGGGACTTACCGATATGATTGTGGCGTGCCCTGGGGAGTCAGTTACATGACGTTACTTTGAAAGCTGTGACTAACCCGCAAACCGTTTGGTTTGAAACAAAAGCTGTCATTTTTTTTTCTAATTTGGATTTTGTTATTTTTCAATACCTATTTAGAAAATCTGTTTTGTAGTCTATCACAAACCCGCGAAACGAGACACAATAGTAAAACAATAACAGCGCGGTCTCATAGGACCGGTCGGGGATTCAAACATTAAGCTGTAAATCGTACAATGAGACCTCTTTTGACATTTATCACCATGACTAACTATTAAATAACTATTAGGTACTACAATTATTATACAAGGTACGTAACTTTGAGATATATTGCATTTTTCTACGCGATCTGTTATTTTTGCGGCCCTACATATTACAATATGTCTAAAAAATATTGATATACGTCAGGGTGAACCCAATGACTAATCCTAAGTGACATAAGTGAATTACCATAATAACGTATGCGATACGAGGAAATACGCCTACAATAAATAACTGCATATAACAATAATTATAATATATTACGTAGGTGTACGATTGGAGACTGCGGGACGCCCCACAATGGGTTAGGGATTATTGGATATTGTTACTATCACAATGAGTAATAAAAAATATACTTATTGGTATGTTTGTTCAATAAAATGACATATAAATTAAATTTTTAAATATTAAGATACAAAAAATAAAATCATTTAAAAATATTAAAAATGGAACAGGGTCCAAGCTACCGGCGGCCAGGGCTTCAGGGAAAGGAACCTCCTGACAATGCGAGCCGTGTCCAGGAGTACCGCTTTTTGAATCAAGCCCTTGATCCAGCCGGCTAACGAGAGCCTCCTAAGATGTTGGTTATTATAATAATATCATGAATCAACACATGCGAAAGTGGCCTTAAAATTGTAAAGAATAGGATCTATAGTGAAAAAACGCTTATCTGCTGAGCACACAAAAACTAGACTTAAAATTATACCTAAAAGATACCTACATTTTAAATCGTTTTTTTTTTAAGGTTGGAGATCATCAAAATGACTTCTCCCACTCTAACACGCCCTCCCGCTCTGAGTGGAGAACTTCTACTGACTAAAAGGAACTTCTGTGCCTTCTTCGCCTTAATAGTATTAGTCTGGTCAATTTAGATATAAAAGTAGTGGTCAAATAACAATAATTCCCGGAAAGCCAAATATTGGTGGAGAGCTGGGGTATACCATGACAAAAGAAGGTTTTAAAATCCCCATCAATCCTGTGTGCTACCAAAGTTATTCGGAATCAAAAGTCAAAATTTGAGGTTTTTTGGATTTTTCTCGAAGACGGTAAGTTTTCTCAAAAAATGCCTTAAGCAAAAGTTGTAGATATAAAAATTCTCCACAAAAATGGTCTGCAAATTTTTTCCTAAGAGTTACCATTCGTGAGATATTGCGATTCTAAGAGTCACATTATACATGATGTGCGCACATTTCCACGTCACCTGTGAGGTTGTGTACCTACTCGCCGCGTTTTTTTGCCGTAGTTTCCCTGTAGGACTACTCCACTAACTGTCATGACAATTTTAGAATAATTTAAGGAAACAATACCGGTCAAGCTCTAAATATTACCTTATTAGGTATTAATATGGATTGATGTCTTCCTCCAACATCAGCATCTGCGATTCAACACTTGTATCGAGTATACTATCAAGCTCAAACATGGCTAGGCATTGAACCCAGAAGACGGGTTGGTAATTGATAGATAATGCTCTCTCTATATGTCTATATTGACCAGACTATATGTGTTAAGGACCTTAAGTTAAAATCATAAATAGCTTTCGAAATATGCCTATTTCTTAAAAGCAATTATTTTTCGTCTATTTTGATGTTTAATTAGAATGGACTATAGAATTCCTGTGTATTTAAGTTCTTAAATGCAAACATTTATTAGTAAGACTAACTGGACGTCAATAACTAAGGAAATTATTGCGAAATCTAAAAGATTTCTGACGCAACTCGTATTTATTATTTATTGCATTAGGTTTCAAGTAGGAAAACAATAGTAATTAATTTGTTATTTTATAACTTGTCTGAACTTGACTTGTTAAATAATTAAGTTTTCCTTAAATGGGCAGCCACTATATAACAAGACACACATTGCACGACTGTATCATTCGTACATTGAGCTTATGCGAAGAGCATCGTTGACAAGAATCATTTTGTAATTTTATATTTCAAAGTTCTTGTTAACATTTTACGAAGTAATTAGTGACTACAATAAATTTAACAAAAATGGCAAAAATGTGTTTCTCGCTCGTGTTTACACTTCTGGTGAGTCTTATTTTGCACTAATTTAATGAGTTAAAGACATATTATTAAGCAATAATACTAAATTATGTAGGTCGGTTATAACATTTTAATAAAAAAAATTATAATAGCTACACAGAGCAAGCATATTAACTATAATTTAAAACTCCGCTTTTTAACGAGAACCGCTCTCTAGGAAAACCCAACAACAGTTTGTCTGACCTCAATGGCAACGTCACTGACTTTTTGAAGCTGATTCACCTAAACGTATTGAGAACGATCTTCTTAATATTCTGACCTTGTTAAATACACATGATTTCTTACAAATTATAAAAAGATTTAAATTATATAATACATGATGCTGCCAGCGGATTCGGTCGCATGAAAATAGATACGTTCTTTAGAACCCCGAGATAATAAATATCCTATGTGCTATTTCAGAGCATTGTCTACCACAGAACTAAATTTCCTTCATATTTTTTCAGCTGTTTGTGCGTGAATAAGTAACAAACATACACACAAATTCACAAATTTTTGTCTTTATAATATTGAGTGTCATTGTTTGGGAACCAAATGTTTTATTTGTTTCTTGTTAAATTTTCAGGTCGGCCAAAGTTTAGTAGGAGCTTCACCTGCACCTTTGGATGGGGAGAGTTTGTACGACACCAGCTATAAATGTAACTATTAACAATTGTTTACACACATTTACGTTAGGTATTCTTATATAATTAATTGATCTGAAGCAACTTACTCGTCGTACAATTATCAGACGATAATTATAAGAATTTATAACTTCAAAGCTTCTTTTAGGTTATATCTGAAAGAAACTTTGAAGCTATAAATTATTATTATTATACAGAATTTTTTAAATATATGACAGTGTACTTATGTAATTAAACTAAAATAAAAAAGGAATCAATCAAATCAATCAAGACATCATTGATTAATTCAGACGCAATTAAAGTACAATGAATTAAACAAACGGCTGTCATTTTCTGTTTTTTTCCTCAGACCGTTATTGAGGATTCTGGTACTTTTTACGAAAATAATATCTAGTGATAAGAATGGTGGAATATTAATTCCATTAGTCCATTTGTCGTAATTAAAAATTCATAAGAATCTCTAAATAAATAATAGACATCATGTTCGAATATCAGAACGTTTAATCAACAATTGTATTCTTTTTTGTAGTGCAGATGCCAGCTTCATGCGCAGGACAAAACTACTGCTTCGATAAGGATGACCACTACCCTGACGAAAAGATCGATGAGCTCGTTTATGACATGCGTGATTTGGTAAGGATAATATAACTATCAATATCCAACATGTATGGCTTTCAATATTAACGGTTCGTTAAAATAGTAACATAACATTTGATCACATAAGGTTCAGTTGAAAACTAGTGTCAGGAAACTACCATATAGTTGTCTGGATTTTTTTCTGAACTGAACGAATATAGCGCAACCGTGAGACACACGATGTTCGTTTTCTTTTCTTTTTTTGTTAACTTTCTTTATCATGTGTGCCAAATTACATATTTTTCTTTCGTTCAATTTAAAATATTTTGTATCGATTATTTCAGGTGGTGGATTATCCAAATTTAAAAAACAGATTTGGTGATGATTCCTATGATGAGCCCGACTGTGCTTCCAATTCCACTGTAAGTATAATGATTACGAAACACAAAAGATTTTAAAATTCACAAAGATAAAAAAAAATGTTTTACTTGTGGAAACCAGTCCGAAATATGTACAATCATTGTTTTGGTTTACAGGAAAACCCGATCTACTACATCGTTGATACCGACGATAGAGTGCGAGTAGTCGTTCAGTCCCCCAAGAAGTTCCAGCAGATCTACAGCATCAAGTGGTGCTTGTAAGTATTCATTATTCATTAGTTGGACTTTTCCAATTCTCGTTACTAAATAATTTCCGATTTAAGAAGGCATTTCTTGGAATCCAAACTATTTTACTGTGTTTTCATTTAACTAAACGATAAAATCTGTTGCTTTTTTTTTCAAATCATGAAGTATTAATTTATATCTACTTTAAAAAAAATGTATTTTATATACATGCACTGAAATAAATCTATCTATACATAAGAATAATTTAAAAATGATGAGACTAGCAACACGTCGTTTCTCTTAAATGAATCATTGCTACTAATAAAAGCTAAGGCACTTGATAATCGTATTTTTAAGCTACACTTTTAATTTACGAGTACTATAAAGGTGAGTATAGACTACAACATTTTCTGGAGCATTTCTGTGTAATGTAACGTTCTTACGAATGGTACAGTACAGGCGAAAGCTCAGTTCCCAAAGCATTTCCATGTAAAAAAATTTAATGTAACGTTCCTACGAATGCTCGGTGTTATGTTACGGGTAAATGCTCACAGCGAGTGTGCATTTACCAACGTTTCGTTGTACCTTGCGTTCATTCTTTTTCATTCTTTCGTTCGACGAAATGTTACACAAATACGCTCGACGAAATGTTACACCAATATGCTCGTTGGTATGTAACGTAACAAAGAGGCGAGCGTGCTCGACGTTTAGTTTGTAAAAGTACGATACACTAGAACATATCATAGAGCGGCTCGTTGTTCTGTTACAAGCAAATGTTGTAGTCTATACTCACCTTTACTTTCAGTTCACTGATGAAATAAAACACATTTTTTATACTTTTCAATGTCTTATTTCAGAGACGAGGGAAAAATTACAAAGGATACGCCACACTTCTTAAAATCGACTACTCTGCAGAAATACAGTATGGAATGTGTCAGCACCAGGATGAACTTCAACTTCTTCGTGCTAAGTGATAAGGTGGATCCTAAAACCTTGAAGCCGATGATGGAGAGCGCCATGGTCAAGGGAGGCATCCCTGTGTGCTGCAGGTGCCGGTACAATGCTAACTAAGGGAACACGCTGATGTACGTCACCATGTTCCAAAAGAATAGAGATTAGTGTTGACGAAACCAAAAAGATAGACTGAAAATTTATAGTTTTTTATGATAAAATTTTGTTAAATACGTCATTATCTTTAAGACCGTATTCTAATGTATTGTAAATATCAAACTAAAGTGAAACTGTATTTTGTTTTTAATAAAATGATAAAATTTTATTTTGTCTTGTTTTAATAAAACCCATAAAATGTCAAGGCAATTGTGATCCATCCAACATATATGTAGAAGAAAAGATAAGGTTTAGGAAGCATTTTAGGGCGTTTTCTTTTCTCTGATGGTACCGCTTTCTGTTACCGGCCAGCTTATTGTTCCTAATCAAACCTCTACCAATCGATAGTTTTTAACCGGCTCCAACAAGGAGGCACGTATTTTTTATGGTTCCTTAGCCCTTATAGATTCGCCATGTCTGTCCGTCCGTCCGTCCTCGCTTAATCTCTGTGACCGTTAGCACTAGAAAACTTGGAAAAAAATTGTTTTATTAGGGTAGCCCCCCTACATGTAAAATGGAAAGTGATTTATTTTTCAATTTCAACCCTAACGTGTGATATATTGTTAGATAGGTAATCAAAATTTAATAGGGGTTTAAGTACTAAAATATTTTTTTTTGATAATATCAATAATTTCGGAAATAATCGCTCTAAAGTAAAAAACAATGTGTGTCCCACCTCTACTTTTGAACCATAAGTTTAGAAAATATGAAAAAAATATGGAAAGTAGAGCTTTATAAAGAATTTCTAGGAAAATCATTTTGAACTTGATGGGACGAACAGTTTTTGAAAAGTTGGGGACACTTATTGTGATGGACGGGAAACTACGGAACCCTACACTGAGCGTGGCCCAACACGCTCTTTGTGGACCAATTTTGAACTACTTACATATTATTTTTTTATTGAAAGATTATAGGTACTCCCAAATTGGTCCCGTTGAAATTTTGTTATGATCTGATAATGAACTTCGAAGTTATGGTACGGAACTCTTCAAAGGATCATAGCAGAAATGTCATAACAAGTAAAATTGCTTTGTTTATACGTGTAGTCAGTGACTGACCGAAATTAAAAAGGGAGGGGAGGGAGGAGTACCACAACTAGAAAGTAAAAAATAACTTTAATTTCGGAAGTCGGTTTTAAATAAAGAAGAGACATCATCGCTATTTATAGAAACATATTTATTGTGTTTTTTTAACATTGAAGTCGGTTATTTTTTTTTTACTTCTTAGGTCCTAGAAACTAAAAATCTGCCAGAACGTTTGCAAGACTTACTGTAACCCTGGAACGGAAAACTAAAGGGCAAGGAAATTATCATTCCTGTTATGAATGTATACAACTATACATAGTGAAGTCGCTTGATAGCGATTTAAGACGTATCTAATGAGTGTTGCCACGCAACATGCGCTGTTACAGTAACACTTACAATTATCATGAATCATCAATTTTTACGTATGATACTCACGTCACGCTTGTATGGAAAGCCGTATGTCTCTAGCACGACGATGCGACTATAGCTAATCAGTACGAAAGTACCTAACGGTACCTAGGATACTATGATTTATTACGGAGTTCCGTGGCTTACTTCCAACTTCATCATCAGATCATTTATATTTAACAATCTCTTTCTTCCATTTGACAGTCTTCGACGGCGTGTGTCCACAAAGCAAGCTGACGTGTTATGACAATTCTGCTATGATCATATGAAGAGTTCCGTTCCATATCTCCGAAGTTCATCGTCAGATGATGTCAATCTTTCTATAAGACCAATTTGGGATTCGGGATTATACTCTTTCAAATAAAAATAAGTAATTTAAAATCTGTCTACAATTGGCCCAGAAATCGGTCTTAGCAGGAACCGACGACGCGGTAGGCCCAGAAGGAGATGGCGTGACGACTTGGACTCCTTTCTGAAGGATTGGCCGGGAGTGGCACAAGACAGAGAGGTGTGGAAGAGTGGAAGGGAGGCCTTTGCCCTGCAGTGGGACACGACAGGCTCATAATAATAATAATGTATATCAACCACACCGACAAAGTGCAAAAATTGGAAAAAAGTGTTTTATTAGGGTAGCCCCCCTACATGTAAAGTAAAAAGGGTTTTTTTTTTTATATTTCAACCCTAACGTGTGATATATTGTTGGATAGGTATTCAAAAATGAATAGGGGTTTACTAAAATCATTTTTTGATAATATCAATTATTTCGGAAATAATCGCTCCAAAAGTAAAAAACAATGTGTGTCCCCCCCCCTCTAACTTTTGAACCATAAGTTTAGAAAATATGAAAAAAATCTGGAAAGTTGAGCTTTATAAAGACTTTCTAGGAAAATTATTTTGAACTTGATTGAACGAACAGTTTTTGAAAAGTTGGGGACACTTATTGTGGCGGACGGGAAACTACGGAACCCTACACTGAGTGTGGCCCGACACGCTCTTGGCCGGTTTTTTTTCCAATGGAATTGATGGCCGTGCCAATAGTAACATTTTAAGTACAAACCGAATCCTTTACAATGGCATATGCCGTATCGCTGTTGATAAAAGAGCCCACGCGTCATACATCATTGCCCATCCTTCTTTTGTATGCATTATTATTGACTTATATTCAAACCGGTTTTGAATCCTGTACACCGTATAAGGTAACTTTAGATGCACGACTACGTACAAGGAAAAAGTCCCGTTTACCTATATGTATTTACTTCGTAGAAATAGTTTTCAGTCTCGGCTACAATATTACGTCAAAAACTAAATGACGCAAGTTAATGAATGTGCTTGAAATTTATCCTGTAGGCTAGTCTACGATCTGCGTCATAATTTGACGGATAGAGAATGCCTTGAGGTATTAAGTCCGCCTATGTACCTACCACCACTGTACGTGAAGTTTAAATAAATAATCACGCAAATATTATAAGGGCTAATTTATGTACATGTGCGCGTATTTGTTTTACTTCTTCACGCTCAAACGGCTGAACAGATTTGGATTAATGGCACATGACTAAACCATGTCTTGAAGGACAGAATATGTACTTTTATCCCGTTAGTATTTTCTGTTGGAATGATTTTCTACTTATAACTGGGAGTACAAGTAGAAGCTAGTGTCTCCGCAAGGCAACTGTAATGAGTTATTCCGCTTCTCCCGCGTCTTTGATAACCAATTTAATTTATCTGAAACCTGAACATATTATCACGTTTCAGAATATAAAAAGATAGGTAACGCCTGACAAAAATATACTAGCAATATGTTTCTATTGATATGTTCGTTTAGTTACGGTTTAAAGATCTGGTTCCTTTTGCATTTGATTCCTCGTATTATCCTGCAACTTAACCCCGGTTTAATTTCTGTCAAAAATGTAATTCATGCCAATTTTTTGCATTGGCTTTTTTATGAATCTTTTTTGGTGACTAGAGCACTATTTTACCTAGATCTTCTAAACATTTAGTAAATGCAATATGTTTTTCTTCTGAGTTTTGCGATAGTTGAAATACTCCAGCACAAATTTCAAACACTTTTTTCATACTTTCTGTCGAACGCACAAGTTGATAACGATAGAACAAAAAAAGAATTGTAATCATATTTATCGTATTCGGAGTTCTCCGAGACGGGGTACTTGGAGGATTTTGTAAAATAAATCGTATTGAAAAACGTCATAATGTTACTCATTTATCCCATGGAATGAACGGTCGAAACGCATATGCGTTCATTCCCACTAGTTCGATTCGTTAGTTCGATCGTCGAACTAGTGAGAATTTTTTTTCTCATTTGTTCGACTGTCGAAAAAGAGGTAAGGTTTGTTTTTTGTTTGTATGAGGTAATCTGTGGAAGTACTGGTCAGATTGCTAAATTTTTTTCACCAATAGAACGTTGTTGTATTCCTGAGTAACATAGGCTATATTTTTATAAATCTAATTAATTCGATAGTCGAACAAATGAGAAAAAACATTCTCACTAGTTCGACGGTCGAACAAATGAGAAAAAAAAGTCTCACTAGTTCGACGATCGAACTAATGAATCGAACTAGTGGGAATGAACGGTTTCGACGGAGGCCCTTTTCTGATTTCTATCTGCGGGGTTTAAAATAACCAAACACACTAACCTAACCTATCCGTATCTCTAAAATTCCATACTGAATTTGCCCGCTCTTGGACTAATTAATCTAATGATAAGCCAACTTTTCAAACGAGCTTTAACGCAGCCTATTTTCACGGTACCAGAAATGGTGCTGGCAGTTGATATCATACGTAGTGGGTTTTGTTTGTTTATGCCGTGCTTTATTTGATAAATAAACACGCAATGATTGTATCATGGTGACATCTTCGTATCGGTATTACTTAGTAATCGCAGACACTGGCGTCGGAACGCAAGTCATTTGGGTAATAGTGAAACATGTTCGTCGGAATTGACTTAGTACCTGTAAGTACTGTATACTTATATTTATTTATTCTAAGTATCACTATTGTAGGTATATCCTTCAGTAGTAACATAGGTTGTTCATACCTTATATCTATTATACCGTTCCTTTTAATAAATTAATCAATTCTGTTAAAAAAATATCAAAATTGTAAGAAAACTTGAAATACATAATTCTGATGAAGAAAAATCTAAGTTTAAGAGAATTTTTCGTAGTAATTCCGAATTTTAAACTTGAAAGTAATAAAAAAAAGGAATACTCCAAATCGGGAAATATGTGATAGCTTTTTTTATAAAAAAATATTGTTTTTGTTACGTAACGGTGTAACCAACAATAAAAAAGAATAGAAAAACAGTGACTTAAAACAGGAAAAACTAGTAGACATTTTGTTGGCTATAAGAACTAACGTTGGCATGTCTCATGTCTTCTCACCGTGATGGAATACTGATAAAAAGTAGCAAGTAAGTTAGTCAATTTTTGAAGACCTAATCATAGTGTCCATAGATACCCTACATGTATGGTTTGAGTTTCAGTTCTAAGTACCGTATGGGGAACCCCAAAAACTATTGTTTTTTTCTAGACAGATATGACGAATCCATAATAATTGTTTGCCATTTGGCTCCGGAACCCTAAAAATGCTCATCATCTGCCAGCCTGCACCTACGGTAGCCAAAGATCGCCTTGTGACTCTTGACACCCTGGACGTCTCTCGCCACCCTCGCGAGAGGATGTCGGTTACCTCACGTGTATTGTCATCTGCATTTATATTAGATACTAGCTTTTGCCCGCGGCTTCGCCCACGTGAAAGTCGGAAACTAAGTAACTACTTACTAAGTAATAACTTTTTTTTACGTAAAATATAGCCTATAGCATTCAGGAAGAAAGCAGCTTCCTATCAATATATACATTTATGCAATCGAACCAGGATCTTCAGAGATTATCCCATACAAACCAAAAAACAAACTTTACCTCTTTATTATATTCGTATAGATTTCAGAACCCTTTAAAATGGTTGAGCTTAGTTGTGCTGATTTGCGCATTATGTCCATGAACGAACGGGATCAATTGTATTTTGTTATCACTTAATAATGTTGCCACATAAGAAATATGTTGTTGTGATTCATAACATGATTTAACCTATCAATACCCGCGAAACGAGACACAATAACAGCGCGGTCTCATAGGACCGGTCGGGGATTCATGAATTAAAAGGGTATCCATGGATTTTCTCGCACATTCTTCTCCATAGATCTGCGGATTGGAATGCGCAATTAGCCTCCTATTTCTGACTATCTGACTTCTTAACATTTCAAAAGTAATAGTTTACAGAAATAAAAACTTTGAGTTTAAAATATTTTAATAGTGAGACCTAAGTCTCAGTCTGCCGTAGTGCAATTTCATTAAAAAAAATATTACATTTTTATTTCACTGAGAGAATGCCGAGTGTTGCAAGGGAGTATTCCCGTTTCGGCACCCAAATTTTCGGTATGAATGGATTTTGTATAGGTTACTACTATCCAAAATACCTATTGGTGCCGAAACGGGAATAGTTTGGGTGCCGAAAATTTTGGTGCCGAAAATCTGGGTGCTGAACCGGGAATTCTCCGGTGCAAGGTGTTGGAAACTGTGAAACAGTGTGACGTTTAATTTATTTTCATTTCGTATCGTACGACATAAACAAATAATTTCGGCCGACTCATAGATAAAGACAATGGACCTATCATCTCAATTGAACAATTGTTGCACCTTGTAAGCAAATCGACGGTATCATTGTATGATCGTCACATATACATAACATTGTAACAGATTGCCTTCAACTTTTACGACATTGTTTCACCTTAACTCATAAAGTGTCTCTCCGAAAACCAGCTTTCATCTTCCATCTTATGCCACATACCCTATTACTTATCTGATCACGTAAGGATCTAATGATACCGTCAGCGGGCATTACTGTGATTGAAAACCCTTATTCAGTAGGTAAATAAATTTGAAGTAAAAACAACTTATCAAGTATTTTGCCATCGACACGCAAGGAGATAAAGAGTAATCATCTCTATTTAGTGTTGTTTACTGACGCCTCTTCACTTTGACGAAGCTTTTAGTTTTTACTTTGCGTGTTTTTACCTTGCATGCCAAAGCTTTGAACATGACAAATATAAAAATAATAATTTGAATGTACTACGTGATTTTTATTCACTTAATTTTTGTGCAAGGTATTTACAGTATAATAAAAACTAACTTAAAACAAACTAAAATATGGCGTCAAAAAACTCCTCCACATTTGAATGTTGTTTTAAATACCTACATTTTAAATTTTTCCCTCTAATTGGTACGTATAGGTTGTAATTTTAATAATTTGCAAGATAAATGTTATGCCGCGTAAATGGTACCTCCAAAGGAAGTGCGATTATCAAACATGTCTTCAAAATGGTTTGAACAAAAAAAGCAAAAACCGTAGGTACTTTATTTATATTTTTTCAGAAAATGTGTTAGAGAACTTCATTTGAAATACGCGAACAGTGGTCATAGTACACTTCAACCTAAATTTACTACTGAGACCAGAATAACCTTCTGGTAACTCAATTTTGTTCCCCAGCTGTGGATCTGCGTGGCTTGCCTGGGGTCTTTGCAGGCGGCCCCGGTACCGGCGCAAGGTCCACTATACCTAGACATGGCTGCCGACAGTCGCATGTCATCGCAGCAGCCCGAAGGCCTTGCTGAAGCTCAAGCGGCTAGAGAGATCAAGAGGTACGACAGCTATGAGATACATACGTTACAAGTTGAAGATGATGATGATGAATAAGTAATACCGGCTAATAAAATAGGTGCCATTGCATTGTTCGTAAACAGATGGTCGATAGGTATGAAAGGTTCTGAAGTGGCAATCACGTACCGGAATACACAGCGTTGGAAAGCCTCTAAAATGGTGGACCGATGCCCTGGTGAGGGTCGCGGGAATCCGATTAATGCAAGTCGCACAGAACCGGTCGTTGAGGCGACGTTTCGAAGCTTATGTATAGCAGTGGACAATGTAGGCATCTTTCGACCGAAATGATGGTATAAAATGGTGGCCCTGCTATTTTTCTTGATAAACTTATATTTTATCATAATTTTCTTGCATTTGTGTCATGATTGGCGAAACACGTTTTAAAACTGTTCTATCAACCATCACGGTATCACTGGCTCCCTTTTATTTTACCTTCCATCCATCCACTTATGTATATAAGTGGATGGATGGAAGGTTGACGATGAAAGATTGACCCCAAATGGCACTACCTATGCCGATCACTGTTAAAAACACATTTATTATCATGCGTTTTATTTTTACTTCTCTTGATATAACCGTTTTAGCAATGCTAAATACTGTATCGATCAGAATGTTTCATAATTATGTTTTTTTCTGCCAGGACAAAGCGGTCATTTCAAAATGTGCGTAAGAATTGTGGACCCTAACCGTGAATCAAAGTACTAATGTTATCAAGATTTAGTAGCAGTTCTAAGAATATGTACTTATATCAAACCAATTAATAGAAAAGTTACAGTTATTCAATGGGTATCCCACAATTCAAATACCTACGTAATTTTTTGATATTCCATAAAGTTCTATATTTCAACTATCAATAAATAAACGTATAATTAGTATGTTAGTGACACAACAACTAGTTATATTAACCTATCAATACCCGCGAAACGAGACACAATAGTAAAACAATAACAGCGCGGTCCAATGAGATCGGTCGGGGATTCATGAATTAACGTTGAGTTAATAGTATAAAGAAGCAGTGCATCAGTAATACTTCCGACGTACTGGAGCAACGATTTAATAATATAACAGTCTAATTTATCAGCAACGATGTCCTGGATGCAGGAGCTGACTCACAACTTGCGTACCAAGGAAGCACATCTAAAAAAAAAAGTATTTAGAAAACCTTCCTGACGCGCTATAAAAGTGAGGTAACGCCATCAGTGTCTTACAAATATTAACATTAGAATGCGAAGGAAAGAATTGTACGATTTACACGTACAAAGAAAGACTTGAACATTGGTTTCTGGAATCGTGTTGTAATTAATCGTAATTGGGATACAATCCGGTCACATTATCTTGACGCATCTCTGAAATGCGAGCATCTCCCAGTTCCTTCTGTATTCCCTTAGCTCAACCGGCAAGTGTAAGGTGTGGTCAACATCTTTATTATCGATAAGCGCGTCGATAATTTGGCTAGTTCTCTGTTGTTATAATTTTATTTTTGGACATTATTTCATCGACGCCAAGCGTCGAGCTAGTCTCCCGATTAACCTCTTCGAATTAAGTTACAATTGATTCACGATCTAAATTAATAAGCGGCACCTTGATGCTATGTACCGGCGGCCAAGCTGAACGCTTGCCAGAGGGTCATGGCCATCCGGATGGTGCGGGGATACCGCACGATCTCCCGCGAAGCGGCGAGCCTCCTCGCTGGCCTGCCACCGTGGGATCTGGAGGCAACAGTCCTTGCACGCATGCACGATTTGCGCGTGGAGATGCAACGCCGGGGCGACAAGTCGCGGCATGGCGGACAGAGTTCCGGCGGGATCTCAGGGTGGCATGGCGACTGCGACTGTCGCAACCCAGTGCTGGGCACGCCGTCATTGAGGCGGTTAGAGGGGCCCTCTTTGAGGAGTGGTTGGAAAGAGGTCACGGCGTCCTCTCTTTCCGTATGACGCAGGTCCTCACCGGACACGGTAAGTTCGGGAGGTTCCTGCATCGGATCAAGCAGGAGAGGAAGCCTGGGTGTCGCCACTGTGTGGACCGCCCGGAGGACACGGTGGAGCACACGGTAGAAGTGTGCCCCGCTTGGGCGGAGCACCGCCGTGTCCTTGTGGAGGCTATCGGGAGCGGCGACCTTTCGCGCCGGGCCCTGGTTCAGGCCATGGTCCGGAGCGAGAAGGGGTGGCATGCGGTCGCCTCCTTCAGCGAAGCAGTAATGCTCATGAAGGAGGCTACAGACCGCGAGCGTGTGAGGGAACGGTCCTCACGCCGCCGCCGCCGAGATCCCGATCCCGATTTCCGACCACCGTAGGCGCGGGTTCGCGGACGGCGAGCACTGGGTAGCTCGCCGCACGGCAGTCTGGAAATAATCTGGACCGAGCCCAGCCGTCAACGGCGCGTTCTGTTCCACGCGCGCCTCAAGGAGATGTCAGCAAAACTGTAAGGGCCCGGCAGGGCCGAAGCCTCTGGGGGGAACACGTGGTATTCCTAAAGGTTGACACCGAGTCCCCCCCAGAACGAAGGCAACGAAGGAACGGGGTAGGGGTTTAGTCAGTAAGAGTCTGACACGCCCTCCCACTCCGCCCAAGAGCGGGAGAAGTCATTCTGATGATTTCCAGAAAATTCACCAGAAAAAGAAAAATCCTTGATGCTATGTAGTGTTAATTGGATAGACAATAAGACATTTCAATTTAAAGAAGCGTACGCTCACAGAAAGATACAAACTCTGCTGTGCCATGCACCAAATCTTAGTCAGCTAGCGTTAGTTGATGAAGGTGTGCCAAAGTATGTAGTACGATTACGTGGTTCACCAATACACTGCGATTCGTGACTTAGCGTCATCAGGCTTGAACAATAGGCTCGTTACTGATTCGTGCTATACTCTTTGAAAGGGCTTTGAAATTGCTGAAGGCGTACACAGTGCGTAAGTAAGGCCACTAGAACGGCAAGCGCGCACAGGTACACAACACAAACTAGCAAAATGGCAACAGCGGCTATGGCTATAAAACCTGCGGATTCTCGATATTCAAGTAAAACGCAACAACTCTCCATGAATTAACGATTTAGGACATGTTCAAAAAATATTACGCACAATGTTCTTCGCTTTTGTATTAAAATAGATATCAGATTTAGCATGTAAGTACTTAGGTGGATTGACCGATATACGTATAGGTACAGGACTGAGGGATATCCTTTGAATTGCTATAACTTTATTAACTGCAACTTCGTGTTATCATTAGTATTTCGATTTACAGTGAGGGCTCTCAATCCTTACGCACATAGGCGAAGCAATAACGTCAGTGGTGTCCAAAGCCTCAGCAGGGATACAAAATAGAGATAGGCTGATAGCACAAGCGTCCGCCTTCATCTATCCAGCCTCCAGCAAGACCAGTGAGCACACTGAAGAGGGCCGCGAGGATAACGACCTGGTAGGTTTAAGTAGGAAAGTTTGTGGTGGATTTTATGTTCTTTACTCTTTAAAACTTTTAGCTTCATCTACCAGGAACAACAAAACACAAAATTTTATTTGTAGTCTTAACCACTTTCAGAAACTCGAGGACGTTAACATTAAGGAGTCAGTGATGTACACTCTGTTCCGAGCCGCGAATGCCATCACCGGTGGAGTGACGATCCTCAAGGGACAACTCATTAGAGGAAGTGGTGCGCTCGCCGTCGAGCTCGGGAAGGTCATTGCAGTGGAGGACGACGCAGCCGACAGCCCCGGTGCTCCGCCCGGCCCCGGTAACAAGCTCGTCAGCTCAACTAAGCTTTGGAACAAGAATCCAAATCGTGAGTACTTATAGTTAATTAATGTTTTGACTTTAAAACAAAAAAAAAAACTTAAAAACTTATCGTCTTTCATTCACAGACATTTTACCTAAAGAAAAGAAAAAAAAGAAAGAAAATTATTTATTTGAGCAACAAGCATATAAACACACAGTGTAGAAACAAAACATGTAGATATAATCTAAAGCATATAACTTAAAAATAAACATAAACAGAAGTAACAATTAATTTGACACTGCATGTCACACGGTTGCGCCAAATAGGTACCTAAGATCTATGTAACGAAGGCAGGAGGTTATGCAGCAAAATAAAGACACCAACCTTAGTACTAAACAACAGTAAGCGATATAAAACTCTACAAGTTTCTCTATGGTGGAAAATTTCAAATCACTGTAATATAAAAGTTATGCTCATAAAAACTGAAACTCTCTTAAAAACATTTTATTTTTATACGCTCGCGCCTGGAGTGGATTCAAAAAAGATATTAATTACGAGTAGGGGTAAGGACCCAATTATCAGCACTTTAAGAGTAAGGGCCTGTTTCACAATGTCCGAGTAGGCACTACTCACTGAATAAATTCAAAAATTTGACAGAATTTGTATGAAATTATCTGTCAAGTAAGATACTCGAAACTTAATCATAGGTGGTGAAATAGGCCCTTAGTCTTAACTTAATCCCGTTTATCTCATTTATAAATACTCGTTCACTCGTTATGACGAGTTTGCTAGTTTTAATATTTAATCAGAAAGATGATATTTGAAAAAAAAAAAAGGTTTATCTCTATCCAATTTCTTTTTAGATGGGTAAGAGTAAAAAATGACTATTGCACCATTTACTAGCACCATCACCACCAATTACAAGCATACAGAGAACCAATTAACAGCACTGTGATAGTGGTATTGAAATTATATGAAATAAAAACGATATTTATCAATAATTATAATCTTTTTTATAAATTTTCGTTTGTGTACTTTTTTTCTTTCATTTGGTGCATTTACTTCCTTTGGTTTCATGGTAGGTGGGTCTGAAAAAAGGAAAAATGATGAAATGCTACGTGAACCAAATTATCACCATGCTTTTGATCCATTATAAATTATCAGCACTTTGCTGCCAAATTGCAAATGCGGTTTCAGCAGCATGCTAAGATTTGTATTCCGAAGACATATAAACTACCTTTACCAAAAAAATAGTGAATTCTATCTACCTTAGTATAAAATAACACAGTTTTTAATCAAAAAAATATATGAAACTAGTGTTTACGTAATATTTATCATTTATCAGCTCCAGTGCTGATAATTTAGAATTTGTAAAATATTAGATCCATATATCAGCACCACATTTTTTACCAATATATTACCATAACATCAAACTATTAATTTCAAATTATCCTCATAAACTATCTAAGAAATCAGAGAAATCAAAAGTTTCAGTATAAAGCCCTTAAAAGAACTAAAATATTATAAAATATAAACACGTGAATTTACGTGTGCGTGTGGTGTGAGGGCCCGTTTTTCAAAACTCTTTAAAACTATGCTAAAGATTTAGTGTGTGTTTCAAAAGAAATGTGCGAGTTGGAATCAGAATTTGTGACGGTCAAATAAGCGAGTTATGGACTGTTTAGTTGGGCCCTCAATCCACACATAGAGGATTGAGGGTCCAGCTGTACCGGCTAAACTATGAACACTAGAGAAAAACTTTTTATGCCAAAATCTAAGGTAACGCCAAACAAAATTTGTGAAAACGGGATGTTATCGCAAAAACCTCTCCTACTTGAGATATCCTTGTTCAAAATGGGCCCTCAAATGTCATTGACGTAAATGTTTACTACGCAAATAAAATGCAAGTCATCAACTTACAGCTGCTATTTGAAATCCTATACGCTTCTAGATAATTTGTGAGAATTTGTGAAGGCAAGAACAGGTCATATTTTCTTGTTGTTTAAAAGTTATGACCTAAACCAAAATTCGGACCCTCAATCCTCCACTTTTTCACGTTTTCGTTATATTACGCTTCACATATGAGAGATAGACAAACACAAAAAGGTCACTTTTTGTGTAAAAATTTGTGAAACAAACTGGGCACCAGAACGAAATAAAAAGACACTTTATTATACAAAAAAAACAACTTTTAATAATATTCCTCAAAATTCGGGAATAGGGTGACCACAATTTCTTTGACATGGTGTCATTTTACATACAAGATGGCGCCGACAATACGACAATAATATAAACTTCGTATTACTCATAATGTGTATTTATTTATTTTATAATTTATGTACACACAAAAATTAATAAGGAAACATTATAATATAAAAATATGTACAAAGGTACTGCTTATTTCTAAAAGAAATTTCTGCCAGCAGACCTGTGAAAGAGAGATTATGTGAGATGTAGACAAGATAGTGTGCAAGAAAAAGAAAAGGAAAGTTTATGGAAAGTTAAATTAATAAATACATATATATACAGTGGGTGGCCAAATTATTAGGGACAGTACCTGAATTTCATACATTAGTATCAACTTTGATTGCATTTTGCAGGAAAATGGTTGGTTATAGATCCGGTTAATATTTTTTATTTATAGACTTTATTGATGGAGTTAATAAAAACATAAAATTTTAAATTAAATTCTTTTATATATTTTTGAAAAAAAAAGATACGTAATACGATGATTTCGAAAAAAGTCAACTAAGTTATAAATCTCACTTTTTAAGCTAACCAATGGATTTATATAAGATTTTTTTATTTCGTATTATTACTGGCATCAGTATTATTATTGTTGATATAAAGCAACATTGTAAGATCGCGCCATTTTTTTTTAAGTGATATTTTTTAACTTTGTTGACTT